>CAMTDV010000027.1:26291971-26902278 GCA_947069175.1 Scalesia atractyloides
TAGCTACATATGAGATTAATAAAAACGAGAGAGATTAGGTGTAAGATATACCGAACAGAGATCCCCTGTTTCGCCGGCGAGTTTCCGATGACAGCAGGTTATTCCGGCGACGTGTATCTTGCGGCAGAGGTTCTTCAAGAAGTTTGAGGTGAGTGTGGGTGACTTCGGTATGAGCTCTAGATGTTCTGTTTTTAGAGTAAGGCACAGAGGTGAAGGGGTTCGGTTTTCCGGCGAGTTGTAGAAAGTTTCCGGCGAGTGAAATTACGTCGAGAATTTATGTGATTGTGAGCGAAAAAGTTATCAAAAGCTTGTGGGTGTATTTATAGGGAAAAACATCGATGAATTTAGTCCGATTACCGTCTTGATTCGTCGGTCAATAGTTTTTCCGGCGGTTATGACTGATGTCGCGGACTGGACATCGGTTATAACCGATGTTGAGGTTAATGCTTCGGTTAAATCAGAAGAAACCGTCAATTATCGGCGAAATCGTCGGGATTTCCGACGACTGCGATTGGGCGCGTCAGTTTGAACTAGACATTGTGATATTTGAATTAATTGTTTTGGTATATTACTAAAGAACACCAGTGGCGGAGTGGTTGGATGGATGGAAGTTAAGGCTTTGAAGTTACCCGGCAGCCTTGTTTTATTTTTAAATCACTATTTTTAATACTTTTTCAAATACAACTTTTATATTCTAATATATTATTAATTATGTATCGTTTAAAATTAATTTGAGCATTAAATACGCAACGAAATTTTTTAACTGATTGTTCGGTTAATAAACGAAGCGGGTTTGGTAAATCCGGTTTTTGACGGATGTTACAATCAATCATTGGAACAGTTCGCAGAGAAAATAGGGGGCAATTTTGAGTAGTTTTCATTGATTCTAACAAGTTTTAAACAATATTTTGGTGTTGTCGATTCGTATGAACAAGACAATTGAAGTATGTTTGATTGTGAGAACATGAGTGACTAGACATTTCGGTGATCATCTTGTGTGGAAGGTTCGGTAAACAATTGTGTTTCGATTTACATTTTTCTAGAATAATTGCTATGTTATGGTGGTTATGGTGTTGATTGATTGTTTGTAAATTGTTGGTTGATATTGTGCTTATTGCTTATTTCGTACGTTCTTTGTGTCGTAGACACTCAAGATATCACGGGAAGGTTTACGGGTTGGGTATTAATCAATTGGTCATCGGGTAACGACCTCGCATTTCAGTCCGAGTACTTTGTTCCCTTTTATCACAAATAGTTAATCAAACACGAGTCATGTCTATGTGACTCTTTCTAGTAAAACTGAAACACATGTGTTTTGAACCGGAAACCCAAGATGATCATTCACTTATTAATCTGTTAAAAGAACCAATTTTCAAATCGTTAAGTAGTTAAAATCCAAATCTATTAACCGAAAATCTAAAATTAAATTAGTGCAAATTAGGTAATTAGTTATAATAGTTTAGCCTTTTGATAACACTAGTTCCACAATTCCTTGTGTTCGATACCCACTTGCCGCAAGCTAATAGCAGTTTTGGGATTAAATTTGCGTGTGACAACGACTACACGTCAAATTTTGGCGCCATTGCTGGGGATCTGTGCGCGACATGTGTTACTCCGTGTTAGTATAGTTTGTTATTTTTCCGGGTTTACGCTGGTTGTGTTAGTGTGCAGGTTCTTACAGGTGTATGCATACTAGAGGATCTAACAAGCTATCACCATTGGCATTTGATCAGGAGATCGGGCGAACTCTACGATGCAATCAGGTTTTGTTACGAGAGAATAAGATTAGGAGTTTCCAACAACACCATCCACACCTATTTCACCACTCAATACCATGGAACAATTGCCTACCACCACAAACCAAACCTCACCATCTACACCTCCACCAAATTCCACCACTCACCCAACTTCGACACATGAAGTTGACCCATCTAACACCGCATCATTAGTACCACCATTCTCATCTTTCTTTCCCACATCTAGTCAATCCTCATCCACCCAATACCCTTTACCAACTCAACCTTTACCTAGCTCCACGATTATCCATACTTCACCTACATTTCAACCATCAAACCAACCGGGTTCCCATAATCCTTCTTCACTGTTCGTGCAAACATCGGGTGTAGGAGGAGATGGGTATGATGATGGTTATGAAGAGGAATTTGGAGGTTATGAAGATGAAGGTTACTATTATGGGGGTGAAGGAGGTAACTTGGGACCGCAAGGGGGAATGAGGTACCCACAAAGGCAACCTACGGGGGGCAACAAGTTCGTCCTCAGGGGCCACCATTTCAACAACCAATGCCTCTACAACGACTCCAAGTTCAACATCAACAACCGCAATTCCAAAGACCGATGCATCAACCTCCACCTCAACAACACTTTGTACCTCAAGGGCTAAGACAAGGTCTAGGGGCCCGACCAAGAGTACCATTGGGTGCCCCGCGTCGACATCATCGAGAAGTAGTGCGGGGGGTTGAATCGCATTTTCGTCCGGTTATTACCAATAATCCTTCTCCAATAGTAATACCTCAATGCCCGGATGGGAGGACATTTGAAGTTAGGATGACTGCATTGCAAAGCTTGCCGAAGTATAAGGGTCTAGCAATGGAGGAACCATACTTCCATTTGGAGACTTATGATTCCATTTGCAACACTATTGGAGGGCAAGGATTCTCATCGGATGATGTTAAATTGGTGTTGTTTCAATTCTCGTTGGAGGACAAAGCGAAGAGGTGGTTTCATACTTTACCGTCCGCATCTATCTATACTTGGGCCGACATGCAACTACGATTTCTCGAAGAATTCTTTTCAGCCCAAAAGACAAATGAAGCAAGGCGGAGTATAAGGATTTTCCAACAACAACCAAGTGAAATGTTTCATGAGACATTTGAAAGATTCAACATGATGTTGAAGAATTGTCCTCATCATGGTATAGCGTTGTGGGAGTTGTTAAATGCATTTCATGAAGGTTTGAGCTGGGAGGATGCCCGAGATTTAATGTCTATCACGAATGGTACATTCGGTACTAATTTTGAACAAGATGATTGGGAATTTCTCGAACAAATGGCGGTCACATCAAAAAGGAAAGCACAATCGTCGAGGCGAGCTAGACATGTAATCACAAGGCCTCAAGTGTATGCGGTGGAGGATGGAGAAGCACAAGCATCAAACCAGGTATATAATGTTTGTACTAATTGTAATGAACTTGGTCATGCAGCGGAGGTATGCTTGGTGGGAGTAAGTGCAAATCAAGTCGAGGAAGTGAATGCTATTCAAGGGGGTGGTCGTGATTTTAATATGAACTCCAACATATACCACCCCGGGTTAAGGAACCATCCTAATTTCTGCCATGGGAACCCGGTAGTGTTGGGTCTCCATTCTTGTATACGGCAAATGCTCAAATCGATTACGGAAACGGAATGGTCACCGTGAGCTACGAGAATCGTAAGTTGTACTTTAATGTGTTTTCAAGATCCATTTATTACGATCTTGTTAATGACTTGAGTCACACAGTTGCTACTAACGAACATGTTTCAAGTGTTAGCACAGTCAGGTCAATTGCAAGTGGTGTTGATGTGTATAGGTCTGAGTTGAAGAATGTGAAAATCAGGCAAGGAATAAGGCTAGTGTGAGCAGGAAAGCGGGCAAAGGAAAACCACCAGATGGTGGGATTAGATGGGGTGTTGAGGCTTAATTTGACCCCAATTAGCGTGAAACTACAAACTTTCCAAGAAATTGGATGGAATATGAAGAGAAATGGGGAAGCAAGGGTTCATTTGAACCACCTTGAGTACGTCAGGTGGTGTTCTTTCCTTGTATATTATTGTAGACATTATTTGGTTTTGTTTATGGTTGGGTGGAAGGGTGGCGTATTGTGTTTGATATTCATGTTATGGGTTGGTGGTATATTGGTGGTGTTTACATGTTTCATAAAAATAAAAAAACAAAAAGAAATATTGGGATTTGAGTGTTGACCGAAAGGTGAGTTTGGAGATAACTGGAGTGATCATTCCTCTAAAACCATACATTGGGGACATTGTTTCCCAAGTGTGGGGATGGGGGAAATTTTTGGGATTTTGAAAATTTTTTTTGAACCGAACTAAACAGTTGTCAAAGTTTGAAAGTACTAACATATTATGCATGACACAGCGTTATCCCATTCCTATTTCTTTCTTGGTGAGGATTGAGCCACATATATGTAATTGAGAAATTTAAAGTCTTATTTGATTGAGTGGCGGGGTGTATATTGTGTTAATAGAACTTGGATAATACATGCTTTTCAAAACCTGAGTTATATGCTTGTGAATTTGATGAGGGCATTTAGGTAGCCTCGTCTGGATGTGTGTTGAGTGTGGGTTTGGGGGGTTGGACCTCATAAGTTATGAATATGAGCTTGGTAGTGAGCGGGACGGGGGTTTGGACATTAGTAGCCAAATTTGAGCTTGTAGCCTTTCAATTGTTACCCGAACCTGTGTCCTACAAAATTCTACCTTTTAATCGACCCGGTTTAGATAGCTTGTTCTTGTTATGTTTGTATTTTCTCTTTCAATAGTTGTAATGCAATGGTTGTTATCTTGATGCAATATTGCTTGAAAAAAAAGAAAAAGAAAAAGAAAAAAAGAGAAAAAAGAAAAGAAAAAAGAAAAAAAAGAAGAAGGAAGTTAGTTGTACAAATAGAGTTCGTTATTTATGTTGATGCAATAATGAATCGGGTCGTTTAAGCAAGCTACATGAATATTTCCCACCAATTCCCACCTGTACACATAGCCTTGTTACAACCCGGAAGTCCTTCTGATTCACGAGCATGTTAGACAAATTTGTAGGTAAAGACTTGATTGTTATCCAAGCTTATTGTCACACATGTGCATACTTGTATTGAGTAATCTAGCATAATCTTGCTAGTACTACTTTGTCGCCGAGGGAAACGTTTAGTGAGGGGTGTGTTATGTATTATGAAGGTAAAGTTGATAACGGGGCAACTTGTTTGTGTTTGGTTTACATGATAATCACTTGTTAGTTAAAACTTTTATGAAATGGGTGCTTGGGGCAAGCAACGTTTAAGTGTGGGGATGTGACTGGTGGTCCTTTGGACAATCCAGTGCGATAAAATGATAAATATTCCACACTTTAAACGTTTATTTGTTACGATTTGATGTCTATGGTGCATATGCATTTGCAGGTACTGAAGAGCATAACGAGGGAATTTTACCGTGCTTTTTCAGAAATTGCAAGTGGCTAATTGAGGCTTTGGGACTTGAGAGATTAAGAAGGGAAAAAATGGAAAATTTATGCTGACCACCGTAAGCTACGGTGGCCACCGTAGCTTACGATAGAGTCCATACTGAAATGCCCACCGAACAGTGGCTTGCCAACGTAAGGAGATTGTTGCCCACCATAAGCTACGGTGGGCACCGTAGCTTACGGTGGTGAGCTACGGGAATTGCGTAACTGCCCATTTTAAGAGGTTTTGAAGAGTCTTTTATCATCATCAACCATTGGAACAGTTTGCAGAGAAAATAGGGTGCGATTTTGAGTAGTTTTCATTGATTCTAACAAGTTCTAAACAATATTTTGGTGTTGTCGATTCGTATGAACAAGACAATTGAAGTATGTTTGATTGTGAGAACATGAGTGGCTAGACATTTGTGTTTCGATTTACATTTTTCTAGAATAATTGCTATGTTATGGTGGTTATGGTGTTGATTGATTGTTTGTAAATTGTTGGTTGATATTATGCTTATTGCTTATTTTGTACGTTCTTGGTGTCATTGACAATCAAGATATCACGGGAAGGTTTACGGGTTGGGTATTAATCAATTGGTCATCGGGTAACGACCTCGCATTTCAGTCCGAGTACTTTGTTCCCTTTTATCACAAATAGTTAATCAAACACGAGTCATGTCTATGTGACTCTTTCTAGTAAAATTGAAACACATGCGTTTTGAACCGGAAACCCAAGATGATCATTCTCTTATTAATTTGTTAAAAGAACCAATTTTCGAATTGTTAAGTAGTTAAAATCCAAATCTATTAACCGAAAATCTGAAATTAAATTAGTGCAAATTAGGTAATTAGTTATAATAGTTTATCCTTTTGATAACACTAGTTCCACAATTCCTTGTGTTCGATACCCACTTACCGCTAGCTAATAGCAGTTTTGGGATTAAATTCGCGTGTGAAAACGACTACACGTCAGAGTGCTACTCGCTCCCGACCATTATCAATCACACCATCCTCAGCTCACAAAGAGAGCTCAGTTCACTCTTCAAATGCAAAGAGTGAACCAAAGAAAATTGAATTTGCTGATAGGTCCCGTTCTCTTAAAGATTGATGTACCTACAAATATTTCGTCTCCTGCAAGCCCCGGGATTTTAAGGGGGAAAAAGGAGCTGTGGAAGCCTTGAAATGGCTGGACGAGATGGAAACGATTGTGGATATCAGCGGCTGTGCTGAAAAGGATGTGGTAAAGTATGTATCACAATCCTTCAAAGGTGATGCCTTAATATGGTGGAAGGCTATGATCCAATCCACATGTAAAGTATACCTGTACAATTTGGGATGGTCCAAGTTTGTGGACCTTGTTAAGAAAACTTACTGCCCACCCCATGAGGTGGAAAAGATAGAGTTAGATTTCCACTCTCACAATGAAGAACCTAGATTGTCGGAAGTATGTTTCTGACTTTAACTCCCTATCTAGGTTAGTTTCCTATCTGATCAACCCTGAAACCAAACGCATTGCATGTTTTATCAATCGGTTAGCACCTGAAATTAAGGGTATGGTAAAGGCTGCTCAGCCTAGTACCTATAGGTCCGCTGTTGACCTATCTCTCTCCCTCACCCTTGATCTTGTAAGGCAAAAGTCAGTTAAGTCTGAAACTGATGGGAAAAGAAAGAGAGAACATGACAACTCCCAAAGGTTTAATAAGAAAAAAATAAAGGGAGATTCGGGTTCAAAAGGAACCAAGACAAGTCGACTGTGACGCCAACATGCAAGACTTGCACCCGCAGGCACTGGGGATAGTGTAGTTATGATCCACAAGCCAAACCCTGTGGCATCTGTAAGAGAAAGGGGCATAAGACCTTAGAATGCAAGGATCTTAAGGATGTCGTCTCCTAAGTCTGCAATGAAAAAGGTCACATTAAGACTAATTTCCCTAAGAACCTTAAGAATAATAATGCGAAGCCTGGAGAGGCCAAGAAGGGGAATGCTCGTGCCTTTCAGATGACTGTAAGAGAGGCTGTTAATGACAATAATGTCATAACATGTACTTTCCTCATTAACGATATTTATGCTAGAGTTTCTTTTCGATTCGGGTTCAGATAAATCTTTTGTTGATCATAAGTTTAGTAAACTATTAAACTTGCCCATAAGAACTCTAGATATAATGTATTAGGTAGAACTCACTGATGGAACACTAGAGATAGCATCTTCCGTTCTTGATGGATGCTCTATATGCATTAAGAATCATGCAATCCCCATCACTCTTTTGCCACTGAAATTGGTGGGGTTCGATGTGGTTTTAGGCATGGATTAGTTATACCATAACCAAGCTCGCATTGCCTGCGATAAGAAACTCATCGAAATTAAAACCCCATCTGGTGAAATAATCACAATAACTGGAGATTCACACTATGGATTACCAGACAAAGTGACGTTATTTAAGGCATCCAGGGGTTTAAGGAAAGGTTGTGTCATTTACATGGCACAAGTCACTATCAACGAACCTAAGCCGAATATTCAAGACCTCCCAGTTATTTCGGATACCAGGTCTACCTCCGGATAGGCAAGTAGAGTTTAGGATTGATATCCTACCTGGATCAGCACCCGTAGCTAGAGCTCCATACCGATTAGCACCAACAAAAATGAAGGAGTTAAGGAATCAGTTAGATGAACTCTTAGAGAAAGGCTTTATTCAACCAAGTTCCTCGCCCTGGGAGCTCCAATTCTGTTCGTTAAGAAAAAGGACGGTTCAATGCGGATGTGCATTGACTACCGAGAGCTAAACAAGATAACAATCAAGAGTCGTTATCCTTTGCCCAGGATCGATGATTTATTTGACCAACTTCAAGGGGCTAGTTACTTCTCCAAGATTGATCTAAGATCTGGATATCATCAGCTGAAGGTTAGGAGTGAGGATGTTCCTAAGACTGCCTTTAGGACCCGATATGGTCATTTTGAATTTTTGGTAATGCCTTTTGGTCTCACAAATGCACCTGCAGCATTCATGGATCTCATGAATAGAGTCTGCAAACCGTATTTGGATAAGTTTGTCATTGTCTTTATAGACGACATACTTATCTATTCTCGTAATCAAGGTGACCATGAGAAACACCTTCGGTGCATTCTAGAATTACTAAGGCAAGAGAAGCTCTATGCCAAATTTTCTAAGTGTGAGTTTTGGCTTAGAGAAGTCCAATTTTTTGGATATGTCGTAAGTAAGCATGGTATCCAGGTAGATCCCGCCAAAATAGACGCCATAATGAATTGGGAAGTGCCCAAAACCCCATCAGAAGTACGTAGTTTCTTAGGACTGGTTGTTTACTACAGAAGATTCATCGAGAACTTTTCAAGGATAGCCACTCCTTTAACTACCTTGACCCGTAAAAATGTTAAGTTTAATTGGGGTCCAAAACAACAAGAATCTTTTGAGATTTTGAAACATAAGTTGAGCAATACTCCTGTGTTATCCCTACCTGAGGGTGTTAAAGACTTTGTTGTTTATTGTGATGCATCGCACACTGGCATTGGCTATGTGCTAATGCAAAAAGGCAAGGTAATTGCTTATGCATCACGACAGTTAAAGGTGCACGAAAGGAATTACACCACCCTTGATTTGGAATTGGGTGTCGTTGTATTTGCACTTAAGCTATGGAGACATTACTTGTATGGCACAAAGTGTATTATATACACTGACCATAAGAGTCTCCAGCATCTATTCAATCAGAAAGAATTGAACATGCGACAGCGCCGTTGGATGGAAACACTTAACGATTATGATTGCGAAATTCGTTATCATCCCGGCAAGGCAAATGTCGTTGCTAACGCCTTAAGTCGCAAGGAAAGAATTAAGCCCATTAGGATTAATGCAAAGAGCATTGAGCTTAGAAATAGCTTGAATGAGAAGCTATTAGATGCGCAAAAACAAGCCCTGTTGGAGGCTAACATTCCTAATGAGGGATTAGGCAGAGCTACTAATCAATTAACGCCTGAAAAAGATGGAATCCTTAGATTCAATGGAAGGATCTGGGTTCCAGACTTTGGGGGACTTAGAGATCTAATCCTCAAGGAAGCACACAATACAAGATACTCAGTTCACCCTGGAGGTGACAAAATGTATCAAGATCTGAAAAAGAATTATTAGTGGATGGGTTTGAAGAAATCCATAGCCACTTATGTAGCTAAGGGTCTGACGTGTTCGCAAGTTAAGGCCGAACATCAGAAGCCGTCAGGACTTCTATAACAATTGGAAATTCCCACATGGAAATGAGAAATGGTAACTATGGACTTGATTACCAAGTTAACTAAGACCAAAAGTGGAAATGACACTATTTGGGTTATTGTGGAAAGGCTGACTAAGTCAGCACATTTCTTGCCAATAAAGGAAACGTATAATTCAGAAAAATTGGCTAAGTTGTATGTGGACAAGATTGTGTCCCTACATGGTGTGCCAATATCTATTGTATCTGACATAGATACTAGATATACCTCTCATTTTTGGAAAAGTTTCCAACAATCATTAGGCACAAGATTGAACTTTAGTACGGCTTACCACCCACAGACGGATGGACAAAGTGAGCGTATTATTCAGACGTTAGAAGACATGCTTAGGGCATGTCTGATTGACTTAGGTGGAAATTGGGATGACCACTTACCCTTGATAGAATTCTCCTATAATAATAGTTATCATACGAGCATCAAGGCTGCTCCTTTTGAGGCCTTGTATGGGATAAAATGTAGAATGCCCGTGTGTTGGGCAGAGGTTGGGGAAGCCTAACTATCAGGACCAGAGATTGTCCTGAAGACCACGAAAAAGATAGTGCAACTCCATGATTGTCTCGAGCTGCCAGGGATAGGCAGAAAAGCTATGCTGACAAGAGGCGTAAACCTCTTAAGTTCCAAGTAGGGGACAAAGTCATGTTAAAAGTGTCACCCTAGAAAGGTGTGATGCGCTTTGGGAAGAAGGGAAAGTTAAGCCCAAGATATATCAGACCATTCGAAATAGTCGAATGTGTTGTCACTGTAGCTTATAAGCTCAGTTTGCCAGAGGAGCTTAGTGGAATTCATGATGTGTTCCACATCAGCAATCATAAGAAATGTCTAGCTGATGAATCGCTAGCAATGTCACATAAAGATGTGCAAATAGATGAAAACCTGAGGTTCGTTGAGAATCCAATTTCGATCGAGGATCGGCAGGTTATGAAGCTCCGAAGGAAATCAATACCTATAGTAAAGGTTAAATGGGATACCCTTCGAGGTCTCGAGTATACATGGGAGGTTGAGTCCACTATGCGACAAAAGTACCCCCATCTTTTTGAATAAAATCTCTAAGTCGAGATTTCTTTTAAGGGGGTGAGGATGTAACACCTTGTAAAAATCGTGTCTAATAATATAGCGACACGTGTTATATTTTTATACTTTTTATTTTTAGTCTATTAAAGACTAACAGGGACTAAAAGCGTCAACATGCTCAAACTAAGTCTCTGAGTCATCTTCTGATGTCAACATGCGTAAAACATAGCTTTTGAGTAACATCAGATTCAACATGCTTATAACGAGCCTCTGAATGATCCTTTACGGAGTCCTAACTCTCATAGATCCCACTTGTTGGACGAGAGAAATAAAACCATAATTATGTGAAAGTTGGATAATGAAGGGGTTAAAAGTGTCAACATGTTAATTTATACCTCTGAGTGACCTTTTAACGAACCGAGAGCTCGACAATGTCCGGGCATAATCCCGGGTACACCAAATATTGGCTACGGAGGGCTAAATATGCTAAAAAGGTGTTTTAGGAGGTTCTGTGAGGTTTTATAAATTAGAGGGCTAAATGTGTCAACTTTTGAAAATGTCCTAGGGGCACTCGCGGGGCGCGAGAGGCAAGGCTTGTGCCTCTCGCGGCCCGCCAGAGGACTATATCTGTAGAATTTTAACTTGGCCTCCACACAAAGTGCAAAAAACCATTTGATTCGAAACCATGGTCTTCCAAACTGCTATGCCACATTTTAAGACACTTGTAAGCTCCCTCTTACACCCCTTAGCACCTGGCATCACCTCCTTCAAGCTCTCCAACTATAAATAGGTGCCAAAGTTTGCCATTTGAACTTGCACCTTTCTCATTCACAACTCTATCTCCCTCCTCTGGAAGTTCCTAACTGAAAGGAGCATCCAACAAAGTTCTATTGCATTCTAGGAACCTCTTGTAAGTGTTCCTTGCTCTTATATTTTCGTTTATAGGCTTTTATAGCCAAAAGTCAAGCATTTTACGGAAAACACATTGACTTTCGGTTAAGACCATTATTGTCCAGCCATTGTTCGTAATGAACATGGCTAAGTGATCGTAGTAAGGTAGGTGTTAGTCCCTGTAAAGGGCACCTCCTGAAGATCACGTTTGCTAGACCAATTGGCGGGTCAAAGTTATTATATTAAAAAGTCAAACATTCCATTTTTCAGAAAAATCATAAATTGATCGTAAACAAGTTAGTAATAATTATTAGAACATGTTCGGCTCGTCAATTTCAGTTCTAGGGTCGGTTCGCAACCGAAAGTCACGAAGTTTGACTTCTGCTTTGACTTTCGATTCTGACCCGATATAGATTAGTTAGCTACTGATCTAAAGTTGCATTATGATCGTAATATAACATAGCATAACCCTCTGAGGTTATATTACATGATCATAATCAGAATCTGAGTTTATGCACAAGTTTCGTAATTATGCAATTTTGATTAAAATGCCCTTTTTGCATAAAATAAGCTTTGAATGATAATGAACTTGAAAATAAGTATCCTAATAATGTAATATTATAAGTAGGATTATTTGAGATGTTAAATCAAATTATAAACAGAGTTTATGAACATGTCCTGGTAATATGTCGGTAAATGACGATAAAGCCCTTATGGCTTATAAAATGGTGTTAATCATATCTTTTCAAGGTAAATCTTTTTCCTACTGATATGTTATATTAAATAGTATATTTAAGACATTTTAATCCGACCTTAACATCAGTTTTCGTTAAACATCGCATAAACCGTCATTTTACGACATAAACGTCGTTTCGGCGCATAGTATAGTTTTAATCCATAACTATCAACCAATTGTTTGTTAGCTACTGATTTTAAAACTTAATTTAAACATGTTTACAGTAGGTACATGTTATAAACTCAGAATCCCAAATAATTTACAAACTATGTGTAAAATGACCAAAATGCCCCTTCGGTGCATAATTTGGTCATAAAAGATAATTTTCACATATAATTAAAATCCTTTGATATTATATCATAAATGATTTATTTTTCCAGAATACTTATAGTTATAACATCGAATTATATTTAAGTTCCTTTTATACGGTATGAAATTACCGAAATGCCCTTATGAGGCATAGTTTCATTTTAAAACCTTAACGGGCATATAAGTTGATATCCTACTGATGTTACAACTTAATTAAAGTATAATGGCATGTAGAACTTGTCTATGACTTATCCAGTTACCCGATATCGCTGAAATGCGTACGGTTAAGCATATGTAACTAGTTTACGAAAATTAACCGAAACGGGTCTAACCTTGTCATTTAAACTTCAAAATCCAGAATGTTTATAGTTTACCCATATTATCCAAGTCAAAGTACTTGTCGGGTTTAAACTACATTCTATCCGATCATCGTTTAATCAAGCGTTATACATTTTGATCTTGTACACAACTCGGTCTAAGTCTACGACTTAAATAAGACCGTTAGTATTTAATTGGTTAGCTTATGCCATAATCTAGACTAGAGCCTTCCGGTAAATGCTATTTGCACTTAGTTCATTTTGAATACGGCTGGGATATAATCTTGCATTTTAAACAAGGCTAACTCAGGTAAATACTATTGATTTATTTTCCCTATACGGGGTTGGGATACGGTAAATTATTACCGCCTGTGGATCTTCTATGACGAGCCTGTATATTATTTTGTATTTCGAACATTTGGTTTGTAATAGTAATTTAGTCCAAGACTTACGTTGTGCCGTGTTTAATTAACAATGATGTTATCAACTGACGTTACAATACTCCCCACCCGGGCCCACCGGTGTATGGATTTGGATTGGAAATCCGTGGTGTGACAATACTAAAAATTAGATTTAAGTGCACAGGACACAAATCTTTTATAACTTGGGAAAGTTACTTTGTAACCTTGTTAACAGAATCACATGTTTGTCCATACGTACAGGGCCAAGTACAGAGACCGAGACATGATTAAGTACACACCACTTAGAACTCACGGAGGAGTTCTCCCCAACGTCTTGGGTAATTTGCATTTGAGCGTCTGTCAGGTGTATGCCTACACCCCACGCTAAGGTTGTGGCCATTAACTAATCTAATGAGCCGAGGATATCCAGGACACGGCAATTTAACCCCCGATGTTTAAGTTATCAAACAAAACTGATTAAAACAGAATATGCAGATTTACTAGCCACAATCTGGCATTCGATTGATCCCATTTCTGACCAAGCGGTAATAGTTTACCGTATCCCAAGCCCGTATAGGGAAAAAAAGTCGAGAGTATTTACCAGCGAAAGCTGACGTATTTTCAAAAGATAAGCTTGCAGGTATAATACGAAATAGGCCGGAAGCTGCTCGTTAGTGAAATAAGAGGATCTTGCAAATCCTTAGATCTGCCCTAAAGTCTGTTTTATATTATTTCTTTGTACATTTTATGATCCGCATGTGGATCTTCTATTACGAGCTTGTATATTATTTTGTATTTCAAACATTTGGTTTGTAACAGTAATTTTACTCCAAGACTTTCGTTGTGCTGTGTTTAATTGACAATGATGTTATCAACTGACGTCACGATACTCCACACCCGGGCCCACCGGTGTATGGATTTGGATTGGAAATCCGGATTGTCACATTAGGACTTCCTAAAGGGTCACTCAGAGGTTTAGTTTAAGCATGTTAACACTAAAGGGTCACTCAGAGGATTAGTTTAAGCATGTTGACACTTTTAGACCTTATTAGTCCTTATTATACTTAATATAAATGTAATGGCACGTGTCACTATATTATTGGACACGATTTTAAGAGGTGTTACACTATTGGAATTTTTTTTTAATCTAAGAACATATTCAAGCATTCCATCATCAGTGATTAATGGAAACCCATGGTCCTCGCAAGGCTCTTTTTTCCATGAAGCCGTTGAATGACTGTATCGCATTAACGACCTTTGAGACTTTTGAGAAATTTCGGATATAGATGGTATTAGAGAATCTTGCGACTATACATAAGAGTTGTGTCGAGGAGGGTCACACCTACTTTGTTCAGAAGGCCTAACTAAGCTATGTCTAGCAAGTTGTTCTCTTCTTTGTTGTTGGACCTTCAACGTTGGCCGCACGCAAGTGTTTTCTTGTACGACAGGCGGTTTTTTGTCACTCATAAATGGGTTTATCACCGCCTTGATCTTCGATATGATGCTTTTCTTCACTTGTGGGGGTTGGATACACATTTTCTATTTCACATCTTCGAATTCTTTTTCTACATCAACCTTTTTATCATCAACAATTGATGGATTTAGGTCAAGTTTTCTCCATAAAATGTCTATATCATCAAGCTGAATAATGCGTTCTACAAAACAAAAAAAAAACGAATTACACAAGCATATTAAATTAATACAATAAAACTTTTTTTATAAGTCTATAAGTACCTCTACTTTGCAATTTCTCTAGACGACAGGCACATAACAACCCGCAACCCATGGACAGCTGGCAGCCACATGCTGATCCAAATGACCGCAACGTGCATAGTCTCTGTGTTAGTTCGTTTTCTAGTAGGTTAAGAGCATGGATGGAAACTTTACAAAGTAGGTTGCGAAATAAAGGAATCTCAAGGTGGTGGTTCATTCGCTTGGTGTACTTTCTTCCAAACATTTCTTTATTTGTGTATGTTGTTTTAGTACCAAGGTGTTCACCTTTTTCACCAGTGTTTCCAGACTACATTTCGGTGTATTAAGTTGTTTCTTTAATGCAGCATGTGCGTCTTCAGCTCTATTTGTCGTAGTTTGGTAAAATGCTAGTGTTTGATTGGTCCATGCAGATACAAATTTATAATGGGATGTGTTTAACCAGTTATCCCACACGTAATCAAAAACATCTGAAAAATATAAACATATTCAAATTATATATCTATTTAAATGAATGTATAAACTTAAGCGAAAACGTACGTTTACGTAGTTGATTGAGAAGGTGGCTCTGAAGGTTGGTGAGGTTATAATCGTATAACTCCTCGTTAGTAGAATCATACATTGTTTTCCATTGACGAAACAAGTCCTCCCAATCTGGTTGAGTAAATGAATTCTTGCAGTGCTTTATGATATACTGTAAGATGTGGAACCTGCAGAGATATTTGTGGGCAGGGAACATTTTTTTACACGCGTTTATCAGTGCTTGGTCTCTGTCCGTAAGTATTACACGCGGTCTATAAACTCGTGCAGCATGGACCTGATCCTCTCCAGGACCCAGACGTACGTTACCTCCTACTCGCTTGAAAGAAATGCATGCCCAACACTAAAGGTTTGGTTTGTCGACATCATAACCACAACTTGCAAAAATGGAAGATCGTACAAGTTAGTTTTGTAGGTCGTGTCAACCATAAGCACATGCGGGAATGCCCGCCACATTTCAAAGGACTTGTCGTGACAGAAAAATATATTTTGAATGACATTGGTGGAAGGTTTCACCTATATGTAATAGGTCATCCTTTTTTCCTGGAGGATTTGTTACAGTCTCTACATGGGAGTCGTTTTTTTTATCGAACTTTAAGGCCCAAATATTTTGGCGAACATTGTGTATGTCCTTCGGAACACATTTATTTTCAGGGTTCTGTTCAGTTACAGCTTTCCAGATAGTATGCGGCTGAATGTCTTGATCTGTCAGCTCTTGCACCAGTCAAAACTCATTAGGAGTAAGTCTCCTGGCATACACGTAACCCTCCAGATGTTCAACAGGGTCGTGGTTATGTTTCTCGTTAAAATGTTTTGTGTAGATAATCTATCCACCAAGCTCAACGACTTTGGTCGAGATGACCTATCACCATAAAAGGGAATGCACATTTTTTGCTGCCGATTTTCCTAACCGTGGCCTAACTCCAATGCTCGTTACTACGACAACATTGGAACCATGTCCAGTGATCTTTGGACTGTCTAGTAACAATAACGTATCCGTTGGCTAAACCCCTTCTTTTTACCCAACCTTCCAAATCATTGCGGGATATAAAATCCTAAGTGAAAAATATATATAACATGTATAATAATTTTTTAACAAAACAAATATAACATCTATAATACATTTTAAAAAATATATAACTTTTATAATATTTTTTAACAAAAAAATAACATTTATAATACATTTTAAAAACTATATAACGTTATAGTAATATTTTTAACAAAATCTATATCATTCGTATCTGATCAGTTTTGTAAGAAACTTCAGGGTAAGCGGATTGCTCGTCACCAAATGACTCTTGCGCGTAAGAAGGCTCACCAACGTCTTGTTGTATGCCCGAGGCACCACTAACGAAAAAGTTATTTCCACTGTCTTCTTGTCCGTACGATGCACCGTAACTGGCTTCATAATCTGGACACCTATAACCATAATCATCGCTAGGCACAATAACCTAAAAACCAACGGTTAAATGATAACGACAATCTAAAAGCCTTCTTAATAATAAGTAAATATATTTTTACCTCGTTCAGATCTAACATCAACGGTTGGCGGGGTACAACAAACTAAAAAAACCAACAGGTAAAGGTAATGGTAAATTTAACGCCGAATAGAAAAAGTAAATAAATACTTACCTCGTTGAGGTCTGGCAACAATGATTCATTATGATGGGGATAAAAGCCGGACATGACCTCCTCCACGTGATCATCATTTTCTCTCCCATCGTAAGAATCAGGAACAGCAGGACCGTCCTAATACAAACAGAGTGCTAAGTCTTACATAAACAAAACAAACAAAACAAGTTAAAAAATGCTATACCCCACTGCTTCTCGGAATAAACGTGCTCGTGTTTGTGTCCGACGACTCGCCTAAAATGTAATTAAGGTGGAACCAAGACATGGTGGAATCTCGAATATAAAGAAAAAAGAAGAGAAAGGAATGATTTTGTGAATCGTCTTCATCTTCCTCATTTATAAAAACCAAGTAGAAAGCAAATTCATAACCAATACTGGTCGTATATGCCTTAAACAACCCGTATAGGGCTGACATAATGTTCTTGTCAATCACCTTATGTCCTTGTTGAGTGACGGAAAGTAACCTCAAACTTAATACGGATCGTATAGGCCTATACAATCCGTATAGGGTTTGCATGTGAACCCCTATCTGTCAGAGTTGTTAAACAACCTTTTACTAATACGCATCGTATAGGCTTATACGATGCGTATTAAAAAGCATGTGAAGACAGTGTCAACCTTTGACTGACCTTGGAATTTGAATTTACCCTAATACGGTCGTATAGGCCTATATGACCCATATTGGTGGCGTTAATTTAATTTTGCAAAGTGTGCCTATAATACGACCCTTAAAAATAAAGCTTTTTTACAATAGAGGGGCTAAAATCATACATTAACAAAGTTAAAGGTTTAAAGTAAAATATATAATATTTAAAACAAAAGAATGATAACAACTAATGAATAAGTGTCAGCTTCCTAACATTATTCTTGACCATGCTCTTTAAAGGTAACTAACTAGGAATAGGAATTCCCCACCGTACGTTGCGGTGGGGAATCCGCATGCAAACTAAATTGGTAAAGACCAGTATAAAGCTAAAAAATATAAATGTGTAATACAACAAAATACTAAATAAAATGTGAGAAATAGAAGTTACAAAATATCCTGTGCGTTGCAACGACGCGTCACATCGTATATTAAACTTGAGGTAAACCATGCGAATGTATATAAAAAAACACTTGTGTGGATATGTAGATAAAAACACATGTGACGATATATTCACAAATAACGAAAAGTTACGTCCTAAACTAAACTTTAGTAGAACCGTGACATATCCAAAATGGTCACGAATTATCTACGTGCCATCGATAAGTCGAAGGACCTATTATTACATACATTCTTATCCTTCTTTCCGCCCAAGACATTATTACAGCACAATTCGAGTCACATGACTTCTTATCTGCTTTTATCACTTTTCGGGGTTCTAGTGGGGTCACGAAAAAAAGGTTTTAGGGGTACAGAACTTGTCGTGCGAAAAACTAACAAAATTAGTGTTTCAGGCTTGTGAGGGGCTTTGGAGATGCCCTATTTTGCGTCGGCGACGCACCCCAGAATGTCGTGTCAGGTGCTTACTTGCGTAAATAGCAGGTTAGGGCGTCGGAGTAAGCACCTGACACGACATTCTGGGGTGTTTACGCAAGTAAGCACCTGACAAGACATTCTAGGGTGTTTACGCAAGTAAGCACCTGACACGACATTCTCACAGGAATCCCTCAAACCTTGGCTCTGATACCAACTTGTTAGATCCTAACACGTTTTAACTGAAAAGACGCAACGGAATTATGAACCATAAAAATTATTTCTTTATAAATGACTCGACATACTTGAATGTCCATATATAAAATGGCAAATGTTTTCTCTAAAAGAATTACAACGTTCATCTTTATTTATTGTATCGTTTATAATATAGTGACAACTATGTGATCATCCTTTTCCGTACATTCCTTGCCCTTTAGTTCATTCTACAACTGCTTGTCCTCAGTGGTGATAGATAAATTCGGTGAAATCCTGTGACCACCACATAGAAACAACACGTTAGTAAGTGATGACAATCGAATATAAAATATTGTATAAGCGAAAATGTCCATAACTTATTCTAACTGCGTATGTTACTTCAATCGATTATCCTCTTAACTTTCAATCACCTCAATACGGTATTGACTCTTCGAACGACTGAAGTTCATATACTTGCACTTCCAAACATACTTAATAATAACATGGTTAGCAAACCCGTAATCTCAACATATTCAAACGCCACATCTTTGTAAAAAGATTGTCATCCAATTGTATGCATCCACTTAACCACAACACGAGTGTACCCTTTCACTTAAACATGTACATGCATACCTATCTTTTACTCACATTACACCTACTAGCTTATACGACTTACACCCACTATGATTACAAATACATTCATACCTACATACAATTTGTTCGCTCAAACATATTCAACATACCATACTTGTTCATGCATACAATCAATTGACAATAGACATACTTATAAACAAGTTTCATCACTTCGCACGTATAACACGATTGTATGTTCAAGATTTAATCACCTACTTAGATGTGTGTATGTATGTATGTATATATATATATATATATATATATATATAACATGCGAACCCGAAATCATTAATCGTAAGCATGCGACATAATTGAGTTTTTACCACCTTTTTGTAGGTTAAGCTTCTTTTCAGAAACTTATTGAGAATTTGTATTCATTTCCAGAGCCCGCGTAAGCTACGATTCTCCTACCGTAGCTTACCGTGGGGACCATATGCAAAAACAGAAGTCTCCTGCCGTAAGCTACGGCCAGCTGCCATAACTTGCGGCTGGCAACAATTTGAAGTAGCAAAACGCCGTGAGCTAGGGTTTGCCCACCGTAACTTACGGTAGGATCTTTCTGCCAAATCTTTAGCACCCTACCGTAAGCTACGATCAACTACCGTAACTTACAGTGGACAGCTGCCGCTACATATCTTCAACTTATTTTGACCCGTTACGAGTCTTGTTCAATTAGGCTGGCCATGATTCGCTTCAATTCAAACATATAACATTTAACCAAAATTCCTTTTCCCTTTACACCACCATAATCCCACTCTAAACAAATAGGTACAACAAATACATAAATACATACTTTGAAGTGAGTATGAGAATCACTTACCTTGTGCTCACCATGCTCATGCTAGTTTCCTCGCTTCCTCTTGTTCCATTAGTCCTCCATGCTTTGGTACATACTAGTGAAAACTCCTAGCCCTTCATGCCATCATATCCAAAACATTGTTATTACACATGGTCATCAGCACTAGAATTCAATCCCAACCCAAACGGTTGCATGACTTTTGTTAAATAACTACTAGCACACATAAGACTCGCATTAACAATCAACTTATTCTAAATCCATGCTAATTTCATTCACCATCATGTATAGCACATAGATAATCTAACTTGTATCTCGTGATCTCTCTACCCTAACAAATGCATCCAGAAGCCTAGTCATGCTATTCACACATTGTTGACTTTCAGAAAGTCAATTGTCCTACTTACATACTTTCAACATATTAACATGTATCCATCTTAACATAGTCGACCATACTAATGATACCATTTACATTTCATAATCATGGTGTAGGACACACATAAGCACATGATCAACTAATTACATACATACACACGTGTCGTCAATTCAACACATACTAACATTTTCATGATCCTACAATTGTTAACCACATTCAAGGTTGGCAATTTACATAATCTCAACATCATCATTTATTAGTTAGTCCACAAGCTATTCGTTTTTACCTATCCATTTCTAAATTACCATTAAAGAACTAGTCCAACAAGAGTATACACCACCATTTAAGCATGTAGTACAAGCCACTAATGCATACTTCTACCGATCTTGAACTTAGACTAAAAAACCTTAACATGGATTAATTCAAACACACCTTCCTCATATAAGCTTTCTAACAATTTCATTATTATCACATTCTATACATAATTACCATGTTTTTGCACAAAACATCCCCTTCTAACTTAACCTAGGCATTTCATCAAACACTTGGTGTGCGTACTACTAACAAAGTATATGGTACAAGCGTTCTTTGCATGTTCTTACTAGTTCATGTTATGGATCATCAAAACAATCAACTAGACTCACATTTCTTTCATTCTACATCTAATTTACTCAACAAATACTCAATACATATAGTTACATACATCAACATTACACAAATTTGCACATAATTCATCATTAAACTTACAAGACTCCTACTTCAAGTGGGTTTTTCACTTTTAATCATCAAGATAGCCAAATTCAAGAATAATTTAAGTTCTATGTGGTGATTCGAACTCATAGTCACACCAATTTCATATGAATACGTGGATTGATTGAATCCCATTTTGTACAAGATCATCAAATCACAAATTACAACTTACCATATGTTTATCTTGTCTAGATGATTAAGAATCTAAAGATCATGCATCCAATTTAGCTCCAATATCCATCCTAATTTGATCAATTTGGGCCATTCTTGAGTTGAAGGGGAGTTTCTCCTCCTCTCTCTTCTCTGATCGAATATACACACATACACACACTTAGGTGGTCTTATAAAACCTTCATTCTTTTTGTCAAGTTTAGTCCCTCGTGTTTGTCATTCCTTCTTTTTGTCACAAAACACTGTCTTTGCTTTGCACAAGAGATCCCCCTACTCTTCACACCTCTCTAGTCCTGATCTTGCTTATGCATTACTTGGGAAGGATTGCCCTATCCCTTTGTTGGGGGCTTTGGCTACCCTACCTCATTCCCTTCACAAGCCAAGGACAAGATGAATCTATTGCCCTGTCTCCAAGAGAAGAAATGGCACCAATCGATTCAATAGAAGGCATTAAGCAGACAGATGAAGAAGACATAGCAACTGAATCATGAACAGATACATTTCTAGCAAGCCAAATCTCCCAGCAACCAGAGAAGATAAAACTACCCTAAAAATCCCATTTTAGATTTGATAGAACTGCCTTGCAAACAGGTCTTAGTGAAAGCAGACAGACTATCTTGAACAAAACTAGCATGTTGAACACCTTTCTCCTCCAGTCAAACCGACTCCGAGCTACTTCCTTAGTAGCGGGAAGCGGTTCTATTGCTTCCTTCGTTAGGATAGGTGGGAATATGAATCTCCTCGGGAATAAGATGATTGGCTGAACACCGGGCGCCGCCAGGAAGGTTGCCGAGAGTTCGAGACCACGCGTAGCCCTTTCTTAGCTTCGTAGCCCCATTCTTCCATCATCTTCCACTTGAGGTTCCTTTGGAGATTCCTCCTATCCTAGGGGTGAGCTTTCTTGGCTTCACTCTAGAGTCCAGGGGGACGTCGAAGACGGATACGTATGTTTCTCCTCCAGATCCTGAAGATGAGCATCTTGGCCTTTGAGGCCTGTCTACCTCTCTCGGAGGAGACCGTCGTCGATGTGATCCAGAATGACGTTCCGGAACGTCAACCTCAGACTCTTTCTTCCCGACCTATTTGACTCTCTGGCCGCAGTTATAGTTATTTAGGTGGTATCCCGAGATTGAAGAGATCGAATTCCTCCGGGGAACACACGAAACAAAGATATGAACTGGGTAAATAGAAATGGAAAAGAGATGTTTCCAATTCATCAAAATGAGAAGCTTTTTCTTGCCCATTACTACCTAACCTACATATCCTAACTAAGTCAAAGGATTCAGTTATTTTATTTCTTTCCATTACTCGAAGAACATACTGACGAAATGAAACTTCTGATTTTTGGGGTGTTACATATATACACAAACTTGTTGCAAAATAATAGTATATAAATATAATATAATATAATAACTTTAACGTCTCAATAACCATCTTCACTTTGTAAAACTACCATGCATTACCCTTTCTTTCTTTCTCTCTCTCTCTCTCCCTCTCTCTCTAATATATATATATATATATATATATATGAAATTACAGGGACACACACACGATGCTAGAAATACAAGAAATACAGACATAGTAATCACATAAGAAATTATTTTTTTAAATAAAAAGAACTATAGCAACAACTTACTCAAATTTTTATAATGTCAATATAAATGCTTTAATTTCAACTACTATGGCAAACAACGAATTACAAACAAGTGGCATGTAAGTGGGAACAAGTTGCATTGAATCCTCTTTTTGAATAGCAAAATATATCCTAATAAAGATGAAGCAAGTCATAAGGGTTGATAAATTAACTATGCTCGATCCGCTGGACCTTGTTAAGGAATTCCACGGTGGCCTTAGGGAACCAAATGCATTAAAGACAAATGGGATAAACATGTGCTGATTTCTCTAAACAAGTTTCCTCATGTTTACCGACTTTGTCTGATTCCGTCTTCAATGTTGTTTGGCCCGCAACAAGCCTATTATACTTAAGCCCAACAAGAAGGGTAACTCTTGTAAGGTTCAAACAAGCTTGTCCCCCCCCCCCCCCCCTCCCGCCCCACTCGAATATAAGAATATCAGTTGGCTGAATAGTAGACCTCCTAGGCAGAGGTAGAGCTTGTCACGGGCCAGGTGGATCCCTGCTCCATGTTATTTCGCTTCGTTTATATTTTGTCGAAAATTTATGAAGAATATATTTAGTGTAAAGTATCGAATTATGAGAGTCCGTCACCTGATTTTACCGAAAACTAAGTTCAAGACCCACAAATGCTCTCGGGTAACTCTTGGCAATGGACAACATGCTCACCAAAAAATATTTAAACAAACATTGCGGCAAAATGTTTTTTTATGATGTAATTCAAAAAATATTTAGATCATATAAAAAAGTAGGACCATTTAAAATTGTGAGAGAAATTTGGTTTAAAAGTCAACATTATTTTTAAAAGATCGTACCATGTATATGTTTTAAAAATTGTAATTTTTTTAAAGTTTTAAAATTATGTAGAATTATCTTTTTTTCGTCTTAGTTTTTATAGGAGTATGTTTTTTATAGTTAGATTTTAAAAAATTAGGAGTACGTTGTTGATAGTTAAATATTAAAAAAAATTATCCGATTCAAGTAGTGTAAATTAATGTCCTCCCTTCTCACTAAAAGGTTTTCTTAAAATATTTTAACAGGTAACATTAATTTACGCTACTTGAACCGGGTATTTTTTAATATTTAACTATCAACAATATACTCCTAAAAATTTAGGATTCTTATGAAAAAAATTATTAAATCCGTCACCGGAGATCACATCCTCTCAAGAATATAGATGTTAAATTTGTTTTCTAAAATAACCCCCAAAATACATAATCGTTTCAGAAAATAGGTATTTTATTGATGTTTATTACTAACGTATATAAAACAATTTTGTAGCAGAAAAATCAAGTATAAAATCAACGTGGGACCATCAAAATTCAGAAGAACTCAGTTAGACATACTGCATGCCTTGAAAGGATAACCACATTCAATTTACTCTTCTAGTATAAAGATAAGACGTTTGTGTCTATTTCAATATAAAATTTTGTTTACACAATTTCTTTATTGAATATGGACAATATTCGTGATAAACACTAATAATAAAGATATCAAATATCAATGTATGTTTATCTTTTAATGGTTTAGATCTTTATTTGTTCAACATTTGATGATTCAGACTGTTTGTTTTGCAAGCAGATGTCTGAATGATTCATATATTTGCCTCTAGTTGGTTAAGATTTATATTGAGCTGAATGGTTAAGACATCTAATCTGAATTGGTCAGACATTTGCCTCTGAACAGTTAAGTATTATACTTGCTCTTAATGGTTCAGAACTCTTACTGGTTCAACACTTAATGATTTAGACCTCTTAGTGATTGAGCACTTAACCATTCAGAAGTTGCCAAACAGCCCCTAAGTGTGATCCATCTTTAAAATCTTTAGAGCATTCATAATGAATTTTTTAAATTAATGTGATTAAGTTAGTAATGTTATAAAGAATGGTAGTGAGTGATTTTGAATGGTTGTAAGTGAAAGATAGTGAAATTGTTATTGTTCATTTGTAAATATACGAGAACATTATTCAACCTTATAATTTTTTTTAAATATTTTTGAAAGTGGTTGTGAATGGAGGAGACAAAAAAATTTTAATGATTAAGATATATAAAATATTGTATAATTGAAAAGAAGATAATAAAAGTAATAATTTTTAATATAATTATATAGATAGGGGATAAAGAATTCATTGTGAATGCTATTGCTAGCTTTGATGAAATAAGCTTCGGATCTTTCACAATAATCGGTTAATATATATAAGTAAAGTGGGGATGATGTGGAAGAGAGGGTGCGATGGATCTTTTTGTAAAATAAGTATCATAAAACTTTTTTTTTCTGATTTGGTACATTTTTTAAGCTGATTTGGTTGTGAATGGAGCAAAGTCAGGAGAAAATGAGCAGATGTTTACGTGAAGCAGATTTTAACACCTCTATCATGGATGGTCTATAGACTGAATAAACTACAATATTTGTTTTTTATCGTTTATAACATGTGTAAAATTTATTTAAAACAATATATTATATATATATATATTGTATAATATATAGGACTAAGATTATTTAGAAACCACCATTTATTGCAAAAACTGTAAGAACTAGTTTGAACAGAAATAAAACTACTTAAAAAACTTTAAAAAACACACAATTTTAAAAAAAAAATCCATAAAATCTCAACATTTTATTAATAACTTTTTTTGAGAATTTTTTTAATTCGAATAATAATTACTAATGCACATGTGCATATTTCATATTCCTTGAATAACAATTAATGATGTAAATGTGCATATTTCATGACAACACCTATACAATATCTCTTCCATCTACACTACTATTCGTAATGCATTACTAATATTATACAATTTCACTTCGGTATATACTGCCATCCGTAATACATTGCCAATATGTATAATATTTGAAACTATGCACATGTGCATCACCAACCTTCATATTATACCAAACAATATATTACATCATAAACAGACAAATAAATAAAGGGAGTTAAAAGTCTAGGTGGCATAATTGATAAAATATCCAAACTTCAGCGCGTTGCACGAGTCATATGCGCCTGTTGTCCTCACCCTCACACCCCCTAATGGTCCTCATTTATTAATTTTTAATCCTCTACAAACTTTACTATTCATTTTTCTATCTAGGACATTTTGAATTCGAATTTAATTTTTTGTTATTCTAGTGTTCTTAGTTATAAAATTTAGGGCTTCTGATTTTAGATGTGTGATGAAACTAAAAGTAGGATATTGTTCATTACCATGCAAGATTATTTTGTGTAATTTTTTAGAATTGTTAGACTTTATGGATTTATATGAATTTTGGTCAAGTTATATTATATAGAAAATTATATAAAAATATAAAACTATCAAAATAATAATACCATGAATATAGTTTTCTAATTTTTCTAGAATTTTATAAATTTCATGATTTTTGGTAAATTATTTTATAAAAAGGATTAGTTAAAATATAATTAAGTCTTTTGCAAATTTAATTATTTTGTATAAAAATACAAGAAAAATATAAATTCTTGATGTATTAATTTATTAGATGAATCTTACTAATCTGTCCAAAATTTAAGCATTTACATATTATATATATATATATATATATATATATATATATATATATATATATATAAAAGGGAAGATTTAAATGGGAACGCTAAATATCGTAAAAACCATGAGAACGAATGAAAAAACCGCAAAAACTTGGTCAAAAACATTTCAAATTCAAAATTTTCTTTTTACACTTATCATCATTATTAGAATACAATATTAGAAATTAATTTACATTGTTAAATTTACAAGTATTCGGAAATATGAAAAAATTACATATGTGTAAGTTAAGCATTTACACATGTGTAAATTTATTATATTTGCTTATGTCTAAAAATTGTATTAAGAGTGATTTTGAGAGAAAAGATAAATTTTTTAAAGAGTAAATTCTTTTGATTGGTTTTTTTATTCGTTCTCACCGTTTTCAAAATATTTAGCGTTCTCAGGATAACTGACGATCATGAGAAAACTACATATAAATAAGAAACCTAAAATACTAACTAAAAAGCCTAAAAAACATGCCAAATTTTTTTATTTTTTATAAAAATTCGCTACTTCTTATGTAAAAAAACTTATACTGCACATGTGCATTATATTCTTAGAGTTAATTTTTGAGTTTAGTTTAACTTTTAGGGTTAGGTTTTTTTAAGTTTAAGATTAGTATTAGCTTTTTGGGTATGAGGGGAGGGCGGTTTAGTTTTTTTTTTTTTTTTTTTTTTTTTTGGGGTGGGGGTTAATGGTGGGCGGTTTAGGTTTTTGGAAGTGTCGGTGAGGGATAAGTTAGATGTTTTAGACTTTTTCGTATTATTGCACATATGCAGTATAACTTTATTTTTTAAAAAATGTTTTTTTATTTATAATATATAGAAATTTAATAAAAATCATAAAAAAATTAGTATATTTTTAGTTTTTTTAAATTAGTTTTTTTATTTTTTGATTTAAACTAATTTTTTATGATATGTAGGGTTAAATTTTTTTCAGAACCTTATTTTTTATGAGAACTTATAGAACCAATATAGGCCACTTATTAATTTTTTCAAACTTAAAATTTTAAAGTAAATAAAAGAGGATAATAGTACTTTATCAATAAGATTTTTTAATTAAATAACTAACTAATTTTCTTTCATCTTTTCTCTCTCCTCTATCCAATTTTACATATCTACACACTAGTACTTTATAATATAATCATTCTTATACCTGATGATTCTGGATCAAACAAGCTAACTATTAAATTTTCTACTTATGTGTTAGTGTAATATTTACATATATGCAACTTTTGAAACTTATAATCAGTTTATTTAAATAAGATATATATATATATATATATATATATATATATATATATATATATATATATATATATATATGGGAAGAATTAAACAAAAACCCACTTGAGTTGAAAAAACTCAAAAAACCTTTGTAAAAACCCCATGTAAGATTTTTATTTTTTTTTCTAAAAAAAGAGGAAATATAGCATACATATATTTGAACATTTTTATAAAAGAAACACAAAAAAACGCCGAGTAGTTTTTTTTAAATATTAAAAATTTCATGTTACATAATATATATGTCCAAAAAAATATAACATACAAATTTTGAACATTTAAAAAAAACAAATAGGCGTTTCTTACATTTTTTATAAAAATATTCACGTACATTAATGTTACATTCCCCTATTTTATAGAAAAAAAAATAAAAATGTTACATAAGGTTTTCTTGAGTTTTCTCAACTCAAGTGGGTTTTCGTTTTATCATATATATATATATATATATATATATATATACAACACACACATATATAAGGATGTGTTAAAATGAGAATCACATTTAGTTGTGAAAACTGTGAGAATTAAGCCATCCAAAAGGTTTTCTGAATTTTCTTTTCTCAAAAATCATTAAAATGTCACTTGTATCAGCAAAAAAAATTAAAAGAAATGCTGCATACCCACATTTATATGAGGCGTAAAAAATATTATTTTTTTACAAAATTTACACCAGTGCGTAAAAAAAACTTGTATCAGTCAAAATTACCGACTCGACAATTTTTTTTACCTTTTTTACATATGTGTTTATAATATTTTCATCTACATTTGTGTAAAAAGTTTTTAACCCAACTCATGCGAGAAGAAAAAGTTCTCACAACTCGTTGTGGTTTTCATTTGAACCGAGCCCTATATATATATAGGGTAGGGTTCTAGAGTGAACACTAGGTTGAGAGTGAACTGTGTGAACTAATCTGAGCCATTGGATTATATCATCTAGAGATTTTTAAACAATGACAAGATTGTAGTTATAATGTTGTAACTTCTCCTTAAATTAATTGACAGAAGGGTATTTGCGTCTTTTGTAAATTGCATTTATTAAACTATATAATCAAAATTCCTAAATCTTGCTAATTTCCGTATATACAAGATACACAGTTGTTAGTGTATACACAGTCTCGATAGTATTAGTTTCTACAAGATACACAGATGTTAGTTTATACACATGTGTACAGTCTCGCTAACTATCATTTATACAAGATACACAGCTGTTAGTTTATACACATATGTACTTGAATGATACACATGTGTATAAATCTGGTTTATACCGACCTGTGGGAACAAGATGTAATTATACACAAGTGTACAAGTCTTTGTATATACTGACCTGTATACACATATGTAAACAAACATAATTTAATTAGGTTTAATATTTAATTTTAAAAAGAACATAAGAGTTTATTTAAAAATAAACATTAGCCCTTTAGTCTCTTATAATTAAAATAATAGAGAAAAATTAAAAATGACTGAGAGAGAGAGAGAGAGAGAATCAAGAGATGAGAAAATTAAGAGATTTTAATTAAAAGTACTTGACTAATATCAATCTTACCATTTTAATCTAAAAAATAATCAAAGGCCAAGATTAGTTCACTCTCAAGAAGTTGTTCACAAATGATCCTAATCCTAGAGTGAACTGAGTGAATTAATCTTGGCCTTTGATAATTTTTAGATTAAAAGGATAAGATTGATATTAGTCAAATACTTTTAATTAAATTCCCTTAATATAGGATTAGGATCATTTGTGAACAATTTCTTGAGTGAACTAAGTGAACTAATCTTGGACTTTGATCATTTTTTAGATTAAAACGGGTAAAATTGATATTAGTCAAGTACTTTTAATTAAAATCCCTTAATTTTCTCATCTCTTAATTCTCTCTCTCTCTCATTTTTAATTTTTTCTCTATAATTTTAATTATAAGAGATTAAACGGCAAATGTTTATTTTTAAATAAACTTTCTGTAACACCTCGTAAAATCGTGTCCAATAGTACAATGACACATGTTGTATTTTTATTTAAGTCTATTAAAAACTAATAGGGACTAAAGGTGTCAACATGCTCAAACTGAGCCTGAGTGACTGTCTGATGTCAACATGCATAAACATAAGCCTCTAAGTAACTGATATGTCAACATACTTAAACAATAGCCTCTGAGTGACTGATATGTCAACATGCTTAATCATTAGCCTCTGAGTGACTGATATGTCAACATGCTTAAACTTGGCCTCTGAGTGACTGATATGTCAACATGCCCAACCTTTGTGTGACATCGGAGTCAAAATGCTTATAGTGGGCCTCTGAGTGATCCTTTACGAAATCCTAACTCTCATGTGTCCCATTTGTTGGACGTGAGGGTTTAAATCCGTAAAAATGTGAAAGTTGGATGATGGAGGGGTTAAAAGTGTTAACATGTTAATTTATACCACTAAGTGAACTTTTAACGAACCGAGAGCTCGACAATGTCCGGGCATACTCCCGGGTATGCCAAATATTGGTTACGGAGGGCTAAAAATGCTACACAGGTGTTTTAAGAGGTTTAATAAGTTAAGGGGCTAAACATGACAAACTTTGAAACTGACCAGGGGGCACTCGAGGGGCGCAAGAGGCAAGGGCCTAGCTTCTCGCAGGACACGAGAGGCCTGTGTCTGCAGAAAAATTCTTTGGCCTCCACACAAATTGCTAAAAACCATTTGATTCGAAACCAAGGCTTTCCAAACTGCTATGCCACGTTTTAGGACACTTGTAAGCTCCCTCTTACACCCTTTAGCACCTTGCATCACCTCTTTCAAGCTCTCTAACTATAAATAGGTGCCAAGGTTCACTATTTGAACTTACACCTTTCTCATTCACAACTCTATCTCCCTCCTCTAGAAGTTCCTAACTGAAAGGAGCATCCAACTTAGTTCTATTGCATTCTAAGAACCTCTTGTAAGTGTTCCTTCCTCTTGCATTTTCGTTTATAGGCTTTATAGCCAAAAGTCAAGCGTTTTACGGAAAACGCCTTGACTTTCGGTTAAGACCATTATGGTCCAGCCATTGTTTATAACAAACATGGCTTAGTGATCATAATAAGGTAGGTGTTAGTCCCTGTAAAGGGCACCTCCTGAAGATCACGTTTGCTAGACCAATTGACGGGTCAAAGTTATTATATTAAAAAGTCAAACAGGCCATTTTTCGGAAATGTTATAATTTGATCTTATATATGTTATGAAACCTGTTTTGACACTTAAACAATTTAGTAATAATTATTAGAACATGTAAGAACATGTTCGGTTCGTCAATTTCAGTTCTAGGGTCGGTTCGTAACCGAAAGTCGTGAAGTTTGACTTCTGCTTTGACTTTCGATTCTGACCCGATATAGATTAGTTAGCTACAGATCTAAAGTTGCATTATGATCGTAATATAACATAGCATAACCTTCTGAGGTTACATTACATGATCATATACAGAATCAGAATCTGAGTTTATGCACAAGTTCCGTAATTATGCAATTTTGACTAAAATGCCCTTTTTGCATAAAAAGAGGTTTTAAATGATAATAAACTTGAAAATGAGTTTCCTACTGATGTAGTATTATGATTAGGATTATTTAGGATGTCAAACTAGATTATAAACTGAGTTTATTAACAATTCCTTGTATTATGTCGATAAATGACGATAAGGCCCTTGTGGTTTATAAAAAAGATCTTAATCACATCTTTCCAAAGTAAATATTTTTCCTACTGATATGTTATATTAAATAATATATCTAAGACATGCTAACCTGACCTTAACAATTTTTTCATTAAACATCACACAAATCGTCATTTTACGACATAAGCGTCATTTCGGCGCATAGTATGGTTTTAAACCATATTTACCAACCAAGACTTGTTACCTACTGATTTTAAAACTTATTTTAAATATTTTTACAGTAGGTACAAGATAAAAACTCAGAATCACAAATAATTTATAAACTATGTGTAAAATGACCAAAATGCCCATTCGGTGCATAGTTTGGTCATAAAAGATAAATTACATATATAATTAATATCCTACTGATATTATATCATAAATAAGTTATTTTCCAGAATACTTATGGCTATAACATTAAATTATATTCAACTTCCTTTTATAAGGTATGAAATTATCAAAAATACCCTAATGAGGCATGGTTCATTTTCAAACCTTAACGGGCATATAAGTTGATATCCTACTGATATTAAAACTTATTTAAAATATAATGGCATATAAAACTTGTCCATGACTTATCCAGTTACCTGATATTGCTGATATGCATACGGTTAAGCATATGTAACTAGTTTACGAAATTAACCGAAACGGGTCTAACCTTGTCATTTAAGTCTCAAAATCCAGAATGTTTATAGTTTATCTATATTACACAAGTCAAATTACTTATTGGGATTAAACTAACTATTCGATCATCGTTTAATCTAGCGTTATACGTTCTGATCAAGTACGCTTGTCGGTCTAAGTCCATGACTTAAATAAGACCGTTAGTATTTAATTGGTTAGTTTATGCCATAATCCAGACTAGAGACTTGCCGGTAAATGCTATTTGCACTTAGTGCTTTTGTGTACGGCTGAGTTAATAAATCTTGCGTTTAAATGAAGACTAGCTCAGGTAAATACTCTCGACTTATTTCCCTATACGGGCTTGGGTTACGGTAGATTATTACCGCTTTGTCAGAAATGGGATCAATCGAATGTCGGATTGTGGCTCGTAAATCCGCATATCTGTTTTAATCAGTTTTGTTTGATAACTTAAACATCGGGGGTTAACTACCGTGTCCTTGATATCCTCGGCTCATTACAATAAAAAATGGCCACGACTAATTATTGTAACACCCCAAAAATATTAAATAATAATAATAATAATAATATAAAATATATATATATGTATATATATATATATTTGTATTCAGTGTACAAGTAAAATATATCACATCCATAACTAATTATTGGATGTGAGAATTTGCTAGTTATTTGCTAGATAACTAATGAAAGTGTTTAGATAGTGCCCAGATATATTAAACCAAGAACATAGAGGGCTAAATTAGACACTTGGTAAAAATTGGTTAATATAAATAGGAAAACTAAAAACCCAAAACACACATATGTGTGTTGAGGGCATCGACCAGAACGAGCAGAAGGAGAAGAAGACTCCTTTCTAACCCTAGAATCGATAATCCATCAAATTGAAGGCTGAATCAAGCCCTAAATCAGTGTACAAATCGAAATTAAGGATCATCTAAGCTAGAAAACTATAAGGTATGTTGAATTTCAATGTTTAGCAAGGATTAGGAAGTTTGGTGAACAACACAAACTACAATATAAGCATCAATTGTAGGTGTGATAGCAAGTTATAGATGTAGAGGTAAACCCTTGATGAAAAATAGTGGTCAAAAACACATATTTGTGTAATAGAATGATGTTGGATAATTGTGTTAATTGGGTTTTATAGATGAGCAAAGTATAGATGTTATGATTATTAACCTATGCTTATGAAGTTTATTAAACCGAGATTTTTATGTGAATAAGATTATATTCGGACTTACTCGTTTGTTATAGTATAAATGTAAAGACTTATGATGCCTTGAAATTGAGATATTAAATATAATGTATAAATCAGTATTTATATGAGTTCAATAAATTCTTAAATGAAAATGTTATGCTTGACAATGTGAAAATCGGATGAAAAGCATATATGATGAATCTGATGAAATTGGTAGCTAATGCTCTTCATATTAATTATTTAATAATAAAACGGGCTATTCAATATAGGCAACTCGAGCGAGAAGAATGGTGATAAAGCCGAAGGCGATTTACGACTAAAAGGAAAGCTCTAAGGTACATGGCTTATTGTCATTAGAAGTTTACTTATAATTCTGGTAGAATATGTGATGGAGGAATCGATCCTGTAATAATGAGAAATAACCATTTAATTGTATGAAAGCGATGGAGTTCGCTAAATACGATTAAACAGGTCAATAGTATAAAAATAACAATGATTTGATCGTATGAAAGCAATGGAACTTGCTAATACGACCAAACGGGTCAAATAATTTGAAAGTAATGGATTGATCGTATAAAAGTGATGGAGTTCGCTAATACGACCAAACGGGTCAATTTAAATAATAAAGTAATGGTTTGATCGTTTAAAAGCGATGGAGTTCGCTAATAGGACCAAACGGGTCAATTTATATAATAATGATGGGTCAATTTATATAATAATGATTAGTTTGACGGTATAAAAGCGATGGAATTCGCTAATACGACCAACGGGTCAATTTATATAATAATGATTGGTTTGACGGCATAAAGGATATGGAGTTCGCTAATACGACCAAACGGATCAAACAATGTGAAATACGGAGGTTTGATAGTATAAAGCGAAGTAGTTCGCTAATTTTACCATACGGGTCAAATAATGGAAAAAGAATGGATTAAATGTATAAAACCGATGTAATTTGCTAACACGACCCAATGGGTCAATAAAATAAAAAAAATGATGGTTTAAATCATACAAAGGCGATAGAAACCGCTAAAGTGATCAAGAAGAGTTGAATAGTAAAAGAATGAAAGTTTGGTTACGAAAAAACGATGGATTTCGTTACAGAAACCAAACATGTAAGAAAAAATGGTGGAGATAATTGTTGAGAGATTTGTTGAATAAATCTTTTAGACAAAGACCTGACAAAAGGGTAGAATTGGAATAATAGCCGAAATTGAATAACGGTTAAATAAATAATTAGCCGAAGTTATAGAAATTTCGAATTTGATTAATTTGAATGTTGGAATTTAGTTTAATAAATAATAGTTAATGGGCAGATCATGTAGAAAGAAATGGAAGATTTAAAGGATAAACGGTTAAAAAGAAACGGATAATTTTCGTGTTAAAACGGCAACCAAAAGAGAAATTCTGCAGCAAGCCACCGTAAGCTACGGTGACCCATCGTAGCTTACGGTGAGTTGCTGCTGTAACTTAACTAAATTATGGACTGTAATACTGGAGCTCATGACCGTAAGGACTGACCGTAAGCTACGGTGGTTACCGTAGCTTACGGTGAGTACTGTTTTAACAAAAAGTTAATTTAATTGTTAAATCACAATTTAATAGTCATTTATCTTATTTAAGTTACATGTGTAATATAATTAAAGTTCTAAATAAAATTCCCATTGTAGGTGAATCTCTTGATAACACGGATGCTGATCAAGACCTTTGCGGAACCGAACACTTCTAGCATTTTTGCTTCCGCTTTAGTCTCCTTGGGTTTATGGATTTAATGTGGTAGTGTTCACGACTAGTTTTTGTAATAACAAATTATGTCAAAAAAAATAATAGAAACGTACTTTAGTACTAACTTAATTATATAAAAATATGTTTTTCCTAAACACTGGGTTAGGGTGTTTCAAGTTGGTAATCAGTGCTTAAGGTTAAAGATGAGATTTGTTCAGTTCAAAGCTTGATCAAGACATCCGGCATGAACTAGTTTTGAAATGAAGAAGAAAGGAAACTTAGAGTGTATGGAAATAGTGTATTAATACACTCAAATCCGGAAGATACACTGAGTACAAATAGTAAAGACAAGTTATATACTTGACCTAACTAAAAGAGAAAGATATATTATAAGTAATATCAAGTAATAAGGTGATTATCCATATAAAATATGGAAATTATTGAATAAATTGCTTACCAAAATCAATATAAACATTTCAGTTAAAGAAATGTCAGAAGCAACAGGCGATGATACAGTGTCTCTCATGACGGAAGAGATACGAGAAAAGATTTCCGAAGAAGTCGGAAAGGCCTTAGAAGCGAGCTTACCTCAATTTATGAATAGACTTCAAACTACAATATTGTCGGTGGTTGAAGAAAGAATAAATGAGTTAAAAGACAGTCTTGTGCAAGAAAAAGACAAGACTAACAAGAAGAAGCCGTGTCCATATGACAAATTTATGGCGTGCAAACCACCAATTTATAATGGAGAAGTGGACCCTATAGTTTGCCAACGATGGATAAGTGACATGGAAGGAGTTTTTGAACGAATCATTGTGACGAGACCGACTTTGTAGCTTACGGAACCGGTCAATTGAGGGGTCAAGCAAAAGATTGGTGGGACAATCTTAAGAAGGAACAAGGAGTAGAGGCTACAAAGAACATGACGTGGAAAGAATTTGAACTGCCCTTTCTTAAACATCACAGCCCTAAGGCCGTGATAAATAAGATAAAGGAATAATTTATCCAGTTAAGACACAAGGGTGAAACAATTGATAAGATCACGGGAATATTTCTTGATAAGCTGAGGTTTTGTGATGAGCTGGTGCAAACAGAAGAACAAAAGATCTACTACTATTATAATATGTTGAGCGTGGAGTATTGAGAATTTATGACTCCCTCAAAATACGAAAATCTCACAGAAATCATAAACGTTGCACGAGAATGTGAGATTGAGTTAAGAAAGCAGATCGAGAGGGGTGAACGAAGGGCAGTGGATGCAAACCCAACTTCTACAAAAAGACAAAAGGTGGATGAAATTCCAAAGAAGGGAAGTGTAAAAGGAGGGTCACCAGGTTGCAAAACATGTGGTCGTGCCCATAAGGGCGAGTGCTACTTCAAAAACAAACCATGTATTATATGCGGGAAGACGGGACATATAGCGGCAAATTGCCCTGGTAAAGTGTCAGTGTGTTATAAATGTTACCAGCCGGGTCACAAGAAATCAGAGTGCCCAGAATTGAAAGGGAAGAAGGAAGTACATGACGCGAAGATTGAAATTCCTAAATCGAAGGCAAGATCTTTCCATATAACTGCGGCTGAAGCCAAGATTGAACCCGGTGTGGTTTCAGGTACATTTACTGTAAATTGTATTCCAGCACGCATTTTATTTGATACAGGTGCAAATAAATCTTTTATTTCAAAAAGATTTATTCAACACCCTTCATTTACATTAATAAAATTACATATGCATATGGAAGTAGAAATAGGTAATAATAAAAGTTTTATTGTTTATGAAATATGCCGGGATCGCAAATTGAACGTTGACAATGAGGATTACTCGATTGACTTGATACCCATGCTTATGGGGGAATTTCAAGTAGTAGTTGGAAATGGACTGGTTGTCTCGATACCATGCTAGAGTGATATGTTTTCGCAAAGAAATACAATTAATATCACCGAGTGGAAGACATATTACTATTTACGGGAAAAAGAATTGCAACCCCATATTATGTTCAATGGTAGAAGCCCACAAACTCGGTCAACGGGTGTAAAGAACTCTTAACTTACGTGCGTGATTCGGAAAGAGAACTACCGAAGATTGAAGGAGTACCTTTAGTAAGGGAATTTGAAGATGTATTCCCGGATGATTTACCAGGAATACCACCTGAGCGCGAGGTAGAATTTGGTATTGAATTAGTCCCGAATGCAAAACCGGTAGCTGAGGCACCTTATAGGCTAGCTCCATCAGAACTTCAAGATTTAATGTCGCAACTGCAAGACTTATTAGACAAAGGATTTATAAGACCAAGTGTTTCTCCATGGGGCGCACCGATATTATTCGTGAAGAAAAAGGACGGAAGTATGCGCATGTGCATAGATTACCGTGAGTTAAACAAACTAATGATAAAGAATCGATACCCACTTTCGAGAATCGACGACCTATTTGATCAACTACAAGGTGCGAGTTGGTTTTCAAAAATCGACTTAAGATCATGTTATCATCAACTAAGGGTGAAAGATGAAGATATCCCCAAGACAACATTTCGTACAAGGTACGGGCACTATGAGATCCTTGTGATGTCATTTGGTCTAACTAATGCACCCGCAGCATTTATGGATCTTATGAATCGAGTCTGCAAAACTATGTTAGACAAGTCGGTAATTGTGTTTATCGACGATATTCTCGTATATTCAAAAAGCCAGGAGGATCATACTCGTCATTTATATGAAGTGTTGGAAATTCTCAGATGAGAAAAATTATATGCAAAATTTTCGAAGTGTGCCTTCTGGCTTTGGGATGTGCAATTCCTTCGACACATCATAAGCGCTGATGGGGTACTAGTAGATCCATCTAAAGTTGAGGCAGTCTCAAATGGAATCCTCCGAGAAGTCCATCAGAGGTTAGAAGCTTCCTAGGGCTCGCGGGATATTACCGGCGGTTCATTCAAGATTTTCCAAAATCGCATTACCGTTCACTAAACTCACTCGAAAAGACGAAAAGTTTTCCTGGAAGGACGAACAAGAAAAGGCATTTCAAACGCTTAAGGAGAAGTTAACTAGTGCTCCGTATTAACCTTACCGGATGGCACTGACGCTTTAGTCGTGTATTCTGACGCATCGCACCTAGGGCTGGGATGTGTACTCATGCAACGGGGAAAGGTGATTGCCTATGCATCTAGGAAATTAAAGATGCATGAAAGGAAATATCCGACTCACGACCTCGAACTGGCGGCAATAGTATTTGCCTTGAAGATTTGGCGGCACTACTTATACGGGGTAAAATGCACTATTTTTACCAATCATAAGAGCTTAAAATATTTCTTTGATAAAAAAGAATAAAATATGAGACAGAGACGTTAGCTTGAAATAGTAAAGGATTATGATTGTGAAATCCATTACCATCCGGGAAAGGCCAACGTAGTAGCGGATGCGTTAAGCCGAAAGGAAGAATATACACCTATACGAGTACAATCGATGCAACTCGTAGTAACATCAAGTTTACTTGAACAAATCCGAGCAGCGCAATTCGAAGCAGTTAAAGAAGAAAATTGGAGAAAAGAACGAGTGAAGGGTTTGTTGAAAGATATTATAAATGGAGAAAATGGGATGAAATTCCGATTTGGAAGAATTTGGGTTCCAAACACTTGTGGCATCAAGGATTTGTTATTAAATGAGGCCCATAAATCATGTTATTCGATTCACCCTGGAGCAACCAAAATGTATCGAGATTTAAAACAAAACTACTGGGGGCCCGGGATGAAAAGAGATGTAGCAAAATATGTTGAAAAATGCCAAACTTGTTAGTAAAAGCAGAACATCAAAAACCTTACGGCAAACTCCAACCCCTAGATGTACCGGTTTGAAATGGAACACCTTACCATGGACTTATTGACCAAGCTGCCAAAGACGGCAAGAGGATTTGACGCCGTTTGGGTAGTCATTGATAGATTAACAAAAAGTGCTCACTTTATTCCAATTCGTGAAACATATACTTCCAAAAAGATGTCGGAAGTGTATATAAATGAAATTATAGCATGCCATGGAGTACCAGTATCGATCGTATCCGATAGAGACACTAGATTTACATCAAATTTTTGGCATGAATTCCAAGAACGAATGGGCACAAAACTATTAATCAGTACCGCCTATCATCCCCAAACAGACAAGTAGAGCGAACGAACCATTCAAACATTAGAAGACATGCTTCGAGCATGTATTATTGAGTTTTGTGGCAGTTGGGATGCTTATTTACCATTACTTGAATTCTCATACAATAATAGCTACCATTCAAGTATCGGCATGGCCCCATATGAAATGCTATATGGTAGAAAGTGACGAACCCCAGTGTGTTGGGGTGAGGTAGGCCCTCACGAACTTGCTCACAAAGATATGATTAGAGCCACCAACGAGAAAATTGATGCAGTTCGAGCCCATCTAAAAGCAGCTCAAGATCGACAAAAATCTGATGGTGATAAAAGACGAAGGCCTATAGAATTCCAAATTGGTGATAAGGTAATGCTTAAAGTGTCTCCATGGAAAGGGGTTATTCGATTTAGAAAAAGGGGTAAATTGAGTCCAAGGTTTATTGGACCTTTTAAAATCATCGATCGAGTGGGTAAAGTAGCATACCACCTGGAACCCCAAAAGAACTAAGTGGAATACACAATTGTTTCACACTTGCAAAAATGCTTAGCTGACGAGACAGCCCACGTTCAATACGATGACATAGAAATAGACAACAAACTCAATACGTGGCAAAACCGATAGCAATTCTTGACCGGAAAATCAAGGCATTAAGGAACAAAATAATAAACCAAGTAAAGGTCAAGTGGGAGCATCGAAAAGGTGCAGATACTACTTGGGAACCTGAAGAAGAAATGATACGACTCTACCCTTCTCTTTTGGTAAGTATACATGTTTCGGGGACGAACCCCTTTTAAGGGGGATGGATTTGTAACACTCCAAAAATATTAAATAATAATAATATAAAAAAATATATGTATATATATATATATATTTGTATTCAGTGTAAAAGTGAAATATATTACATCCATAACTAATTATTAGATGTGAGAATTTGCTAGTTATTTGCTAGATAACTAATGAAAGTGTTTAGATAGTGCCCATATATATTAAACCAAGAACTTAGAGGGCTAAATTAGACACTTGGTAAAAATTGGTTAATATAAATAGCAAAAATAAAAACTGAAAACACACAAATGTGTGTTGAGGGCATCGACCAGAACAAGCTGAAGGAGAAGAAGACTCCTTTCTAACCCTAGAATCCACAATCCATCAAATTGAAGGCTGAATAAAGCCCAAAATCAGTGTACAAATCGAAATTAAGGATCATCCAAGCTAGAAAACTATAAGGTTTGTTGAATTTCAATGTTTAGCAAGGATTAGGAAGTTTGGTGAACAACACAAACTGCAATATAAGCATCAATTATAGGTGTGATAGCAAGTTATAGATGTATTTTAACTTAGAGGTAAACCCTTGATGAAAAATAGTGGTCAAAAACACATATTTGTGTAATAGAATGATGTTGGATAATTGTGTTAATTGGGTTTATAGATGAGCAAAGTATAGATGTTATGATTATTAACCTATGCTTATGAAGTTTAATAAACCGAGATTTTTATGTGAATAAGATTATATTCGGACTTACTCGTTTGTTATAGTATAAATATAAAGACTTATGATGCCTTGAAATTGAGATATTGAATGTAATGTATAAATCAATATTTATATGAGTTCAATAAGTTCTTAAATGAAAATATTATGGTTGACAATGTGAAAATCGGATGAAAAGCATATATGATGAATCTGATGAAATTGGTAGCTAGTGCTCTTCATATTAATCATTTAATAATTAAACAGGTTGTTCAATATAGGCAACTCGAGCGAGAAGACAGGTGATAAAGCCGAAGGCGATTTACGACTAAAAGGAAAGCTCTAAGGTACGTGGCTTATTGTCATTAGAAATTTACTTATAATTCTGGTAGTAATATGTGATGGATGAATCGATACTGTTATATTGAGAAATAATCATTTAATTGTATGAATGCGATGGAGTTCGCTAAATACGATTAAACAAGTCAATAGTATAAAAATAACAATGATTTAATCGTATGAAAGCAATGGAACTTGCTAATACGACCAAACGGATCAAATAATTTGAAAGTAATGGATTGATCGTATAAAAGTGATGGAGTTCGCTAATACGACCAAACAGGTCAATTTAAATAATAAAGTAATGGTTTGATCGTTTAAAAGCGATGGAGTTCGCTAATAGGACCAAACGGGTCAATTTATATAATAATGATTAGTTTGACGGTATAAAAGCGATGGAATTCGCTAATACGACCAAACGGTCAATGTATATAATAATGATTGGTTTGACGGTATAAAGGCGTTGGAGTTCGCTAATACGACCAAACGGATCAAACAATGTGAAATACGGAGGTTTGATAGTATAAAAGCGAAGTAGTTCGCTAATTTGACCATACAGGTCAAATAATGGAAAAAGAATGGATTAAATGTATAAAAGCGACGTAATTCGCTAACACGACCCAATGGGTCAATAAAATAAAAAAATGATGGTTTGAATCGTACAAAGGCGATAGAAACCGCTAAAGTGATCAAGAAGAGTTAAATAGTAAAAGAATGAAAGTTTTGTTACGAAAAACGATGGATTTCGTTACAGAAACCAAACATGTAAGAAAAATTGGTGGAGATAATTGCTGAGAGATTTGTTGAATAAATCTTTTAGACAAAGACCTGACAAAAGGGTAGAATTGGAAAAATAGCCGAAAATTGAATAAGGATTAAAGAAATAATTAGCCGAAGTTATAGAAATTTTGAATATGATTAATTTAAATGTTGGAATTTAGTTTAATAAATAATGGTTAATGCGCAGATCATGTAGAAAGAAACGGAAGATTTAAAGGATAAACGGTTAAAAAGATACGGATAATTTTCGTGTTAAAACGACAACCAAAAGAGAAATTCTGCAGCAAGCCACCGTAAGCTACGGTGACCCATCGTAGCTTACGGTGAGTTGCTGCTGTAACTTAACTAAATTATGGACCGGAGCTCATGACCGTAAGGACTGACCGTAAGCTATAGTGGTTACCGTAGCTTACGGTGAGTACTGTTTTAACAAAAATTTAATTTAATTGTTAAATCACAATTTAATAGTTATTTATCTTATTTAAGTTACATGTGTAACATAATTAGAGCTCTAAATAAAAATTCCCATTGTAGGTGAATCTCTTGATAACGGGAATGCTGATCAAGACCTTTGCAGAACCGAACACTTCTAGAATTTTTGCTTCCGCTTTAGTCTCCTTGGGTTTATGGATTTAATGTGTGGTAGTGTTCACGAATAGTTTTTGTAATAACAAATTATGTCAAAAAAATAATAGAAATGTACTTTAGTACTAACTTAATTATATAAAAATATATAATGTTTTTCCTAAACATTGGGTTAGGGTGTTTCAAATATTCGAACCAATTTACTTTCACTAACACTCCTTCCCATCATTCCCAACCACCTCCCGTGCAAGAAGATGTGCACATGGAACCGGTGGAACAACCCCAATCGCCACCTGAACCGCCAAGGAAGAAAAAAGGAGCACGTATGTCGGTACGTGCGGGCCAACGGTCAGGATCGCTGCCACCTTTGCCTAAACCCTACCCTACTATTCACGAGGACCCACAAATGGGTGGACCCTCCAATGTTTCACATGTGGTGGAACCAACACCACCACCATCGGGTTATGATAACCCTATTCCAACATATCCGGATACGTTTGGATATGATGCTTTTAACCCATCTACACCTGTTGATTACCAAGCATTGTCGCATGACCCTTACATGCAAACGAACATGCATAACGCACTTTACCTGTCTCCTTTCCCACCTGTTTATCCACCTATTGGATATCCAAGTTATGGGTACCAGTATCCTGTTATGCCACAACCACAACCTCCCCCACCACTTGAGGCCATTAACGAGGCCTTAGAACGAATGAAAGAAATACAACAACAAGCGGAGAAAACGGAGAAGAAGACAAACAAATTCTTCAGGAAACTCTCCAAGTTGGTTAAGGGAAAGAAGGATGAGTGAAGTCTCTTCTAATATATGTAAGTCCCTGCGAGGACATTGTTATTTCTTTAGTCCCTGTGTGGACATTTTTTTTTCTTTAGTCCTTGCATGGACAGTTTATTTCATTGTTTCTAGTATTGTAATTTATATTGGAATTTAATGAAGTATTTTTGGAATTATATATGTATGTATTCATCCTCTTCAAGCGAGCGTCTCGATTTTATTCGAAATTTGTGCTTTGCTATATAATTCTAAAAGACCTTAATGGATTTGATTATGCCAAGTGGCGTAGACCACACATTGGCCACGAAAGGATAGTTAAGGACAAGGAGCCTTCTATCAGGATAGTTAAGGGAAGTTATCCTTCTATCCAGAGGTGGTAAACTAGGTTCAAGCCTCCAAGGTCGTTAAGGTCCAAGGTGACCGGGACCATTAATCAATCATTAAGGTACTCTTATGTTAACATTAAGTAATGTTCATACTCCTGGTAGTGTGACTTGAGGAACCACATTAGAAGTCTAGGTAAAAAGGACTACGTCCTAAGACCTATTATATAGCCTATGAGATCAATGTGATCCCGGCTAATGTCATCAATGCAATGACAAATGACAGGCCAACGTGCCCAATTTTATGTCCAAGGTGACAGGCCAATGTGCCCAATTTTATGTCCAAGGTGACAGGCCAATGTGCCCAATTTTATGTCCAGTGTGATAGGCCAATGTGCCCAATTTTATGTCCAAGATGATAGGCCAATGTGCCCAATGTTATGTCCAAGGTGACAGGACAATGTGCCCAATTTTATGTCCAATGTGACAGGCCAATGTGCCCAATTTTATGTCCAAGGTGACAGGCCAAGGTGCCCAAATTTTATGTCCATTATTGACAAGCTTATAAGATGTATATAATTATCTAAATGACAATGACCGTTGTGACATTACGATCCACTGTCTAATAATATATGGACTATGTCCAGATTGTAATTTGCCTTTGTTGGTCTTATTAAGACCAGGCCAAATATAGATATGATAAGCCTAGGAGTTGTCATATTATTCACACTAGCTTAAATAGGCGATGGATTGTTATATCCAATGTTTAAGCCAATATGGTTGTTATACCATGGCTAAGAGAAATTTGTTTGATGTTTAGAGCCAAAGCTTCAAAATGGTAAACTCGGACGAGGCACAGAGTAGCCACCGAGAGATTAGCTCTAATAAGGCTGAAAACATAGCCATCAACAATGATTACTTCCAAGCTCACATAGATGCAGCTGTTGGAAAGGCCATGGAAAAGGCCATAGAAAAACTTAGGGAATCGAGTGCTACTCGCTCAAGACCGTTATCAATCACGCCATCCTCAGCTCATAAGGGGAGCTCAGTTCATTCTTCGAATGCGAAGAGTGAACCAAAGAAATTAGAAATTGCTGATAGGTCCCGTTCTTCTAAAGACGGTTGTACCTAAAAATATTTCGTCTCCTGCAAGCCCCGAGATTTCAATAGGGGAAAAGGAGCAGTAGAAGCCTTGAAATGGCTAGACGAAATGGAGACAATAGTAGATATCAGCGGATGTGCTAATAAGGATGTGGTTAAATATGTATCACAATCCTTCAAGAGCGATGCCCTCATTTGGTGGAAGGCAATGGTTCAATCTACAGGTAAGATACACCTGTACAACTTAGGATGGTCTAAGTTTGTCGATCTAGTCAAGGAGACTTATTGTCCACCTCATGAGGTGGAGAAATTAGAGACAGACTTTCTGACTCTTTCAATGAAGAACCTAGACTGCCGGAAGTATGTTTCTGACTTCAAATCCCTGTCTAGATTAGTTTCATATTTAATCACCCTTGAATCCAAACGCATTGCGTGTTTCATTCATGGGTTAGCGCTCGAGATAAATGGCATGGTAAAGGCTGCTCAGCCTAGTACCTATAGGTCCGTCGTAGACCTATCTCTTTCCCTTACCTTAGATTTAGTAAGGCAAAGGTCTTTAAAGCTGAAATTGACGGAAAGAGGAAACGGGAGGATAATATCTCCTATAGGTTCAAAAAGAAAGGAAATTTCGGGTTCAAGAAGAACCAGCACACGTCTAATGACAAACCTCTGTGCAAAAACTGTAAATATAGACATTGGGGACAGTGTAGTATGAATACACAGACTAAACCCTGTGGTATCTGCAAGAGGAAGGGACATAAGACCCTAGAGTGCAAGGATCTTAAGGATGCCGTTTGCTACAACTGTAATGAAAAAGGGCATATTAAGTTCAATTGCCCCAAGAACCACAAAAGTAATGATGCAAAGCCTGGAGAGGCTAAGAAAGGGAATGCTCGTGCTTTCCAGATGAATGCCAGGGAGGCCGTTAATGACAATAACGTCATAACAGGTACATTCCTCATCAATGATGTATATGTTAGAGTTCTTTTTTATTCGGGTGCAGATAAATCTTTTGTTGATCATAAGTTTAGTAAACTATTAAACCTGCCCATAAAAACTCTAGATATATCTTATGAGGTAGAACTCGCTGATGGAACGTTAGAGTCTGCATCATCCATTCTTGATGGATGTTCTATATCCATTAAGAATCATTCTATCCCCATCTCTCTTTTGCCTATTAAATTGGCAGGATTTGATGTAGTTTTAGGCATGGATTGGTTATCCCATAACCAAGCTCGTATTGCCTTGACAAGAAACTCACCGAAATTATAACCCCATCTGGTGAAACAATCACCATCCCTGGAGATTCACACTACGGATTGCCAGACAAGCTGTCGTTATTTAAGGGATCCAAGTGTTTGGGGAAAGGTTGTGGCACAAGTAACTACCAATGAACCTAAGCCGAATATTCAAGACCTTCCAGTTATCTCGGAGTATCCCGATATTTTCCCCAAAGAATTACCAGGATTGCCTACAGATAGACAAGTGGAGTTTAGAATTGATATCCTACCTTGATCAGCACTGGTAGCCAGAGCTCCATATCGGTTAAAACCGACGGAAATGAAGGAGTTAAGAGTTCAATTAGATTAACTTTTAGATAAAGGCTTTATCCAGCCTAGTTCATCGCCTTAGGGAGCTCCTATTCTTTTTGTTAAAAAGAAGGACGGTTCAATGTGGATGTGCATTGATTACCGGGAGTTGAAAAAGATAACGATTAAGAACCGATATCCTCTGCCCAGGATCGATGATTTATTCGACCAACTTCAAGGGGCTCGTTACTTTTCCAAGATTGATTTGAGATCAGGATATCATCAGCTGAAGGTTAGGAATGAGGATGTTCCTAAAACTGCCTTTAGGACCCGATATGGTCATTTTGAATTTCTAGTGATGCCTTTTGGGCTCACAAATGCACCTGCAGCATTCATGGATCTCATGAATAGAGTCTGCTAACCGTATTTGGATAAGCTTGTCATTGTCTTCATAAACGACATACTTATCTATTCTCGTAATCAAGCTGATCACGAGAAACACCTTCGGTGCATCCTAGAACTACTAAGGCAGGAAAAGCTTTATGCTAAATTCTTCAAATGTGAATTTTGCATTAGAGAAGTCCAATTTCTTGGACATGTTGTAAGTGAGTGTGGTAAAGTGGATCCCGCCAAAATAGAAGCCATAATGAATTGGGAAGTACCCAAAACCCCATCGGAGATTCGTAGTTTCCTAGGATTGGCTGGTTATTATATGAAGTTCACTGAGAACTTTTCAAGGATGGCAACTCCTTTGACTACCTTAACCCGTAAGAATGTCAAATTTGTTTGTGGTCCAAAACAATAAGAATCCTTTGAGATTATAAAACACAAGTTGAGCAATGCTCCTGTTATCTCTACCTAAGGGTATTGAGGATTTTGTAGTATATTGTGATGCTTCGCACACTGGCATGGGTTGTGTACTAATGCAAAAGGGCAAAGTGATTGCTTATGCATCACGACAGTTAAAGGTGCACGAAAGAAATTACACCACCCATGATTTGGAATTGGGTGCCGTTGTATTCACACTAAAGTTGTGGAGACATTACTTAAATGGTAGAAAGTGTACTATATACACTAACCATAAAAGTCTCCAGCATCTGTTCATCAGAAAGAATTGAACATGTGACAACGTCGCTAGATGGAAACACTTAATGATTATGATTGCGAAATTCGCTATCATCCCGACAAGGCATATGTCGTTGCTGACGCCTTAAGTCGCAAAGAGAAAGTTAAACCCATTAGGATTAACGCCAAGAGCATTGAGCTCAAAAGTAGCTTGAATGAGAAGCTATTAGATGCGTAGAAGCAAGCCCTATTAGAGGTTAACATTCCTAATGAGGTATTAGGTGAAACTGTTGATCAGTTAGCGTCTGGAAAAGATGGAATCCTTAGATTTAATGGAAGAATCTGGGTTCCAGTCTTTGGGGGACTTAGAGATCTAATCCTTCAGGAAGCACATAATACGAGATACTCAGTTCACCCAGGTGGTGACAAGATGTATTAGGATCTAAAGAAGAATTATTGGTGGATGGGTTTGAAGAAATCCATAGCCACTTATGTAGCTAAGTGTTGAGGTATTCGCAAGTTAAGGTCGAACATCAGAAGCCGTCAGGACTTCTACAACAATTGGAAATTCCCACATGGAAATGGGAAATCGTAACTATGGACTTGATTACCAAGTTACCTAAGACCAAATGTTGAAATGACACTATTTGGGTCATTGTGGATAGACTGACTAAGTCAGCGCATTTCTTGCCAATTAAGGAAACGTATAATTCAGACAAATTGGCTAAGTTGTATGTGGACAAGATGGTGTCCCTACATGGTGTGCCAGTATCTATTGTATCTGATAGAGATACTAGATATACCTCTTATTTTTGTAAAAGTTTCCAACAATCTTTAGGCATAAGATTAAACTTTAGTACGGCTTACCACCCGCAGACGGATGGTCAAAGTGAGCGTATTATTCAGACGTTGAAAGACATGCTTAGAGCATGTGTGATTGATTTAGGTGGAAGTTGGGATGACCACTTACCCCTAATAGAATTCTCCTACAATAATAGTTATCATACAAGCATCAAGGCTGCTCCTTATGAGGCCTTGTATGGGAGAAAGTGTCGAACGGCCGTGTGTTGAGCAGAAGTTGGGGAAGCCCAACTATCAGGACCTGAGATTGTCCTAATGACCACGGATAAGATTGTGCAAATCCGTGATCGTCTCAAAGCTGCCCGAGATAGGCAGAAGAGCTATGCTGATAAGAGGCGTAAACCTCTCAAGTTCCAAGTAGGGGACAAAGTCATGCTAAAAGTATCACCTTGGAAAGGTGTAATGAGGTTTGGAGAGAAGGGCAAGCTAGCCCAAGATATATAGGACCATTCAAGATAGTCGAATGTGTCGGAACTGTAGCTTATAAGCTTAACCTGCCAGAGGAGCTTAGTGGAATTCATGATGTGTTCCACATATCTAACCTTAAGAAATGTCTAGCCGATGAGTTGCTAGCAATGTCACACAAAGATGTGCAAATACATGAAAACCTGAGGTTTGAGAAACCAATTTCGATCGAGGATCGACAGGTTAAGAAGCTCTGAAGGAAATTAATACCTATGGTAAAGGTTAAGTGGGACGCCTTTAGAGGTCCCGAGTATAAATGGGAGGTTGAGTCCACCATACCAAGGTCCTAATGAGTGGGACCAATAATGGAACCAATTTACTTTCACTAACACTCCTTCCCATCATTCCCAACCACCTCCCGTTCAAGAAGATGTGCACATTGAACCGGTGGAATAAACCCAATCACCACCTGAACCGCCAAGGAAGAAAAAAGGAGCCGTATGTCGGTATGTGCGGGCCAACGGTCAGGATCGCTGCCACCTTTGCCCAAACCCTACCCTACTGTTCACGAGGACCCACAAATAGGTGGACCCTCCAATGTTTCACCTGTGGTGGAACCAACACCACCACAAGTGGTTCAACCACCACCATCAGGTTATGATAACCCTATTAAAACATATCCGGATATGTTTGGATATGATGCTTTTAACCCATCTACACCTGTTGATTACCAAGCATTGTCGCATGACCCTTACATGCAAACGGACATGCATAACGCACTTTACCCGTCTCCTTTCCCACCTGTTTATCCACCTATTGGATATCCAAGTTATGGGTACCAGTATCCTGTTATGCCGCAACCACAACCTCCGCCACCACTTGAGGCCATTAACGAGGCCTTAGAACGAATGAAAGAAATACAACAACAAGCGGAGAAAACGGAGAAGAAGACAAACAAATTATTCAAGAAACTCTCGAAGTTGGTTAAGGGAAAGAAGGATGAGTGAAGTCTCTTCTAATATATGTAAGTCCCTGCGAGGACATTGTTATTTTTTTTGTCCCTGTGTGGACATTTTTATTTCTTTAGTCCTTGCATGGACAGTTTATTTCATTGTTTCTAGTATTGTAATTTCTATTACAATTTAATGAAGTATTTTTGGAATTATATATGTATGTATTCATCCTCTTCAAGCGAGCGTCTCGATTTTATTCGAAATTTATGCTCTGCTATATAATTCTAAAAGACCTTAATGGATTTGATTATGCCAAGTGGCGTAGACCACACATTGGCCAAGAAATGATAGTTAAGGACAATGGGCCTTCTATCAGGATAGTTAAGGGAAGTTATCCTTCTATCCAGATGTGGTAAACTAGGTTCAAGCCTCCAAGGTCGTTAAGATCCAAGGTGACCGGGACCATTAATCAATCATTAAGGTACTCTTATGTTAACATTAAGGAATGTTCATACTCCTGGTACTGTGACTTGAGGAACCACACTAGCCGTATAGGTAAAAAGGACTACGTCCTAAGACCTATTATATAGCCTATGAGATCAATGTGATCCTGGCTAATGTCATCAATGCGATGACAAATGACAGGCCAACGTGCCCAATTTTATGTCCAAGGTGACAGGCCAATGTGCCCAATTTTATGTCCAAGGTGACAGGCCAATGTGCCCAATTTTATGTCTAGTGTGACAGGCCAATGTGCCCAATTTTATATCCAAGGTGATAGGCCAATGTGCCCAATGTTATGTCCAAGGTGACAGGCCAATGTGCCTAATTTTATATCTAATGTGACAGGCCAATGTATGAAATTATATTCAAGTTCCTTTTATAAGGTATGAAATTACCAAAAATGCCCTAATGAGGCATAGTTTCGTTTTAAAACCTTAACGGGCATATAAGTTGATATCCTACTGATATTAAAACTTATTTAAAATATAGTGGCATATAGAACTTGTCCATGACTTATCTGGTTACCTGATATCGCTGATATGCGTACGGTTAAGCATATGTAACTAGTTTACGAAAATTAACCGAAACGGGTCTAACCTTGTCATTTAAGTCTCAAAATCCAAAATGTTTATAGTTTATCCATATTACACAAGTCAGATTACTTGTTAGATTAAACTACATTCTATCCGATCATCGTTTAATCTAGCGTTATACGTTCTGATCAAGTATGCTAGTCGGTCTAAGTCCATGACTTAAATAAGACCGTTAGTATTTTATTGGTTAGTTTATGCCATAATCCAGACTAGAGACTTTCCGGTAAATGCTATCTGCACTTAGTGCTTTTGTGTACGGCTGAGTTAATAAATCTTGCGTTTAAACGAAGACTAGCTCAGGTAAATACTCTTGACTTATTTCCCTATACGGGCTTGGGTTACGGTAAATTATTACCGCTTGGTCGGAAATGGGATCAATCGAATGCCGGATTGTGGCTAGTAAATCCGCATATTTCGTTCTAATCAGTTTTGTTTGATAACTTAAACATCGGGGGTTAAGTACCGCGTCCTTGATATCCTCGGCTCATTACAATAAAAAATGGCAACGACCTTAGCGCGGGTGTAGGCATACACCCGATAGACGCTCAAAATGCATTACCCACAAGGTTGGGAAGAAATGACTCCTTCGTGAGTCCAAATTGGTGTGTACATTAATCATGTCTCGGTCTCCGTACCGGGCCCTGTATGTATGGACAAACATGTGAATCTGTTAACAAGGTTGGACGGTCAACTTTCCCAAGTTATAAAAGATTTTGTGCTGATACGCACTTAAAACATATTTTTAAATGTTTTTAAAATGAGTCAGTTGGGTGTATTTAACAGCGAAAGCTGACATATTTTCAAAAGACTAAGCTTGCAGGTACAATACGAAAATAGGCTGGAAGTGCTCGGTAGTGATAAGAGGATCTTGCAAATCCTAGATCTGCCCAAAGTCTGTTTTATATTCTTTCTCTTGTAAAATTTATGATCCGCCTGTGGATCTTCTATTACGAGCCGTCTGTATACTATTTTGTTTTTCGAACATTTGGTTTGTAATAGTAATTTAAATCCAAGACTTCCGCTGTGCTGTGTTTAATTGACTATGATGTTATCAACTTACTCCGATATTCCCCACCCGGGCCCACCGGTGTTCGGATTGGCTGTGGAAAACCGGGGTGTGACACTTTTATGTTCTTTTTAAAATTAAATATTAAACCTAATTAAATTATGTTTTACATATGTGTATACATGGCAGTATATACAAGACTTGTACATTTGTGTATAATTATATCTTGTTCCCACAGGTCGGTATAAACCATATTTATACACATGTGTATTATTCAAGTACATATGTGTATAAACTAATAGCTGTGTATCTTGTATAAATTGATAGTTAACGAGACTGTAAACATGTGTATAAACTAACATCTGTGTATCTTGTAGAAACTAATACTATCGAGGTTGTACACATGTGTATACACAAACAACTGTATATCTTGTATATACTGAAACTAGCAAGATTTTGGGAATTTTGATTATATTGTTTAATAAATGCAATTTACAAAAAATGCAAATACCCTTTCATCAATTAATTTAAAGGGATGTTACAACATTATAATTACAATCTTGTCATTGTTTAAAATCTCCAGATGATATAATCCAATAGCTCAGATTAGTTCACACTTGTTCACTCTCAGCCTAGTGTTCACTCTAGAACCCTATCCTATATATATATATATATATAAATCTCATTCGGTTCTCAAACTTATTCTATATTCACAAGTGTGTAAATCTTCATGGTGGTCGTCTTACTCGTTTATTAACTTATATGTAAATTTTCTACATTTGTGTAAATTTTCATAATGATTATCAATATATGCTTAACTAATCCTAATTACATAACATATCAACCTGGTGTCGTCATCATCATTTAGATTCGCTCTTCGGGGTTTGAGTCTCGTTTGTGTCATATTGGTTGGTTTTATTTATTGGGGATATTGGCCTCTAATAATCCCTAGTAGACGTCATTGGCCATTGGCAGTCCCGCCTTTTTTATTCCCCCTGACATTCCCACCTTTCAACTATTTTTCCTACACCGGTACTCAGTTAAAAAAAATTAACTGAATTAAGTTTTTTTCAGAATTACAAACTAACGTTTTAGGGCTGTTGATCAAAACGAGGATACGAGTCGAATGATGTAAAACTTATCTTGAAATTGTGCGCCAAACTACGAAAATGGTGCTTCAATACGGGTGTTTAAACTTCTAATTAACAAAAATCAAGTCGTTTAGAGCACCGTTTCTAGGTATGTTTTACATCAGTAGAGTCATAGACTCGTTCTGATCAAAAGCCTTAAACGTCAGTTTGTAATTCGGAGTTTTTAAACTAAGGATTGGTGGAGGAAAATAGTTGAAATGTGGGACTTTCAGAGGGAATAAAAAATGTAGAACTACTAATGGCCAATAACGTCTAGTAGGGATTATTAGAGGCTAATATCCCTATTTATTGTTGTGGTTGGGTGTTTGTTGTAATATTTAGTTATGATTGTCTCATTGACACATTATTTGTATGTTAATCTTTTAAAATAATAAAACAAATTATTTTATTTAAATATAGATCTACTCAACAACTTTTTAGTTGAGCTAAAATTATTTTACGCATGATACAGGAAATTAGGTTTGATGAAGCAAGAATGAAAACACGTAGGATGTTACCTTAGACAAATAAATGAGATTATAGTTTATGTTTTATATCTTGGAATCATGTATGGATTATTTGAAATTTGTTATGATTAACGTGACATATTAAATTGTGAGATGAATAAATATTTGGACATTTAATAGTGATATAAGTTTTGAAGAATCATCTCGTTTCGACCGATAATCCATTATGTGTTGGGATGTGACAATAGAATGATAATGATCCATTTCATTTATTTGTCCATTCCATTAGGTAGTGTTTGGTATGTAGAAATGAGGGTTAGAAGGAATGGAGTATTGCGAAGGAATGAAAAAAATATGTTTAGTTGGTTAAGGTAATAAAATCATTCATTACATAAAACATTCCATTTCCTCAATTCATTCCATCCATCCCCCTTGTGTTTTTTTCATTTCATTCCCCCTTCATCCTTCATCACTGACACTGCCCACCACCACGACTACTCGCCACCATTGCCACACATTGCCGTCCCCACCCTCCGCCTCCGACCACCACCGCCACCCTCCGCCGCCGACCACCACTGCCTACCACTACCGCCATCCGTCACCGTCACCACCCGCCTTCATTGCCACCCTCTGCCATTGACCACCACAACCTCAACCAGCGCCGCGACCACCAGCCATCGCCGACCACTGCCACCCGCCGTTGCTACCACCCTCCGTCTCCGACCACCATTGACCACCGCCAACCATCGTTGCCACCGTCACGACCACCGAAGCCACCACCGCCATCCTCCGCCACCGACCACCGTCGACCACCAGCCATCGCCACCACCGGCCACCACACAGACCGCCACATATCGCTGTTTGTGCTATAACTGGAGCAACCACTGACCAACGCCATCGTCACCCTCCACCACGGCCGTCTCCATCCTCTACCATCGACCACCATCGACCACAGTTGTCGCCCATTGCTCTCCATGTCACCACCCGCTACCACCACCAACCACCGTCACCCACCGTTGTTGCCGCCCATCGCTGTTGATGCCACCATCCACCACCATCACCAACTACCGCCACCGTGACCATCCACTAGCGCCACCCATCATTGATTTTATTCATTTGACTTTTCCTACCTATCAAACAATATAAAGTAATGATTCATTCCATGTCCACATGGTAACCAAACAAGACTATGGAATGGTAATGATCCATTTCATTCTTTTGTGCATTCCATATCTCGTCCATTCCATTACCCCATATCAAACAGAGCCATTTCATCGTCTATTCTATTACCCTATACCAAACAGACTCATTCCATCGTCTCTTCAATTACTCCATACTGAACAGACCCAAAGTCTTTTAAAAATAAGAAGTCGTAAGAGGAGTATCAAACGGATTCCGATTTACTTCATTCAAGCGGTTTGGAACCGTTTTATTGAACTCTACGATATGAGATTTTAGATTTTTACTTTTGGATTTGTAGCTTGTAGAATTTAGAATTTTTGTTTATATCATTGTTATTTTAAATTATCGTTATGTCTTTTCTATATTTGTATCATTACATCTTTTTTTTTTTCTTAACATTGAGTTATATTTTTTTAGCATTGTGTTATATTTTACGATTTACTGTGTTTTTTTTTACATTTCTTAAATTTAAAGACTTTGTAAGATACCTCTACAGATGTTTTTTTTGGTAATTTACAAATAGTACACAAAATAGCTCACACAAATTGCTCTTGGGCCTTGAAACATTTCTGGCCGTTAATTATTTATTAGACTCCATTAAATATATACAAATTTGTCGTTAATTATTTATTAGACACCGCTAAACATATACAATATTTTAGCTATTAATTGTGTCTTTTTATGACTAATTGTGTCTTGTTTACTGGACATTGTGTTATATTTTGTGATTAATTGTGTTTTTATATGTTTCTTAGATTTAAGAGACTTTATAAATATATCTAATATATATATATATATATATATATATATATATATATGATAATTTACAAATAGTACACACTAATTCCTCTTTGGGCCTTAAAACATTTTGACCATTAATTATTTATTAGACTCCGTTTATAATGTACAAAATTTTGCCGTTAATTGTTTATTAGACACCAATAAAAATATACAATTTTTTAGTTGCTAATTGTGTCTTTTTTCACAACTTACCGTTTTTTTTTCGACATTGTGTTATGTTTTTTAGCGTTATGTTATATTTTACGAGTAATTGTGTTTTTTACTATTTAGTTTGTAAGATACCTCTACTACTGTTTTTTTTTTGGTGATTACAAATATTACACATATTAGTTCACACAAATTCCTCTTGGGCCTTAAAATATTTTTGGCCATCGATTATTTATTATCCATTAAAAAATATACAAAATTTTGCCCTTTAATTATTTATTAGACACCCGTAAATATATACAATTTTTAGCCGTTAATTATTCATTAGACACCATTGAAAATAAAGTAATTATCTTTTTCGTCTATATGGCAATCAAATATCTTACTCAACCAATGAAAATAAACTATGTATTAAAGTAATTATCTTTTTCATCTACATGGCAATCAAATATCTTCCTCAACAATGGCAATTTAGAATGGTATAAAATTTGTAACACAAGTTATGCAATCAATTCGTTATTTTTATTATACCATAACTTTTATACGTGTATATTTGGTAAATTATTGTTATTTATGATGTATGAATACCAGAGATATATCTTTAATTTAAATCCATTATACAAGAAATTTTAAGTATCTTACTCAACCATGCCGATTTAGAATGGTATAAAATTTGTAATAAAATTATGAAATCAATTCATCTTTTTAATTTTTTTGAACAACAAATTTGTATCACTAACGGATCAATAGAGTATCATCGTATCACTAACGGAACCACCGGTCATATCCATCTCCACTAGGCAATAATATCTATACACCAATTCAGTAGGAAACCTCCCTAAGACTTATCTCACCCCTAAAATACCACTAGGCTACCATAACTTTTAGAGGGTGTTTGGGATTGAATTTAGAAATGACTTATTAACAAATAAGCTTTTTAAAAAAGCCAATAAGGTAATAAGTCATTTCCAAAAGTCAGGATTTAAAGATTTTCTTCTAATTAATTAATAAGTCATTTCCAAACTCAATTCTAATCCCCTTATACATGTATATGTGGTAAATTGTTGTTATTTATGATCCATGAATACTATAGATAAATTGTTAATTTAAATTCTTTATATACAACAAATTTTTTAGTATCTTACTCAATACCAGTGTTGCAATAATGTGTAGGCGCTAGTCGGTTGGTGGGTTACCAACTAAGGATTAATTGATTAAGATTTTATATGTAATTATCAGTTTTTTATGTATATACACACATTTTTATTTGTATTTTTTTAAGTAGACATGTTTTAACACATTTTTCGACCCATATTTGGTAGTAGCTAGGATTAATTGCCGAATTTTGCTAGTTTTAGTTAAAATCTGGTCAGAATTTACAGGTTTTAGCCAGAATCGCTAGATTGCCACTGATTTTTTGCTGATTAGGACCAGATTCGACCACCTAGCGATTAATTACGACTAAGGATTAATCGGATTAAGATTTTGTATGTCCTTTCAGTTTTATATGTATTTACACACATTTTTGTTTGTAATTTTTTGAATTAGACATGTTTTAACACCGTTTTCAACCCATATTTTGTAGTAGATATGATTAATTGCTGCAATTTGCAAGATTTGGTTGAAATCTGGTCGGAATTTACAGGTTTTAGCCAGAATCGATAAACATCCACTGATTTTTGGCTTATTAGGACCAGATTTGACAGCCTAGCGATTAACTGGCCGATTAGATAAAAATTACTCGATGAACCTCCGAATAACGATACATTGAAGGATATGTGAGATTTTTTCAACCATACCGATTTAGAGTCATATATAATTTGTAATAAAATTTATGCAATTAATTCATTATTTATTATGCCATAACTTTTATTCGTGTATGTTATGCAATCAATTCATTTCCAACCTACAAATTCGTATCATATTCTTGTTTCATGTTGTTGTAAGATGTACATTGGGGTTTGTTTTTTAAAAAAATGCATTTTGCACATTTAACCTAAAGGTTTTTTTTTACTTTAGCCCATTTGACTTTTTTACTTTTAATCCAAAGCTTTTCATGTTTTACAATTTAACACCAAAACTTTTTTAATTTCAACTTGTACCCCATACTTTTCATCTTTCGCAACTTTTTCGTTTTAGATTTCGTTCTAAATTTTGTGAGTCAACATGCTGCAAGGTGCATGTGGGGTTTAACGTTTTTTCGTCTGTTTTTTTTTCCCGTTTAATAGGCCAGTCGCAAGGCGTCTATTTTTCTCCGTTTGACAAGTTTGTCGCAACTCTCGGATCCTAAATCGACTTAGTTATTTTTTCTATGTTTTACGTTTATGTCTAATTTCTTCGCATTAGCGCGCCGCAACGGGCATGCGTGATTCAACGATTTTACGCCTATTTTTCATTCGTTTTTTTTTTTACTTTTTTATTTATTTTATTTGTACGAGCTCTTCTGATATTGGTGATCGTTGGCAGTGGTGTGGCATTAATGCTACTTGGTACGATTTTACAAACGTATTTAGCCTATTAGGTTTTATTACTAATAATTTGTTTCAAGATTACCGTTATACCTCCTTTACTTAAGAAAAACTAGTTTTTATGTGCAATTTTATGTACGCGTCTGTTTAAATTTGATTTGCTCTACATTTCGACGTAAACTTTTTTCGTAAACGAGTTAACAATACGTTTTCTTTAGAAAAACATTTTTTTCGTGAATATTTTTATGTACGTTGCGTATAAATTCGAGTTGGTGTATGTTTCGACGTAAGCTTTTTTGGGAAACGAGTCAGGTCAAATATAATATGTTTTCGTGATTATTTTATGAATGTTTTGTAAATTTTGTTTTGATCCGAGTGGAGTCAAATAGTGGTTTCTTTTTTCCCCTTTTTAAAAGCTCTAATTAATCTCTTTTGATTATACGTGTCAGCTTTTCCATTATAACCGTTACGTTTTCTATGTATAACTCGAGTCACATATAATATGTTATGATCGTATGGTATAAATTGGATTGACTCTATGTTTTTATCCAATCGCAATGCTTATATATGTTACATTGAGTTCAATCGGATACCTCGAAACACGTGTTTTCATATGGTTAATACATCACATAACATTTGAACTAATTCATTCGATGCTTGTGAAGTGCCCGTGCCGTAACGTGTACGGGTGTTATTGCTAGTTTTTTATTATGCCATAATTTGATTCGTGTATATTTGGTAAATTATTGTAATTTATGACGCATGAATACCAGAGATAAATTGTTAATGTAAATTGATTACACAAGAAATTTTCATATTTAATTGACTTGGTGTAATTTAAAATCTGTTTTTTATACCGTATTGGATTTGGCTAAGAAACGGTTTAACCGAGTGTATCAGGTGGTTCAACTGGGTGTATCGGGCGGTTTAAGCGGTTCTATCAGGCGGTTCAACTGGTACAACTGACCGGTTTAAACCGATTTTTAAAACATTAGGTGTAACTATACAAGAAATTTGTATAATTATGTTACAAAAGTTTAGAGGGGATGTCCCTGTGTGTATGGACGATGACCCCAATACTCTTTAACATATCATTTATACCCACTTGTTTTGTGAGTGTTCAAGACCTAAAATTAAAGTTAACTATACTCATCACCTCACCTGTGAGGTTTAAACACTACTATAAAATATCATTCTTGAAACATCCAAACAAAAATATCATTGTCAAGACATTCAAACAGAAAGTTTAAAGACATGCTAACTTTTTATTCATCAAATATGCTAGTTGGTGATTAATATCATCAACATATTAAATGCGATTTGTGATTGGAACATATATATCGCGTTGGTTGATTTTCATAGCAGGGTCGTGATCACATGCTTTGACCATGACGGATACTCGTGTCTACCACCACCCCAACCGGTAACGTGCCTAGTTATTTACCAGTATCTACGATTGCTCATGAAAACTCATACATTTACACACTGTTAAAAGCGGATTTACCTGATACGGTATGTTTCTCAGTTATTACAATCCTTATGAGTATACTTTAGTACAATTTTATTTTCTTTTAGAAATTCATCTTAAAACAACCTTTTATATAAGAATAGAATTACATTGAAAACAAAGTTAATGACCAAGATTTCATCACTGTGTTATGTGACTAGTTTGTTGGTAAAAATTCTTACTTCTGCTCTTAATGGGCTAAGGCATAGACGGTTTGGGCCTCCACAATGATGATAAAAGACTAAAAATAGCTCAAATGTTAATAAAAACGTACTTAAGAAAATAAAGAATATATACAGCCAAAAAAATTGTTTAAAATTTTCTTAAAACACTATTGTATTTTTTTTTAAAGTAACATATATTTATAGAACTACTACTAGTATAACCGGGTTTATAACTCATAGAATGCTCAATATTTTTTTTTCATTTAACAAATGCTTAGTTTTTTCTTCAATAAATTATAGTATTTGATATAAAAATAAATACAAATTTGTATAGATTCGATTAGCTAAAGTTAAATACAATAAAAATAAATACAAATTTGTATAGATTCGATTAGCTAAAGTTAGATACAAAATTATCAAAAACTGAATTGAATCAAATACAATATTTTTCATATTTATTAATAAAAAGTACACTATTTTAGCGCATTTTCATTAAAAAAAATCATGTTTAAAATGTTTGTGATATTTTGAGAATACTGAATATCTTTTGGTTTATCTCTTTGTGGGAAAGATGAAATGCTCGTTTACATTTTGATTTTCATATTTATTCTAGAAGATCATTCGGATTAGCAAAAAAAAAAGTCAATTTTAGTATTTTAGCCTATGATTTATTTTCATTTTTATTTTTTGCATAAATGTTATGTATTAATTAATAATTAATTCTAATGCGAATTATTTGAAATCGCTTATTTGGGGTCAATCAAATGTAATAACCAACAACTTTATTTTTTTTCATATATATTATGTATTAATTAATACTTAATTTTAATGCGAATTATTAGAATTCGCTTATTTGGGTCAATCAAATGCAATAACCAACATTAACTTTATACTAAGATCTAAACAATGTGCATTAATTTTAAATATACTGAATAAAGAGGAGTGAAATGACCTTTTTGTACGATAAGTCACACCCCTTTACCTCAACACATGGCACCTCCCCCCTATATCCCACTACCAGGGCCTATATATATACACACATTCTTGACTAGCAAAAACCTTGAGCAAACCCCTTCTCTCTCTCTCCTCTTCTTCTTCTCTCTCTACATATACATACATCTATCTATACTCATAAAAGAGAGAGCACCCATGGCTGTTTTGACTGTGATTATTGGTGTTGTATTGGGCCTTTGCATGTTGAGCACTGCCCTTTTGAAATGGAATGAGATGAAGTATAGAAAGAAAGGTCTACCCCCTGGTACCATGGGCTGGCCACTCTTTGGTGAGACTGCTGACTTCCTCAAACAAGGCCCCACCTTCATGAAAAACCAAAGAGCAAGGTGCTTGCTTCCTTCATCTTCTTCAAAACATATGAGAGTGTTTTAGTAATTTCACTTTGTGTCTTTGTTCTTGTCGACACTCTTGCATTACTTCCAAAAAAACATGGGCGAAGCTTTTAAGGGGCGGGAGGAGCGGCCGAGCCCTTGAACTTTTCGCTTATTAGCGGAGAATGTGTAGTTTTCGTATAGAAATTTTTGGGTATATACGCTTTTGACCCCCGGTTTTATAGAAATTTTTAGGTCTGGTGATTTTCGCCCCTATCGAAAATCTCAAACTTCGCCACAGCATATAAACATATTTATATATACTCAAGTGCATATGTGTGGTTGAAATCACATTCTTATGAAAATTATATAGAAAAGCTAACATCTTTGTTCATCTTGAAAACATGCTCCATTTCAGTCTCACTTTGGGTGTTTTTGTAATTTCACCTGTTTCTGTTTCTTGATGAAAAGCTACCTTTTTCTTGATCTTGTTCAGAAACCCAACTTAGAAATCCACTTGGAAACAAGAAAACTAAAAAAGCAACCTTTTTTAAGGTTTTTTTTGTAAAACCCAACTCAAAAATGCATCATTGGGCATGGATTTATGTTTCACTTCTTGATTTGACCCAATTTTTTTTCCCTTTTTAATTTTTTTTTTATGAAAACAGGTATGGAAGTGTGTTCAAATCACACATTTTGGGATGCCCAACAGTTGTTTCAATGGATCCAGAGCTAAACAGATGCATACTCATGAGTGAATCCAAAGGAATTCTTCCTGGTTACCCTCAATCCATGCTTGAAATCCTTGGCAAATCAAACATTGCAGCTGTTCATGGTCCTGCTCACAAGACCATGAGGGGTGCATTGCTATCACTTGTTAGTCCCACAACCATCAAACAACAAATTCTCCCCACAATTGATCAGTTCATGAGATCCCATCTCTCTAATTGGACCAATCAAATCATTGACATACAAGAGAAAACCAAAGAGGTATGCACCCTTTCATTGTAATGTATTGCACAACCTTGGTGCTCAGTGGTCTCATGTTTGAATCCCGCTTCCACTGTTATCTGTCAGTGTAAACTTCAATTTACCTGGTCCCGTTAGTTAGCAGAGTACTCACGAGTTTGTGAGTTTACCAATAAGTTTGTGAGTTTACCAATAATGGGATAATTTTTTTTGGTTAGCAAGTATCTGAGTTTTACCCGCTAACGGTTCTCATTAAAAAAAAAAAAAAACTATTCATATGGACTCTGTTTCTCAATCTTTTTTTTAACATATGAATATTTCATTGCAGATGGCTTTGTTATCATCACTCAAACAAATATTTGGGAATGAATCTTGCTCATTATCCAAGGAATTCATGCCTGAGTTCTTCAAGTTGGTTTTGGGGACTCTTTCGCTTCCGATTGATCTCCCGAACACCAACTATCATCGCGGACTGCAGGTTTGAAAACGTTTTCTAATTTGTTCAACCAAACAAATTCGAACTAAGTTCGGAGTTAATGTCTTAAAATTTGATGCAGGCAAGGAAGAACATTGTGAGAATGTTGAATGATTTGATAGAAGAAAGAAGAAATTCAAAAGAAACACATGAAGATATGCTGAGTTCATTGATGAATGGTGGAGAAAATAGATACCAATTGAGTGATGAAGAGATAGTTGATCAAATAATTACCATTTTGTATTCTGGGTATGAGACAGTTTCCACTACCTCAATGATGGCAGTCAAGTATCTCCATGATCATCCCAGAGTTCTTGAAGAACTTAGAGTAAGTTTTTAATTTATTGAAAATGCAATGTTTTTTAACTGACTGGACAACGAACCGACAACACTTAAAGATCCGGATGAGTTTTATCAATAGTTTAACTAAACATTTATGGTTTTGTGTAAATTTACAATTTTAGTTATGTTTTGGTTTAGATTTTTTATTTGATAAAATATAGATACTAGAAGATAAAATATGAAGCATGCAGTAGTTAATAAACCCTAAAGTTTTAATATAGAGTAAACTACTTTTTCAGTCCCTTTTTTTAAAGGTTTTAACCATTTGAGTTTAAAATTATAAAGTTTAACGCTCTGAATCCCTAACCGCTCATTTTATAACATTTTGAGTCCATGTATTTTAGTAGTTTTAACCAATTAAGTTTAAAATCAAAGTACAAATTTTAAAAAGTTGGACTCAAAACGTTATACAATATATGATTAGGGACTCAAAGCGTTAAACTTTTTATTTGAATTCAAGTGTTAAAACCACTAAAATATACGGACTTTGAAATTAATTTACTCTTTAATATAATATAAACATATAAAAAGTAGAATATAAAGTATGGAGCAGTACCCTTTAAATGATATTTTGAAAAAAAAACAGTGAAAATAAATAATTAAGAAAACCGGTTCACCCATGACCGGTCAGATGTTGATAACATGGTGAAATGGAATTATTATTATTTTTTTCCAAAAATTTAAAATTAAATTATAAAATTTTTGCAGAAAGAACATATGGGAATCAGAGAGAGAAAAATGGCAGGGGACCCACTTGATTGGGATGACTACAAGTCTATGAAGTTCACTCGTGCGGTAGGTTTTTATTATTTATTTATTTTATTATTATATTAAAGTTTTAAAGAACATATTAATTTATATTATCATGTGTGTTGCAGGTGATCTTTGAGACCTCCAGATTGGCCACCATTGTTAATGGAGTTTTGAGAAAGACAATGAAGGACATGGAGCTTAATGGTGAGTGTATGCATGGTTCATGACGATATAATTTGAGATTGATTTGAAGTTTTTTGTTTAATTGGGTCATCATCATCCATTCATGGACCCGACCACACATCATAATCCACATGGCGTGACTACTCTTACAGCTTGGATTACTTGATACCATGACCCCTCTTTCTTCCTCTTATTATTTTTCATTCAATAATTATCATATATTTTTAAAATAAAAGAAAACAGGATCGTAAGACTGTCCATAAACCGTTGAAACGGGTTTATTGTTCATGCCGAAGAAAGTAGGCTCGTATGAGCTTATGGTATTTGGTTCACGCTTTTGTTTTGGTGGTTTAGCAGTCATGCTAGGGGATTGGAACTAGAAATCAACCGTATAAATAAAAACTATAGGCTTTTTATTATTACGTTTTTATCTTTTCTTCTTTTTTAACGTTTTTAAAGTATACAATGTGTTGGTTTGTCGTTTTTGAAACCATGTACACATTTGGCTTAGAATTTTTGTCAAAGCCAGTTGAGCCAGACCATGACCATCCCTACTAGATACACAAGGTTTGAATAGTTTACATAAAAGATATAGCTTTTAAGAAGTCATTAAATTTCATCTTTTCTTTAGGTTTTGTTATTCCTAAAGGATGGAGGATATATGTATATACAAGAGAGTTAAATTATGACCCGTGTTTGTATCCGGATCCACATGCCTTCAACCCGTGGAGATGGTTGGATCGAAGCTTGGAGACCCAAAATTACTTCTTCATCTTTGGAGGTGGAACGAGGCAATGTCCTGGAAAAGAACTTGGCATTGCCGAAATATCAACTTTCCTTCATTATTTTGTAACTAAATACAGGTAATTGTTTTTAATTTTAAAAATTAACCCATATTTATTTATATATTTATTTTATAAAACTTATAAATAGTAAATAATTGGGATTTAAATAAAAATTGCAGGTGGGAAGAGGTGGGAGGAGATAAGCTCATGAAATTTCCAAGAGTTGAAGCACCAAATGGGCTGCATATTAGGGTTTCAGATTTAAAATCATAAAAAATAATAATAGATAAATCAAAGAGTGAACATGTATAAATGATTGAAATGATGGTAGTAGATTTTGACACATTGCTAGAGATTGTACAAAATAATTTTTCTAACAATGTAGGGTTTTCTATTATGGATAACTTATTGAACTTTTTTTGGTTTTATGTCCATATGTGTTTTTTTGTTTTTATTCATGAGATTTATATTCCATTATGAGAAAACACATGGAACTTTTGATGATAACTCAAGGTTCATATGTATCCAGAAACCTAGAGACCTGTTTATTATACAAAAAAAGTAACAATAAAAATAATAATAATAACAATAATAATAACTAATTTTAAGAAAGAAAATTGGTAAACTTTATAAAATATTTTAAACATATGTTGGAAGTTAGAAAATGAGCCGGGTACATTGCTTTATATAACATAAATTAAAAAAAATATATATATATATATATATAAGACAAAACCTAATGCACTGCATTTAGTGGTGTTTTTAGGTGATATGGCTAAGAAAACATCAAATTCTGCACTGGGTGATATCTGTATTTTGCAATGTTTTAAAAATCGGTATTTTAATCGCACTAAGTTAGACTTAGAAATTGTTCAACCGGTTGAACTAGGTTGTAACAGGTGGTTCAAGCATATTGACTAATGAACTTTATAAATCCATAAGATATAATTTCAACTAAAAATATAATCCAAAAATACATCATTCCATAATAAAAAATATTCCAAAAGTTAATCCATAATAAAAAAAATTATCCAAAAGTTCATAATTAAATACCTATTATATATCAATTAGAAACACTATAACAATTAACAACATGAATGATTGAACAAAAGTCAAAAGAAGGTAAACCTGGATGATCGGTTAAATAATATGATTTGAAAAACCAAATGATTTTCTATCTTTGAGTGAGGAAGAAGTTTGATCAATGTAGATTGTCAATTGCGGGCGCTAAGTTTTACACTTTAAATAAGAAGGTAAATAGTCACCTTTTTAGGTACCTAAAAATTAAAAGTTCAAAATTTTGACCTTTGACTCGGTATGAGTATCAATAAAAAAATATAAAAAGTGATGATGTAGAAATGTAAGTATTGATAAGAATGTTTGTAAGGTTGGAGTGCAAATATGTGTTTTTCCTGCATTTGTAAAATTTTGATGTGGCAACTGACTAGACAGATTTATAGATACATTTAACACATTGCACTGGCGATGATCTAAATACGCGTGTAGTTTTTTGTATTTCTGTTTGTAAAATTCGATCATTCTGTAATTAAACACCCTTTATATTAAACATTTAATCATTATGTAATTGAACACCCTTTATTTATATTATATTTACTTCAAATCGAAAGAGTTTTAATCTAGGTTTAATAGTATCTTATTTTACTTGGTAGAGACTTTTGTCTTTTAGTGGGAAGTCTTAGGTTCAATATGGGTATCGAGTAATTTTAGGATATTTGGATCAGTGTAGGAGTAGTGTAATGGGTTGATTAAATTTAAACAAACTTTTATAACTTTTATTATCAACGACCAAAATTTTAAGGGGGATGGAGGATCGATGATGGATCTCAACACTGGCCTTACGACATCCCTTAATGGGCTAACACATAGATTTTTGGGCATCTGGAGGGATTCTCATAACTCACAAGTTAAACAAGCCCAAAAAGGATGATATACCGTCGTTGAAATGTGAAAAGTATATACTTGCTTGATTCATGAAATGTGTTCTGTCGTTCAAATATGAAAATGGCCTTAACCAAAAAAAAAGAGGAAAAACCACCAAGGGAAAAAGGAAGCAAGCTTACAAAGGATAGCAGGCCCAACCTAAAATGCAAGTGGTTAATCGTCCAAGGTCTACTTTTTTCGGGAAACAAAATAATTAAATATTAAATATATATATACAAATTTTATATACAATTCTTTCAACAAAAATCTAAAACATAATAACATTTACAGACCTAATAACCGATGTAACCCATCTGCATTGTCAGAATGATTTTATAAATATATTAAATATGACCTTAATATTTATCATCGACTTTATTAACCCTATATCATTAGTTGGTAATTACAGGATGAAGATAATTATCCTTACTAGATAAAGATAGGGTTTCCAATTGGGTGTATAAATAGAGATTAGTAGAGATGTTTAAAGGCTAATGAATCATAACATCACCGCACAATTCGTCCTCCTCCTCTCTCTCATAAATTCCTTGGTTCCTAACCTACCTAAGCCATCTTAACCGTACTTCCTAAACATGAACTCTATGATTTCATAATTAATAGGTACATATATTCTATCTTCTTGTTTCTGTAATGTTTTAACAAAGAATTGATAAAATCAGTTTTATACACATATACTATATTAAGATTAGAAACAAGATGTTTATATTTAAAACCTTAAAGATAAAATCGGTTTTATACACATATTAATTTTCGGATCTAATGTCATGTTTTTTTGTTTTCATGGATTATCATATATGATAAACTTGTTTTTATCTCATTAAAACTGTTAATTTCGAAATATGTAAATAATCACGGATTTACATCAAGAACACTTTGAATGTTAATGGAAGTGCTCTTGATGTTGTTGATGATGGCCAATCTAAAACTGATGAAAATCACATAATTAGATAACTAGCTTAGATTAAATTATGTTACTCCTATATTTTGGAAAACCTTATCTCCAAGATGTTATTTTTTTTATATTAATTAATTGATTTTTCAAAATCTAACAAAAATCTTGTATATACTTAAAAATCCCAAAATTTTCGAAATTAGATAAAATATCATACCTTCTTTCTAGGAAATTGACTTGTGTAAAAAACTGCATGTTTTGCCGACACTCTCCTAAAGTTCTAAATGCAAATTTAGACATGTCAACCAACACTAAACATCGACGACATCAGTTGCCAGGAGATACTGATATCTAGCGACACTAGCTGGCTGGCACTAAAGTCAGCGACAATGATGTTAGCATGCACATATACCAGTCGACCACCGACAATGTGCCTGGTGACACTCATGTCTACTGGCACAGTATCAGCTACTAACACTCATGTCTTCTAATTAACACCGACGGCACTAAGTTTGGCGACTCTTGCGACAATAAATTTGGCGATAATGTGCTGCCCGCACTCCCCCAAGAACTCACCACGGAGTTCAATACGTGCTAACAGGTTTTTTTTGAACAGCCAAGAGAACAATATTATTAACACAAAAGCCAAAACCTCTAGCAAGTTGCTAGAAGAAAATTACAACAGGCCCCCTTTTACACCTCAAACAAATTTGCATTAATATCTAACCAAGATTCTAAAGATACATTCACCATTTTGGCTCTTCATCTAATCCATAGCAGTGTAGTCTCTTTTTATCTCCTCCACCATCTTTGCATTTGGTGCATTTGTTCCCCTGAATACCTTTGTTTCTGTAGTTCCAGATTTTCCAAAGCCCCATTCATAACCACACAAAGTATAGCTTTCCTTTGTTTCTTTGACACCTTCTGCTCCTGTACTTCTTTCAGCAGGTCTTCTACTGTCGAACAAGTCGACAAGGATGAGACTTTAAGCCAACAACCTAACATCCACCATAAGGACCTCGCCATTAGACAAGTGACCAATACATGATCAATCGTCTCTTCTTGATATCCACATCGTGAGCATAAGGTACTTGATACCTGAACACTCCTTTTTGCTAGCTCGACGACCGTTGGGATTTTTCTATTCGAAGCCTTCCATACGAAGATGTTAATTTTAGGGGTCGCCTAGCTACACTAGCGTATTTTCTCTCTGTTAACCACTTCATTGTTCGCACTTCTTAACTCTTCCCTCACCCTTTTGACTGTAAATACCAACCTGATTAGTTTTTGCTCAACCTCACATATTAAATGTTTTTACAAAACTAAACTTGCTTAACTTGAGTAACACTTTAAATGTTTCACTTCTGCCTAAAGATGATGTTTTAATCTATCATGTTATTCAAGTCTAGCTGGGCATTGTCACTTAAATGAATATTCTAAGACCATTTGATATTTCCATGACATGTTGGCCAACATGCATAAATATTTCACTTTTGCCAAAATGTGATGTGTTACATTTATTTCTTGCAAAGCTAACTTGTGTCTAACAGCTCACTTCTGCCTAAAGGTGATGTGTTACAATTATTTTGCACTATTTTCCAAAATGCGTAAATAGTTTACCATTTGCCAAAGGTGATGTGTTTTGTTTAAGTAGAATTTAACTTAGTCTATTGATTTTTATGTTAATATTAGACTTATCAAAGTTTCATTATAAAATGGTTTCTCCTTGCCTTGGATTGATTACCCCATAGATCACTCTAAGTTCTTCTTGTTAAGTATCTTATTCGTCTCATCTAATTCCACTATAGCTCCTAATTGTGGGATTCCACTCTTGACTGGTGAAAACTTTGCTACTTGATAAGACTCCTTTATGTTGACTCTTACTTTACTGGATTTTATTTTGCACTGAGAGGGGGTTCCCCTCCACCACTCACTGATAAAGCACTCATGTTTAGCAGATGGTTATTGTTTATGAAGAACTCCATTAGCATTGCAATCGGAGGGGCCATTCTAGACTCACCCATTGCTAAAACTTATCTTGCCTATGTGGAGGATTAGTTCAAGGGAATGTTTATGGCACATGCTAGCAATCTTATACTGAAGCTGGAGACTCCAAAGTATGATGGCAGGAGTGGTAATCGTGAGCACATCATGATGATGAACGACATGACCCATAAGCTTAAGGGATTAAACATGGAAAAAATTGACGATTTCCTAGTGCACTTCATCATGACCTCTCTTCAGGCTGCCTATGAAGCCTTCAAGATCAACTATAACACTTTGGAAGAACAAATGGATGGTGAGTGAATTGATTATTATGTGTGCGCAAGAGGAAGAGTGCATGAAGTTGGATAAACATGATATTGCTTACCTCACAACTACCAATTCTAAGAAGAGGAAGAGCACTTATCAAAGAAAGGAAGTTTCTAAAATCCTGAAGAATAATACAGATAACACTATAAAATAATGAGTATCGAGGACTGAAAAATCAATCTCTAATACATCTAAGCCAGTCCCTAATGGTTATTGGGGACTGATTTGCGATTCCCCAGCTAGTTATGGATACCTAGTTCTAGATAGTTGTTTTAATAACTAAAAATCAGTCCCCCTTGTATGGCAGTAACAAGGACTCACGATCATTATCTAATATATAAAAATTCAGTCTCCAATTTGTTTCTCTGTACCATGTCATTTCAGTCCCTAATATATTTCTTTAGTGACTGCAAATCAGTTTCAGATACTATGATATTTCAGTCCCTAACATATAACTTTAGGGATTGAAAATCAGTAATCCAAACATGCTTATATTGTCCCTAATACATTCTGTTAAGTTGGTTATTTCGGTTAATTTAGTCCCCAATAAGATGTTTTAAAGACTAAAATTTAGTCTTTAATACTATATTAATATAGTCCTTAATATGTTTGTTTTAGAGACTGAAAAATAGTCTTAAATGTCATACAGATTTAGATTCAAATATATTTTTAAAGCCTAAAATTCAGTCTCTGATCTCCAATATATCTATTTAAAGTAAAAAAAACTAGTTCTTAATATTTCTTTCATTGACCAGAACATAGTCTCCATTACTGTCTCAAACTTATTATAAGCAAATCATACTAAAAAACATACAAATTTCAATGAATTCACAATATATAGAGAGAATATTCTTTAGATAGAATAATACATGTGAACAAATAATACAAATATGAAGATGTATAACTTGAGAGTTCTAGAACACAAATAAACAAAAACAATCAAAATAATATAATACTTCTAAGTCATATTGTTCATGTTTTTGTTGTAAACTGTATGTACTTTGTTCCCATTTTCCATCTTCCTTAATTTTCTCATTGGCTTGCTCGTATCCATTAATGCTCCAAGTTACCTAAGTTACCTGATTAACTGATGCACTGTAGTGACTAGTCAATGTCGCTTATTAGGGTTTACAAAAACACAAAGTGTGTGTAGAATTGAATTTACTTCATGTGTCCATCGCAAAGCTTATAAGGGGCGGGAGGAGGTGGCCGACCCCCGAACTTTTCGCTCATTATGGAGAGTATGTAGTTTTCTTATAGAATTTTTTGGATATATACGTTTTCGACCCCTTGGTTTTATAGAAACTTTTAGATTCGATTGCTTCCGCCCCGATCGGAAATATCAAGCTTTGCCACTGCATATGTGGATAACAAAATATACTCAAACTAGGCGATACAAAAGGAGCTTGAATACTAACCTTACGCAGCATTGAATAAGGACCTAAATCTCAAATTTCAAAATTCTTCTAAGCAAGAATATGTTAATAACAAGTGAACGTATTAAATAAATACTAAGAATAGCAAATTGCACGAACCATAAACTAGTATTAGTAATATCTTTAACATATAGGCACCAAGCAAAAAACAACATTTTACTTTTTTTTTTCTGAAAATTAACTTTGCATTGCGATGGTTCCTATTCTGACCAAGTTAGTTAGGGAAGATGAGGGGGCCAATAAAGATGAAAAATGATGAACGAGATAGATAGACTTAAGTATCTTCTCCAAATCGTCAATGATGGTCTTGTTCCTGAACAGATGTTAAAACTTGGAGACCGATAGTAGCATGTTTAATGTGATGGTTAGTTTTAGTTGTTGTTTTAATATTTTACTAATACGGCTATTATAGTCTTTTTAGGCAATCTTAACGGATAGTTGTGCCATTGCTATATTTCTAGTCCCTTTTTGTTTGCATTCGAGTCAAGGGTCTTTCTAAAAGCAGCTTTTCTATCAACACGGATAGAGGTAAGTTATGCCTACATCCCATTCTCTCTAGACTCTACGAATCACTTTGCCATTTGTTATATTTACTGGGTTCAACTGTGGTTGTAGATAACCTTAACAAAATAAATTGGATAGGGTTAGTGGATTGGATTTTAATTGTTACGGATATCAAAATTTTGGATTAGAAAAGTCAAAAAAAGAAATTGTACTTAAATGGATATTTGTGTCAAATCAATGACTAAAATGAGAGTTTATTAAAAAAAACTTTAGGATTAGAAAAGTTATTTTTTGAACTCTCAAGTGTTTTAACTTTATACTCATTTCTTTTAATATCAAAATTTTTGGGGATAAACACACTTGAGTTTTGTGGTTTGATCTGCCACAAATTGTGTAATTTGGTAAATCAATGATCACACTTATTTTGTTTATATCATTTGCTTTTAGAAGAAAACAGTTTTTAGTGGCATGATTCTTCTTTTCACAAAAATCACAAAACAAATTTGATATTTTCTCCCTTTTCTTTCATTTTCTGTTTTTTTATCTGCTGGAAGATCTTTTAAAGGAATGATCTTGACTTGTGGTACCTTTACACCTTCAATGGTTGAAAAATCAATTGGCTTAAAGTTGTTAAGAATGTCACACTCATCTGACAAGGTAGGTTTGAATTGATATTTTCCAATTTTCTCAAAAGTTAAGGATCCTACTGGTCTTTCTAAAACAATTTTCTTACCATTTGGTTCAGTTACTTTAATTTCTTGACCAGCCAAGTTTGTTGGAATAATTTCAACCAATTCATAATCATTTACATTAGTGTTTTGAGAAACTTGGTCATGTTTTCTAAAACCTACACGAAATTTTACATAGCGTTTGATTTGTGATTCGAACATGAGCTCACAACCTTTGCAGGATTTATCCACTTTTTACAAGTATTTTGGTTAGATTCAAGCTCATTTTTACAACTTTGATATTTTTCTATTATAGTTTAGAGTTGATCCTTGGTTATGCTAGACTCATGTATGAGGCTATTGATTTAAAATTCGTTTTCAAAGAGTTTAGATTTTAACTCTTTTGCAAGTTTTTCAAACTGAATTTCATCATCTAAAATTTTGTTTCTAAGTGTAAGACCCCAAAAACAGGTTTTGATAACCAAACCACGCTAATATTAAAGAACGGTTAAGTACCGTTAGCGGTAAAAGTTAACCTGTAAACAAAATAACTAGGAACAAATTACCTTAGTTAGTAACATGAAAATAGTAATAAAACAATTAGTTGTAGCTATTTATAAATAAAACCTCAAACATGAGGGACCAAAAAGGGAAAAGTTGAAACTTGAATGTATAAAATTAAAAACAAAACACAACACACACGAAAGGTGTGTGTGTGTGTAACGACCAGGAGCAAGACAAGGAGCAAAACCCTTGTTCATCAAAATTAAAGGGTGAATTATGGCTAAATCGTATGCATTAACATAGAATTATGATCATCTAAGCTTAGAGATCATAAGGTAGTTGACGCTTGACAAGCTAGGTGGAAGCTTGGAAAGAAGCGGGTCAAATGGATCGAATACGCGCGAAAAACATAATCGGATTTCAAGGTAAGTAAAGCTTACACCTCCTAGAATAGGACCGATACATAGTGATAGAAAGTATTTGATTAAAAAAAGGTGTTTGCGGTTAAACGGTTAAAAATGTCGAAATGAGACCGATGGTGTAAACCATGAAGAAAATGGATAAGTTATGACAAACTAATGTTCGCGACAAAGGAGAAAATGTTAAGATGAGACCTCCATGGCGAAAGTCATGAAACGGGTCGAAATGGGTAAAATTAGTTACATCATAAGTTGGTAATAAACAAAGAAGTATATGAATCGAACCATGGTGTAATCCATAACGGGTCAAAGGAACAATATAACGAATAACAATATATCGGTTATAAATATAATGAATTTAGAAACGGGACCCTATGGTGCGAACCATAATGGGTCAAACGAATAAAGATGATTTTTGATGTATATAATTGCTGATGCGAACCAATACGAGTCAAATAAGCAAAATGGCGAATAATCATACGTTGGTTATTAATATAATAAAAAAATTATAAACGGAACTCTATGGTGTGAACCATAGCGGGTCAAATGAAATAAATGGTAGGTAAATATCATTTTTTAGACAAGAAACAATGTTTGGTTTTACCGATATGTAAAAAGGGCGAGCCACGAAACAAGTCAAACAGACAAATGGATCAAATGGTGATGTTATTATCATTTGAAAATGATATTTAATAATTTGTTTGTTAAGTTTCGTTCTTACAGGTAAGCATGATTTGTGGGCAGACATTGTTACGAGTTAGTATATAGAATCGCAAGGTATCGCTAACAGGTCAATACTTTGACCCGCGCCAGGTATGTGTAGTGGTCATGCTCTAGATGAGGGTTGGTGGTACGACTAAAGTTAGTCGAGTTACGGGTGGACACTAGATCACCTCAAGCGAGGTATATTTTGTGTTTGGGTAAAACGACCATCAGAGTCGAAGACATGTTTATAGCGAAAAGTGCATTTAAGTGAGTTCATAACACTAAACGATGATAGGCTTTTATGTTTTTAAGAACATAATAAATTTTAAATGGAATACGGGTTAAAGGAGTCCACTTGGTCAGATCAGGCTTTAAATGTCCTTCGTAGTTAAAAGGGACTAAAATTAACTAAAGTACCCCCGGACGATGAATCGGGTAAACAACCCTTATGGGTAAATTAATAAGGAGTTTTATAATAAGTTAGACCTCTCTAGTAGTATAAAAGTGAGAGGCGTAAACCTTTTTGGCTTAATGCCTCCAAATGAGGTATTGTCGTAAACTAACAAACCGAGGGTAAAATCAGAATATAATGATTTCTATAACAATCCTTCATAAGTAAAGTTATGGTCTAAATAAGTAGAAACCTCAATGTTTAAATAGGAGGTATGGAGAGAAAGGGGGAGATTTGAGCTTAGTGCTCAAATTTTGAAACGAGTCAAAATAAAATATACGCATAAACTAAGTGCCAGTTGCGTAATTTATAAAAAAAATTCACGAATCCGAGTTAAGGATGTTGACTTAATTATATAGGTATGAAATCAGGAGCTAGTATTTAACTGAAGTGATTCTGCGAGTCCCGAGTTGTGTTTTAATGTACGGGCCTTGAAACGGGTAGAACAGACAAACAAAATAACACAACAACAATTCTGGTGCTGAACGTGGCATCGCCAACGCCATGTATGGCCGTCGCCGACGCGGCCTGGGGATCCAACGCTTAATATTACTGCCTACGGCAGGTTAGTCCCTACGCGATGAAGTACGATGCGTCGTCGACGCGGCTACATGTCGTCATCGACGCCACCTCAAAAGTTATTTTTGTTATTATTTTCTAGATTTGGCTATTGAGTCGGGTTAGTTATGTTGTATTTCCCCTTATCCATTATAATACTAATTAATTGCAGATTTTAGTAAAGAGGAAATCGCAAGCATCCATGGGCGAGGATCAAGCTCAACGAAGAACCAAACACAATTAAAGATCAAGCTTCCGCATTACGTTTAATTATTTACGGAGCTAATGAACGATAGCATGCTGAAAAGTTAAATTTTTATTCAGGTTTATGAAACTTGAAATTTTGAACAGACGTGTAATATATATATATATATATATATATATATATATATATATATATATATATTAAAATGCAAAAAAATTATAGAATTTCTTTTAGTAAAGCAAGGGGTTTACACTAAGATTTTAATTCACCTCTTTTATGTTAGCAAAAACAATAATGCATTTATCAGAACATAAGTCTTTAAGGACCTAAGGTGATACCTTAGCAGCAGCCATCATGGCTCAACCAATTCACCATCACAAACACTGGTTTCCCATGAGTCTGACATTGAGATCACAGTTTCTTCACCAATCTTATCTTCTGAAATATTTGTCACAACATTATCACAACTATCATTAGAATTTAACACTATTTCCTCAGATTCATCTCCTTCAATTATAGTGTCTAGTGCCATTAACCAAAAATCATCATGTTTCTTTTTAGTATTAGCAACTAGAGCAAAATTCTCATCAGTCAATTTTTCAGTTAAGCTACTCCAATCAACAAAACCTTGTGTAAAGAAGCTCTGTTGACTGGTCTCTACAGGAGCAGAGGTTTGTGTAACTTGTGGTGCAGGTTGCACTTGAACCTGAGGACTTGAGGCTTGAACATACTGTATCTGAGGAACAGTGATTTGGACATATTGAACTGGAATAGTGGTTACAAGGTGTGTAAAATGAGTAGTGTATATGAGAAGCAGGGGTATATTAGGAATAGTGGACAGTGTTTTGTGTGTTTAGAGGTCTAGGACTTGGGTGTGTGATAATTAGACCATTTGTTTGACTTCTACACTCCCTAGCAAAATGACTTAACCTTTTACACTTGTAACATTTAATCTTTGACTTATCTAACACAACTTTTAACCCTCCATGCAACCTTGGGAATTTTCTACCAGTTCTTTTATAGAACTTGCTGGTCCTAACACTCAGCAATGCCAGTTGGTGTAATATGTCCATTTCTTCTAAATCAGTTGGATTAAAATGTTGAAGATCATTAAATTCAAAGGATAAGTTGTCAGAAACTTAGTTTCCCCATTTACTGCATAAACAAAGTTGGGTGAGCAAGAATCAGAGTTGAAATTCCCACCATATGTTATGTTAATAAAATGATCATAACTCTGTTCCTTGCTACTACCAAAGGTTTCTTTTTGACCAAAAAATGCTATACTATCAAAAGAATAATCATCAGTCACTTTTCCTGACTATTGTAGCTTCTTTTCCTAGTTAAGCTATTTCTCATAAGTGAGAAGCCTACCATGAAGCTGAGTCAAATTCATCTCCTTGAACCCAACAGCGGTTCTAGTTACACAGGCAATAGTGTCCCATTTTTCTGGTAGAGATCTTAGAAATCGACTATTCAAAGTGTAATTTGTATATTCGACTATTACCAGTTTTAACTCACTAATGAGACAACTAAACCTTTCAAATTGTTGGGTTAATGATTCTTCTTTCACATGACAAAATGTTTTATACTGTTTGTTAAAACTTCTTTATTATTTTCAATAACCTCTTCAATGCCACCAAATTGTTCTTTTAGAGCATCTCATAACTCATTTGCACTGTTGCAGTGCAACATGCCAGCGTAGATATCATTAGGCAAAGCAGTTGCCAAAATACTAAATGTCTTTGCATCTAGCTCAATTTTCTGAAAATCTTGCTCGGAGTAATGTTTAGTACTCTTTGGAAATTGAACTTTTGGGTCTTCGGCACTCGGTACCATCAGAACATATGGTCCGAAGATAACCGATTTCCAGCAACTTGTGTTTTGTTGTGCAAGTATGTGACCCATCCGACGTTGCCAGATATTGTACTCTGATTTGGCAAGTATCAGAGGTTTGTTCATGGTGCCAGTGTTGTGTGGATCTTGTGGATTTTGAAACATTCTGATTGTTTACAAACAAGTTTTGTTTAAAAACTTTGAACGTAAATAAACTTTTATTCTATTTTCAATACAAACGAACAAACGAATTAGCAGTGAGAGCTGACCAGTTTATATTCAAACTGATTGTTAAATCAAATTTGAACGGCCAAGCTTTGATACCAATTGTTAGGATCTGAGTTTGAATTGTTATGAAAGTTTAAAGATGGAAAGTAATGAATGAAGATAAATCAAAGATAAATGCAGCGAAAATGTAAACTTTGATTCACAATAATTGGAAGAATGTTTTAATTGACATGCTTTTGTAATATTAATCACGTATGCATGCAATTACAAACTCACCCTCAACCTTAGATCACTCTAATTTGTTCGTATAGAATGTGTAGAAGTGATAGATAGAAAAGTACAGACATTGTTCTATTTATAGTACATTATAAACCACTGAGAATATTTGGCTAAAGTCACTATAAAAGTGACATTTATAAACTAAACAAACTCTAAACACTTCTTGACCTAAAGACTGTTACATTATAAATACCATATAAACTCTGATAATAACAACTGTTGAGATATCCTCTGTTGGGTTTTATCCTTTGTTAGTCTTTAGCAAACTTTACTTCAACAGACTTTATCTTCATCAGAGGTTATTATCAACAGACCTTTGCCATAACAGTTCTTTGGTTCTTTATCAGAGTTTGTCTCTAACAGACTTTTGCTTCTGGCAGAGCTTTATCCTAGCAGATCTTGTGAACAGTCTTTAAGTAACTGAAGAGTTTAGAGCAGCAGATCTTTATTAGTGATCAAATGTTGTAGATTATATTGGCTCTCAATCATCTGTTTTTTATAGGATTCCATAGATCCAACAGTCTTGTTCTTTCTCTTTAGGGTTTTCTCAAACCCAAGAAGAATAATAACAAGTACTTACCATATTAAGATCAAGATCAAGGGATCATTGTTTTGACAAAAAACCATAAAGAAGTAAGCCAACTGAACCAGAAAATCTTGATCATCCTTTAGGGTTTAGATCAAGATGTTATATATCTTGTTGTTCTTGTTTTTTTAGGGTGTTGATCAATAAGAAAATGAAGGATTGAGAACAAGATTAGCAGACAAATGACATTCTCCAAAAGAAGAACACGCTTGTTGAAGAAAGCTCATGAGATCTCTGTGTTATGTGATGCTAATATTGCTCTTATTGTTTTCTCACCTAGTGGTAAACTCTTTGAGTTCTCTACTCACTCCAGGTCCATTTTCTATAAGTTTTATTTCTTGTTTATTAACTCACACTGTCATACAATCTTGACTAAAAACACCTTTTTAGAGTTTTCTTATTTTCATTTCTTCACTTTTATTATTGTTTTTTGGTTCTACCAGTGAGTTCAAGTGTTTGTGTGTGTTATTTTCATTGATTTGCTATTTTTGTTCTTTTTTCATGTATCTATGTGATAGTATCTCTAGCTATATTCATTCCAACTTTGGGGATCATTAATCTTGTTGTTTGGGGATGTTTCCTTCCATTTGTACTTAATTTGTTACGAAGGTACCATCAATAATAATTGATATGATAAGCATCTCTTATATTTGTTTTAGTGAGGGATATATGCCGAGGGAAAATACAAGAAATAAATGACCGACCTAACAGCACTGCTTTCAAAAATTTTGGACACTATAGTTCTTAGGTTAGATTGTTTTTGTAACACCAAAAATGGCAAATTATAAATGTAAATAAATAAAATAAAATAAAATAACTAGAAATAACTAACTTAGTTAACTATATATTATTAGTTAAATGAGGAATTAGACTTAACAAACATGAGGGACTAAAAGTGTCAAAAAGGAAAAACCTAATTAAATAACAGCAAAGAAATTAGAAACCCAACACATTGGTTTTGTGTGTGTGTGTGTCCAGAAGAAGCAAAAGGGGGGCCAAACCCTAATTCTTGAACATCTCACAATTTCCATCCAATTCGACCAAGAATCAAAGTGATTTTAGTGCATGTTTAAAAATTTAGAGCCTACAACATCATCTCATCATAAGGTATGTCAAAAAAATCCAGTGAATATTGAAGTAGACATTCACAATTGAATCTTATGATGTGAAATTGATAGTGGGATTTTAGATTAGTGATAGAAATTGTAGAGCCTGCATGATTAGGACAAACCTTGATGAAACTAATAATAAAATGCCATTAATTAAGTGTTTGAGTAGCTATCAATGTTTGTGTTGGCTGGGTTCTTATAAAAAAAATCAAAGAAGACGTATGTTGTGATAATGAAACTTGCATTAATTGATGTTGTTATACTAAATTCTGGATGTTGATGGAACATACTAGACATGGAAACTTGAATAAGTGCAATTACTTGGCTATTAGCTAACCGTAGCTTACGGCGGGGTCTGAAACAAAAATTTTGTTTTGTTTTGTTGGGTCATGTTTTCATGTTGGATATATTCATTTATGATACTTATATTATTTAACTAAAATTTTAGATAAAATTTGTAATATAGGTGATCTTTAGGATGTCGTGGATGATTGATCAATATTGTCGAAGAACCGAACATTTCCGAATTACGAGCTTCCGCTTTAGTTTTTCCTCGTTCAAGAAACATATTAGTGTTGAAGTGTTTATCAATATTGTGTATACTTCAAATTTTAAGTAAACTCGTACTTTTATAATCAGTTTTGATCCTATTATCTTAATGAAATATCAAATCTTTTAAAATATATATAAAGGCAAGTTAGAGTCTTACAAGTTGGTAATCAGAGCTTAAGGTTAAACACGAAATGTGTTCGGTTCAAGGCTTGATCAAGACATCTGGTAAAAAGTGGTTATGAAATGAATTTCAATAGAAAATAATAGAAAGGAAGATGATTTAAGGTGAGGAGTGCAGTAATACACTCGAACACGGAAATACACTAAATATAAATGGTTGAGACAAGTTATGTACTTAATCAACCGAATAAGAATGATACGTCACACATAGTATTAAGTGATGAGTATCAATTTCCATATGATAATAATCTGGAAATGATTAAACAAATTATTTACCTAATTGTTATGGACATTTCAGTAAAAGAGATGTCTGACGGAATGGGTGAAGATACGGTATCTCTCATGACGGAGGAGATACAAGTAAAAATTTCCGAAGAAGTCGGAAAAGTGTTGGAAGCAGCCTTACCTGAATTTATGGGAAGGTTGCAAACAACGATGTTAGCAACGATAGAGGAACTGATAAATGAGATAAAGGAAAGCCTCAATCAGGATCGAGTTAAGGCTAAAGAAGGGAAGGCATGCCCTTACAATAAATTTATGGCATGTAAACCCCCGGTTTACAATGGGGAAGTAGATCTAATCGTTTGTCAATGATGGATAAGTGATATTGAAGGAGTCTTTGAACGGACCCATTGTGACCCAACCGACTTTGTAGCCTACGGAAGCGGTCAACTGAGGGGTTAGGCGAAAGACTGGTAGGATAGCCTCAAGAAAGAACTGGGGATTGAAACTACGAGAACCATGACTTGGGAAGAGTTTAAGGCGCCTTTCCTTAAACATCACAGCCCAAAGCCGTGATCAACAAAATCAAGGAAGAATTATTCAGCTAAGACAAAAAGGCGAATCGATTGACAAAATCACCGGGATCTTCTTAGACAAGTTGAGGTTTTCTGACGAACTAGTGCAAACCGAAGAACAGAAAATATATTACTACTACAACATGTTGAGTGCTGAATATCGAGAGTTTATGACTCCCTCAAAATATGAACATCTCACGGAGATTGTAAATGCCGCGTGAGAGCGCGAAATCGAATTGAAAAAGCAAGTTGAAAGAGGAGAAAGGAGGATGTTGGACGCAATCCCAAGCCCCACAAAGAGACAAAAAGTAAATGAACCTCCAAAGAAAGGGAACGTAAAAGGAGGGTCGCCTAGTTGCAAAGTTTGTGGACGCTCTCATCGGGGCGAGTGTTTCTATAAAAACAAACCATGTGTCATGTGTGGAAAGACGGGACATGCGCCCTCAAATTGCCCTACTAAAGTGTCGGTCTGTTTTAAGTGTTACCAACCGGGTCATAAAAAGTCTGAATGCCCGGAGTTGGTAGGAAGGAAGGACGCGATCAATGTGAAGAATGAAACTTTGTAGACAAGGGTAAGATCCTTCCACATAACTGCAGCTGAGGCAAAAAATGAACCCGATGTGGTTTCAGGTACGTTTACCGTAAATTCAATTCCCGCACGTGTTTTATTTGATAAGGGTGCAAATAAGTCCTTTGTTTCACATAGATTTATTCGACACCCTTTGTTCACACTAACAAAATTACCTATGCCTATAGAAGTAGAAGTAGGTAATAATAAAATTTTTGTTGTTTGTGATATATGTCGGGAATGCAAATTAAATGTTGATGGCGAGGATTTCTTAGTTGATTTAATACCCATGTCGATGGGGAATTCCAAGTAGTGATTGGAATGGATTGGTTATCTCGTCACCACGCTAAAGTAATATGTTTCCGTAAAGAGATACAACTAACATCACCGAGCGGAAGACATGTAATTATTTACGGGGAAAGAATTGCAATCCTATAGTATGTTCGATGATAGAAGCCCATAAACTCATTCAACATGGGTGTAAGGCTTATTTGACATACGTACATGATTCAGAAAAAGAGTCGCCAAGAATAGAAAACGTACATGTCGTGCAAGATTTTAGAGATGTGTTCCCGGAAGACTTACCGGGAATCCCACCCAAGCGTGAGGTGGAGTTTGGGATTGAACTAGTTCCAGGTGCGAAACCAGTGGCTAAAGCAAATCGATTAGCACCATCAGAACTTCAAGAGTTATTATCACAAATACAAGATTTGTTGGACAAGGGGTTTATCCGACCAAGCGTCTCTCCTTGGGGAGCGCCAGTATTGTTCGTAAAGAAGAAAGATGGAAGTATGCGTATGTGTATCGATTACCGAAAACTAAATAAACTAACGGTAAAGAATCGATATCCACTTCCGAGAATCGATGACTTATTTGATCAGCTACAAGGTGCAAGTTGGTTTTCAAAAATCGACTTAAGGTCAGGCTACCATCAACTAAGAGTGAAAGAAGAAGATATACCTAAAACCGCCTTCCGAACATGGTACAGGCACTACGAATTTCTCGTAATGTCCTTCGGATTAACAAATGCACCTGCAGCTTTTATGGATCTTATGAATCGGGTGTGCAAGCCAATGTTGGATAAATCGGTGATAGTGTTCATTGATGACATCTTAGTTTATTCAAAAAGTGAAGAGGATCATGCGCACCATTTGCGTGAGATATTAGAAACACTTAGAAGAGAAAAGTTGTATGCAAAGTTCTCAAAGTGCGCCTTTTGGCTTCGAACAATACAATTCCTAGGGCATGTTATTAGCGCCGATGGAATATTGGTCGACCCGTCCAAAATAGAAGCAGTGTCAAGGTGGAATCCCCCTAAAAATCCTTCTGAAGTTAGAAGCTTTTTAGGACTGGCAGGCTATTATCAAAGATTCATACAGGATTTCTCCAAGATTGCTTCTCCATTAACTAAATTAACTCGCAAGAATGAAAGGTTTGTCTGGAAAGATAGGCAAGAAAGGGCGTTTCAAACGCTTAAAGACAAATTGACCAGTGCTCTGGTATTGACTTTACCGGATGGCACTGACAACTTGGTGGTGTATTCAGATGCATCGCACCTAGGCCTTGGGTGCGTACTTATGCAAGGAGGCAAAGTGATTGCCTATGCCTCGAGACAATTAAAAGTTCACGAAAAGAAATATCCTACTCATGATCTTGAATTAGCAGCGGTAGTGTTTGCTTTAAAAATTTGGAGACACTATTGTATGGGGTGAAATGCGTCATTTACACTGTTCATAAAAGCCTAAGGTATTTCTTTGATAAAAAAGAATTGAATATGAGACAAAGGCGTTGGTTAGAGACGGTGAAGGATTATGACTGCGAGATTCATTATCATCCTGGCAAAGCCAACGTGGTGGCAGATGCCCTTAGCAGAAAGGAAAATTTTGTACCCATTCGGGTGCAATCTATGCAACTAGTGGTTACTTCGGGATTACTTGAGCAAATTCAAGTAGCGCAAGAAGAAGCAGTGAAGGAAGAGAACTGGAAAGTGGAACGTATAAAGGGGGTAGTAAAAGACATTGAAGAAAGAGAAAACGGGTTAAAATACCGATTCGGTAAAATCTGGGTTCCAAACACTTGTGGTGTAAAGGATCTCTTACTCAAGGAGGCTCATAAGTCGCGTTATTCAATTCACCCGAGAGCAACCAAGATGTATCGAGATCTGAAACAAAATTACTGGTGGCCCGGAATGAAAAGAGATGTAGCTAAGCATGTTAAATGCTTAACTTGTTTACAAGTAAAAGTGGAACACCAAAAGCCTTATGGTAAACTCCAACCATTACAAATACCAGTATGGAAATGGGAACATGTTACCATGGATCTATCAACCAAACTACCGAGAACGGTCCGCGGATTCGACGCCATTTGGGTGGTCATTGATAGATTGACAAAAAGTGCTCATTTTATTCCCATTCGTGAAATTTATACTTCTGAAAAGATGTCGGAGGTATACATGAATGAGATAGTAGTGCGCCATGGAGTACCGGTGTCCATTGTGTCTGATAGAGATACCAGGTTCACATCGAACTTTTGGCGCGATTTTCAAGAACAAATAAGTACTAAACTATTAATCAGTACGACATACCACCCTCAAACAGACGGGCAAAGCGAGCGAACAATTCAAACATTAGAAGATATGCTTCGAGCATGTATTATTGACTTTGGCGGCAGTTGGGATGTTTACCTACCATTAGTTGAATTTTCATACAACAACAGCTACCATACGAGCATTGGTATGGCGCCATATGAGATGCTTTATGGTAGAAAGTGCAGAACCCCAGTGTGTTGGGGCGAAGTGGGTCCAAGAGAACTCGCCCATAAGGATATGATTAAAGCCACAAATGAAAAGATTGACATAGTACGAACCCATTTAAAAGCGGCCCAAGATCGGCAAAAGTCATATGCAGATAAAAGACGAAGACCATTGAATTTCAAGTAGGTGATATGGTAATGATCAAGGTGTCTCCTTGGAAGGGAATCATACGATTTAGAAAGAGAGGGAAATTTAGCCCATGATTTATTGGACCTTTCAAAATTATCGGTCGAGTGGGCAAAATGGCATACCGGTTAGAACTACCGGAAGAGTTGAGTGGAATACACAATACATTCCACGTTTCACATCTTCGAAAATGTTTAGCTGATGAAACAGCCTACATTCGTTATGAAGACATAGAGGTAGACAATAAACTCAACTACTTGGCAAAGCCTATCGCGGTCCTTGACAGAAAGGTCACAGGATTAAGGAACAAAAAAATTGAGCAAATAAAGGTCAAGTGGGAGCATCGGAAGGGATCGGACACCACTTGGGAGTCAGAAGAAGAAATGAGACGACTCTACCCTTCACTTTTCGGTACATGTAGGTGTTTCGGGGACGAAATCCTTTTTAAGGGGGATGGAATTGTTACACCCCAAAAATGGCAAATTATAAATGTAAATAAAATAAAATAACTAGAAATAACTAACTTAGTTAACTATATATTATTAGTTAAATGAGGAATTAGACTTAACAAACATGAGGGACTAAAAGTGTCAAAAAGGAAAAACCTAATTAAATAAAAGCAAAGAAATTAGAAACCCAACACACTGGTTTTGTATATGTGTGTGTCCAGAAGAAGCAAAAGGGGGGGGGGGGGGGGGGCAAACCCTAATTCTTGAACATCTCACAATTTTCATCAAATTCGACCAAGAATCAAAGTGATTTTAGTGCATGTTTAAAAATTTAGAGCCTACAACATCATCTCATCATAAGGTATGTCAAAAAATCCAGTGAATATTGAAGTAGACATTCACAATTGAATCTTATGATGTGAAATTGATGGTGGGATTTAAAATAGTGATAGAAATTGTAGAGCCTGCATGATTAGGACAAACCCTTGATGAAATTAATAATAAAATGTCATTAATTAAGTGTTTGAGTAGCTATCAATGTTTGTGTTGGTTGGATTCTTATAAAAAAATCAAAGAAGACGTATGTTGTGATAATGAAACTTGCATTAATTGATGTTGTTATACTAGATCTGGATGTTGATGGAACACACTAGACATGGAAACTTGAATAAGTGCAATTACTTGGCTATTAGGTCAATCGTAGACTTGGTGAAAGTAGTTTAAAGATTATGCACACAAAGTGCATGACGAAATGCCTAAACGAATTTCCAACCTTAAATTAATATCCGGACAATGTTAATGGAAACGTGAGAAAATGTGTTTGGCAAATTTGCATGCCCTAGTCATGGGCCGAGTGGTTCTAATAACATCGACTTGTATATTTTAGGCAACGCGAGTGAAGCGTCGGGAAGTCAAGACGGTGCGGATACGCGTTTGAAGGGAAAGCTTTTAGATACGTGACCTTGTGCTCATAGTAATATAATGTATGGATAATTGTTTTATTGGGTCAAACATATGTTGATTAAAGGTTTGGTTGAATAAAAGCGATGGAATTCGCTATGTCAACCAAACGGGTCAAAATGACATAATAATTAAAGATTTGGTTGAATAAAAGCGATGGATTTCGCTATGTCAACCAAACGGGTCAAATGACATAATGATTAAAGGTTTGGTTGAATAAAAGCGATGGATTTCGCTATGTCAACCAAACGGGTCAAAATGACATAATGATTAAAGATGTGGTTGAATAAAAGCGATGGATTTCGCTATGTCAACCAAACGGGTCAAAATGACATAATGATTAAAGATTTGGTTGAATAAAAGCGATGGATTTCGCTATGTCAACCAAACGGGTCAAAATGACATAATGATTAAAGATTTGGTTGAATAAAAGCGATGGATTTCGCTATGTCAACCAAACGGGTCAAAATGACATAATGATTAAAGGTTTGGTTGAATAAAAGCGATGGATTTCGCTATGTCAATCAAACGGGTCAAAACGATATAATGAATAAAGGTTTGGTTGAGTAAAAGCGATGGATTTCGCTATGTCAATCAAACGGGTTAAATGAAGTCTTAATGCATACCAGAAAGGATGCATGAGTAAATGATATAAACATAATACCCGAATAATGGGTAGGAAAGGCTTAAAGTTAAAATATGATTAATTTGGATGTTGGATTTCGAGTTATTATGGTGAAGGATCAATTTACGATCAGGTAGGAAGAAACAGATAGTTAAATGGATAAGTGGTTTAATAGATACGGAGATTTTCGTGACAAAAAGGGCAATTAAGAGGAAACCTGCAGTAGCCACCGTAAGCTACGATTGCTCACCGTAGCTTACGGTAGGTTGTTTCTGTTAGAAACAGGAAGCCCTCACCGTAAGCTACGGGCCTAACCGTAGCTTATGGCGGGGTCTGAAACAAAAATTTTGTTTTGTTTTGTTGGGTCATGTTTTCATGTTGGATATATTCATTTATGATACTTATATTATTTAACTAAAATTTAGATAAAATTTGTTATGTAGGTGATCTTTAGGATGTCGTTGATGATTGATCAAGATTGTCGAAGAACCGAACATTTCCGAATTACGAGCTTCCGCTTTAGTTTTTCCTCGTTCAAGAAACATATTAGTGTTGAAGTGTTTATCAATATTGTGTATACTTAATTTTAAGTAAACTCGTACTTTTATAATCAGTTTGATCTTATTATCTTAATGAAATATCAAATCTTTTAAAATATATATAATAAAAGAAGTATAACTATAAATATATATATATATATATATATATATATAAAGGCGAGTTAGAGTCTTACAGTTTTACACAGAAGCGTTAGTTATTGACACGACTCGAACTCGACATTAAAAATAAGACGGGGTTAACTAACACGATTTATTTAAAAAATTAGCAAGGTTCGGGTTGACCCCTATAAAAAGCCTTTTATATTTTATATTTTTTTCCGTTTTTCATTTACATGGTTAGTTATCCATTTACATGTTAGTTTTGACACACCATATTATTTACACTCATAATCACCATTAAACACGTTATCAATAACCCACTTACAACCCAACAACCCGTATAGAGGTTATAACTCGTCAACATGTATGACTTATCTAAAAAAACAGGTTAATTGGGTCGTGTTTGGGTTGATCCGAATTTATGTGTGGGCGAGTTAGTGTTTGAAATTTTTGACACGATCAATAATATGGGTCAAGTTCAGGTTACACATTTCAACTCGCTAACCTGCAAACTCGACATAATTTAAATTGATCGTTTTATACATGCAACTTCGAGATCACAAGAAGTCTCATGCATTTTGCGTATAAGAAAGATACAAAATGGGTAAAATGTAAAACTTTATGGTAATTTTTGAAAAAGTATATAATTACAAGGATAAAAATTTTGGAACAGCAATTTATTTGAGCAAGTACGAGATTTACAAAAACTTTTTAACCAAACACTACATGAGACAAAGGTACAAAGGTCATAGAGTTATAGCCTTTGTTTTGTACGAGGCAGAGATTTAAAATTAAAAATTTAGATTATCGTAATAAATGGATATTTTTAAAACATGTATAAATGCGGTAAAGAAAGTTTCTCTTCGTAAAAACATTGTAACCGTAGTTGTAAACAACGGGTTCTTTCACTTGGATTTTCTTTTTTACTTTCTCTATTTTTATTTTACATATAAAATAGTTTTCTTATAGCTTGTAATGTGTATAATTTAGTAAAAATCTTAAATTGTTTACTTTTTTTTTGTAAGTTTTAGTTTTTAAACTTAATTTAAAACTGAGTATTATAAGATAAAATATTTATTATTTGTTATTTACAAACAAAAATTTTTCAATTTTAGATAATAAATAACCATGCCAAGAAGTCAATGCTAAAATCGTTGATGTTAAACCAATTTTTTTAACATAATTTTCATTCACAGCAGCAGCCCCCACCACAAACAGGGAAAACTGCAACCAACCCAAAAAACAAGACCCGATTATAAATTCATCGGGGTATTTACACCATTCGTTCCACAATAACGCTTTGTGCTTAGACCTATGTTTTAACCAAATAAAGCCGAAGGACATAATGTCGCCAAAGATGCGATCCGTTGAATAATCTTTCTTATTAAAAACTTTTTTGTTCCTCACTCTCCACATACACCAACATGCCGTTATCACAATCCCGTGCAAGATATTAGCTTTCCGTCTATCAATTTTGGCAGTCTCAAACAACATTAGAATATCTCTTATAGAGAATAAGATGAAAGGCAGCAATTTGAACCATTTGTTGATGTTAAGCCAAACCCTGTACGACACCTCACATGAAGTAAACAAGTGCTCCGAAGTTTCAATCCCATCGCTGCACAACGGGCACACGTCAGACTCTAGCGCCACATTCCATTTCAATAGTGTCAACTTCGTCAGTATGTGCTCGAACTCAGAGCTCCAAATAAAGATGTTGCACTTTGTTGGAACCACTTGCACCACCTCATGCAGAAGTTTCTAATGTGATCATATTCCTTGGTCATCTGATTCTTGAGCGAGCCGACCGAAATGTTCCCGAAGAGTCCCCTATCCATTTCCACCTATCCTTCACAGTTGACAGGAAAACCGAAGCTATCATGCACTGACAGTCGGCCCATTCAGCTAACTCCTCAACCGAGGAAAGATACCTGATCCACCTCCATCCCCCATTTGACCGGATGTACAGCGATCGGCCACTATACATTTTATTACTATCCAAACCAAACAATCTCAGCCATTGATTTTTCAGCTGAATGTCCATTAACCATGGATCCAACCAAAAACGAATGTCCACCTCATTTCCCACTATGCCTTTGATAAATTCACAAGGATTCCTACCTCCTATTTTCTCTTTTCTTCTATTCTAACTATAGCATTCCAACAACCCGACAACGCCTTCTTTGAAGGCAGAAAAGACCACCCCCTATTGCCCTTATGACACACGTCAATGACCCTTTTCTACAGATTGTTGTCTTCCACTTTGTATCTACATAATCATTTCGCAAGTAGCGCATCATTCACATCTTTTAGTTTGTTGATTCCCAACCCACCTTCGGTCTTAGGAGTAGATACCCTATCCAAAGCAACCCAAGGAATCTTCTTAGTATTACTATCACCGGCTCGTAAGAATCTCCTCATAATCGCCTCCAGCCCGTTAATAACACCACACGGGTAGGGGTTTTCAAAAAAATCCCGATCCGAAACCGAATCCGAAATATCCAAAAATCCATATCCGAAATTTTCGGATTCAGGTTCGGATATGAATTTCAAAAATTTCGGTTAATCCGATTATCCGATATCGGAGAATTGATTTTTTTCTATAAATATATATAGTAAATGAGCATTGTATTTAGTATGAAATATAGTAAAAAAAATAATAAATAATCGGATTCAGATGTGGATTTATGAATGTTTTTAGTTTTCAATGTTGGAAATTTCGAAAATCGAATACAGGTTTAGTTTTAATCTATGCACGAAATGAATTCTTTTTTATTTTTTTATAAATTTGGATATCTGAAATTTCGGATACGGATCCATATATAATTTATTTTTTTAATATTTACTATTTGAAATTTTCGGCGATTTTCGGATATCCGAAACCGGATAATTCGATCTTGAACACCCCTACACACAGGGCTTTGACGAAAGACATGATATAAATAACAAGGCTTCAAGCACCGATTTCAAGAGCACCAACCGGGCTCCTATATATAGACTGCGAGTCTTCCATGATACTAATCTCGATTCAAAAATGTCAAAAATTGGCCTCCAGTTACATAACCTATTCATGTTAGCCCCAACAGTTATACCAAGATATGAGAAAGGTTGGTCTCTCACTTGATACTCCAAAACCAAAGCCATATCATCCAACTCCTCCGAACTAACGCCTACCCCAATCAAGCTCGATTTGTTGATGTTGATTTTTAGCTCCGACACAAGTGGAAGACTCTTAGAATCCTTGTGACATTTTTAATGTTCCTCTCCGACCATTCGCCAATAACCAATGCGTCATCCGCATAAAATAGGTGTGAAATACATAGGTCGTTACCGAAACTCACCCTCTTAACTGCCCCAACCAAAGAAGCTTCAGAAAAAATGCAAGATAAAGCTTCCATTATAATGAGAAACAGGAAAGGGGAAAGTGGGTTCCCTTGCCTAGTCCCTTTTTAACATTGAAATTCTTACGTAGGGCTTCTATTGACCAAAATCCATGACCTTGCCGATTTAAGGATCCCGTTCATCCACATCCACCAAACCGGAGGGAACCCCATCTGAGACAACATATCGATAAGAAAGGTCCAATTAACGTTGTCATATGCTTTTTTGAATTAAATCTTTAAAAGGAATGCTTTCTTCTTCCCCTTTTTAAGCCACGTCAATACCTCATTTAGGATAAGAGGGTTATCCAGGAAAAATCTATTTTTGACAATGGTTGTTTGCGACTCCGAAATAACCTTTCGAATCACCAATTTAATTCTATTAGAAAGACACTTTGAAATTACCTTGCTAATGGTACCAATCAAATTAATAGGCCGGTAGTCCTTAAATCCAATTGGATCCTTTTTTTGGTATAAGCGTTATGAAAGACGAGCTGCACCATTTAACAATCGATCACGTGTTATGAGAGTGAGTCAAGATGTTATGAAAGTCGTCACGGAAGTACTCCAAAACATATTAATGAACCCGAAATTAATATCGTCACGGAAGTACTACCATCCGGACCAGGAGCTCGGTCCGAAGCACAACCAAATACAACCTCTTGATTTCGTCACAGGAAAAAGGATGCATAATCGAATCAGCTTCTAACCTTGACAACTCTTCACATTTGGACACACCAATCTTGGCCTCACCTTCGGTGCCTCTCTTAAATGATTCCTGAAAAATCTGAGTGTTTCTCTTTTGACAATGGCAGGTTTAGTCTCCCACTCGCCCCCCCCATGACCACTCGTGTCACACCCCGGATTTCCAACCAAATCCAAACACCGGTGGGCCCGGGTGGGGAATATCATGATGTAAAGTTGATATCATCATAGTCAATTAAACACAGCACAACGGAAGTCTTGGATTTAAATTACTATTACAAACCAAATGTTCAAGATACAAAATAATATACATGCTCGTAATAGAAGATCAACAGGCGGATCATAAATTGTACAGAGAAAGAATGTAAAACGGACTTTGGGCAGATCTAGGATTTGCAAGATCCTCTTATCACTACCGAGCACTTCCAGCCTATTTTCGTATTGTATCTGCAAGCTTAGTCTTTTGAAAATACGTCAGCTTTCGCTGGTAAATACACACAACTGATTCATTTTGAAAATATTTGAAAATGATTATAAGTGCACAAAGGCACAAAATCTTTTATAACTTGGGAAAGTTGACTTCGCAACCTTGTTAACAGATTCACATGTTTGTCCATACATACAGGGCCCAGTACAAAAACCAAGACATGATTAACGTACACACCACTTATGAACTCACGAAGGAGTTATCCCCAACAAGTGTGGGTAGTTGCATTTAAGCGTCTGTCAGGTGTATGCCTACACCCCGCGCTAAGGTCGTGGCCATTATCTAATGTAATGAGCCGAGGATATCCAGGACACGGTAGTTAACCCCCGATGTTTAAGTTATCACACAAAACTAATTAAAACAGAATATGCGGATTTACTAGCAACTAATCGACATTGATTGATCCCATTTCCGACCAAGCGGTAATAATTTACCGTATCCCAAGCCTGTATAGGGGAAATAAGTCGAGAGTATTAACCTGAGCTAGTCTTCGTTTAACGCAAGATTCATTAACTCAGCCGTACACAAAGGTACTAATTGCAGATAGCATTTACCGATAAGTCTCTAGTCTGGATTATGGCATAAGCACTGTAACATCCGTCAAAAACCGGGTTAACTAAACCCGCTTCATTTATTAACCGAACATTCAGTTAAAAATTTTCGTTGCATATTTAATGCTCAAATTAATTTTAAACGATACATAATTAATAAATATATTAGAATATAAAATTTATAATTGAAAATTTATTAAAAATAATGAAATAAAAATATTATGCTGATGCCGGGTTTCGAACCCGGGTCAGCCGGGAACCACAAAGACTTAACTCACACTCGCCCAACCACTCCGCCACTTGTGCCTTTTGATGATATATTAAATCAATTAATTCAAATAACAAAAACTCGTTTTCAAACTCAGTCAACCGACGCGCCCATTTCGCAGTCGCCGGTAATCCCGACGATTTCGCCATTTATTATCGGTTTCTTGTGACTTAACGTGCATAATAACTCTTACATCGATTATAACCGATGTCCAGCTCCGCGACATCAGTCATAACCGCCGGAGAATTATTGACCAACGAATCAAGACGGTAATCAGACCCAATTCATCGATATTCTTCCCTATAAATACACACTCTAGCCTCTGATAATCTTTTCGCTCACAATCACACCAATTCTCGACGCAATTTCACTTGCCGGAATTTTTCTGCAATCACCGGACTTTCGCCGGAAAACTGAGACTCACATCATCACGGTAAATACCTCGACTCTTTCTATTCCATTCCATTGTTAGACCATTACTAACATCAATCTATCACCCAGAATCAATCCCAGACGACGTTGTCGGAAATTCTGCTTTCGTCGGAAAACTTCTGAAAGTTCTAGAATTACGCCGTGAGCCGGTATGATCATTTAAACCTACTGATAATCGTTGCTCAGTAGTTCAATTTCACATCTAATCCATCCAAACTGTTAATTGATCCTAACAGCCGAAGTTCACAAAACAGAGCCGACGAATCCTTGCCGGAGTTCTGAAAAAGTCACCTGTTCGGTACAATCATTCCCCAAACCCTTTCTGTTCAATACATTACAATCGCTTTAAAGTTCGTTAAATTAATTTAACAAGTAACAGCATGGTTTACCGTTGTCTATGTTTTGAGCGAAGAAGACGAAGTCGTATTGATTATAAGATTAATTAAAATCAGTATTATGAACGGGTTAGACACACAGTCCAGCGGTGGACTGTGTGCAAACAAACACATACGTCCCGAGTTCGATCCTTGACACAAGCACATGCTCTGTAATAAAAATGTTTTTTTAAAACTGAACCGGATCCACTCGCAGTCAGCTGTTAAGTATAATAAAAACCGGAATATTTACCAAGTTAGACACACAGTCCAGCTGGGGACTGTGTGCCAAACTAAACCACAGGTCCCGGGTTCGAGACCTGTGGAGATCACCGATTCGATACAATTAAATCCTTTTTAAAATAAATGATTTTCGGATTAACTTAAATAGTGTATAAATATAATTAAAAACAGAAATATTTCGGGTTAGACACGTAGCTCAGTTGGTAGAGCTGCGTGCACGCGTACGGGAGGTCACCGGTTCGAATCTCACTCAGAGCAACATATAACCGACCGAACCGGTCAACGGTCAACGGTCAACGGTCAAAGTCAACATTTTTTTATTATTTTTATTTATTTATTTAATTTAAAAATCAATTAAAAATACTTAAAAATAACGTTTTTAAAGTTAGAAAATAGCCTTAAACTCACAAAAATATATCCAAAAATCCTACTAAAATTGATTAATAAAATCCGCTTATTTACCGAACCGTTATGTTATTATCTAGGTTAGTTTCCCTCGTGGTTAAATTCAAATTCGTGCGCATTCATCATCAAACCAAGAAACGCAACCACTGTGAGTGAATTCTTACAAACTCCCCTTTTTATTCACGTTTTGGGGTGTATCATGTGTCGCTTAAACTAATTCGTTAATTCAAACTCGTGCTATACCATATTATGATCTAAACTTAGAATGTAAATATTGTTTGTAGTTATGTATTACATATTGTCAAGTTGTATGCAAATTATTTGTTAGGCCCATCAGTTCCTCGTGGGAGACGAGTTGAACAACGCGTTCCTTAAAACTCATTCATTAGGCCCATCAGTTCGTAGAACAACGCGTGCCTCAAAACTCATTCATTAGGCCCATCAGTTCCTCGTGGGAGACGAGTTGAACAACGCGTGCCTCAAAACAATCTATTATTGTATGTGTGTGCATTATTTAATATTAAGTGTTTTGTGAATAAATTTACATCTACATTTACTCATATGTGGTTATGCACTTTAATTTATAAACAATTCAATAAACTTGTTTAAATGTTTTTCATAGGATTCACTCGCCAACTTTTTGTTGATCCAAAAACCATTTTTACACATGATACAGGTGGACAGGATGAAGCAAGGAACACATAGGAAAATGCCTTAGAAGAAAATAATGAAGTCTAGAAAGATGTATAGAACATGTTGTAATTATGATTGTATGATCTCCTTTAAATTGTAATAATAAATATGAAACATTATAATAAATGTCATGAGCTTTGATGAAAACCCAATCATGCCCCGATCACCTTTTCCGCTGCGGGTCGGGATGTGACACTAACCAATTAAATACTAACGGTCTTATTTAAGTCATAGACTTAGACCGAGTAGTGTACATGATCAAAACGTATATGGCTTGATTAAACGATGATCGGATAGAATGTAGTTTAAACGCGACCCAAGTACTTTGAGTTGAATAATATGGGTAAACTATAAAAATTCTAGATTTTGAGACTTAAATGACAAGGTTAGACCCGTTTCGGTTAATTTTCGTAAACTAGTTACATATGCTTAACCGTACGCGTGTTAGCGATATCGGGTAACCGGATAAGTCATGGACAAGTTCTATATGCCATTATATTTTAAATAAGTTGTAATATCAGTAGGATATCAACTTATATACCCGTTAAGGTTTTAAAATGAAACTATGCCTCATAAGGGCATTTCGGTAATTTCATACCGTATAAAAGGAACTTGAATATAATTAAATGTTATAATTATAAGTATTTTGGAAAAATAATTTGTTTATTATATAATATCATTAGGATATAAATAATATGTGTAATTTATCTTTTATGACCAAACTATGCACCGAATGGGCATTTTGGTCATTTTACACATAGTTTATAAATTATTTGGGATTTTGAGTTCATATCATGTATCTACTGTATAAATATTTAAAATAAGTTTTAAAAATGTAGTAGGTAACAAGTCTTTGTTGATAGTTATGGTTTAAAACCATACTATGCGCCGAAGCGACGCTTATGTCGTAAAATGACGATTTATGCGATCTTTAATGAAAACTGATACTAAGGTCATATTAAAATGTCTTACACATGTTATTTAATATAACATATCAGTAGGTAAAAGATTTACCTTGAAAAGATATGATTAATACCATTTTATAAGCCCTAAGGGCTTTATCGTCATTTACCGACATATTACAAGGACTTGTTCATAAACTCAGTTTTTAATCTGATTTAACATCCCAACTAATCCTACTTATAATATTACATCAGTAGGAAACTTATTTTCAAGTTCATTATCTTTTAAACCTTATTTTATGCAAAAAGGGCATTTAGTCAAAATGGCATAATTACGGAACTTGTGCATAAACTTAGATTCTGATTATGATCATGTAATATAACCTCAGAGGGTTATGCTAAATTATATTACGATCATAATGCAACTTTAGATCAGTATCTAACTAATCTATATCGGGTCAGAATCGAAAGTCAAAGCAGAAGTCAAACTTTGCGACTTTCGGTTGCGAACCGACCCTAGAACTGAAATTGACGAGCCGAACATGTTCTTACATGTTCTAATAATTATTACCAACTTGTTTAAGTGTCAAAACAGGTTTAATAACATATATAAGATCAATTTATGATTTTCCAAAAAATGGCATGTTTGACTTTTTAATACCATAACTTTGACCCGTCAATTGGTCTAGGTGCCCTTTATAGGGACTAATACCTACCTTATTACGATCACTTAGCCATGTTCATTACGAACAATGATTGGACCATAATAGTCTTAATCGAAATTCAAGGCGTTTTCCGTAAAACGCTTGACTTTTGGCTATAAAAGCCTATAAACGAAAATGCAAGAGGAAGGAACACTTACAAGAGGTTCCTAGAATGCAATAGAACTAAGTTGGATGCTCCTTTCAGTTAGGTACTTCCAGAGGAGGGAGATAGAGTTGTGAATGAGAAAGGTGCAAGTTCAAATGGTGAACCTTGGCACCTAGTTGTAGTTGGAAAGCTTGAAGGAGGTGATGTCAAGTGCTAAGGGGTGTTAGAGGGAGCTTATAAGTGTCCTAAAACGTGGCATAGCTGTTTGGAATACCATAGTTTCGAGAAAATGGTTTTTGGCAATTTGTTTGGTGGCCAATGCAAACTTTCTGCAGATGCAATCCTCTGGCGGGCCACAAGAGGCACAGGCCTTGCCTCTCGCGCCCCGCGAGCGCCCCTAGGCCACTTTTACATTTTGACACTTTTAGCCCCTTAACTTATAAAACCCTCTAAAACCTTCTAAACCACCTTTTTAGCATATTTAGACCTCCTTAACCAATATTTGGCATACCCGGGAGTATGCCCGGACATTGTTGAGCTCTCAGTTTGTTAAAAGGCCACTCAGAGGTATAAATTAACATGTTGACACTTTTAACCCTCCATTATCCAACTTTCACATATTTATAGAATTGAACCCTCTCGTCCAACAAATGAGACATATGAGAGTTAGGATTTCGTAAGGATCACTCAGAGGCTCGTTATAAGCATGTCGACTCCGATGTCACTCAGAGGCTGGGTGACACAACGGTCACTTAGAGGCCAAGTTTTAGCATGTTGACACTAATGGTCACTCAGAGGCTATGTTTTTAGCATGTTGACACTAATTGTCACATAGAGGCTTGGTTTATGCATGTTGACATCAGAAGATCACTCAGAGACTTAGTTTGAGCATGTTGACGCTTTTAGTCCCTGTTAGTCTTTAATAGACTTTAGAATAAAAATATAACACATGTCACTATATTATTAGGCACGATTTTAAAGGGTGTTACAACTCGAATTATATATGAAACTATGAAAGAAAGTACTATTTTCATCTCCATACAACGCCCATTTAATTCTAGAACGTTGTTTGAGGTCCTTATTTGCCGTCATTCAACTGGTCGACTCTTATACGGATCAACTAACTCTAGAAAAATAACTATTATATAATACATTTTAGATCGTCGGAAGCCCACTTTCCGGAGTAAATTCCAATGAAATCCGTTACGTCTTTTATATCATTTTGTGTTTAGTTAATATGTAGGTCAGTTGATCAAACATAATTATTCGCTTATGAGTGAAGCCTATAAATAAAGGTTGATACGTAACGCTTAAAATAACTTTTGATATCATAATGTGTTTTCTCCATATGATTTTTATCTTAACGTTTGCCTGATCTACTTAACACTTTTTATCACTTCTGTCGCATCTCAGTAATTATACTTGTTTACAAAATATAAATAACTTTTAATCATTTGGACAATAACCATGTATGATGATGTTTCAGTATGGAGGCAATACTTGACAGGTATTAACGATACTCATATGAAAAAAGGCAGCTTACTGAATCTGAACCAGAAACACAGGTAGATATATGGATGTACTTCACTTGATTGTCTTTAGATTTTTTTTAAACCATCAAAGTAACATGTCCTTTGTAAAATACAAGAAAAATATTGCATGTTAGAGGTTTTTCCTATGGCTCTTGCTAAACCTAGGACTATTTGTGCATCTTTTATCTCCAACTCTCAAGCATTTTTGGGACCCGAAACGGATGATAAAGTTGAGCCCTTTTCGTCAGAAAAAAATAATTTGCTTTTAGTCCTATAATTCATATATCATGTGTGTATGCATATATTAATAGACCACAAGCGCCAAATATGGCCAGTTCAACTGGTCGGAGGTGGGAAGGTTTACCCATTATGTGGAGTTCCTGTCCGGGAGAACCTGAGGTTGAATCCAGGAGTGGGCAATTCCTGGCCCGGGTTGTTGTGGCAGCCCCTGGATTCCTACCTGGGACTTGGGTGATATAAGGCAATGTCCTTATCAGGTGATCTAGTCATCCAAAGAAAATAGACCACAAGCCTTAGCATCAACAATCCCAACCCGCAAATTACCTACATTTGGAGGCCTTAGGGAAGTTGGGCCGGGCCCTGCATATAAGTTGTTTTTGTGTTTTCTGTGCAGGGACGCTGGAATCTTGGATCCTCCAAGCTAAGAGCGAAGATTGAGGTCTTAGAAAAGAACATAAGGTATAAATACAAGCTCATTATATTTCGGCTTTAATTTCATGTTTGTTAAGAGTATTGTAGTTATGATTAGTTTCCAAGTGGTAGATAATCTACCATATAGTGGATAAGTAGCATGTAGGTATAAGGTATCTTTAATTTTGTTTTATATACTTAGAAATTAATATATAGGCTGTTCCATATAGTGGATAGTATAGAAACAACGTGTTCCATATTTTTACTGTTCTTCTGTCCCCAAAAAATACAACCCATCTTTGCATTTCTTATAAAGAAAGATGATCATCATTTTAGATAAATAAAATCTTTTGCTTCCATATTTTGTAATGATTCAGTGAAAACTTCCCAATATATGAACTAAACAAATGTTTCTAATTCATCCACTAGATTTTCAAGGGATTGAATGTTTTGAAAAATATTTCATTGTTGCCAATATTTGATGTCACACTCAATAAATGTACTTTTTCTAATATTTTTTGTAATATTTTTTCACAGGAGAGAGCACTCCAAGAGCAAAACTGTGCACTCTCGAAGAAGGTATATTCCAAATCTTTAGTTTTTTTTTCTAATGTCATTTGTTAACTTTCCACTAGAAAATTTAGTATCAACGATAAAAAAAATTCACTGAGAGAACAGCGATGAAAAGGTCAAACCAAAAAAAACTGAAAATGTATCTTTGAGATCTCCGTCGATAATCCTTATGTAATCACCGTCGGAGATTGTAACTTCACCAAGGACTGGTTTGTAGCGTTGCACATTAACTCTTTTTTCCAACCAAAGTGTCAAAAAACTTGTTGACTTGATCGTTTTGTTCGCATCATCGAATGGGCCAGGGGTATAACGTCTGTCTTTTTAGTTGGGTTTATTTATTTCAGGAGTTCTTACTTATGGAGTAGTATTTCAGGTTAGAATATTGAGTTTTTATATAATTCCTGAGTGATATTATGTATTTTGTTTTCCAAGATGTTTGGTGAGTATAAATAGATGGTTATTATTATTGCAGTTTACGTAGTTTGGTTTGTAATAAAATGTGTCCAGCATTCAAATCGATCTAGCTAGGCCTTAAAATTCATGTGAATAAAATTAAAAGACAGATGACTGTTAACAACAATTAGTCGATCATAACCTTTTACACAATTCTGGAAACAATTGAAGGAGAATGAGATGAACGAAGAGCAGCAAAATACTCTAAGATCATACAATCTCTAAGGCAATGTTGCCCCCATGGTGGCTTCGCCACATGAACGAACAAGAAGAGATTTAAGTAAGTATATAATGTGCTACGGTTGCAATGGTTATGTAATGTTTCATATTTGGATTTCTATCATAACGTATGTATATCTATCATATGATACAACCAGGAGTTGCATAGGAACCATGCAAATTGTTTCCCCCTCTACTATGTTAAGTGATTTTGATTTGTATAGTTACAAGACCATCTTAAATACACTTTATATTCGCGCACCTTAAGTAGTGAAAATCAAAGTTATGCAAGTGTTTCAACACCAATTTTAACGAAAGCAATGCCAAAAATTAAAGGTCGAATCTGAACGTTAAACAACCTACATTTCTCTAAGACTCTAATCCAACTCTTGTTTTTACCAAATGTATTGTGGATGTTGGCCCGGACGATTTAAGCAATCGTATCAAACACGAACACAAGATATTGGGGAGACAAACTCGCGACTCTTTCTATTCAATCAAACAAACTTACAAGAAAAAGGGGACAAATATAACAATAACCTAGAACCCTATTTATAGCTCTACTAAACTTCCTTCACAACGCATTAAACATTTCCTAAACCTATTACAATACCAATTACTTAAAATAAATCAAACTTTGATAAAACATATTGTATCAAACCCTTAACTTTACTAATTATTCAAGATTAACCTGAATTCACCCCTTTAATCTTGAATTGTTTTTCTTCTTGCCTTTGTTCCTCCTTTTCAATTGTCTATAGCATACTTGATTCACATATTCTTCAAACTTGGCATTCGTTCATTCAATACTTAACTTCGAATGCACATTGCTACTTTCTTTCTTTGCTTCTTCTCATCAACTCATTCTTGACCAATACTTTCACGAACTTTAAACAAATCCTTTGAGATCATTCCAAACCGAATATTCCTCACTTTCATAATTGGTTTCACATCAGGACTTTCTTTCTTTTCATCTTCGCAGTTGTTAGAATTACAACATACCTGAAGCTTGATGTTGTACATTCTATTCAGATTTCTCTAAACCTTCATCAACAATCTTCATTTTTGATCATGTAGCCTCAACATCCCATTAGCTATTTCAATCTTGCAACCTTCTTCATCTAACTATCCCAAACTAAGAAAATTGGTCTTCAACTTAGGCATGTAGAAAACATCACAAAATGTTTTCTTTTCGCCATTCTTACTTACCACGGTTCCATTCCCTTTACCTTTGCTTTCAATTACAGATTCATCATCAAACTTTACTTGACCCGAAACTTGTTCATCCAAGGTAGTGAAAAACTCTTTCTTTCCTGACATGTGATGACTTGCACCATTGTTTAAATACCATATTCCTTCTTCATTCTTTTAAAAAACACCAGGGATAACCTTTCTTCATTCAAACTTACTTTCTTTGTTGAACAAACTGACATGAACAGAGATGGATCAATATCCCGTGCATCTTCTGTCTATGTCAAATTCGCTTCTTCTTTCCCTTTGCTTGGTGCTTTACTTTCACTCGAGTAGTGCCCAATCTTATCACAATTGTAGAACCTCAAGTTCTTTCTTCTATCTTGCCATTCTCCAGGCTTCTTTTTTCGATCTTCACCTGGTTTATCATTCGTATTCTCACGTTCATTATTCCATCTTGGATTCCCCCTTCCTCACCCGTTGTATTTTCCACGACCTCTACCACGTCCTCGATAGTTCCCAACTTTCTTTTCATTCTAGGTGAACATAAGTTGACTTTGGGATGAACTTTCAAGCACATTCTTCACCTTGTTTCTTTCTTCATATGCCTTCAAACGTTTAACCACATCTTCAAACACCATTTTTTATATCTACTAATTACTAGATCGAAGATACAATAGGTAAATATTTATCAGGCATAGAGTTCAAGAATTTTCTAACTACGACCTCTTCTTCGAGTGTTGCTCCCAAGCTCTTGTACTCTGACTGTACCCTACCCAAATTTGCTGCATATTCATTAATACTTTTTCTCTCACTCATTTTCAATCCCTCTAACTCGCTTCTTAGCATTTGAAGATGAGCTTTTTGCGTTCTTTCTGCACCAAGATAACGAACTCTTAGCACTTCCCAAACATCTTTCGGTTCTGAATACTTAGGCATCTGAAGCATCACACTTGAGGGTCTAGAAGATGACACCTAAGGCCATAAATTTCTTTCTTTCTTCAATTCCTGATCCTTTTTCCTTATCAATCGCATCTTGCAAATCGTTCGCACCTAGAACAATTTTCACCATAAACGACAATGTTGCATAGTTGGTCGAAGTTAACATTGGTGCTTGCAAATCAAAACCACCCATCGATTCTTTCCCCCTTCCAGATGTAACGCCCCTACCGCGCATAACAATCCACGACGAAAACGCCAGGGAGTCATGTCACACCCCCCGCCCCAAATTATTTTACCGCGAGGCGTGTGACGTTCCATGATCTAGCCACTAATCACATTGAACTAATATTAAAATATTAACATACATGTCATGTCCAACATAATTAGTGTATATCATAGTAAACGTTTCCAAAAACAAAGTATGTGTTCAGCAGAAGTATAAGTAATCGTTTAATCAATCGAAATCCAATGGTTTTAAAACATAATATAAATGTTTCTTCAAGCGACAAGACCCATGATAACTCTAACTCCTCAGACTGCAAGTCCCAATCTGATGATCTATCTAACGACCTGCAAGAATGCAGACAAGTGTATCAGCAATAAAGCAGGCGAGTTCACAGTTTTGTTTAACGTAAATCATGTAAGTGTTTAGTATAAAAACATGTTAAGAATAATAAAATCGGTACCGATGTGACTGTCATGTTTGTTGTACCCTCATCAATGTCAAACAGCATTGATCAAATGTGTTTAAGGTCCTTAGTTCACACCCGGCTCCCAGCACAGTGTGAGATTTGTCAAACCTAATATTGCTATCAACTAATGCTCTGTTGCCTCCCAGGCAACTAGCTCGATAGTAAGTAGGGACTTTCGTGATAAAGGTGAGTTTTTAACTAACATCGAATTTAAACTACAACATGTAAAAGTATTACTCCCAGGAATGTTTAGTTTGCCCCCCCCCCCCCCCGGGGGACGCGTGCTTGTGAAAGAGTAGTGAACTCACCTTAGTTGCTCGTAAGTGTTAACGTGCCTTTATGCATTAAGTAAATATTAAGTCTGTTACACGCGACCTAATGTACAATAAGTATAAGTATGTATTCATGTAGGGTTTTGCAATACCCTAAGTGTCCAAACAATCCAGTGTTCATGAAATCAGGTTTAACACGTCTATCATACAGTAACACCCAATGGATTCTCTAGTTGGTGTTATCAGTTGGTGACATTTAATGTGATTTTAGGAAACACGGACGTCACATACGTATGTACATAACTCGGAACAATTAAACACATGTAGATTCTAGCTTGGTTAATTAAACTCGGAACAACATAGTCATGCGTTTAAATTTGGACCTAACATATGTAAACACATTAAACTCTAAAAAGCATACCCAAAATAAACTCTGACAAGCATACCCAAGATAAACACTAAAAAGCTAAACTCTGATAAACATACACCCAAGATAAACTCTGAAAACATAAACTTTGAAAAGCTAAGCTCTGACAAACATACATCCAAGAAAAACTCTGAAAACATAAACTCTGAAAAGATAAACTCTAACAAACATACACCTAAGATAAATTCTGAAAACATAAACTCTGACAACCATTCAACATTTAAACACGGACAAGCATGTTTAAACAATAACTCGGATTCATCACATAAAATCGGAACCTTGTTTCAACTCGGATATATCGTTAACCATAGACAAATTCGGACTTGTGTGGATACTCATACAAATTCGGAATCATGTATGTATATATATATAATCGGACTTCATCACCACATACAAATTCGGACTCCTTAAACTTCTAACAAACTCGGACTCCTTGAACATCAAACAAGTTTGGAGTCCTTGAGCTTAAACAAATTCAAACCACAAGCATTTACATCAACAAATTCGGACAACATGTATATTTTTGGATCATTAACAAACTCGGATTCACTTATACATAACATACAAATTCGGATACTTGCATATTCGGACCCCCCCTCCCTTTCTTCATAACAAATCCGGAATTTGTGACTTCACAAAGTCAGACTAACACATCAACCCAAATCCACAATGCAACGTAACAATTCTATGTCTAAACCCTAATCTCATCAATCAACAGTTTCACGAACCAACACAACAGTTTAGCATTCTTAACATGTCAATAGCAATACCAATGTTTAGCGGTAATCATGCATTCATTTATTCTAACACAATCACATATTAATCAGGGCATGAAAAAACTAATCATAGATTGTTTGGATGTCTAGGGTTTTACATGGAATCAACACAACAATGATAACAAAGTATAAGAAAGTATAACACAAAGCACTTACCTTAGATTGATTTAGGGTTTGTTCTTGGAGAGTTGAGAAATCAAGGATTGATAATTCGAGAGTTGTGTAGCCAAAGTGTTTAGAGAATGATTAGAGAAATGATTAGAAACTGCCGTACTGTGAAGTTGGGGGAGTTTAGGGCTATGAAGGAGTTTATTAGAGTTTCACTATTAACCCTAAACACCCTTAACTCATGATCTTCGACATAAAGCACATATTTATCATGTAGTTTGCAATTAAAACACATAATTCACATATTTGTCATGCAACGTATAAGTTTCGTATAAACCGTCTGTTTATGATTATTATTCGTGTTAGTACCAACGTTTAGAAAGTTAACATGTGTGTGTGTTCCGGTAATTCCCTGAATTACCAATGTAGACACATTTAACTAACCCTGGTTAAATGTAGTGTTATGAATGTATGTCTAAATTAACTGTGGTCAGGTTAAAGTATTAACCTGAAATTGCAGGTTGTCACATCATCCCCAAGTTGAAAGAAATTTTGTCCCAAAATTTGATAAGCAGTCACCCAAGAGTGAAAAGATATGTTAAGATAACTGTGGGTTTTCCTCGGGTACCACATCATCCCCAAGTTGAAAGGGAATTTCGTACTGAAATTCGCTAGTCATATCAGTATTAGGTTCAGCGGTTTTGAATAAATGAGGATATTTGAGCATCATCTGATCCTCGTTTTCCCATGTAAACTCGGGTCCACGTTTTGAGTTCCAATGAACTCTCACGATAGGTATTCAACTGTGTTTACGGACCTTAACTTCCCGGTCCATGATTTCGACGGCTTCTTCGATGAAATGCAACTTGTCATTGATTTTTAGTTCCTTGAAAGGAACTACAAGTGTTTCATCTGACAAACACTTCTTTAAGTTAGAGACGTGAAAGACATTGTGGACGTTACCAAGTTCATCAGGTAACTCAAGTCGATAAGCCACCTTACTGATTCTTTCCAACATCTTAAACGGCCCAACATAACATAGAAAATGTATGTTATTAGAAAAAAATAGCAAATACAGATAAATAAAATACTATAAAAAATTAAATCAATTACTTAAAAAATACATTCGAATATCAGTTAATCGCTACCATTTATGTTAATACTGCTATTGGTACCTATGTTGTTCGATTCTAATTAATTCGGTTCATCATGGAACCGGTTCACACAAATTTATGCCTACAAAAAATCTTTGAAAAGAACTATTATTAAGAAAATGAAAACATTATAAATAAAAGAAAATACATTATTAAAAACAAAATTTCTTATTAGTTTAAAGAAAATATTAGCAACTAAGAAAAAAATTGTATTAAAAATAGAAAAAATCCTAGCAAATACTATTCTGCCTACAAAAAACGCAGATTGAGCTTGCTTTGTTTCCCAAAACAAACCACACCCTTCCAGGGTGAGATTTTTAATAATGCATGGTGGCCCATGGCAAAAACTAAGGGTTTCTTAAGCTTGTCGGCGCAGCTTTTCTGGCGATCACGGGTTGCCGCCATACGATTTCTGATTTGAACAATCTTCTCAGAAGTTTCGAGTACGAGTTATGGACCCGTGATTTGGCTGTCACCCACCTCAGCCCAACAAAGAGGAGATCGACATTTCCGTCCATACAACGCTTCGAATGTAGCTGCCCATATGCTAGTGTGGTAACTATTGTTGTAGGAAAACTCTACCAAGGGCAAATGTCTTTCCCAACCGTTACCAAAATCGATCACACATTCTTGCAGCATGTCTTCAAGCGTCTGGATGGTTCATTCACTTTGGCCATCCGTTTGAGGATGATAAATTGTGCTCATGTCTAGACGTGAGCTGAATGATTTGTGCATAGTTTGCTACATATCAGATACGAAACGTGGGTCACGATCGAAAATGATGGAGCCGAGAAACTACTTCCCTCAAGTAAATGTTGGCGAGTTTGGAAAACTTGTCGGTTTCCTTGATCACAAGAAAATGAGCAGACTTGGTTAAACGGTCGACGATCACGCAGATGGTGTTGTTTCCATTTTGAGTTTTGGGTAGATTGGTGACGAAATCCATGGAAATTTGTTCCCATTTCCCCATAGGCATTTCTGGATGCTGAAGCAAACCAGACGGTTTTTGGTATTCCACCTTGACTCTCACGCAAGTCAAGCACGTACTCACATATCAGGCTATGTTAGCTTTCATGCCTGGCCATTAGTACAAGATTTTTAGATCCTGATACAACTTATCAGAACCCGGATGAATGGAGTATCGAGACTTTGTGCTTCGTCCAACACAAGCTCCTGCAGATTTCCGTAGAATGGGACCCATATTCGCTCCATGAAATAGTGAATACCATCAGACTTGGTTACGAGTTGCTTCTCCATGCCCCGCATGGACTCAGCTTGAAGGTTCTTGTCCTTCAATGCTTCAGCTTGAGCAAAACGAATCTGGCCAGGAAAGTTAAAATGAATGGTAAACTATAAAGCTCGAACACGTTTAGGTTTGGTTTCCTTCTGACTAAGGGCATCAACTACCACATTAGCTTTGCCTGGATGATACTTGATTGCACAATCATAGTCGTTCAAAAGTTCAACCCAGTGCCGCTGTCGCATGTTCAACTCTTTCTGGTCGAAAATGTGTTGAAGGCTCTTGTGGTCGGTATAAATAGTGCATTTACTATCATACAAGTAGTGCCTCCAGATTTTAAGTGCGAAGACTACGGCTCCCAATTCCAAATCGTGATTCGTGTAGTTCTTCTCACGAACTTTCAATTGTCAGGAGGCATAGGCTATCACTTTCTCACGTTGCATCAAAACACAACCGAGACCTTGAATAGAAGCATCACGGTACACCACGAAGTCATCAGTACCCTCAGCTAGAGACAATGTCGGAGCACTGCAAAGTTTTTGTTTCAAAAGCTGAAAGACATTCTCACGGGTAGGTAACACCTTTCTTAGTTAAAGCGGTAAAAGGCTGAGCGATTTTCAAAAATCCCTTAATGAATCTACGATAGTACCCTGCAAGGCCAAGAAATTGTCGCACCTCCATGGGAGTCTTAGGTGTCGCCCAATTCCTGATATAATCGATTTTTGCCGGTCAACATGTATTCCCGATTCGTTGACCACGTGACCAAGGAAGTGTACTTCTCAAATCCATAAGTCGCACCTAGAGAATTTCGTGTAGAGTTGTTCCTTTCTCAGGAGTTCCAAGATAAATGTCGCTCATGATCCTCTTTGCTCTTAGAATAGATCAAGATGTCATCGATAAGCACAATGATGAAATCGTCGAGATACGGTTTGTACACAGTTCATAAGATCCATGAAAATCGCTGGTGCGTTGGTTAATCCAAATGGCATGACCAAAAATTCGTAATGGTCGTACCGTGTGCTAAAAGCTGTTTTGGGAACATCCTCCTCTCCAACTCTCATCTCATGATCGCCCGATCTTAGATCAATATTTTAGTAGAAGCTTGATCCTTGCAGCTGGTCAAGCAGGCCATCAATACGGGGAAGAGGATAAGGGCTCTTGACCGTCACCTTGTTGAGTTCACGATAATCAATACACATGCTAAAAGACCTGTCTTTCTTCTTCACAAATAGGACTGGGCTCCCCATGGCGAAGAACTAGGTCGGATAAAACCTCGATCCAAGAGTTCTTGAAGTTGACTGGACAACTCTTACAACTCTCTCGGTGCAAGATGATAAGGAGCACGAGCAAGCGAAGCCACTCTAGATGTAAATTCGATTTGAAATTCCACCTATCATTGTGGAGGTAGTCCTTGAAGTTCCTTGGAAAAAACATCAGAAAGTCACAAATAATTGGAATGTCTTTGATCTTCTTCTCCTCGAGTTGGTCGCCGGTAACGAGAGCTAGAATAGTCGGTTAGCCCTTCCGTATGCACTTTTGGGCTTTCATAGCTGAGATGATGCCAACCATAGCACCATTCCGGTGACCTTGAACAGACAGAAAATCTCCACCAGGGAGAGGGATACGAATGCTTTTCTCTTTACAGATAATTTTAGCTCAGTGTTTGGTCAACCAGTCCATACCGATGACCACATCACGTCTACTAAGAGTAACAGGAAGAAGGTCAATGTCAAACACTTAACCTAAAAATTGAGTTTGCATCTAACATGAACATGGGATACTTCAATTGGTTGACCATCAGTCAATTCCACAATGTGCTTGGTTTCGAGAGGTGCTTGGGTCATTCCTAACAGTCTACTGAATCTCAAGTACACGTAACTCCAGTCAGCACCAGAATTGAATAAAACAGAAGCGAAAAGATTGTTTACAGAAACGTACTGGTCACAACGTTGTTATCGTTCCTGGCGTCACCTGCGCCAATCGTGTTTCTCCCACGAGCACCATTTCCATCGTTGTTATTATTGTTGTTATCCCGGTGTTATTGTTGTTGTTCCCATTGTTGTTAGTGTTCTGGTTTAGCTGCGGCAACCTTTCTTGAAGTGACCCCCACTTCTACACTAAAAGCAACCCTTTCGATTACCATGCTGCTGTTGTGGCTATTACTTCTGTTGCTGTTGTTGCGGCTGGTGTTGATGTTGATGCTTTGGGAATGGAGCTCTGCGATCTTTAGCCATGTGACCCACCTTGTCGCATCTTTGACATGTTCTAGTGCCCTGTCCATGGTGATGGTAGTTACACTTGTTACACTTTGGTTGTTTGCTAGCATACGAGCCCCGATTCTGATTAGAGCCTTGGTTCCAATGAGTAGAAGAAGACTAGTTGAAGTTGCGTTTGTTGTTGTTGTTGTCGGCCCTCTTCTGTTGCTGGCTGGAGTTAGAGGCTTTTTCTGAGTCATTCCACTTGCGTTTATTGTTGGAAGCATGAGTAATCACCACACCACGCCCTGGTAGTGTACCGCGTTCAACTTCCTGATCGGTGATCTTGTGAGCGAATCGAATGATCTGCGATAATTGTTGAGATTTTCCGAGGTAACCATACTCTTGATCTGAGGCGCTAACCCATTGGGATACAATTCGATTCATTTGTATAAGTAGGCAAGAAAAGTAGATAGGGTAAAGATCAAGTTCGAGTTGGAGTTAACCATCGTTATGGCTCCAATAGATTATTGAATCCCCAATTATTTCTGATGATGGGTCAGAATTCTTTACACGCGCCAGGTCTCACTGGGACTCACATGCACCCCGAATTATTATTATGTGTGCACCGTAATGATAATTTGATTTGAATGTTTACCCCAAGTTCCTCCTAACTTGCGTCAAAAGATCCTCAAATTCGAGTGTTAAGAGTAGTTGTTGTTAAACGACAAAGATCACGAAAGATCTAGAGATGATATCATACTAATGACCCGTCAAAGCATGAATAGGTAACACATATAATCGTACTATAATGTTGTGTGTGTGGCTATATGCAATGCATATGTATATGTATAGTGTATACGATAATAAAAGACGAACCTTACAATATGGAGCGTAGTGTCATGGTCGCTTTCGGAACTGATTCGGTTATAGTCTGGTTTGTAGAAATTTTTAAAACCTAGTTCACTATAACCAGTAGCTCTTATACCAAACTGTCACACCCCCAAATTACCACTTGCGGGGTTTTACCACGAGGCGTGTGACGTACCAAGATCTAGCCACCAATCACATTGAACTAATAGTGAAATATTAACATACATGTCATGTCCGACATAATTAGTGTATTTCAAAATAAACGTCTCCAAAAACAAAGTATGTGTTCATTGAAAGCATAATATTAAATGTTTCTTCAAGCGACACAACCCATGACAACTCTAGCTCCTCAGACTACGAGTCCCAATCCAATGATGTGTCTAACGACCTGCAAGAATGCAGACAAGTGTATCAGCAATAAAGCCGGCGAGTTAACAGTTCTGTTTAACGTAAATCATGTAAGTATTTAGTATAAAAACATGTTAAGAATAATAAACTCGGTACCGATGTGACAGTCATGTTTGTTGTGCCCTCATCAATGTCTATCAGCATTGATCAAATGTGTTTAAGTTCCTTAGTTCATGCCCGGCTCCCAGCACAGTGTGCGTTTGTCAAATCTAATGGCGCTATCAACTAATTACCCGTTGCCTCCCAGGCAACTAGCTCGATAGTAAGTGATGTTCTCAAATTTATATATATTTTTATATAATATTTCCTATACATTTAAATATGTTTTGAGTTAGCTTTATTGAATATTTGTCCTAATTGGTTCATATTTGGTTTTGATAGGGATTTCAAATGATAAGGAAAATCATATTTTTGAATATTGATACACAAAATGTGAATGTGCTTTGATGATCATTTAATGAGAATCAATTAACTCATTGATTTGGAAGAAGTGTCGTAGGACTAAAAGAAGAATATTCATATTGTAATTAAAAGGATTTCTTGTTGGTTCATTTATAATTAATTATTAATTATATTTGGAATTGCAAAGCAGGATGATAAAAGTTGAAGAATTCATTAGGGGCTTAGACTCAATGGGCTGCAAACGTATTAGAAAAGTCGGTGCAAAATATAATATAAAGAATAACTTGGACAGCTAAAGGAATAAAAGGTGGAGCTTGGAGTTGTGATGTTAGTGTGCGACGCAAAGAATTAATTGAAGGCAGGCCCATTACACAACTCTAACAACCCGATGGAAGAGGCCCAGTTCGTAGAAATTATATTACGACTCAAATACAACTTATGATGGATATATAATTTAATTTGGGGTATTTATATATATATAAAAAGGCTGCGGCATTATTACGAATTAAGGAGCACATCAGGGACGAATTTGTGGTGCTACGAAGAAAGAGAAGGATCGGGATCGAAGATTTAACTTAAAGTTGTTTGATTTACGGTTAGAATACGTTTTATTGTTTTTGGTTTGTTTAAACTCAATACTTTAACATGTTTTCTGCTGTGGATGACTTTGAATTTGTGTTTTATTATATTATGAACATGCTCTTGGCTAATTTTCTTCTAGTTACCTAGGTTATGTATAATTGTTAGTTTTATTTACGGTTTTCTGGTTTGGTTAACTATTGTTTCGGCTTGAATGGTTTGGTAAAAGTGTTCTAATCTAGGTTCTAATGTATATGCGTTTTTAATAATTGATTATTTATATTTGTTCCATCTTCTCTTGGTTAAAATTAATTTAGTATTAATTAAATCTAGGGTTAGGTGATTTCGTTAACTTTGTGTTTTCGACTAAATCTTATGGTTGCTAGACATAGTAAACCCTAGTAACAAATTTAATAAACTATTTGGTAATTAAATATTCTACCATCTTTGAGACCGAGAGACGATTAGATGTTGGGTTGTCTTAATTATTAGACGGGTTAGGTGTTAATTGCACGAGAGTGAATTACACTTGTGATTTTAAGCAAACTCTGTTACAACCTGATTAGAGTCACCACCCCGTACATCTCTTACACTTCCTGGATGTACCGTTTCTAGTGAGACCAAGAGGTAATCTAGAATTAGGGTACCATAACCTTACTTAGAGAGACCGAGAGTTGATCTGACATTAACCGATGAGTTTACACACTTTTCTTGACCCTAGATTGCGACCTGTTTGGAGAATGATCTGCCAGCCAGTTTAGGTCATGTTTAGTGAACCTTAAGATCCTGGTAGCCAAAACTTAGTTATTCCATTCTGAGAAGCGTGAGTGAATTGACATGCATCTTGCATAGGTAGCTACTTTTCAATCATCTGAATTCACTTAAATTCGTTATCTGTTTGCTCTGCTTTCGTATTTTATCTCTTATTTAATTCTAGTAGTTAATATTTATCCAAACACTCATTAAACATTATTATACTAGGACTCGACAAAAAGTTTAGTATCGAGAGTCGCGCCATTGTGTCCACAGATTGATACTCGGTTTTACCAACTTGACTACATAACGACAGGTGCACTTGCCGATTTTGTGTGATTAAGCTAGTTTGACCATTTAATTTGGTGTTTTAAATATATATTAAACATTTTACATATCAGTAAGTAGAGACTTTCATGATAGAGTTGAGTTTATTACCTAACATCAAATTTAAACTACAACATATAAAAGTTTTCTTCCTAAGAATGTCTAGTTCCCCCCCCCCCCCCCCCCCCCCCTCGGGCGTATGCTTGTGAAAAAGTAGTGAACTCACCTTGGTTTCTTGGTAAGTGTAAACAGACCTTTACGCATTAAGTAAATGTTAGGTCTGTTACATGCGACCTAATGTACAATAAATATAAGTATGTATGCATGTAGGGTTTTGCAATACCTAAGTGTCCAAACAATCAAGTGTTCATGAAATCAGGTTAACACGTCTATCATACAGTAACACATAGTGGATTCTCTAGTTGGTGACACTTAATGTGATTTTAGGAAACATGGACGTCACATGCATATGTACATAACTCGGAACAAGTAAACACGTGTATATTCTAACTTGGTTTATTAAACTCGGAACCAACATAGTCATGCGTTTAAATTCGGACCTAGCATATGTAAACACATTAAACTCTGAAAAGCATACCCAAGATAAACTCTGACAAGCATACCCAAGATAAATTCTGAAAAGCTAAACTCTGACAAACATACACCTAAGATAAACTCTGAAAACATAAACTCTGAAATGCTAAACTCTGACAAATGTCTTGTCTAGTATAAACCAAATGTGATGTGCTTGAAAACTTCAAACCCATGGCTTTCACATCAGTTGTATAAAAATGATTTAGTGCGATAGTGTAGATTAGGAATAGATGAAAATGTAAAAACTTATTTTGCTTGAACAAAAAGTTTCCGCATTTCATATAATGATACTAAAGGGTTTTATAATTGACATCTTGACACAACGCGTGTGTAGGGTCAACTCGTTATGATATGAACTGTGTCTAAAATAAATTTTACCTAAAATTGGATGTTACATTATAATGTGTATTCGATTGATACCTTGAGTGAGTTTGAATTTAAATGTTGAGATGAATATATTCTACTAATTTCGTTGATACACTATAACGAACAAAAGTTGCCCATGGAAATCCTAAGAAAAAATTGGGCTCAAAGAATGGGCCCTAGTTAAGGCGGCCGAACCGAAAGCTTTAGTTTTTCTGTAAATGGGCCGGTTTGCTACCAAACAAACACCATGTTTGATCATAGCTCATTTAATGTTAAAAAAAAACATTTTTGTCCTTAGATATTGATGTATTGAATAATACATCTATTTATCGTGTATAGTTTGTATTAGTTTTGTTAATATTCGTTTCGGTTTTACAAGAATATATCTACTTTTAATTCAATTACGCTTCTCAGTCTTGGTTCGTGGGAATAGCTGAAAAGACGAGAAAACGAGCTGAAATGTTGAAGGAAACCGAGCCGGATCATAATTGGAAGTGGAGAGAAGAAACAAATCGTAAAATGGGGAAAAAGACTATCTGGCGGCCCGCGACAGCACCCACTCAAGTCTTTCGCGGGTGGCGAGAGAGGAAAAATACCCGGTCGCGGGGTGCGACCGGTTGCATGATCCCTCTTGCGGCCAGCGAGAGGGCCTTTGGTCATTTAGTTTCGTAAAGTGGTAGAAATTGTGTTGGAAAAGATTATATAATTAGAGTTTAACTCTAATTATAATGATTAGACGAACTTGGAGTTTCAAGAGCAAAATTCTGGAGATCTGGAGCTGGTTTTTGAAGATCAAGTGGCTGGGGAATCATCAGATTGAAGCTAGGAGCCTAGAGATCAAAGAACTCCCGAGTTTTATTACCGATTTTCTTACCCTTTAGCTTCCTTGTTCTTTGTTGATGAATTCAGTTTTTAAACTTGCTTTGATTATGTTTAAACCAATGATACTTGGCTAGATTTACTTTTGCTACCTAGGTTTTGATGACTTATTATGAAAGTTTAGATTTTTATTGACTTTATAATGTGTTTAAGGGAGTTCTGATAAAGTATTGAACTTTGATTGTTTGATTTGCTGTATTTGCACGTTTTGGATTAATTGTTGATTATTTGATTGTTTCACATAAATCTGGTTGCACGTCTTTCATAGAATAGGTTTATGTTGATTGTCGAGTTTAACGGGTTCGGGTAATCGTTCAGTAAATTGGCCAATAAACCTTAGAAACAATTTAATGAAACATATAATTAAATCTTAACATTATACTAAACTTAATTATTGAGAAATAAGAATTTATTAATTGAATTAAATAGGTAAATTGGTAGGATTAGATTTTGAGAAAAACCGGGTTTTAGTTTACTTGCCATATTTGAGTCGGTTAAACCAAATCAAGAACCTTAGTTAGTCTAAGCTTCCTATTGAGAGATAGTTAGCTAATTTAGACACTTTATTGAATATTTGATAACAGAAAGGAAATCTTATAAACCGGTAAGCCCAACTACTTTTAGGATATCATAGGTGTCTTTCCGAAAATGGTCGGGGGTTCTGTTCGGTATTCCTTAAGATTTAGTATTTTAAGAACCTGGTTCCCTATCACATTATTAATCAATTAAAAACCATTCAATAGTAATAAGGAATCTAACCTAGGTAGCCATTCCATCATCATTGAATTAAAGCTCCGCTTTGTTTTAATTAATTTCATATTAGTTTAATCATAATTTTAGGATTTTTAGTAACCCCTCCTCCCAAAATATAAAATAAGTGTGTCAACTTAGTTTAAATAGAGTCGTTAACGTAATTAGAGAGTCTTGTGGGTTTGATATCCGTACTTAAGTTTTTCTACAATTGATCGGTCCACTTGCCGGTTAGTAGTTTAGGATTCTAGAGTATTACTTTGAGTTTAGAATTAGATTAATTTCAATTGTTTTTATTAGACTACTTTTAGGACATCAGATATTTAGTCATGTAAAACATTTTTATAAGTTAAGAAAATATTTTTATGTTGTTAAAAAGAGCTTATACAAAGCTGCCCGTCAAATGCGATTCATAGTTATCACATACATACAACTATACAGAAAGGTTCAAGTGAGCTTTAATAAAAAATATTAAAATAAAAAATAATAACATGAAATTAGAGATCGTTATTTAGCTTTTGTATCATGTATTAGTGAAAATTTCCTTGCATGGTGCAGCCATGTGTTACAAAATAATAGAAAATATTATTTATAATGATGATTTAATTACACATAACGTAAAAAGAAACAATTTTGAAGCATGAGGTGTCAAAATTAAGAAGCATTTATAATATAGCAATTAGCATTTATTATAATTATTAGTAGAATACAAACACATGAAGCACGGTACAAATAATTTATGAAGGTTTCTTTTTCTTATTTTAGTGTTTTTGAGGATACATGTACCATGTTCGAGCTTGAAAAATGTGCCCTTATGCTTTACCGATAAACAATGCAATTACGAAAAATGTGCCCTTATGCCCAAGATATAAGCCTTATCACACCACAAAAATGTTACGGATAATTGCAATATATTTATGTCGGTTATTATAAGTTAGTCTTAAAGGTTATTGATTGCATTCACTTTTGTTAACTAAACTTGTCAAGGCTTGTCTTAAGGATAAGCCTTGTTTTTAATGGCATATGGTTAGGATGACAGGTAATCGCGTTAGCAGTTAGTATATTGGTATCACCAAGTTAGTATAAAATCCCACATGCCTGAATTTGAACCCAAGACCTCCAATAGAAGCAAAGCTTTACACCTCCTCCTTAACCACTAGGCCAATAAATGATTGGTTAAGCCTTTTCAAAAGCTGAATAATTGTTATCATTTTTTAGTTAAATGTCATTTTAGTCTCTGTGGTTGGGTCATTTTGTCGGTTTAATCCAAATGTTTCATTTTTTGCCTGTGGGTTCAAAAAGGTTTCACCATTGTCATTTTAGTCTAATGGGTTAACTTCATCCATTTTTCTGTTAACAAGAAGGGCAATTCGGATTTTATATGGCCAAATTGCCCTTATAGTTAACTGAATTACATATAAAATAACCGAATTGTCCTTCTTGTTAACAGAAAAAATAAATAAAGTTAACCCAGTGGATTAAAATGGCAACGGTGAAACTTTTTTAGACTCATAAACAAAAATGAAACATTCGGACTAAACTGTCAAAATTGTCCGAACCACGTGAACTAAAATGACATTTAGTTTTATCTTTTTTTTAAAATAAATAAATGAATGAAAAGAAAAAAAGGTAGGGTGTGACACCTGTGAGTTTGTGCCCAATCAATGAACCGTCATCAAGTCAGCCACTGCCACCGTCCGGTGCCACCACTAATAGTAATTCTCAAGAAACCCCTCACTTTGTATTCCTATTTTTATTTAGAAAACATACTAAAATTAATAAATACATTATTGTAAAACGTCAAGGTTAACGAAAACAAAGTTGCGACCTCCCAAAGCTAGCATTTTAAGTTTTAATAATGTGAGGGATTTAGCCACGAAATTAAATCATTTTGTAATGTAAAGACATTTTATATATTTTCCTATATTAATAAGTAGGTTACTAATACACAAGTTGTATAAAACTACAAATGTAATTTTATATCATAAATAAAAAAAATATATATATCTTTAAAAAACACATGCATTACACCTGTCGAATAAAATACAATGTCGTCAAGATTTTTCTAATAAACTTTGATATACTATTTACTTATTATAACATTTTACTTTGTTTTTTAATTTATTATTAGGTCAAAAACACATGTATTACATGGGGTTGAATCTCGTTTTTATGATATATTCAAATTATGAATACGATAATGTTAGTTATCTTTATGCACCTTCATGCTTACTTGTTTAGTTCATTCATATAACAATCATCTCAAATTTGTATTCAAGAGAGTTTACGGTACAACAAAGTGAAGATCAATCCTCACATTTTTATATACTTCATCATTTTGATGAATTATATCGCAAAATCGAGAATTAAGTTCTCTTTGAATGAAGTTTAGAATTGTTATTTTTAAAAATGACGTTATTTCTAAATGTTGGTGCAATGTGCGATAAACGATGGATTCAAACCGATTATAACAGTACGACTAACAGTACAAAGGTGAAATTAAGTTGTCTAAATTTAACATTTGAAAGAATTGTACGACTATAATGGTGAGTACAATCCATTATAGCGATGTATCTAAAAGCACTTATAATTGATAGAAGCATATGCCCCGAGCCTGAATAATTATTCAATTATGGCGAAAAAACAATACTTATCAAACGATAACCTTTGATTCCTAATTTACCATAATTTTAATTACCGAACTCCAAAGTATATATATTTACTCAATATATCTACTCATAATACTCTGGATATAACTTTATGATTATATAATATAGAAAACAAACGTTTATCCTTATCTAGATTTTTGTTTAAAATTACTTATAGAAAAATAAATATTTATTCTTATCTATTTTTTTAAATTATTATTATTATTTAATATAAGAGATAAATAGAAAAATAAGATAAGAACACATTAGAAAGTGATATATATTAAAAAATATTTTCATTTATTAGTACAAGGAAAATTAATATACTAAGCAGTTACTTTCACATTTACAAATTTTGTGTATTTTTGATTATAGATGTTATTGGTATACGACAATTAGTTTCAAACTTTTGACGATATTTTAAACCGAAACGCTAACTCATTGTGAGATATAACAAGTTAACCAGCCAGTTGGGAGGGTCTGTAGGATAGGTCGGTTTGCCGGTTTTCCAAACCAATATTTATTTAATCCGTTAGTTTGATTCGAATTTTAAAATAATAAAGATCGTTCATTATTATAAATAAAAAAGATAAGTGACTGTTTGGTTTAAACATACCGATTCCAAGTTGTAAAACAAACTATTAATCGTAAGAGCCGAGTTGCTTGAATCCCAAACCGACCAACTTGTTTGAGTTTAGATGGTTTGATCACTTTTATTGATTTTTAAACACCCTTATTATATCATTGAAGATTAAACATTTGGCCACTGAAAAAGGGCCAAGTTATTAAAGCTTAAATGTACAAGCCATTATGGCTTGCATTATTATTTTTACATATAACTATCTCATGAAGTTGTAATATGTATCCCTTAGTATCCACAATGATAGATTTTTATAAACTCTTACTTAGCTCTACATCATATTACAAACTTCCTTAAAAACCTTCACTTTTTCTATATCAACAAAACTCCACCTCATCCTCCGTGTCATCATCTACTTTTACAGTTATCATATAGATCACATTATTTTTTCTGATAATTTATTTTATGTTTCGTATTTATATATAAATAAAAGAATATTGTTTAAAATGAAAATAAAATATGAATTTCAGTATACATATATATTGTAAATTTATATACTATAAATTTGCAAAATTGTTGTGCAATTTGCTTGTACTCCTTGTTGTACAAGTTGTTTAGTTGTTTTAAAGGAAACCACATATTGTTTTAATGGTATTCATTTGGTGGTTTTACTTTCTTGTCAAAATTGATTTCTTATTCATTTAATCAGTTTGTTTCTCTTTCTAAATTGTGAGATACTCTCTCTCTATGAGGTTCCACCGCCCTCATCTCTGCTGCCGTGTACGGTTTTACAGCCACCACGAACCATTTAGGCTTCCATACGATGGCGATGAACCGGTATGATACTAGTTGTAGCATTTATCAACATTGATGTGCAATGGTGATCGTACTCTTTGTTTTACAAGTTTTACGTCGGTGTGCTGGATCCGTGGTTTTGTTTTTGTGTTTAAAGTTGATTCCTAGTTAAAATTGAATACGTACATAAGTTATTACTAAAAATATTCAAAGAATAAAAATGGGAATATACATAACTAAATAAAAGGACACGTATGCTACTTTCAATCATAGTTGTCATTTAAAATATCTGAATCCGTATCATACCCGTCGTCATATCGATCAAAGCGAGGATGATCATATTTACTATAATGCCACCAATAGTCTATCTCGGCTTCGTTATGATATCGTACACAACCATCAATATTAGGTAATTCGGAATCCGACATCCTTTCTTTGTATGGATCGTAGCCTTGACTATCTTCTACAACCAAAGTGTTATCCAATTGGACCACTGGGGCGTTGTTTGTTTGGACTAGCGGGGCGTTGTTCGATTAGACCACCAGAGTGTTGTCCACTTCACAGGGGCAGACCTATAGTGATAGAAGGGGTAACCTCCCTTGCTCCTTGACGCTCTGACGGTAGTGTAAATGTTGGAAAATTTTGACATTTTTTGAATTTCGTTACCCTTTTTTATTGAAACGTTACCCTATGCGGATTTTCTAGATCCGCCACTGCTGCTTCAACTAGCGGAGCGTTTTCCACTTCAACTTTCGGAACGTTATCCGATTCGACTACCAAAACATTTTCCTGTACGTCTTGTGAGGCGTTTTCCAAATCAGGAACATGTCACCAAGTCTGTAATTCGGATAGTTTGTGGCTCTTAAAACTGAAAGAGGTTAAAAGAAGGATTTTTGTATAGTAGGTTTCTTTAAGAAAGTTTGATTGATATATGTAGAGAAGAGGTCGAGTAAATTATTGGGTTAATAATATAATTTTTGAATCTACCGTTGATTAACAATTGTTTTTTTTGTTTTTCAAATTTGCTTTTTATTTAATCTTTGCGTTGTCTGTGTAATGAAAAAGTAGTTGTGTTTATCAACGTTTTATCAACGTCTATGTGTAATGAAAAAGTAGTTGTGTTGTGTGCGTACAAGTTAGCGGATCACAAATGTGCAAGCTCTTAAAATTACTTCAATATTTCGTTTTTTACGATATTTTTCTATTACATCTTATTTCAGAATTTGTTGTTGCGACGTGCTTATTTTTATCATCTTTCCGACGTACCTCTTTTAACGTACGTTTATGGAGCCGCAACAATTTAATATAATTCTCTTTACTTTTAACACGTCAATGTCACCGCCACAATACACGTGCATCACCATCTTGCTTTATCTTATATGAATTTGAAGGTAACATGTGAACCTTCTACGATAAACGAATCGTTGAACTTAGTTAGTTGCTTATAGATTTGACTAAAGATGTATATCATATTTGCTTTTCTTGATAATATTGGTGTTATTAATTATTATTATTTTAAGAAGGTTTTAATGTAAAGCATTTATGGTACTTAAGAAACACTCAACTATCAACCAAAAATCTTATGTGGATATCAATAATATGTTTCCGATGGTGTCGTGGTAAGGTGTCTTTTTTCTATTTAAAGGCGGAGGAGTTCAAATTACGTAAAGTGTACATAAAAAGTATTTAGAAGTTGTAGGACAACCGTTCACAAAATTAAAAGATTAACAATTTTGTTAATCATATTCGGATTACATTACATAAGCAGGAACTGAAGTAGACAGAAACAAATACAATACAAACTGAACAGAGAAACAAATTACAAAGAAAAATAAAACAAAGGTGAATGAGGCAAGACACGCTTCCCTTAAAACAGATTTCGGGTCATCCAGGTAAACCCGTCTGTTTTCCAGGGTATAACAGCCTAAGCAGATTATACTGCCGAGATTAGCCTAGCACCTGAAAAAGTACCTGAAATAAGAGTGCGTAGTGAATCAAAGTTAGAAAATCTGTTGGAAGTGTGTGTTGTATCAACCATACAATTTTCAGTGTCTCAAAACAAAGCACAAAACTTTTTATTTCTACTGGCTATAAATCGATACACAATTCAATAAAATTAATTTTGAAATTTAATGGCATATTGAATTCTATGACTTAATCATTTGCAAGTAAGAATATGAACAGTCTCTAGCTGACAACACCAAGGCAAGACACATAAAAAAAATACTAAATGCGGCTCCAAATGGCTCGTGGCGATGCGAGCGTGCGAAGTGCAAAATGTGCCATCAAAGCGTCACATTGCGCCCATCGCCCTCGTCCCGGTCCCGTGCCCAGTCCCAGGCCCGGGCGCGTGTCGGGTGCTTCGCACCCTCCTGGCTGCCACTGGTGTGACTTATCACATAGGAATACATTCGTGTAGAGAATTATGGATATAAACCAACAAAAGATTTATCTCTCCACTAATGTGGGACAAACACAACTTCCCACACACATTAAAGTTCCAACACAAAATTAAAGCTCATGATCTCTCATTCATTTTGCTTTAATCACTAAATTATTTATCATAATTTCCAACAATCCTCCACATGAATGGAGATCATCCCACACATTCAAGTGTCACAATAAAATTTCAGCGGTTAAGTAATGCAAGATAGGTAAGTTTCCTTTTGAATCTTTCTTTGTGACATATACTTAGTCTCCTAGCAGTTAGTAGACGCGATGTCCTCGAACCAACTCCTTTTTACGTAGACGTTATTACACATCACACATTACTCTTCCTGGTCTGGCTTACCCCTCATAGTTGTGTCTGTTATGGTCATGGAACACGATCCTAGTTCTGCGAGAGCTCTAGGAATTATGCCCCCAATTCCATTCGAAGCGAATCCACTTCTCTCTAACATAGGTGATTTACAAATCATTAAAAGCCATATGCTTAACCTCTCTTGATATCACTGATTTAAGTAGGAATGGACTAGGAAGTTTGTAACTCCCTTTGTATGTTGAGGTACTCCCCCATAGTGACCTCAGTTCGTACAGTTAGGTAGTCCTATTGAGCCTAGATCATGGGATCTCCAATCTTCTAGGATAGGTTTTCCGTTGTACAAACTTACTCCAAGGGATTTAGTCCCTTTCCCATTGACGACTTATGTACTACCTCTCTGCTCAAGCCTTTTGTAAGCGGATCTGCAATGTTATCCTTTGATTTCACATGGTCAATCGTGATAACTCCAGTTGAGAGTAGTTGTCGTATCGTGTTATGCCGATGTCGTATATGCCTTGATCTGCCATTATGCATTGCATTTTGAGCTCTACCAATAGCTGATTGGCAATCACAATGTATACAAATAGCCGTCACAGGCTTAGGCCATCTTGGAACATATTCCAAGAATTGATGTAACGATTCTGCCTCTTCTCCAGCTTTATCTAACGCGATAAACTTAGATTCCATCGTGGATCTAGCTATAAGTGTTTGTTTGGACGACTTCCAAGATATAGCTGCTCCTCCAAGGGTAAACACATAACCACTTGTAGCTCTGGAATCTTTCGTATTGGATATCCAGTTGGCATCACTGAATCCTTCCACAACAGCTGGATTTTGGCCATAATGCAGTCCATAGTTTCTTGTGTATCTCAAATATCTTAATAATCTTGTCATACCCTTCCAGTGCTCTGAACTAGGATTACTAGTATATCTACTTAGCCTACTCACATCATATGTTAAGTCTTGCCGAGTACATGACATCAGATACATAAGACTGCCAATGATCCTTGAGTATTACAATTGAGCAACACTCTCGCCTCTATTTTTTACAAATGTTCAGGGGTATCAACTGGAGTTTGAGCTACACTCATGTCCTCTGGATTGAACTTCTGAAGGCTCTTATCAACATAATCAGATTGACTTAGCACCAAACCAGTTTGGGTTCTAATGATCTTTACTCCAAGAATCACATCAGCTAGACCCATATCTTTCATGTCAAATCTCGCTTTCAACATGTCTTTAGTAGATCTGATCATCTTATCATCACTCCCAATGATAAGCATATCATCTACATAGAGGCATAAGATCACATAACCTTTAGAAGTGTCTTTCACATAGACACATTTATCGCATTCATTTATTTTGAAACCATTGTTTTGGAGCTTGCTTCAAGCCATATAATGACTTGACGAGTTTACACACTTTGCCCTCTTGGCCAGGAGCAGAAAAACCCTCTAGTTGCTCTATGTAAATCTCTTCCTCTAATTCCCTATTGAGAAATACGGTTTTTACATCCATCTGATGTATTTCTAAATTTCTCAAAGCTGCATTTGCAAGCACCAATCTAATAGAGGTTATCCTAGTTACATGCGAGTATGTGTCAAAATAGTCAAGACCTTCCTTTTGTCTAAACCCTTTGATCACTTGCCTTATACTTGTTGATAGAACCATCAGCTTTCATCTTTTTCTTAAATATCCATCGATATCCAAGTGGCTTGCACCGTGGTGGAAGATCTACTAGCTCCCAAGTATGATTCTGCAAGATAGAATCAATTTCACTCTTGATGGCTTCTTTCCATTGAGGTCCATCTGAAGAGGTGACTGTTTCTCGATAGGTTTGAGGCTCACTCTCAACCATGTATGTAAGAAAGTCAGGCCCAAAGGATTTCTCAGTCCTTTTTCTCTTACTTCTTCTTGGCTCACCTTCTTTAGCTTCTATTTGTTCTTGAGTTTCCTCTCGAATAATCTCATCAACCATTGTTGACGAACTTGCATGATTTGAAGAACTCGCAATAGTTTGTTCTAACATTGGAAACTCTTCTTCAAAGTAACTCACATTTCATGGCCTAGTCTCTATGATAGAGTCCTTGTGCACATCAGGATTCTTGGATTCATGTACAAGAAAACGATGTGAACTACCGTTTTTGGCATATCCAATGAAAATGCAATCAACAGGTTTTGGGCCCTATTCTAAGAGTCTTAGAGGGTGTAATTATCACCTTGGCCAGGCACCCCCACACTTTCAAGTATTTATAGGATGACTTATGTCCCCACCACAACTCATGAGGTGTTACATCCTTGTTCTTGAAAGGTATTTTGTTTAACAAAAAATTGGCTGATAAAATGGCCTCCCCCCACATGTCCTGGCTTATACCAAAACTTATTAACATGGCATTGATCACTTCTTTTAGTATACGATTTTTTCGCTCAGCGATGCCATTTAATTGGGGTGTATAAGGTGGGGTACACTCGTGTATCATGCCACTTTTTGCACACACTTCCCCAAATGGTGAAACATATTCACCTCCTCTATCACTTCTAACACGTTTTATTTTCTCGTTTAGTTGATTCTCAACTTCGGCTTTATACAAGATAAACTTGTCAATTGCTTCTTCTTTACTCTTAAGTAAGTATAATAACAATACCTTGTATTGTCATCGATAAAGGTAATAAAATATTTATTACCACCTCTGGTTGGAATTGATTTTAAATCACACACATCAGTGTGTATCAGATAAGGGGTTTAGTTATTCTTTCAACTGATTTAAAGGATGATCTTGTTTATTTGGCTTCAACACATGTTTTACATTTTGTTTTAGAGTCAATGGAAAAAGTTGGTATGTACTCTAATTTAATTAAACGACGCATCGAATTAAAATTTACATGACCAAGACGTCCATGCTAAAGATTAGGAGACTCAGCCAAGTAAGCAGAAGTACTAGTATTTTTATTCATGTTTTTCTTAATAGACATTACATTAAGTTTGAACATGCCATCTTGGGCATAACCCTTTCCAACAAACATACCACGCTTACTTAAAACAAATGTATCACTTTCAAAAACCAAACGAAAGCCTAACTTGTTAAGTATCCAACCCGACAGAAGACTCTTGCGCAAATCAGGAACATAAAGCACATTCTTCAAAGTGAGCTCTTTCCTAGAAGTCCACTTTAAGATCAAATCACCTTCTCCCTTGATATCAGTTGTAGCAGCATTTCCCATGTACAGCTTCTCTTCTCCCACCACCTCTTTAAACGTATTAAAAAGGGTCTTGTCTGGGTACACATGGCGGGTTGCCCCAGTGTCAACCCACCACCTTTTGGCTCGTTAGCCACCAAATTTACCTCCTCCATCATGGTAGTAAGGTCTGAAATCATGGCTACTAAAGGCATACCATCATCATCAACCATAAGAGTCGTGTCACGTTTAGGCTCTTTGCATTGATCAGCATGGGGACCAGTTTGTCCGCAATTGTAACACTTCCCTTTAAAGGGACAAACGGTCTTCTTCACACCACCTTTCTTTGGCCCAAGGTCAACACCTTTGTTTTTTCCCTTTGCCATTAAACTTGTGGCCTTTGTTACCCTTATGACCCCTTGAGTATTGACCATGTCCCACAAGGTTTGCTTTTGCAGAAGCTTCAACTTGACTTCCTTTGTGTGACAGCCTATTGTCTTCTTCAACAAGAAGACGAACCACAAGGTCTTCAATTGTCACACCCTGACCCGCAGCGGAAATGGTACTCGGGGCATGATTGGGTTTTCATCAAAGCTCATGACATATACTATAAAGTTTCATATTTATTATTTCTTTTTAAAGAAGAAGTTACAATAAACATACAAGCACAACATGTTCAAATACATTTTTCATGACTTCTTTATTTTTCTTCTAAGGCAATTTCCTATGTGTTCCTTGCTTCAACCTGTCCACCTGTATCATGTGTAAAAATAGGGTTTTGGGTCAACAAAAGTTGGCGAGTGAATCTTATGAAAACATTTGAACGAATTCATTATATTGGTTATAAAAAGGTGCATAACCACATATGAGTAAACGTAAATGTAAATTTAATCACAATACACATAATATCAATTAATGCACATGCACACACCAAATGATGAAAAATGAGATCAAGGCTCAATCAAACGGAGCCGATCTAATGAGGCACGCGATGTTCAACTCGTCTCCAACGAGGAACTGATGAGCCTAATGAATGATTTGCACGCAACTTGACAAAATGTAAACACACATCACAACAAACAACATTTACATCACAAGTTTAGATCATATAATGGTAATAGCACAAGTTTGAATAAACGAAGTAATTAAAGCGAAACATGACACACCCCAAAACATGAATAAAAAGGGGAATTTGTAAGAATTCACTCACAGTGGGTGCGTTCCTTGAGAATGATGAATGCGCACGAATTTATGATTCAACCGACGAGGGAAAACTAACCTAAATAATCACGTAATAATTCGATAAATATCTATATTCTATTTGAAATTATTATTTCTAATTAATGCCTTTTTATTAGATTTTTTTTATTTGTTTTTATTGTATTTATTACGAATTAAAACAAAAAGTCTTACTTTTTAGGTATTTTAAAGGATTTTTAATTAAAATAAATAAAGAAAATAGTTATAAAAATATACCTTTAACAGGTTTGACCGGGTCGAACCGGTTTGACTTCTAGAATTATTGGCAGCGTGTGAGGTTCGAACTCGTGACCTCTCGTATACGTGCACGCAGCTCTTCCAACTGAGCTACGTGTCTAACCCGAAATAATCTCTAATTTAATTATATTTATATATTAGTTAGGTTATTAAAGAAATTAGTTAATTTAAAAAGATTTTAAAGCCTTTGAACCGGCGCCCAAAGTCTGCCTCGAACCCGCGACCCCAGTGTTGCGTTGCACCCAGCCCAACCAGTTGGGCTGGGTGTCTAACCCGTCTAATTTAGGAATATTATTATATTTAACATCTTACAGCGTGTTAGCGTGTCTGGTTTAAAGAAAAACGGTTATTATTAATACGGATCTGATCAAGACTCGAACTCGTGACGTTAACATTATGATCGCACACAGTCCACCACTGGACTGTGTGTCTAACCCGGTGTGTAAACCAGTTTTTATTTCTGATATATACCCACTTCAGTTCATCTTCTACGTTTCAAACACAGAAGATGATTTAGAAACCGATTCGATCTTAGATAATTTAAAACTTAACTTCAGACGAGATTATATTTGAACAGTAAAGAAGGATGTACCAATCCGAGTGGTCTTTCTAAGCTCCGGTGAGACTTTCCAGCAAATGAGTGTAACTCCGGCGAAGTTGCAGACAAAACTTCCGACGAACAGAGAGACTTCTTAACAGAGTATAAGATGTATTTTAGTGAGTGAGTTGAGCGAGTGGTGAAATGAAAACAAGGGGTATTTATAGAGCGGTTTGTGAATTCGGTTCTACGACCAAGATCTCGGACTTTAATGCCGGCGCGTTTTGATTGAGCGAATTTACCAAAAATAACCGGTGGACAGCTGTTTGATCGAAGGAAACCGCGTAGGTTGCGGGATCTCCGGCAAGGAGATTCGTGGCCCCTCGCTGGTTCTACTTCGCGTGTATACACATGTTTTGATGCGTGAGATCTAGCACATATTGTGCGTGTAGAGCAGTGGTGCGGAGTGTGTGTGAAAACCTGGGAGACCCGGGTTCGAAACCCGGCTCAAAATTTTGTTTTATTATTTTAGGGTTTATTTTAATTTACTTATTATTATTATTTATTAATTATGGTTTTTAAATTCTGAAATATTTATTAATTAGGAGGTATTTAAAATAACCGGTACAATAAATACACAACGAACTTTTAACCGAATATTTGATTATTAACGACCCGGGTTTTGAAACCCGTTTTACGACGAATGTTACATCAATGGTCATTTCCTTTCGCTTATGCTTAAGGTAATTCTTGAAGTCCACCCAACTAGGAGGCAATTTTTCAAAAATTGCTGCTACTTGAAATGTTTCACTATGATTATTCCTTCAGACTAAATGTCACTAAGAATAATCTGCAATTCTTGAACTTAACTCATAACAGTCTTTGAATCAATCATTTTATAGTCCAAAAATCTAGCCACAACAAACTTTTTAGTACCCGCATCCTCAGTCTTGTATTTGCGTTCCAACGACTCCCATAATTCTTTGGCAGTTGGAACCTTAAGATACACGTTATACAATGCATCTGACAAGCCGTTCAATACATAGTTGCGACATAGGTACTCAGAATGTTTTCATGCATCAACAGCACTCACAGATTGAACATTAGATGTCCCTTCTACGAGAACAGGAGGGGACTCAGTCAGAAACCTCGCAAGGTTTAGAGTCGTCAGATAGAACAACATTTCTGTTGCCATCTCTTAAATTTTAAACCAGTAAACTTCTCTGGTTTTTCAGCATGGTTAGAAACCGCTTGAGCCGCGTGGGTACCAACTAATGGTCCCATGGTAGTGGATGTGGATCCAACAGTGGTTGATGTATTTGCTTCAACAGTAACATTTCTGAAACAAGAGTAAAAAAGAATCAGTTTATGGTAGAAACAAATTGGTTTACAGAAAACCAACGCAAACTACAAAAGTTTTGCAATAATCAACAGAAACACTTTATAAAAATTTTAAAAACCAAAACAGTGAGTGGGTTTTAAAATCTGTTTTAAGTTTGTAGGACAACTGTTCACAAAATTAAAAGATTAACAATTTTGTTAATTACATTTGGATTACATTACATAAGCAGGAACTGAAGTAGACAGAAACAAATACAATACAATACAAACTGAACAGAGAAAAAAATTACAAAGAAACAAAGAAAAATAAAACAAAGGTGACTGAGGCACGTGAAAGACACGCTTCCCTTAAAACAGATTTCGGGTCACCCAGGTAAACCCGTTTGTTTCCCAGGGTATAACAGCCTAAGCAGATTGTACTGTCGGGATTAGCCTAGCACTTGAAAAAGTACCTGAAACAAGAGTGTGCAGTGAATCAAAGTTAGAAAATTTGTTGGAAGTGTGTGTTGTATCAACCATACGATTTTCAGTGTGTCTCAAAACAAAGCACAAAGCTTTGTATTTCTACTGGCTAGAATTTGAAATGATCACTCTCTATTGAATATACAATTTAACAAGATTAATTCTGAAATTCAATGGCATATTAAATTCTATGACTTAATCATTTGCAGGTAAGAATTTGAACAGCCACTAGCTGACAACACCAGGGTAAGACACATTGAGCCCATCGCCCTCGTCCCGGTCTCGTGCCCGGTCCCGGGCGCGGGCGTGTGTCGGGTGCTTCGCACCCTCCTGGCTGCCACTGGGTGTGACTTGTCACATAGGAATACATTCGTGTTGAGAATTATGGATATAAACCAACAAAAGATTTATCTCTCCACTAATGTGGGACAAACACAACTTCTCACACACATTAAAGTTCCAACAAACAAGTTACAACACACAATTAAAGCTTATGATCTCTCATTCATTTTGCTTTAATCACTAAATTATTTATCATAATTTCCAACAGAAGTATGTTAGTTTGTCATTAAAAACAAAAGATAACGATGATATTTAATAAAAATCGTAGGAAGTTTTATTGGCAAATAGTTAAACCCTAACTCAAAATCATATAAGTGTGGATTTTCTTAAATGGGATACACCACGTTTATTTTGTAAAATACATTCTACATGTAAAACTATCATGTCATATGTTTTAAATTTCGTTCTTTACTATAAGTTCAAATTATAGAAGATATAATCTGTTCAAATGCAAGATGATATAGTATAATTGGTATCTTCATATTCCAGCAAGCTAAAATGGTCAAGCAAATCAATAGGTAAGGCTATGGGTGTGGAAAGGGGAGCTCATGTGGCATCTATGTGGCACCTTCCCCTAAGGGGAACACCCCCCCCCATCACATTTCATGGCAATCGGTGAGAATTCTCCGTTCTCCCTGAGCTTGTTTGTTTGAAATCCTTGATGATGATTGGCTGGAGGGGAAAGGGGAAGGGGGAAGGGTAGTGGTGGATCCAGTAATTTTTTCTGTTGGGTTCACTTTTTAGATGCTTCAATTTTATATGACTGAACATAAAATTTTCCGGTTGGTTCGACTGTTCGGGTCAGGTCAGGGCCAGCTCAAACATTTTGAGGCCCTAAACGAAATAAAAATCAGAAGCCTTATTTCAAGTTCATGGTTATAACATCTAGCTCGTCATTTTGAACAAGTTCGGTACTTTCGATTTTCTATTCAACATGAAAATTACTCAAAAGGTAATACGTAACTTATATTGTATAGCACTTAATCAATTAAGTCACATTGAGTCCTAGTTCAGTTAATTATTCAAATCTCAATCTACCTAATTTACCAAGAAACTGTAACCTAGAAACATTTAACAAAAGTTGAAAATTGAAATCAACATTACCATGAATGGTGAAAGTTGGAACCTTTGAAACCAATAGACATCTTGAACTCAAGAACTGAAATCAACAACCACAAATCTAGCTTTTTGTTCCAAGATTATTTCTAATAACAGGTTGATAAACAAGAGAACAATTTTAAATTATCAAGATCCTCATTAAGAGTTTATGTTGTAAATACTAAATGTTGTTAAAAGGCTGCCAGATGTTGACAATAGGCTTTGGTGGAGCTTAAAAGGAAAAAAAAAACATACATCAACTAGTTAAGCAAAATGGCCGGAGGTGGAGCGGAGGACGGCCGGAGACGGACGAGGTTAAGGGTGGAGACTGGAAGAAAGTATGTGCGCTGTATTGCTGCTGTTACTCGTTCAGTTCTGTTTTGTTCAACCTCCTAACCCTAATATGGGTTCCATTTTTAAATTAAAAAAATAAAAGGAAAAAATCGAAAAAAAGGATGAAAAGAGCTGATGCGGAATTCGATCCCGGGGTGTCAAGTTAAAGAAGTGCACAATTAACCAGTGGAACACTAGAGGATTTGTGTTATGGATTCCCTCAATATTTTACTTATGAGTTCGTTTTCAGTTTGTCTTATACATATATACCAAAAACTAAAAACTGAATGGGTTTCTTGGAACCCAATGTTCATACATAAGTCTGCCCTTGGGGAAGGGGTACACCACCCCCTTGATAAGGATGAAGGGGAAGGGGATGAAGTAGAGCTTATGTGGATGTTGGGAAAAGGGGATAAGTAAAAGAACATTTACTTGTTAGGCTTTGTGTTATGCTTCCATGCTTCATCTCTACACCAACAAAACCCTCCAACCTCCACATTAGCTCGCAGTGCAACAACGTCCACACAAGCCTTCTCCCCTTCTTTATACATTCCTCATGCAAGGAATTCTTCCCACAAGGATGGTGTGACGTTAAGTCGTCCATTCTTCCATCTCATTCCTCCTTTCCCAAGTATAACATATGTCTTATGAGAAAGATATTTCTCACATGCTAGTGTTTTAGTTTGTAGTATCTATCAATATTTACCAAAAGGGCCTTTTGCCTTAGTCGTATCAAGGTGAGTAAAATGATGACTCTCCCTATAAGGTTGAGGGTTTAAGTCCCATAATAGACAATAATGTAGATTTAGAAGTATGATTGTTGTTCCAAAAAAATATCATTATTTCAATTAAGTAATGTCTTATTTTGTTTACGGCCGGAGACAATATTTTCTATAGTAAAATCATAAATTTAACAACTTAATAGTTTATATTAAGTCTGTATATTTTTCTTAAACATACTAAAGTATTTTACGTAAAAAGACTTGTGGTGTTCATTTTATATCAATTGTCTTAAATATTCTAGTATTTGTCAACTGTCGCATGCGCCAAGCGCCATGACTTAAATTCTAGAAAGCGGCACCATTAAAAAATTTAAATATTTAACTGTTGAAAATAAACTTTGTAAACAAAAAAATAAAGTGCGATGGAAAGTCAAAACTAACATAACGCAAGTTGTTGGACATTTTTTAACTATGCTCAACTAACAATGTACTGAAATTCCAAAAGACATTAAAATTGGATACCAAAATTAGAGAAACATAACTATAATTATATAGATTACAAGATACAAAAAATATCTGAGTTTGATAATATATATATATATAGATAAAGGTTTATGTGAGAAAATTTAAAAGTGTGAGAATGATAAGAACGATTATGGAGGTGACATGTGTTCCTTTTTATTTTGATAGTTTAAGGGTATAAGTGTAATTTAAGTAATAAAATTTAATTATAGAATGAATATGCAACCGATTTTTTGCAGTTATTGTAGGGATTTTTGAATTTGAAATAACACACTAACTCATAAAAACACCACAGCATGTATATTGAAGGCATACATCTTATAAAGAACAGAAATATAACTAATAAAAACACCCTAACTCATAAAAACACCACAGCATATATATTAAAGGCACACATCTTATAAAGAACAATATAACAAAAATCACACCATAACTCATAAAAACACCACATCAGTTATATTGAAGGCACACATCTTATAAAGAACACCCTAACATTGAATATAACAGAAATAACACCCTAATATAACACATGTCAACACTTTAATCAGAATCAAAACAGAAATAACATCCTAAATATATAAAAACAGAAATAACTCTACATAAATATATCAATATGGTACTCATATTAAAAAATAAAAAAACACTCGTTATTATGGTGTAATTTTTTTTAAAAGAAGAGTTACGTATAAAAAGTTATTAATGTTTAAAAAAGAAGGGGGAACTTTGCATGTGTATTAATATTAGAATCCTAATTTAAAAATATTAAATTTACCTTTATACCCTTAATCTAGAAAATTAGTTAGTTTAATAGTCAACATTATTTACAGAATTGTCACTATGATCTCAACCATTAGATTAAATATCTAATGGTTTAGATTATTTCTTATCTTTCTTACACTTTTAAATTTTCTCACAATAACCTCACCTTATATATATATATATATATATATATATATATATATATATATATATAATATGTGAAAACTTATAATATGTCCTAAACTTGTAACTTAATTAATTTTTTCCTTTGGTCATTTTGATACTATAGAACAACAGTTAATGTAACTTTTAGATAATAATTTATAAATTATTTTTTATAGTAAAGAGTAAAATGCACAAAACATCCGTCTTTATGTTTAAAACTTGTTGAAAGGAACATTTACGTTTATTTTTGTTGCAGTTTCAATCCTTTGTGACTGACCAAATTAATTTTTTTAGTTTAATCCCCAAACATGTTAGCATGTGAGGACATATTTGTCATTTTCTTCCCCTTCTTGTAAAACTCACAATTAATCATCACATCCAAATTTTACTTGTAATTACCTATCGATCTTCATATTTTGATCCCTCATATTCCTCCCATGCATATTAAAACTCAACGATAAAAGACAAAACAAAAAACACATTCGCACATGTTCAGCATGTGAGGGGATTAAACTGAGAGAATTAACGTGGTTACTATAAAGGATCAAACCTGCAACAAAAATAAACGTAAAGATTGTTTTAGCAAGTTTTAAACATAAAAGCTAAAACCTGCAAGTTTGAGTAAACATTAAGGACGTTTTGTGCAATTTACTCTATGTAGAATGATAATCGACACATAGGCAATCACAAAATACGATAATATCTTGATAGGAAATTGAATTTGGTTTAAATCTCGAAACTTAAAACACTCGGCATGAATGAGATTAAATGATTAGGTAAATGTGTGAATTAATGTAGTTCATGACTAACGCGATTTTACAATCAAAATAGACAACTCAAAGTGCAAAATTTAAAATAGAAAATTGTTAGATTTGAAATCAAAACTTCATTTGAAAATATGACAATTGAAAGTTAGATTTTAAGTCAAACTTCATTTGAAAATATGACATTCGGAAATAGGGTTTGCCCAAGTGTCATGTCCTTCGATAGTTTTCGTCCCTTACCTATAGATGTATAACTTTATATAGCTATGTCCATTTTTTTGTTAGAATATTTTCTATCTACTTGCCTTCTAGTTAAATTAAATTTGATTACTAACTTTTGAATCTGATAAAGTAAAATCAATGCAATTATTACATTGATATTTTAAGAATGGTTATGGTATCTACATGTCACACTTCGGATTTCCAATCCCAAATCCATATACCGGTGGGCCCGGGTAGGAGTATCGTGACGTCAGTTGATAACATCATTGTCAATTAAACATGACACATCAGAAGTCTTGGAGTAAAATTACTATCACAAACCGAATTTCAAATACAAAATAATATATAGGCTCGTAATAGAAGATCCACATGCGGATCATAAAATGTACAAAGAAAGAATATAAAACAGACTTTAGGGCAAATCTAAGGATTTGCAAGATCCTCTTAATTCACTACCGAGCAGCTTCCGGCCTATTTCGTATTATACTTGCAAGCTTAGTCTTTTGAAAATATGTCAGCTTTCGCTGGTAAATACACCCGACTGACTCATTTTAAAAACATTTTAGAAATTAGATTTAAGTGCGCAGGACACAAATCTTTTATAACTTGGGAAATTTACTTTGTAAACGTGTTAATAGATTCAGATGTTTGTTCATACATACAGGGCTCAGTACAGAGACCGAGACATGATTAAATACACACCACTTAGAACTCACAGAGGAGTTATCCCCAACGTCTTGGGTAATTTGCATTTGAGCGTCTGTCAGGTGTATGCCTACACCCCGCGCTAAGGTCGTGGCCATTATCTAATGTAATAAGCCGAGGATATCCAGGACACGGTAATTTAACCCCCGATGTTTAAGTTATCAGACAAAACCGATTAAAATGGAATATGCGGATTTACTAGCCACAATCCGGCATTCAATTGATCTCATTTCCGACCAAATGATAATAATTTACCGTATCTCAAGCCCGTATAGGAAAAATAAGTCAAGAGTTTTACTTGAGCTAGTATTGATTTAAAAATGCAAGATTTAATATCTCAGCCGTATCCAAAATGAACTAAGTGCAGATAGCATTTACCAGAAGGCTCTAGTCTGGATTATGGCATAAGCTAACCAATTAAATACTAGCGGTCTTATTTAAGTCATAGACTTAAACCGAGTAGTGTACAAGATCAAAACGTATAACGTTTGATTAAACAATGATTGGATAGAATGTAGTTTAAACCCGACAAGTACTTTGACTTGTATAAATTGGGTAAACAATTATCATTCTAGATTTTGAGTTTAAAATGATAAGGTTAAAGCCGTTTTGGTTAAATTCCGTAAACTAGTTACGTATAATCAACCTTATGCATATTAGCGATATCGGGTAATCGGATAAGTCATGGACAAGTTCTATATGCCAGTATACTTTAATTAAGTTGTAATATCAGTAAGATATCAACTTATATGCCCGTTAAGGTTTTAAATGAAATTATGCCTCATAAGGGCATTTCGGTAATTTCATGCCGTATAAAAGGAACTTGAATATATAATTATAAATATTCTGGAAAAGTAATTTACTTATGATATAATATCAGTAGGATATTAATTATATGTGTAATTTATCTTTTATGACCAAACTATGCACCGAATGGGCATTTTAGTCATTTTACATATAATTTATAAATTATTTGAGATTCTGAGTTCACATCATATATCTACTGTAAAAATATTTAAAATAGGTTTTAAAATCAGTAGGTAACAAGTCTTGGTTGATAAATATGGTTTAAAACCATATTATGCGCCGAAACCACGCTTATGTCGTATAATGACGATTTTTGCGATGTTTAACGAAAACTGATGTTAGGGTCAGACTAAAATGTCTTAGATATGTTATTTAATATAACATATCAGTAGGTAAAAGATTTACCTTGAAAAGATATGATTAAAAACCATTTTATAAGCCATAAGGACTTTATCATCATTTACCGACATATTACAAGGACTTGTTCATAAACTCAGTTTATAATCTGATTTAACATCCCAAATAATCCTACTTATAATATTACATCCGTAGGAAACTTATTCAAGTTCATTATCTTTAAAACCTTATTTTATGCAAAAATGGCATTTTAGTCAAAATGGCATAATTACGGAACTTGTGCATAAACTTAGATTCTGATTATGATCATGTAATATAACCTCAGAGGGTTATGCTACATTATATTACGATCATAATGCAACTTTAGATCAGTATTTAACTAATCTAAATCGGGTCAGAATTGAAAGTTAAAGCAGAAGTCAAACTTCGAGACTTTCGGTTGCGAACCGACCCTAGAACTGAAATTGACGAGCCGAACATGTTCTTACATGTTCTAATAATTATTATCAACTTGTTTAAGTATCAAAACAGGTTTCATAGCATCTATAAGATCAATTTATGAGTTTTCCGAAAAATGGCATGTTTGACTTTTTAATATCATAACTTTGACCCGTCAATTGGTCTAGCAAACGTGATCTTCAGGAGGTGCCCTTTATAGGGACTAATACCCACCTTATTACGATCACTTAGCCATGTTCATTTTGAACAATGGCTGGACCATAATGGTCTTAACCGAAAGTCAAGGCGTTTTCCGTAAAACGCTTGACTTTTGGCTATAGAAGTCTATAAACGAAAATGCAAGAGCAAGGAACACTTATAAGAGGTTCCTCGAATGCAATAGAACTTAGTTGGATGCTCCTTTCAGTTAGGAACTTCTACATGAGGGAGAAGAGTTAAAAATGAGAAAGGTGCAAGTTCAAAGGTTGAACCTTTGCACCTATTTATAGTTGGAGAGCTCAAAGGAGGTGATGCCAGGTGTTAACGGGTGTAAGAGGGAGCTTACAAGTGTCCGAAAACGTGGCATAACAGTTTGGAAGACCATGGTTTCGATTTAATGGTTTTTGGCACCTTTGAGTGGTGGCCAAGGAAATTTTTTGCAGACACAGGCCTTTCGCGCCCCTCGAGAGGCCAGGCCTTGCTTCTCGCGCCCCGCGAGCGCCCCATGGCCAGTTTCAAAGTTTGACACTTTTAACCCGTTAACTTATAAAACCTCATAGAACCTCCTAAAACACCCTTTTAGCATATTTAGCCATTCGTAGCCAATATTTGGCGTACCCGGGATTATGCCTAGACATTGTCGAGCTCTCGGTTCATTAAAAGGTCACTCAAAGGTGTAAATTAACATGTTGATACTTTTAATCCCTCCAATGTCCAACTTTTATATAATCATGGATTTAATTCCTCTCGTCCAACAAATGGAACCAATGAGAGTTAGGACTTCGTAAAAGATCACTCAGAGGCTCATTATAAGCATGTTGACTCCGATGTCACTCAGAGGCTGGGCATGATGACGCAACGGTCACTCAGGGGCCAAGTTTTAGCATATTGACACTAATGGTCACTCAGAGGCTATGTTTTAAGCATGTTGACACTAATGCTCACTCAGAGGCTATGTTTTAAGCATGTTGACACTAATGCTCACTCAGTGGCTACTTTTATGCATGTTGACATCAGAAGATCACTCAGAGACTTAGTTTGAGCATGTTGACGCTTTTAGTCCCTGTTAGTCTTTAATAGACTACAAATAAAAATATAACACGTGTCGCTATATTATTGGACACGATTTTACAGGGTGTTACACTAGAGATCTCTTAAATTCATGTACATCCCTCAATATGAAACGAATAGCCCAATACGATTTCCATAGGGTTTAAACGCATTAAATGCAACACCGATAGGAACCATATAGGGCAATACGCTTTCTATTGGTACGATGTACCTACTCTATGGCATGCACGTAGTTCATAGCTGAAAAATTCTGAAAAGTGACCCCGATAGGAGGTGTATGGGGCAATATGATTCCCATAGATTTGAAAAGGTCTGGGAGTCATATAGGAAGCGTATAAGGTAATACGATTCCCTTATTAGTAAAGTATATGAAGCTTATAGGGCAATACGGTTCCCCTATCACTAAAGTATAGGAAGTGTATAGGGCAATACGGTTCCCCTGGTCCCCTATCCGTTATCGAGCTTATCCCTATATACATATACACCCATCTAGGGCTGTTCAAATTGCTCGACGCTCGAAACTCGTTCGACGACTGGCACTGGCGTATACATTAAGGACCTAGGGTGGGCCTAGGCCCACCGTCCATTCCCATATCCGTTGAAAAGTGAAATGGAGCTCCAAAATTATTGCAGATGAAAATATGTAGAAAATGAGCAAGATGAAGCTCTAATATTAGTTAGAAGTATAATATGTTCTATATAAGAGAAAGAAAAATATAAAGAGAGCATTATTCTTAACCACTAATTTATACTCTTTTATTATATTAAAAAAGCAAACTAAAGTTACTTGAAAAATTACCTTTTTATCATTTAATATATGTATTTAAGTACAAAAGTGTGTTGATAAAGGTATTTGAATTTTAGTACGGTTTAATATATTTATCACTGTCTGGATCATAATGATCAAAACTTTTAAATCAGAGGTTATAATAAGATTTTCTATTAGTTGTAACTAATGACCCAGCCTAATCTTAGAAAAACTCACCCTTATATTACAAAATTCTAATAAATTATGGTTAGTGATAAAATTTGGTAATTGATTCTCAATGTATTGTTAGTTATTAGCTACGAGTTTCCTTATATTCTTGCATGACATGTTTACTTATTTGCTACAAAGAGTTTGTTTTTCCCATCCCGTTCTGACTTGACTCAATATAACATGACCCATTTGTGTCCACCTTGACCAAAAATCCTAGAACCATCGCTAATGACTGGCATGAGTGAAATGTATAAGTATATGGGTATGTTGGTTTCACCCCGTCCACAACCAGGAGTTTATCCGAACCGGGGCCGTTCTATATGCAGCAGCCCGATCGTCCATGTCATCCTTTACCCTACCCATCACGTCCATGCCGACCTTTACTCAACCCATCCCGTCTATGCAAATATGTTCTTATTTTTATTTCATTTATTTACGAGCAATTTAATATTATGTCATGGGTATTTTGTTTAAATTCTTATAGGCTTCCGGCCCATCCTATACTCAACCCGAACTTTCGACGCCTCATTTTCCTCAGTCCGGCCAGACATGCCGCTCTTTCCTATGTCCGACCTTTCCATGCAAGTATGTTATTCTGTTTTTATTTAATTTTTACGAACAACTTTAATGTTACTTCAAGTAGACTATAGGAAGCGTATAGCCTAATGCCTCCACCGAATTGACTTTGTAGTCTATACAGAACTCCCGAAGCTAAAGAATGGGAGATACTATACGCGTCTCGTATTCAACAGGGTAAAATGTTAATTGCAAGTAACAAAAGTCAACATAAAGAGTACATAAATGTGTTTGATTAGCCATAGAATGTTGTATTATTTAGTGTTATCCTATTTAATCATAGTGTTATTTTGTGTTAAAATGGTTGTTCATATTAGTTTTACTTAAAAAATATAAGTTGCATCAAATTTTTAACTTATTATTGTTAAATTATAATGTTTTTATAAAAAACTTATTAAACAAAACAAAAATATACATATGGGGCAATATGGTTCCCAAGACTCAAACTTTTAATGTTTTCACTACGTCTTTTACAATGTTTATAACATAAAAACCAACTTAATTAATTTAAAATTAAATAAAGTTCAAAAGGATATTAATAACATTATGCTGCTCTTGAAATTTTTTTTACAGGGAATGTATGGTCTTATATGATTCCCCTGGTCTCTTGAAAAAAAGAACTTCAATTAAGAAGCGTATGGCCCTATATGATTCCGCTGACCCCCTAAATCATTAGCTTGACCATTTTAAAAAAAAATTGTACTTCAAGTACATAATAAGAAATGTATTGCTCAATACACTTAGACCCAGAGGAATCGTATTACCCTATATAATTCAAGAAATGTATAAATGCCTTTAAGAAAATTAATGATATAGAGTTAGAAATGGTAATAAAATTGAAAGTTTTAACTACAATAAAGAAACACTTTTGTTCCCTAAAGTAAGATTCAAAGTCAACCAAAATATTATATTGTAATTTGTGAGGGCTTTTTAAGTTTTTCATTCAACATTATACAAATCCCAAAAGAAATAAGGAAGGGGGTGACAAATTTAGAGAAACATAATTATTTTATATTACATAATATAAAAATAAATACGTTTAATAGAAATCAATATTGTGAACAAAAATATAATATGCTGACAACGCTGAATACAAAACTATATATTAACTATTATATTAGTCAATAAACACTGTTAATTCCCAGAAAAAAGCTTCTGCCCCATTTTAATAAAAAAACACGCAGTAAGATTATACATTGGTGTATGAACATGTGTTTTATGCATATACCACATGCATCATGTATGTGTGACGAAATAATAATTAAGTGCGAACAAGTTTCATATGTGTCAGAATTAAATTAAACAAGGTTTTACGGTGTGAAACATAAAAAAACATGATAGCATTTTTTAAATAATGTAATTACATTAAAACAAAATTAAAGTGGAATTATAATTGTTACTTTACTTGAAATCTTTAATGTAATAATAATAATAACTCAAATTCAATTTTTAATAGCATAAATACTCTAGTTTTTCACAAACTTTGCACACTAAAGTCTATTTGTGTCAGACGTCATCCCGTTTTTTATATAGGATCATGGAAAACCCGATATGTATTATATAATGTTAACTATATAGATATAAGAAAAGACTCATCTTATCCGTCTTATAATTATCTATCGATACTATTGTTTGTAAAAAAGGTTATTCTTACAAGTCCGTTTTTACAAATTTAATTCGAATCAAATTCAAGTTCGAATTTTTAAAATTCAAAAAGCTTAATTCGATTATCTAAAGTAACTCAAAATTCGTTCAACTCAAAAAGGACCAATAGCAAAATGATGAATTACCAAATAGATGAAACTTAAAATGAATGTTGATGATAGATATATCAAAACTTAATTTAATACCAAATCTTAAAAACCATTAATTTATTTTTTTAACGGACAACGAATTTTCTAAATGGGTTACTGGTGAAATTCACCACATCGGGACACATTCTTTTTCTAAACCGGGGAAAACACTCACCTAAGGCCGAAGCCCATGAACACTCGCCCGACGACACGACAGTACAGTGAGATAAAACCCGCTCAGTTCAAGGATCAAACTAGCGATCGTCGCCTACTCGCCTAGTCTCCCATCATCATCAGGTGCCCACAAAAACTAAATGCTGAACAGGAATTGAACCAGAGTCACTTAAAACACCAAGTCTCTTCCTTACCACTACAACACAAACTCGTTGACTAATTTAATTTTAATTAAATACCAAATCTTAAAAACCATTAAATTTTTCAACTTCTCTAACAAGAAAGAGTAATAAAACAGCAATGATCGGCTCCGTAGTTACAGGGCCAGAAAATTTTTAGTTTCAACTCATTTTCTAACAACTCAACAAAATTTACTACAAACAAACAAAACCCACTTCTCATCTCACCACATTTCTCAACAAATATTCACCGGATCACAATCTCTCCCACTTCTCCGGCGAAACTCGCCGGTATCTTGCCGGAAAACCCATACCCAGATCACATATTCAAAAGGGTATCTAGCAAATTCATGATTTTGTTCATCAATGATCACATTGATCAATCCCAAAGTTTCTTGATTTTTAGGCATAAAATCAAGATTCAAGATTTTTACAAAAAAACAAATACCCACATCACTAAATACCAAACCCATTTCCCATTTGTGTAAGCAGTTAATCTTGCACCAATTAGATGAATAATTCAAGGGTGTTGTAGATTAGGTCAAGTGTGAAGTGGAGCAGTTATAATGGGTGGTTGTGTAGCATTTACAGGTGGTGGAGAGGGTGGTAGTAAAGGGGACAAATCCAGTAGTTTGATGGTGTTGTCAAAAGCTAAAATGATTTTGTGGATGACAACATTATTGTTGTGGATCTGTGTTGTTCAGTTGTTGACTGTTGGGGAGGTTTGGGGTCCAAGATTGTTGAAAACTTGGCCTGCTTGTTATACACCTGCACAGACTAACATTCATGTTTCTTTGGAGCCCAAAGTTTTTCTTCCCCCTAAAAGTATGTTTTTGAGTGTTAAAGATTGTTTAAAGTGTTGAAAGTAGATTGCTTTTTTTCTTTTTTAGTATTTTGATGAATTTGTTGTCCAATTCTCCAATTGGTGACATTTTTTTTTGTTAAAAATGTTGAAAACAGATTGTTTTTTTGTTGTTTTTAATGAACTCGCCGTCAAATTGGTGCTAATTTCGGTTAAAATGTTGAAAACAGATTGTTTTTTGATGTCGAATTGGTGGTAATTTTGTTAAAAATGTCGAAAACAGATTGTTTTTTGTTGTATTTTAATGAACTTGTTGTCGAATTGGTGATAATCTTATTAAAAATGTTTAATAACAGATTGTGCCTTTTGTTGTATTTTAATAAATTTGCGATTGCATTGGTGATAATTTCGTTAAAAATGTCGAAAACAGATTGTTTTTTTGTTGTATTTTAGTGAACTTGTCGTCGAATTGGTGAGAATCTTGTTAAAAATGTTTAAAAACAGATTGTGCCTTTTGTTGTATTTTAATGAATTTGCAGTCGAAGTGGTGATAATGTCGTTAAAAATGTCGAAAACAGATTTTTTTGTTGTGTTTAATGAATTTGTTGTCGAATTAATGAAATTGTAATCGGTTCATATTTAGGGGCTTACAAGAACAATGGTTATCTGATGGTTTCTTGCAATGGTGGACTTAATCAAATGCGAGGCGCAGTGAGTTTGTTATAAATTTATAATCTTGAATCGTAATCTGTTTTACTTCCGTTAGATAATTTATTTAACAACTTATTTGATTATACAGATCTGTGACATGGTTGCAGTAGCAAGATACTTAAATGTCACACTTATTGTTCCAGAATTGGATAAATCATCATTTTGGGCTGATCCTAGGTAAGTTCATCGTTATTCGCAACTAAATTAGCATAAGATTACACGAAATCCGATTCAAGATTTTGAGTTTATGATCTGCAGTGACTTTGAAGACATCTTTGATGTTGATCACTTCATCAGATCCTTGCGGGACGAGGTCCGGATATTGAAAGAACTTCCCCCCAGGCTTAAAAGACGCGTTGAGCTTGGGAAATTTCGATCGTTAGCACCGATTAGTTGGTCTGATATTTCTTATTATCATAATAAGGTTTGTTTTTTTTTCATAAATCTTGTTAGTTTTATTAGGGGTGTGAATTTCAGACATGAACCTCACACGAAATTCGCGGGTTTCGGTTTAGTCTAAATGCGTTCGGTTCAGTTTCAGGTTTAACCCATTTAGCTAAACATGTCGGGTTCATGTCAACCCGGTCGGGTTGGTGGGTTAACCCGTTTAACACACTTATAGTTATATATAATATTTACAATATGTTTCATGCCATAATTATAACTTAAAAGAGAAATTGACATAAAATTTTATAATTGAAATGTTATTGTATTGTATACATTTGCGTTTTTTGCTGTAATATTTTAACTAATTTATATTATTTTACAAAAGAAAAACCCAGGTTGAACGGGTTGTGTCCTGGTTCATACGTATCACACAGTTATCGGGTTCGGGTCGGGTTGAACCCGCCAACCCATGAACACGACCCGTTTAGCATCCCTAAGTTTTATCTTTTTAACATGAACACTAATTCATATCTATTGTGTTATTGACCCGCAGATTTTTCCTCTTATCCGAAGGTATAAAGTTGTACATTTAAACAGAACCGACGCGCGACTTGCCAACAATGGGCTCCCTATCGAGATTCAAAAACTGAGGTGTCGAGTAAATTTCAGTGGCCTAAAGTTCACTTCACAGATTGAACAATTGGGTCGAAAAGTTGTGAATATCCTTAGAAAAAATGGGTCATTTTTAGTTCTTCATCTTCGATATGAAATGGACATGTTGGCATTCTCTGGATGCACACAAGGCTGCAACAGTGAAGAAGTTGAAGAATTGACAAGAATGAGGTGATTTTCGAAACAAGATTCAAATTTTATTTTAACCCGTTTCGTTTTAATCTTGTTCTTCAAACGGGTCGTGTTTAAAATTGTTAGATACGCGTATCCATGGTGGAAAGAGAAGGAAATCAATTCTGATCTAAAGAGAAAAGAAGGGTTGTGTCCTATGACACCAGAAGAAACGGCTTTGATATTACGCGCTTTGAGAACCGATCGAAATATTCAAATCTATATTGCCGCTGGTGAAATCTATGGAGGTGAACGACGAATGGCTAGTTTAGCTGCAGAGTTCCCGAATCTGGTTAGTAAAACTGATTTTTAAGGACCATAAGATTTTAAACGGGCTAATCGTTGTTATGAACAGGTGCGGAAAGAGATGCTGTTGGACCCTATGGAGCTCGGGTTCTTTCAAAACCATTCATCACAGATGGCTGCACTTGATTACTTTGTTTCTTTAGAAAGTGATATCTTTGTTCCAACGTATGACGGGAACATGGCTAGAGTTGTTGAGGGTCATCGAAGGTATTTCGTTAACTTGCTTAATAGTTTCAACTCATTAACGGGTCAATTTGGGTTGTGTTATATGGTCAAACGGGTTCAAAGTGGTTCTAAACCAGCCCGACCCGTTAGTTTTGACCCGTTATCCAACCAGCCCGTCTAGTTAAAGCTTATCATTTTCTTGAAACCATCTAACTTGATAAAAATGTACTAGATACTTAGGGTTCAAGAAAACCATTCGGTTTGACCGAAAAGTCTTGATTGACTTGATAGACCGATACAACGAAGGGTCGTTAAACTGGGATGAGTTTTCAAACATGGTCAAAGAAGTCCATGTTGACCGAATGGGTCGGCCAAAGCGACGAGTAATGATTGCTGATAGGCCGAAAGAAGAGGAATATTTCTACGCAAACCCGTATGAGTGTTTGGATTCGTGAAGAGATTAACATGACATGATATCTACCACTGATTCTTACTCTGATAGTTGAAGAATATGTCTGATTGTATACTTACAGTATATACAACTTCGCGCACCAAATGCATCATGTCCATATGTTGAAATGGATATAAGAGGATTTGGGCATGTAACATCAAGTTCTTTTAAGTAGTTGAATATATATATATATATAGTATACATAAAGTTTCTACCTTTTTTAATGATGTAATTTTGTTGGTCATAAGTTATAATATTAGCATAGGTGACATTGGACTTTTTATGGGTCACTACACACTCATCATCACACAAAATCTATAAATGTTGACCAAAAAGATGCTGCTCATGGGCGGAACTAAACGGGTTCTAAAGAGTCCGTTAGTTCTTCAATGTAGGGATGAGTTCAGTACCGGTACTAAAAGTATCAATCTCGAAAATCGTTAAAATTAGGTACCTGTACCGAAAGTACGATCCCAAAAAGGTCAAAATTTCAATGTTAGTAAAACGGTTAAAATGGAGGGAAATGATGGTTTTTGTTTTATTTCATTTTTGTTAGAAATATATGCTTTATATTATACTACAATTTTTTTTGCAATTATGGTATAAATGTATTTTGTTGGAAAAAGGTATTTTGCCATGTTAGGGGATACTGATGAGTTGGAGAACATGTTTGTGAGCATCAAAATGATGAGGAAGAGTGGAATCCAATTTGATGGGTTGGGATGGGATGACTTCCTTCCATCAATACCAATTTCCCTTAAATATTAAAATGTTTGGAAACTGGAATACAATATTGTATAATGTATCATCTAAGACACATCTATCCTTGTCTAATAACATCAGAGTTAAACACTTCTTTCTTAAGACAAGTGAACAACCAACAATTATGCTAAGTATTTTTGTCCATACATTTTATTTAGAGAGGCGTGTAAAAGACTATGTTAGGGTTTATGTGAAAATCACCTTTATTGCAAGAATCGTAAGAACTAATGTGAATAAAAAAAAATACCTAAAATAATCTAAAAAACACACAAAAATTTTTAATATTTTTTAAAAAATCGCTATGTTTCGTCAAAAAAAAATTCGAGTAACAATTATCGATTCACATGTTCATATGTATCATTTCTTAGACAAATTCCGTAATACATTGCTAGCAATAAACAACTGCACTTTCATTTACACTACCATCCGTAATACACTACTTTTTACATTACCAATATAAAAAATACACATATGCATCAATATGTATAATCATGATATAACGTGTTTTAGTACAAAAAGTTTGTGATTTTGAATGATGAAATAGGCCGATACATGTTTTTTGGTTAGTTATATCTAGTAGTTGATGGTTTGGTTATATTTGTCACTTTATGATTTAATATGTTGTTTGGATGGTATAAATGGCGTTGATATACATGTAATAAAGTGAAATATTGGTAATGGCATTGTATTATGGATGGTATGAGGTAATGGTATTGTATTATAAATGGTAAAAGGTAATGTTATTGTATTATGGATGGCATAAGGTAATGGTATTGTATTATGGATGGTATGATAGATGAAATGGAATATGTATTCAAAGTAGTGTACCAAAACACATTATATCATGTTCATACATATAGATATACATGTGCATTTTTAATATTGTTAATGTAAAAGTAATGTATTACAGATGGTTATGTAAATGAAAGTGCAATTGTCTAATATTGGTAATGTATTACGGAATTTGTCAAAAAAATGATACATATGCACATATACATGGATAATTGTTACTCGAATTTTATTTATTTATTTTTGTCTTTTAAGTGACTAAAAATAGTTATTTTAAAAAAAATATATATTAAAAAAATTTGTGTGTTTTTTTTTATTTTTAGGTATCTTTGGTTGTGTTCACATTGGTTCTCGTGGTTTTCGAAATAAAGGGTGGTTCCTAGCGGATCCTTATATATATATATATATATATATATATAGGGTTAGCGTAAAATGAAAACTATACGAGTTGTGAGAACTTAGAGAACCGGCCTTACGAAAGGCTTTTTCAAAAAAAAAAAGTTTACCAAAAATTCTAAAAAATCAAATTTTCCAAAAAAAGAAGTTTTTCTTCATTTACGGATGCCGTAAACGCTATAAAAAGTGATATTATTTTTATGTCATCGTCTTTTTACAGCTGTTGTAAGGGGCCAAAAAACACCATTCTAATTTTTTTATTTTCTTTTACGACAGTCTTTCTAAACATTTTAATCTAGAGGTGTGAAAAAAATAAGGGCAAAATTCGCACGAAAAGCCGAGTTCTATAAATTCTCACAACTTAAAGTAGTTTCCCTTAATCTTGATCCTATATATATATATATATATATATATATATATATATATATATAAGTATCACACATATATTATTTTTATTTTTATGTATTTTACCAAGCTTACAACAAAACTTAAAATGCAAGGTAACATGTTTATGAAGTGATTAAATATTTGGATTATTTTAATAATGTAGGTTATATCTAGACACCGATTCCAGGTCCAAAGGGGGTTGTGATCCAAGAAATCCCAAGTCGTTGAATGATCCAAGAAATGGAGCCCTCTGGGTCTTATTTAAAATCAAACCCCTAAAAAGAGTATATCATCTTATTTATTTATTAATAAATATTCATTGGAGCTAGAAACAAACCCCTGAAAAGAGTATATCACCTTAATTAATTAATAAATATTCATTGGAGATAGAAATTCAGATTTGATCAGTAAACTAATTGTGTTTTTAAAACTTAAGATTAGCTGCACGATGATTAACCAAGATTGTAAATAAGTTCTAAAATAAAAAAAGCAGTAAAATTTAAAGTTTTTTTTAATAAATTTATGTAGGTTTTGCATATTTAAGGCAAGTGTGTAAGGCTTTGGGGTATGGAAAAGGGGCCAGGGAGGTGATGTGGCGTCCACACCGATGGGGTAAACCGTCCCCCTCCATCGGTGAATCCGGAAGAAATTCCCCGATCTCCCTAAATGTGTTGTGATGAAATGTATGGTTGAGATTGGAGGGGAAAAGAAAGGAACCCAATATTTTAATAAGGTGTAGCTCACGTACATGAGAAGGTACACATGCATTCAACATCGTATTCACTAAACCATGACCTTTAAAGGACCCGATTCTCATTCATACATTAATGTGTTAAAAATAAAAGATTTATTATCTTTATAAACCTTACCCTTCACAATGTTGATTCTTATTTAATTATTAGAGTTGATTATATAAATATTAGATATTTCATGTGGTTTGTCAGAAGTTGCATGTATGAGATAAGGGTGTTCATCGAATCGAATATTGAATTTTCGAATTGCTTGAATCAAAATTTTTGAATAATTAATTTTTTTGCTTGAATTCATATTCGGTTAAGAATCAGCCAATTCGATTCGAATTAAAATCCCAATCCGAATTGATTCTAATTCGAATAAAAATTCGAATTTGGATCGAATTCGTTTCGATTCAATTTCAGTTAAAATATGTAATAAATTCGTTTAAGTTATGGACTTTGTAATGGACTATTTTAATACTTAGAATAAATTTAGAGATTAATTTATATTATAGCACAATAAAAGTTATATACATATTATATATAAAAGCAATCAATACATATGTATAATTTCACTTCGAATTTCGAATCGATAGGAATTCTAAATACCCCTAGTATGAGATATGTAGTTTTTAATTTATAACAGTTTGGAAACTAATGCTATCTTACGTTACATCTTTTAGAAAACAATCAAAATCAATTGTCGAAAGTTGCATGTAAGAGATATGTAGTTTCTAATTTAAAATCTAATAATAGTGATGGCAAATTAGGAATTCCTGGATAAATCACTTCTACCACACCACACGTAGCAAAGTGAATATTATGCGTCTTAAAACCAAGAGTAAATTACCGTTGTACTCTCCTCATATCTATTATATAGTATTGTGGTACTACAGATATAGATTATAAATATAGATTATAAATATAGTCATAAAATACCATAGAAATAAAGAAAACACTGAAAATATTTTTATAGTAACAAGTGGGATTACCCACAGTTTAGAGTGGGTTTTAGGTCAGTATATGTCCGGCTCAGTACGATAGCGGCACTCGATATAGCAACTGATTATGTTTTACATCTATCAAATACCACAAAAACGAACAAATATATTCCATTGATCGAAAACCATAGAAAACGAATACCGACATCGGTTCCAACAATACCGATACCAATACCAATACCGAGGTCTGGTCGGTATTGGTTCGATACAATACCAACAATATACAAAAATACATTATTCTGAACACAACTCGGTTTATTTACAAAAAAGTTGTCTGATATAACAGAAAAAAATCTTGATTTATATCGATTAAAAACTATAAATATGTATATCGATACCGGTACAAACATTGATCGGTATCGGTTTTGTCCATCACAGTACTAGCACTCAATATAGCATACGATAAAGAATTGATTTCAGGTACCCATCTAATTTTAACAAAATTTATGCTAGAATATCTTATTTATTTTTATATTAATATATAGTTATAAATACGGTTTTTTATTGCCTTGTTTTATACCCTTTTACATTTTACGTGTTCATATCATGCCCGTACCCTTTTCTTGTTTCTGTAATCATTCTGAATAGTTTGGAACCATTTTACATTGAAGTATTGGACACATAAGTAATAAGTTGATTAAATAACTTCTATTTTGAAACGGCCCATTATGATGTCGGCTTAGGTTCTTGATAAATTACCCATTAAGAAACTGGAACCTCAAAACATACAACCAAAACAAACAAACAAAATTACACGAATACATCACGGATGTTAAAATCACGCCACCTCACCCTGTTAAAGTTTACATATTTCAATCTACTTGTAATCCAAAGGGGCACCATCCGTGTGTAGTGAATGTGGTAGTCGTTGAAATTATTTTTATTTTTCATCTTCCAAATTTCCCACGCCATCACTAAGAAAATTGCTCCGATAATCCTTTTCCATTCTTTTGATCCTCTTATCTCTAAGACCATATCAAGCAGCTGGTTAATGTTGGACACACAACCTGGGAAAGGAATTTTAATCCATGCCAAGATTGACCACCAAATAGCCTTTGCCACCCAACAATCCCAAAGGATGTGGTCACGTAAGCCACATCAAGGACACAAGTGGTCGATCATAGGGACCCCTCTAATCGCTAAATTCACTTTCAAGGAATCCGATTTAGTGCAGCCCTCCATCCGAATAAACAAACTTTAGGAGGAACCAATTTATCCACAATTTCCACGCCCCACAATCTGACGTTGATGTCATGAAATGTCATCTCCCCTAAAAACGCCGGAGGTAAAAAATATGATCATCCTGAAACACCTATGAATCAAAATACTCATGTGAGCTAAAGTAACAGCGGACCAGAATAACATATTTTCCCTTCAAAAGGAAACTACTATAAGTGTATCAAGATGACGAATGACAAGCATCGTGGGCTTTTCTATAGGTAGATGGGTACGGGTAGAAGTAGCAATTTCAACCCGTTTAGTTATAAATGAGCTACTTTGAGTTATAGTTTTATCTCTAACGAATAAAACAAAAAATTAGCTTAAAAGAAAGTAGGTGAAATAGGTTGGAAAGAGCCCAAAGTGCATTTTTAAAGCATAAACCTCCTAAATTATTTAATTTAAAAACTTGCTATCTTATTAAAATGATAACTTGCTATAGTAAAAATGAATACTGATGTATATAAAAATGGATAACTTGCTTGGAATAGAGAAAAGAAAGAAGGCAACCCTTGAAGTTGCAATGATAAAGGGGTATGGTCTTAAATTCTACGCTGACTAAATGAGTTAACCTCAGGTCGCGCGCAAGACCATACCCAAGATACACCACTACGATGATTTCCTGGACCTTGCGCCGATTGTATAGATGTATCCTAGTCGCGCTCGAGGTCAGGAATAATACAAGGGCAATCCTTACACTTAGTCTTTCAGAAAAGAATCCTGTTTCCTTTGATCCTGTGCCGATTGCATAGATGTTTCCTAAGTCGCGCACAGGGTCAAAACTAATACAAGGGCAATCTTTACACTTAGTCTTTCAGAAAGGAATCTTGTTCCTTTGACCTTGTGCCGACTACACGCATGTTTCTTGAGTCGCCAGAAAGGAGTAAGCGCAGGTCGAATGAATAAGCGCATGTCAACACCAAACAAGTACGAAAGGTACAAACGGCAGAGATGTGTGCCAATAGGTGCTCGACAGGCTGTATTGGATTATGTTGCACGATGAACAATCGTGTAGGGACAAGAAGTACACAAGGACGTACACGTGGCACCAATCAGCTCGCGCCGACCTCTGTCCGAGATCTCCATTAACCGCTGATGACAGACTAGACAACAAGGACAATCATCAGAACACGTGATTCCATTCACCATGCGCCAAGCACCCTTCCCGCCAGATATCACTAACGGTCGTGGCAGACGAGACAGAATGGATATTCCTTGTTGTCGACCTCAGGCCCAAGGCCCATCAGCCCATCTCCTTCACAAATCTCTAAGGCTATAAATAGAGTACTTCACCTCCAGGTTTAAGGATCACTCCCTTGCTCTCTCACTTTATATACACATTTTTATCCTCAAAACGAATACTTATTCTCACACCGGAGGGTGTTTATAAGGAGAACCCCCCTATTCTCCTCCTTGTAACGAGCTTACGGTGTGTTGTTGGTTTTGCAGGATCATCGTAGCTTGATTAGGCGAGACAAAAGAAGATTAACCTTTATTTGTTGAGACACTTACCACAAACTAATCATCACTAGATTAGTTTAGTGTTTCTTCAAATGATGACTTTATGGGTGATTTGGGAAAGCAGGAATCATAAGGTTTTGATAATAAGAGTGTTCCAAATCAACACATAATGGACAAAATCAAAGAAACAACGTTTCTTTGGATGAAACACAAAGCACATTGGAAGAGTTTAACAATTGAGACGTGGAAAAAATATGATGTAAATCTGTTTTGTTGTTAAACTTTCTGGTGTATGCACTCCTGTTTAGCGTCTTGTTGGTCTTGAATAAAAATTGTCTCCTAGTTTGTTCAAAAAAAGTTATAACTGTGTGAAGATGTTTGATAACGCCCCCAACGACACCCCTAGGCGTCATAGGGGGGCAAGAAGAGAGAGACAATTATAGTATAATGCCTAAGGAGGACGGCCCACAAGCGGGTAGAAGAATCTAGGGTACTTACCCATGCTAGCACTCTGCCGCCACTCCTAAGGGTAAGGCAAGAGGGTTGGTGAAGCTAGCATAGGTACCCGCATGAGATTTGTTCAAGGTGGCTTGTGATTGGATCATGCATTCGATTTTATTAATATTATATATATATATATATATGGATAAGTTAAAATAGGAACCAGCTTTAGATGCGATAGTCGTAGAACCATTATCCACCCTAGATCTCTCATATATGAGTGGTTGAAATTAAATTGTTTAAGTTTGATTTGTCTTGTAGTGATGTTATTAATTAAAAAATAATAAATAGTATAAGAAGCGTATTTTGAAAATTTTGACTTGTGTACTATTCATTTCAACTTGTCAAAACTAACAATCAAACATCATATACTACATCACTCTTCATGTCAACATAAATTACATTATCTATTTAAAAAAATAATTATAACACATATTTTTTTAAAACAATTACACTGCATATTTAAAAAGAAAACGTTTTCAATCTCTAATCTTGATTTTTATTTTTTGTTCGTTATCGTCATCATTTGAACGTAAATGCCCCAACATCTACGAAAATCAAAGAAAAAAACAGAGCGTTTATATTCCACAAACATTTAGTGGAGCTCAGGCCGGTGATCAGGGGCGTAAAAATATTTTCTTTATCGTGTGTAATAAAAAAATATTTTTTTACATTCGACGTTGGGCGCAAATTTTTTTTATATTCGACGATTAGGGGATTAAGAAAACTTTTTTACGCGTTACGTTTAGAGGAGCTCGGTTCAGCGATCAGGGGCATAAAAAACCTTTTTACGCACGTTTTCAAAACATTATTTTTTACATAGTGGTGTTCTCGTACTTAGTTCGTGTAAATGTTTACGCACGTTGTCAAACCTTTTTTACGCGCGTTGTCAAAACTCTTTTTTACGCACGTTGTCAAAAAAATTTACTCACGTTGTCGAATGTTTTTTACGCGCCTTGTCTTTGTCGAAAGTAAATGTTTTGTGTTTATTTTTTACATGGTGATGTATTGTGTAAAAACGTTTTTTACGCACATTGTCAAACATTTTTTACGCTCGTTGTCGAATGTTTTTTAACGCACGTTGTCTAATGTTTTTTCACATAAATATTATGAACAAAATTATGATCAAAACATGGAATAACCGAAAGCTTGGATCACAAATAAAACCCGCAAATAAAACCGAAAGCTCGACTCGCAAATAAAACCCACAAATAATACCAAAAGCTCGACTCGCAAATAAAACCGAAAGCTCGAGCTCGACTTTGGCTCTAAAATTTGGGATAGTGGAATTGTGTTTGGATTGAGAAATATAAAAGTATAAAATAGATGAAAGGAGAGATATATTAATGATGATGTGATGGAGAGAGATAGGATGTGACATTTAGAGAAAAAGACTAAAATACCCTTTTGAATTTAGATTGATTATAGGTGATGTGTTAAAATTCTATTGGATGAGAGAAGTTCTTGTAACATTTGTCAAAAACGGGTTTTCCAAACCCGCTCCGTTTGTAATTGAATATCAAGTTATAAATGTTTCATTGCGTATTTTTGTCCATTTTAATTTTTAATGATGCATAATTAATAAACAAACTAGAATATAAAAGTTATAATTGATAAAAAGTAAAAATAAAATAATTAAAAAGAAAATTAGGCTGCCGGGACTCGAACCCGGGTCAGCCGGGTTTAAGTTCAAAGACTTATAACACACGTATAACCACTCCGCCACTTGTTGTTTTCTGTAAATTCTAGGAAACAATTAAATTTTATAGTCATTCGTAAATCACTATGGTTACGCCAACTGTAACTGAAATCGGTCACCAAACGTCCAAAAACGTTTGATTGTTCGCGGTTTACTGAGTTTAACCGATACACCGACACCTCCAATCAATTTAGCTTTGAATGGACTTGAATTCATGTGGGATCGGTTTTAATAACTGAAAAGTTCTGCAATTCCTGAATTACTTCAATCATTGTCCCCTCTCGCGACTCAAACACATTCTGCAAACCTTCAATTGCATTTTCGCACAACTTTCAGTTCGCCGGAGAAGCTATTTGAACTCGCCGGACTTTCGCCGGAAAACCGTTTTTTCCACCAAATCAGTAAGTCTCTCAATTCTTTCTTTGTCTATCAGTTGTTAAGCTGTTGCTAACTCAAACCCTTCAATCGGAATCAATTTCAGACGTCGATATCGGATAATTCATTCTCGCCGGAAAACTTCTGAAAATTCCTAACTTCCGCTGTAAAACGGTATAGTCATTCAAACCTTCTGATAACTCTTGTTTAGTACTTCAATTCCACAATTAACTAATCAAAACTGTTAATTTGTCCGCTCAGTCTAAGTTCATAAAAATCATAGCCGACGCCTTGCCGGAATTCTCGGATAAATCGTTCTCCGGTATGTTTACTTCCAAAATCGTCTCTGCCATTTCATTTTAGTCTTTTGTACATTTGTTAACCGTTTTAAAGCAAGAAACAGTTGAGTAAATCATTGTCTGTAAATTGAGCGAAGAAGATGAAGTTAGTTTGATTATAAGTTTAATATAATTTGGATATTATCTCGGGTTAGACACACAGTCCAGCGGTGGACTGTGTGCACATACATATCATACGCCGCAAGTTCGATCCTTGACACACGTATGCTCTTTAATAAAAATGTTTTATTTTTCGAACTGAACCGGATCCTTTTCGCAATTAGATGTTAAGTATAATAAAAATCTGTATATTAACCAAGTTAGACACACAGTCCAGCGGTGGACTGTGTGTAACGATAAATCACAGGTCCCGAGTTCGAGACCTGTTGACGGCACCGGTTCGATGATTTAAAACACTTTTAAGGAATTTTGAATAAACTGAATTAGTATATAAATATAATTAAAAACAGAATTATTTCGGGTTAGACACGTAGCTCAGTTGGTAGAGCTGCGTGCACGCGTACGGGAGGTCTCGGGTTCGAGTCCTGCCCGGCGCATACATACACACAATAAAACCGGTCAAACAGTCAACGCTTATGGTCAACGGTCAACGCAAAAGTCAACATATTTTTATATTTTTATTTATTTAATTTAATTTAAAAATCAATTAAAAATACTTAAAAAATAATGTTTTTAAAGATAGGAAATAGCCTTAAACTCACAAAAATATATCTAAAAACCCTATTAAAATTATTAATAAAATCCACTCATTTACTATATCTTCCGTTATTATTTAGGTTAGTTAATCCTCGTTGTTCAATTCTTCCAACTCGTGCGCATCTCATCATCTCCAACCGAACGCACCCAATGTGAGTGAATCTCTACAAATTCCCCGTTTTAATCACGTTTTTGGGGTGTATCATGTGTCTTACCAATTATTATATTTAAATCATTGTGCATACATCATATCATGAACAAATGTGTATTCAGCTTTGTATCAACTGTTTGTGTGGTTATTATTTAGATTTAATTTATTATTTTCAGTACATGCAATTTCATAGGCCGCCGCTCCCCATTACATTATGAGCGTTGAGCAGTTCCCATTACAGTATGAGCGTGAACCTGGCGTGCCAACATACGATCGGCTCCGTTTGATTGAGCCTAGATCGCACAGACATTCATCATAGGCCGTCCGTTCCCCATTACATTATGAGCGTGAACGTGACGTTGCCAACATATACAGTTTCATTCATGTTATATATTCATGCAAGTTCATTTGTTATTGTATGTTATTGTTTGTGGTTGTTATTGCTATTGTTTGATTATTTACATTTGCTCACATATGACTATTGCACAGTTTTTCCTTGATAAAATAACAAGAAATCAATAATAAATGTTTATCTAACAAGGTTCACTCGCCAACTTATGTTGACCCAAAACCCCCCATTTTTACACATGATACAGGTGAACCAGCTGCAGCAAGAAACACATAGGATTGGCTTAGAAGAATAAACTGGTTTAGAGCTTGGATTGTTTAGTTGGTTAATTTTCTTTGTATTGTATGGACATGTTTGGATTATTGAGAATGTAATTTTGACTTTAATAAATATGAAACATATTAGTAAACATCATGAGCTTTGGTGATAACCCAATTATGCCCCGACTCTTATTCCGCTGCGGGTCGGGGTGTGACAGATTGGTATCAGAGCCATGACTATAGGGATAAAGGATAGGTTATTAGACCCTTAGAGCCTATACTATAGTTGATTAGAAATTTTTAAGATTTTTGTGTGTTACATGCCAAATTTCATGATGTTTATATGTTTGTTAAATGTTACATTCAATGTTATGCAAGGATGTTCATAAGTATATATTATCATATAATGCCTATCATGAATCATATTCTCATAACATATCATATCCATGAAAGCACACATCACATCATTTTCATGATTGTTTTTACGTTGATTTTTGTATCTTCAAATCTCATCAAAGTGAGTTCTCATGACGGGCATGTAGTAACTGGAAGGGTACAAGTACCGATAGTCGGAACGTCCTGTTTAGGCTTGGCATTCGTATAAATCCAAAATAAAGGACCAGTTTGCCTACCTGGGGACTAACGATGAGAGTACGAAGTACCTATTAGGCCAAAGCGTGCTATACCAAACGTCGTGTGAGCTAACCCCACTTTGAGTTGTCATTGTGTCTACACCTGGACACATTCCGACCATACATCTCGTAAACATATTTTGTGGTTTTCATTCGGGTCATGCGAGTGTTAAATCGCCAATACTAATGTGAATCCTACCAAGCCAATAGTCATGGGGGCCCACATGATTATACAGGTGAAGGTATGGGGGACATTTGAGGCCCAACATGAGCAAACCCAAGACATCCTATGGATGTAGTTGCATTATTGATATTTATGTTATTTTCATTTCTTTAAGACATATGACACCTAAAAAGACTCCATAAACTCACAATCTTCTTATGTATGTTCCTGTAGATGTCGGCTAGACAACAACGAGGGGGTAAAAGATCAGGAAGGTCTCACGAACGCTTGGCCACACAAATCGCGAAACAAATGGCCGCGGTGCTTCCTGACATTGTGGTTCAAGTACAACAAGCTCTCGTCACAAATCCCACTAATCCTCCCCAGCAAAATGACCAGAACATCGGTAACCCTCTTAACAGCAAGTGCTCATATAAACATTTCAAGTCTTGCGATCCTCCTAAATTTGAAGGGACCGAAGGTGTCACTGCTCTCCTCCACTGGTTTGAGGAAATGGAAAACACCTTCCTCAACTGCGATTGTCCCGAGGATTGCAAGGTACGATACGCAACCGGGAGACTATTTGGGGTAGCTCTTACCTGGTGGAATACTGAAAAGGGTAAGAGGGGAATCGATGATGCAATGGCCTTAACGTGGGAGGAGTTAAGGGAAATCATGACGAGGCGATTCTGTCCTAGAAATGAGATTAAGAAGCTAGAGAACGAATTTCATTCTTTGAAGCAAAAGGAGGGAGATCATACTTCCTACAACAAGAGGTTCTTAGAGTTGAACCAAATGGTCCCTAACTTGTTCACCCCAGTTTACCGCTTAATAGAGCATTATATTCGAGGTCTTCCCTCGAAAATTCAAGATTCAGTTCTCAGCACTTCGCCAGCAACACTTGAAGCTGCTATGGAACTAGCTACTGAACTGACCGAGAATCGAATTCGCAACGGTAAGTTTAAAGAGGAGAAAAAGAAAGCCCCCGTTGAGGGCCAAACTTCAAACCATTCCACATCCTCCTCTAAGTTTGCTAACAAGAGGAAACGTAACACCAGAAACTTCGCTGTCACACAAACCAATTTCCCTATCCCTGCTGCACCCATTACCCAAGTTGCCCCTTCACCTGCACCATACAAAAGGCCATACTCTGGCCCATTACCAAAATGCAACCGTTGCCAATACCACCACTTTCCTGATCATCCCTGCCAACATTGCATCGGCTGTGGTCGCGCAGGTCATACTGTTCAAACCTGTCGCATACCTCAGAGAACGAACCGCCACCAACCTTCAACCCAAACCCACCAACAAATAATGGGTCAAGCCCAACAACCCCTACTACTACCACCTACCCAACATTTAGCCCAATCATACTACCAACCCAACTATCCCATGGTACAACCTATGCGGGCTTGCTACAATTGTGGAGACCCAAGCCACTTTAGAAACACTTGTCCACGGTTGGTGAACATTATTCATGCTCAAGCCAAGCCAATCCGGTGAATCAAGCTAACCAAGCTCCTCCACCTGCAAGAGGAAGAGCTTTCAACATCAACGCTAATCAGGCTAGAGCTGACAACAATGTGGTTAACGGTACGTTTCTTATCAACGGTAGTTATGCATCCATGTTGTTTGATACTGGGGCGGATAAAAGTTTTGTGTCTTTAGAGTTTGAACCCATCCTCAACCAAATTCGTGATAAGCTCATGGAATCCATAACAGTGGAAGTTGCTGACGGAAAACCGGTCTCATTAAACTCCATTATACGCAATTGTACTCTCACTTTAAACGATCATAATTTTCTAGTTGACCTCATTCCCATGAAGTTGGGAAGCTTTGACATTATAATTGGTATGGACTGGCTCAGCCAACATCAGGCTGAAGTTGTATGCCACGAAAAGTTTATACGCATTCCTCTTTCAAACGGTCAGACTCTACGAATCTTTGGAGAAACCCCATCGAAAGGGCTCAGATTAATGTCGTGTCTTCAAGGTCGAAAATATCTTCGCAAGAATTATGTCGCATTTTTAACCCATGTCGTCAAAAAGGGAACCATGGAGAAGAAACTCGAAGACATCTCAGTAGTAAAAGATTTCCCGCAAGTTTTTCCTGACGACATTTCAGGACTTCCTCCCGTGAGAGAAGTCGAATTTCGAATTGATCTTATACCTGGTGCTACACCAGTTGCAAAGTCTCCTTATAGGTTAGCCCCCTCTGAAATGCAAGAGCTAGCCAGTCAATTGCAGGAGTTGACTGACAAAGGATTCATACGTCCTAGCTCCTCGTCTTGGGGTGCACCTGTCCTTTTTGTGAAGAAGAAAGATGGATCGTTTCGCATGTGCATCGACTACAGAGAACTCAACAAGTTAACAATCAAGAATCGCTATCCATTACCTCGCATTGATGATCTTCTTGACCAACTTCAAGGCGCCAGCTGTTTTTCAAAAATCGACCTTCGATCTGGTTATCATCAACTCAGAGTACATAAAGAAGACGTCCCAAAGACCGCTTTCCGAACTCGTTATGGTCATTATGAATTCATGGTCATGCCATTTGGTTTAACCAATGCTCCAGCTGTCTTCATGGATCTAATGAACAGAGTCTGCAAACCCTATCTCGATCGTTTTGTTATAGTCTTCATCGACGACATCCTCATTTATTCAAAGTCTAAGTCTGATCATGAACGACATCTTCGACTCATCCTTACACTTCTAGAGAATGAAAAGCTTTATGCCAAATTCTCCAAATGCGAATTCTGGTTAAAAGAGGTACAATTCCTTGGACATGTAGTCAATGACAAGGGAATACATGTCGACCCCTCAAAGATCAAAGCGGTACAAGAATGGCAAGCGCCACGCACACCAACTGAAGTAAGATCATTCCTTGGTTTGGCTGGTTATTATCGCCGTTTCATTTCAAACTTCTCTCGCATTGCTGTACCACTCACGGCTTTAACTCATAAGGGAAAACCTTTCATATGGGGACCCAACAAGAAGAAGCCTTCTAAACCCTTAAACAAAAACTCTGTGATGCACCAATTCTCACTCTTCCTGAAGGTTGTGATGACTTTGTGGTTTATTGTGACGTGTCAGGGCAAGGGCTAGGCTGTGTTCTAATGCAAAGAGGAAATGTTATAGCTTATGCTTCGAGACAACTCAAAACTCATGAGAAGAACTACACCACCCATGACCTAGAACTTGGAGCCGTTGTGTTCGCTCTTAAGATATGGAGACATTATCTCTACGGTACTAAGTGTGAAATATACACTAACCACAAGAGTCTTCAACATATCTTCAACCAAAAGGAGTTAAACATGAGGCAACGAAGATGGGTCGAACTTCTAAATGACTACGACTGTGAAATTCGGTACCACCCTGGCAAGGCAAATGTGGTGGCTGATGCACTCAGTCGAAAGGGTTATGCGAACTCCATTCGTCTTCTATGTTTGCAAATCATAACTGACATTAAAGATCAAATTCGAGAAGCCCAACATGTTCAGTAACGGAAGAGGATGTACGAAAGGAGCTGTCCTGTGGAGCTGAACTTAAAATTGAAACTAAATCTGACGGTATTCTGTACTATCTAGATCGCATATGGATTCCTGACCACAACAACCTTCGTGAATTTCTTATGAATGAGGCTCACAAAACACGATACTCTATACACCCAGGAGCCGATAAGATGTATCAAGACCTTCGATACACCTATTGGTGGCCTGGAATGAAAAAGGATATTGCTGTTTTTGTTTCCAAGTGCCTTACATGTTCCAAGGTGAAAGCTGAACACCAAAGACCCTCAGGACTTATGGTCCAACCTGAAATACCTGTATGGAAGTGGGAAAACATAACCATGGCCTTCATTACCGGGTTAACTCGCACTTCTGGTGGGTATGACACTATATGGGTAATCATTGATCGTCTCACAAAATCAGCTCACTTTATTCCTATCCGCGAAGATTTCAAGAACGAAAAGCTAGCTCGTATTTATATAGCGAAATCGTAAGCCGACATGGTGTACCGTTAAGCATTATTTCAGATCGTGATGGTCGTTTCACTTCACGAACATGGCAAGCAGTACAAGCCGCTTTGGGTACGCGATTAGATCTCAGTACCGCTTATCATCCTCAAACTGATGGTCAATCTAAACGCACCATTCAAACTCTTGAAGATATGCTTCGTGCATGTGTCATAGACTTCAAGGGAAATTGGGACGCTCATCTACCATTAGTTGAGTTTTCGTACAACAACAACTATCATTCAAGTATCGGCATGGCACCTTTTGAAGCTTTATATGGCCGTAAGTGCCGATCTCCAGTATGTTGGCACGAAATTGGGGAAGCTCAAATCACAGGTCCAGAATTGATTCAAGAAACCACAGACAAGATCCATCAAATTCGAACAATCTTCTAGCGGCTCAAAAGAGTTATGCAGATAAACGATGGAAGCCTTTGGAGTTTAACATTGGTGATCATGTACTTTTAAAAGTATCACCGTGGAAGGGAGTAGTTCGTTTTGGTCAAAAAGGCAAGCTAGCACCACGCTACGTAGGACCTTTCAAGATACTCGAAAGAGTAGGACCTGTAGCATACAAGCTTGATCTACCAGAAGAACTCAACAGGATTCATCCCACATTCCACGTATCAAACTTGAAGAAGTGCCTCGCTGATGAAAACCTCCATATTCCTCTGGAAGATATTCAGATTGATGAATCTATGCATTTTATTGAAAGACCAGTAGAGATCATGGACTTGGGAGAAAAACGTCTACGACGAAGTCGCATTCCAATTGTTAGGGTACGCTGGGAGTCGAAATGGGGACCTGAGTTTACTTGGGAACGTGAAAACTCAATGCGCGAAAAATACCCGCATCTTTTTCCTACTACTACTACTTAAATTTCGGGACGAAATTCCTAAAAGTAGGGGATACTGTAACATTTGTCAAAAACGGGTTTTCCAAACCCGCTCCGTTTGTAATCGAATATCAAGTTATAAATGTTTCGTTGCGTATTTATGTCCATTTTAATTTTTAATGATGCATAATTAATAAACAAACTAGAATATAAAAGTTATAATTGATAAAAAGTAAAAATAAAATAATTAAAAAGAAAATTAGGCTGCCGGGACTCGAACCCGGGTCAGCCGGGTTTAAGTTCAAAGACTTATCACACACACTTATAACACTCCGCCACTTGTTGTTTTCTGTAAATTCTAGGAAACAATTAAATTTTATAGTCACGTAAATCACTCTGGTTACGCCAACTGTAACTGAAATCGGTCACCAAACGTCCAAAAACGTTTGATTGTTCGCGGTTTACTGAGTTTAACCGATACACCGACACCTCCAATCAATTTAGCTTTGAATGGACTTGAATTCATGTGGGATCGGTTTTAATAACTGAAAAGTTCTGCAATTCCTGAATTACTTCAATCATTGTCCCCTCTCGCGTCTCAAACACTTTCTGCAAACCTTCAATTGCATTTTCGCACAACTTTCAGTTCGCCGGAGAAGCTATTTGAACTCGCCGGACTTTCGCCGGAAAACCGTGTTTTCCACCAAATCTGTAAGTCTCTCAATTCTTTCTTTGTCTATCAGTTGTTAAGCTGTTGCTAACTCAAACCCTTCAATCGGAATCAATTTCAGACGTCGATATCGGATAATTCATTCTCGCCGGAAAACTTCTGAAAATTCCTAACTTCCGCTGTAAAACGGTATAGTCATTCAAACCTTCTGATAACTCTTGTTTAGTACTTCAATTCCACAATTAACTAATCAAAACTGTTAATTTGTCCGCTCAGTCGAAGTTCATAAAAAACAGAGCCGACGCCTTGCCGGAATTCTGGGATAAATCGTTCTCCGGTATGTTTTCTTCCAAAATCGTCTCTGCCATTTCATTTTAGTCTTTTGTACATTTGTTAACCGTTTTAAAGCAAGAAACAGTTGAGTAAATCATTGTCTGTAAATTGAGCGAAGAAGATGAAGTTAGTTTGATTATAAGTTTAATATAATTTGGATATTATCTCGGGTTAGACACACAGTCCAGCGGTGGACTGTGTGCACATACATATCATACGCCGCAAGTTCGATCCTTGACACACGTATGCTCTGTAATAAAAATGTTTTATTTTTCGAACTGAACCGGATCCTTTTTGCAATTAGATGTTAAGTATAATAAAAATCTGTATATTAACCAAGTTAGACACACAGTCCAGCGGTGGACTGTGTGTAACGATAAATCACAGGTCCCGAGTTCGAGACCTGTTGACGGCACCGGTTCGATGATTTAAAACACTTTTTGAAAATAAAGGAATTTTGAATAAACTGAATTAGTATATAAATATAACTAAAAACAGAATTATTTCGGGTTAGACACGTAGCTCAGTTGGTAGAGCTGCGTGCACGCGTACGGGAGGTCTCGGGTTCGAGTCCTGCCCGGCGCATACATACACACAATAAAACCGGTCAAACAGTCAACGCTTATGGTCAACGGTCAACGGTCAACGCAAAAGTCAACATATTTTTATATTTTTATTTATTTAATTTAATTTAAAAATCAAATAAAAATACTTAAAAATAATGTTTTTAAAGATAGGAAATAGCCTTAAACTCACAAAAATATATCTAAAAATCCTATTAAAATTATTAATAAAATCCACTCATTTACTATATCTTCCGTTATTATTTAGGTTAGGTAATCCTCGTTGTTCAATTCTTCCAACTCGTGCACATCTCATCATCTCCAACCGAACGCACCCAATGTGAGTGAATCTCTACAAATTCCCCGTTTTAATCACGTTTTTGGGGTGTATCATGTGTCTTACCAATTATTATATTTAAATCATTGTGCATATATCATATCATGAACAAATGTGTATTCAGCTTGTATCAACTGTTTGTGTGGTTATTATTTAGATTTAATTTATTATTTTCAGTACACGCAATTTCATAGGCCGCCGCTCCCCATTACATTATGAGCGTTGAGCAGTTCCCCATTACAGTATGAGCGTGAACCTGGCGTGCCAACATACGATCGGCTCCGTTTGATTGAGCCTTGATCGCACAGACATTCATCATAGGCCGTCCGTTCCCCATTACATTATGAGCGTGAACGTGACGTTGCCAACATATACAGTTTCATTCATGTTATATATTCATGCAAGTTCATTTGTTATTGTATGTTATTGTATGTTATTGTTTGTGGTTGTTATTGCTATTGTTTGCTTATTTACATTTGCTCACATATGACTATTGCACAGTTTTTCCTTGATAAAATAACAAGAAATCAATAATAAATGTTTATCTAACAAGGTTCACTCGCCAACTTATGTTGACCTAAAAACCCCCATTTTTACACATGATACAGGTGAACCAGCTGCAGCAAGAAACACATAGGATTGGCTTAGAAGAATAAACTGGTTTAGAGCTTGGATTGTTTAGTTGGTTAATTTTCTTTGTATTGTATGGACATGTTTGGATTATTGAGAATGTAATTTTGACTTTAATAAATATGAAACATATTAGTAAACATCATGAGCTTTGGTGATAACCCAATCATGAGCTTTAGACCGAAAATTAAATGAAAAAATTATGAAAAATGAAAAGTATAAGGCATCAAAGTTGAAATTGAAAAAGTATTAGGGTTAAAAATGAAAAATGTTTTATAATAGATTTATAAAATATGAAAAATATAGTGGTTAAAAGTAAAAAAAACTTAAAGTACAAATGATAAAACATGTGGTACAATCAACTATACATTAACAAATTGATATTTTTATGATAAATTTGTTAAAGATAAAAAAATAAAGAGGTTAAAAGTAAAAAATATAAAAGTACAATTGATAAAGCATGTGGTACAACCAACTATGCATAAGTAACTTGATGCGTGGTCGAAAACCAGTGTTCTCTTTTGTTTAAGTTGATGTTTTTGCATAACTTTTAGTTTTGAATAGCTTACTTTTAACTGGAATTGTGTTTTGCAGGTCTAATGGGGTTTAAGGAGCTATTCGGGAGCTATACCGAGCACCGAGACGGAAAACGGATCAACCAAGAATGCGAAAATGGAAAAACAGAAAATGGAAAATGTTTATGTGCAATTACGCCTTGTCTAGGTTAGAGTTTACATGTCCTTGGTAACGAAGTGCATCGTAGTCCGTTGTCTATGATGCTGATAGCAATTGTCACCTAAGTCACGCGGCACTAAATTCTGTAAGGATTTGAATTTGAAACTATTATGAAAGTTCAAAAGATAAAAGATAATAAATCAGATGAACATGCAGCGGAACGATGAACTTTAATTCATAATAATTGAGAGATTGTTTTTATTGTTATGTTTTTGTAATTATAATTCTTGCATATAACTCATAATCTCCCCCTCAGTCTAAGATCACTGATTTGTTCGTACAGAATGCAAGGAAGAAATGTTAGATTGATAAGTGATGAAAAGTGATCAAACAGAACAGTATAGGCACTGTTCTATTTATACTAGAATCCTAACCACTGAGCATCTTATGATGATGCCAGCATGAAAGTGACAGAAAACAATATTAACAAACTAACAACATCTGCTAAGCTAACCACTTCTATAACTAAACATTACAAAGACTGATAGTAAAACACTGATGAGAAATCCTCTATTGGGCTTCAGCAGAGCTTTGGAAGGTAGAGTTTAGCTTAGTCTTTAGCAGAGCTTTGCCTTGGAAGACCTTTAGCTTTAGACTTCAGCAGAGCTTTGTCTTCAACAGAGTTTTCCTATAGCAGACCTATGGCATTTAGTCTTCAGCAGAGCTTGCCTTAGGCAGATGTTATATTATTATTAGGATCAAAGGTTGTAGTATATTTTGGCTATCTATCATCTGTTCTTTTGTACGGTTCAATTCCAACAATCTCCCCTAGAACAGATGATGCCAAAACAACACACTTTATTACTGATCTTTTTTCCTCATCAATGATTCCCTTATTTGTCCTTTGAACTGAATTTTAAAGTCCAGGGCAATCATATCAACTACATCCCTTTCAAGTTCAAGATTCAGCAAGTCTTGGAGGTCAGTTACATCCAGACCATATGCATCCTCCATTTTTATCTTTTGAACTCTACCATCTGACCTGAGCAGTGTCAATTCATGGGTGTCTATGGAAGACTTTCATTTTAGAATTTTTGAGTTAGGTGGTTTTCTTGGGAGTCCAGGTTATTTATGATGAGTTGGGTCAGATAGGTCTGCTTACAAGTGTAGAAAGGTGGCTCTAAGCTTATCACTTGCAGCATCTGTGTGGTACGAAATTTGATTCTTTATCCCTCTTTTCTTAGTTCTTCATGCATCCTTTGATCCTCTTCTTCCATTAGTTTTTGCCTCTTTGCTTGAATTAAGGCAATGGCGGGAAGCCTGAGGTTAAAGTTGATCTTTTAGGAGCATGGGTCTGTTGAGGAGCAGTGGTTGGTTGAGAGTAGATTGGCTTTCTTGGGACAGAAGGATCTTTCTTTCTTAGCTCTTCCAATATTCTTTAGGTATCGATCACTTTAGGCTCTGACCATCTAGCAATTTGCCTTGTTGTTCCATATAGAGCATCAACAAGTTCGGCTTTCTTGGGACAGAAGGATCTTTCTTTCTTAGCTCTTCGAATCTTCTGTAGGTATCCATCAATTTATGCTCTGACCATCTAGCAATTTGCCTTGTTGTTCGATATAAAGCATCAACAAGTTCGACTCCCATTCTTTTAATCTTTAGAGCATAGTCTTGGCTTTCAAGTTTAGCCTTTTTCCAAGTAGGAGGAGTAGGCTTCTTTGAAGGATCCTTGAGCATTTTATGAATTCTTTCAATTTTTCTTTTAGCTCATTTGCCGACTAGTCTTTAAATTGAGCCCTTGTTGCTTTGTAAGGCATGAACTTCATAATATGATCAAGATAATCTTGCTTTAGCTCTGGATCATCAGAAGTTGGATTTTCAGACTTAGTTTTACTCAAATCCTTAGCAAATTCTTCAATGTTTCTCACTTTGCTCAGTTGAAATTACAAGGAGATTTGTAAACCTATGTCATCTTTATCTTTTGATTTTTCTTTTGCAATAAACTCAGCTTGTCTAGCCTTTAACTTAAGATATTCATCAAGATTCTAAGGCTTTCGATACCCCAGCAAGAATGGAAATTCTCTCTGTTTTGGATCCTCTACCTTGTAAAAAGCTTCTATCTCTCCTCTAACAGCAAAAAGTTCCAAAGGGTATAGTGCACCCATTGGAAGGAATGAAGATGATAAGTGCATGGGTGGAATTGGGGTTTCTAGATATGGCAGTGATGAGGTTGGTTGGGAAGTGGATTGTGATGATGCAGGGCGTGGTGATTGACTCTCATTATCATCATCATCATCAACAACAACAAAAGTTTTCTTTTTACGTTGGAATTTAAGTTTTGGAAATGGTGGAAGTGTAGGAATTTGAAGTGGTGTAGATATGGGTTCGGTTAATGTTGGAAATGTGAGTGGAGCAGTGGTTTGAACAACATCTGTTGTTCCAGCATCTGCTGTCACAACATCTATCCTAAAATCTGTTGGGGTTATGGGGATAGAGGATACAATGATAGTAGCTTCAGCAGTGGTTGTAGAAGAGATGGGAGTTGGTTGTCTTGCTTTTCTTTTGCAGACTTTCTTTGTCTTGAACTACCAACATCTTCTTCGTCCAATTGCTTAGTTTTTTCTTTTTCAATGAGCATCAAAGCTTTAGCTTCAAGTGTATCTTATCTTTTCTGCTTTTCAACAGCAATCCTTTCAGCTTCTTTGTTTAGGGTCTCATCAATTCCTTTTCCCAAAGTAGCTTCGGATGCTTCTGAAGTGGTTGCAGTGGTTGTTGGCTATTGTTGCACCTTTGATTTAACATTTGAACCAGGATGCAACTTTCTCATGTGATCTTTCTCCCCCTTTTCGGCATCATTTTTTATGTCATCTTGAAGAATGATAACCGGGGAAGAGCCAACAGTTTTTAGAAAATGGTTTTTGATGGCTTTAATGTCGGATTGTGTATCTTTATAGAGCCTCGACCATATTTCTGATCAACTTCATATGGGTTTCACGCTTAAATATCTGCCAATTGTCTCTGAGCTAGGATGATTGGTTGAACAACCTTCCATAGCTCTCCAGCATTTTGTGTTGGAGATGGTTGAGGTTGAGAATTTTTGAGCATTTGTTTCATCATGGATTTGATTTCTTCAATAGATGATTCCATGGTATTGATTCTCTTCGTCAATTATTGATATTGTAATTTATCACCTAAATGGATAGGATCATCTAAATTCCTAGCAGAGGTAGTTGTAATTGGATCATCAACATGAGGAGTCTCAATGTTGTCAGAACCAAATGGCCCTTGTTCGTGGTACTGGGGACTTCCAACTGGCTCAGAGGATACAATTGTTGCTTCAGCACTTGTTGCCTTCAAGGAAGTCTTATGTATGTAACCACTGTCCAACTTGAGCCACTATTGTAGCAACAGTTGTAGTAGTTGCTTCACTTGAACTACCACCAAGAGTTACATGTAACTCATGGGGTGTAACTTCCTCAACTGTTTCTGGGTTGGCTAATTGAGTTTTCTCAGTTTCAGTCAATGATGGAGTTAAACTCTCAGTGATGGTGATTGAGAGGGACTGCTTGTAATCTGAGTTTTCTCGATAGCTTGAAACAGGGGTAAGAATGTGGCAGGAATTGCAGAGATGGGTAGTGGAGTAGAAAGAGACATAGCCCTGGGAGAGGGGCTTGAGAACAGGTGTTCAAGTGAAGCATCTGCCTCATAGTGTGGTGTCCCCATACTTACAACTTGTTCCTTTTGTGAGGAAGCAAGAGGAGCTTGTGATGGTGATCTTTGTACCAACTGCTGTGAGGAAGTAGCAGCAGTGGTTGTAAGTGACTTTGGTGCTGTCACAGGTAAAACATCTGAGATCTTATCTTCCAGAGTTACCTTTTTGGGATGTTTGGTGGGCTTCTTACATTTGGTGGGTTTCTTTTTGGGTTTTTCTGGTGGGGTTGCACAACACTAGTTGTAGTGCCATGTTCACCAGGAGCAGTGGGCTCAGCAACAGAGGAAGGAGCAGTGGTTGTAGAAATAGTTAAAACATGCCCAGTCTCTGTTGCTTTTGTTTTCAACACTTTTGGTTTTTGTGTTGAGAGTCTAGTAAAAGTTTCATTTTTAAGGCTGCCAACTTCACAGATGACACGTTGTTGCAAATCAGTTTCAGAAACTTGTTTTTGCAAATAGAAACTCAACAACCTAGGGTGTATCAAAAAAACTTTACCCTTTTTCATATTATTAAAATTTGCAACCAAATCAGAAAACAATACCTGATAAAAGTTAAATTTTGAATTAGTTAAGATAGCATAACCCACGTACTGAATATTTAAAGGTATTTCATTAAAAGCAGTCGTTTTGGCTGACAAACATAATAAAAAGGAGTGGAAAAAGAATTTCATGTAGCGGGAAATTCAGGTTTAAAAATGGTAATACCTAATAATTGACCTTCATATCCTCGCTCAATGAATTCAGCGTGTAAATCTTTCTTTGGAAAAGAAGTGGGGTAATCGAGGTCGTTAAGACCAAATGTGGTGGAGATAGTAGATGAAGAGATTTGAACAAGTGACTATCCAATATTTGAAGTGATGGCAAAAGGCTTTTTGTGTTGAACCTCGAGTTCAGTATTTGCCCAAAATGGGCGAAGGGTATCAAGATAAATTAGAGCCTTGGCCAGTAACACATCTTTGTATGATGATGTTTGTAAAACATCAATCATGGAGTGAAACACAGTGTTATATTCGTTTTTTCGAATATCGGAAGGTAATTGTGGGGATTTTATGATGAGATTCATGGTGAAAGAGTGATTATTGAGGGTTTGGAAGAAGAGAGTAATGGAGAAGTTTTGAAATCGAAACGACAAGTGGAACTCTTTTTGGATGAAATAGGGTTTATCAAGGGAAAAGTGAATGCTGATATGGCAGCGGTTTCCAAAATATCTGATGGCTAACATCTGTGCACGTGTAAACTCTAATGGATAATGGAAGACAGTTGTTTGGAAACCTCTGTTGGATACTAGTAGTGGTTTTGAACAGAGGAATGAACATTGGTGATTACAATTAGAGGATAGATTATCAGTGGATTGGGAAAATAGTGGTTTCACCAATAGTGGAAGTAGAATAGAGGATACACTTTCAGCAATAGATAGATTTAGATGCCAAGCATAGGTTTAGAGAAACAATGAGAGTTATTGAAAATTTTTAATGTTAGCTATTTTTAAAGATGGATTTTTTATTTTCTAAAAACATTTTAATGCTATTTATGCATGGAACACAAATGCTTGTTTTTATTCCATGTTTAGCATATCAATTCTAGAGATTAGACTTTCAAAGGTGGATGTATCTAATGCTTTTGTTAGAACATCTGCCAGTTGATCTTTAGTTGGAAAATGATGTAGAGAAATCAAACCTTTTTCATAGCAATATCTCACAAAGTGATATCTGATGTCAATGTGCTTCATGGTAGAATGAGATACTGGATTGTTAATAATGTTTTCAGCTGCTTGACTATCTAACATGAGAGGAGTCTTTAAAGAAGTTACACCAAAATCCAATAGTTGATTTTGAAGCCATAGGAGTTGGTAGTGCAGCTTGCAGCAGCAATATACTCAGCCTCTGCTGTGGATGTCGATACTTCAACTTGCTTTTTGCTTTGCCAAGACATAAGCAATTGCCTAGGAATTGACATCCTCCTGAATTTGACTTCCTTATGGTGTGACATCCGGCAAAATCACTGTCTGAATAACTTAAAAGCTCAATATTTCCATTAGATGGATACCAGATACCAAGTGTGGGAGCACCTTTTATGTATCTGAATATCCTTTTTACAGCAATGAGATTGGACTTCCTAGGTGCTGACTGGGATCTGGCACAAACACATGTTGCAAACATGATGTATGGCCTTGATGCAGTTAGGTACAATAAAGAACCTATCATGCTTCTATAAAGAGTTTGATCAACCAAGTCATCTTTGTTATCAACAGTGACTAGATTTGTGGTTGCCATGGGTGTGCTACATGGTTTACAATCATTCATATCAAATTTTTTAAGTAGTTCTTTGACATACTTACTTTGGTGAATAAATGTACCATTTTGCAATTGTTTTACTTGGAAACCAAGAAAAAATTTGAGCTCACTCATTGCACTCATTTCAAACTCTGCTGCCATGAGTTTTATGAACTCTTCACACATGGCAGTGCATGTGGATCCAAAAATGATGTCATCCACATAAATTTGGACAAGCATCAAATCCTTTCCTCTCCATTTCAGAAATAAAGTTTTGTCAATTTTACTCCATGTAAAACCAATGGATAAGAGAAAGGTGAAAAGAGTTTCATACCAGGCTCTTGGTGCTTGTTTCAAGCCATACAAAGCTTTGTTAAGCTTGTAGACATGATTAGGATAAAATGCATCTTCAAAGCCAGGAGGTTGACAAACATATACCTCTTCTTTGATCTTACCATACAAGAATGCACTTTTGATATCCATTTGAAACACCTTAATGTTGTGGTTGGCAACAAAGGCTAAGAACAATCAGATGGCTTCTAATCTTGGTACAGGAGCAAAGGTTGTATCATAGTCAATGCCTTCTTCTTGTCTGTAACCTTGAACCACAAGCCTAGCTTTATTCTTAACAGCAATACCCCTTTCATCAATTTTGTTTTTGAAGACCCATTTTGTGCCAATTGGACATACATCCTTTGGCAATGGTACAAGTTCCCATACTTGTTGCCTTTTAAACTTAAGGAGCTCTTCTTGCATGGCTTCTACCCAACTATTGTCTTTTATTGCCTCTTGGTACTTGATAGGTTGTGTGAGAGATAGGAAACCAGCAAAAAGAAAAATGTTTTGAGATTGACTTCTGATGAGCACCCCTTCATTAATGTTGCCAATGAAGAGATCAGGTGGATGGCTTTTAAGGTAGATTAGATCTCCCTTATATGGAATAATGACATTTTGAGGTGAAGGTTGCAGATGGGAATTAACTGAGCTAACATCTGTTGGCAATTTTGAAGAGCCAACATCTGTTTGAAATGGAGGTGGAGGTATTAGTGAGAGAGGTGTGAGAACATGATGACTTTTATCCACAGTGGTTGGACTTTTATCAACAGAGGTTATAGTTGATGAGATGGCAGAGGATTGAGCATCAGCAGTGGTTGATCCAACAATGGCAGAGTTTTCACAGTTGTTAATAACATCTGCTACTCTGGTGGTGGATGTGGCTTTATACTGTGGAATCACAATGTCATATCCATAGTCTTGTTGTGGAGACTGTGGTGTACCTGCAGGGTCAGTCTTAACAGACACACCTTCAAATGTAAATTTGTTTAAATCAAAAGGTTCAACAGGATTTGCTAGAATTTTTAATGAAGAAAGTTCATTGAACTTAACATTAAAGGTCTCTTCCACACACCTAGTCCTTGAATTAAAGACTATGTAGGCTTTAGCAGTGGTTGAGTACCCCAGAAAATAACCACAGTCTACTTTGGCTGCAAATTTTTAAATTGAATCTTTTAGATTTAAAATAAAGCATGGGTAGCCAAAGATTTTAGAGTATGAGATCAGTGGTTTGATCTTGAACAAAGTTTCATAAGAAGTGGATTGATGCCTAGGGTTTATCAAAACTCTGTTTTGAACATAACAAGCAGTGTTTACAGCCTCTACCCAAAAGGACAAGGGTAAACCAGAATCTACAAGCATGGTTCTAGTAGCTTCAACTAAAGTTCTGTTTTTCCTTTCAACCACCCTATTTTGTTCTGGTGCTCTTGGAATGTTGTACTGTCTTACAATTCCTATTGACACATAAAACTCATCCAACTCCTTATTTTTAAACTCCGTGCCATTGTCACTCCTGAAGATTTTTACTGGCAGGTCAAATTTCTTTTCAACTTGTTTCTCAAATCCTTGCAAGATTCCTTCAGTCTCATCCTTGGAGTGCAAAAAGTAAGTCCATGTAAACTGTGAAAAATCATCAACTATGACAAGAAAATATTTCTCTTTTACTTAGACTCATGATTTTTACAGGGCCAAAAAGTCCATGTGTAACACTTTTAAGCACTGGCTTGTTTTGGGCTAACCATGGGTTTGTAAGAACTTTATGTTGTTTTCCTTTTAAATAGGAAACACAATGTTTTTCTTTTGTGAAAAATTTTTGTGGTAAGCCTCTTACTAGGCCTTGTTTAGAGAGTGTGGTGATAGTTTCCAGATTTGTGTCTCCAACTCTTCTGTGCCATAGTTCTGTCTCTTTGTTAAAGGCAACTGAGAACAGACAGGCATCAGTAATTGGATTATCTTTCAACATATCAACCACGTACACATTGCCACTCCTATGAGCAACAAGTTATGTTTTGCTCTCAGCTATGATTTGATCAATCTTTTTAACCACTTATGGCCCAACAATCTGACAAGTTTTCTTGGTGAAGAATGACCCATAGTCCTTGTCACTCATTTGTGAAACACTAAGAAGATTAAATTTCAGATTGTCAATAAGATTAAATTTCACATTTTCTTAGTGAACTGTTCCTGGCCCAAGCACCTTCCCTTTTGAATTATTACCAAAGGATATATCACCCCCCATGAGCCATGAAGTCTTTGAGAAGGGCTCTACATCCTTTCATACGCCTGGAGCCTCCACTATCTACATACCATAAACTATCAAGGCAAGTAGAAGTTCCCTGCACAGTGGTAAAAATTAGTTTAGGTGGGTTTCCAAAGCCAAAATGGCTTTGGAAAGGGTCACAAACATATCAATCTCAAATTTGGAAGAATGGTCAGTGGTTAGAACAGATCTTTGTAACATCTATTAAGACCCATCTCCTACCAAATGATAGTAACCATGAGGATGCCTATTTAGTCTTGGTTTTGAGGGCTTTTTGTAACCCTCATAACTAAGCGGTACCTTTTGATAAATTGGTTGGCCATATCCTCTAGGGTACTTGTTGGCAGGTGGTGCATTTGTTACCTGCACCTCTCTGGGAGCAGAGGTTTTGTGCAGTGCTTTGGTAACAGGTGTTTCAACAAGCACAAAGGTCTGTTTAGACTTTCCTTTTGAAGTATTAGTCTTTGAACTCTCCAGTGTTTTGGATTTATACTCATTCTTTTTCACATCAAAGTTTTTGAGATAAACACACTCTTGAGTTTTATGATTTGTTTTATTACAAATTGTGCAGTTTGGAGAATCACTAATCATACTTGTTTTGTTGATGTCATAAACTTTTAGAAAACAGTTTTTGGTAACATGGTTCTTCTTTTCACAAAAATCACAAAACAAGTTTTTGACCTTTTCTTTCTTTTTCCCTTTTAGAGACTTTTTGTCAGCAGATGTTGAAACATATGCTGGTAAATCTGTTATGAGAAAGATTCTTGCCTTTGGTGCTATGACACCTTCAATGGTTGAAAAATCCATTGGCTTGAAATTTTCAAGAATGTCACATTCATCAGACCATGTGGGTTTAAATTGATATTTCTCAATCTCCTCAAAAGTTGAGGATCCCTCATGTCTAAAACAAATTTATTTCCAATTTATCATTGACTTTAATTTCGTGACCAGATAAGTTTGTTGGACCAATTTCAACCACACCAGAATCATTTTCTGTAACATTTTTAGAAACTTTGTCATTTTTCTTGAATCCTAAGCCAAATTTTATGTTACCTTTGACCAGGTTTTCTAGCAAAATCTCATAACCTTTATAGGATTCACCCATTTTTCACAAGTGATTTGGGGGGGATTCCAACTCCTTTTTGCAAACTTGATATTTTTCTATCATAGGTTGGAGTTGATTCTTGGTTATGGTGGCTTCATGTTTTAAGCTACTGATTTCATATTCTTTTTCAAACAATTTAGTTTTTAGCTCTTTTGAAAGCTTTTCAAACTGCAATTCATCATCTAAAATCTTGTTCCTAAGGTTTTCATTCATCTCTTTTATGTTAGCAAAAGTTATGATGCATTTATCTAAACATAGATCTTTTAAAACCTGAGGAGATACCTTTAGCAGCCATCATGGCACAATCACATTCACCTTCACAAACACTAGCATCCCATGGGTCAGACAGAGATTTCACATGTTCATCAACACTTTCTTTTGTAACAACTGTTTCATCATGAACATTAGACCCAATAGATTTAGACTCAACTTCCTCAAATTCAACACCCTCAACTATAGACTCTAATGCCCTAAAGCAAATTTCTTTTTGTTTCTTTTCAATGTCAGCAATTAAAGCAAAGTATTCATAGTCAGATCCTCGGGCAATCTACTCCAATCAACAAAGCCCTGAGTAAAGAAACTCTGTTGATTAACCTCTGCCTGAGTAGTGGTTTGAGTAACTTGTTGTGCAGGTTTCATTTGAACCTGAGGAGCTGGTGCTTGAACATACTGAATTTGAGGAATAGTGCTTTTAACATATTGCACAAGAACAGTGGTAGCAGGGTGTGCAAAATGAGCAGTGTTTTGCATATAAGGAGCAGGGGTATATTGGGAATAATGGACAGTGTTTTGAGGTCTAGGGCTAGGGTGTGTGACAACTTGTCCAGTTGATTGAGACCTACATTCTCTAGCAAAGTGTCCTAGCCTATTACATTTATAACACTTAATCTTTGACTTATCTAGCCCAACTTTGTCCCCCCACACAACCCTGGAAACTTTCTACCAGTTCTATTGTAATATTTGTTAGCCCTAACACTTAATAAAGCCAACTAGTGCAAAATGTCCATCACTTCCAAATCCGAAGGATCAAAATGTTGAAGGTCATTCAACTCAAAGCATAAGTTATCAGAAGTTTAGCTTTTCCCATTAGCAGCAAATGCATAATTAGGTGTGTAAGTGTCAAAGTTGATATTTCCACCATAAGTTATATCAATGAAATGATCATAACTCTGATCCTTACTACTACCAGTGACTTCTTCTTGGCCAAACAATGTTGTACTACCAAATGCATAGTCATTAACCACCTTGCAAGACTCTTGTAGCTTCTTTTTCTGGTTCAGCTCTCTCTCAAAAGTGAGGAGCCTACCATGAAGCTGAGTAAGACTCATTTCTTTGAACCCAACTGAGTTTCTATTTACAAAACCTATAGTGTCCCACTTGTCTTGTAATGATCTAAGAAAACGACTATTTAAAGTCGAATTTGCAAGTGTAACATTTACCAGTTTAAGCTCACTAATGTGACAACTAACTCTTTCAAACTATTGGGTTAGTGACTCTCCTTTTACATGACAAAACATTCCATATTGTTGATTCAGAACCTCTTTGTTGTTTTCAATCACTTCCTCAGTCCCGCCGAATTACTCTTTCAAAGCATCCCATAATTCCTTTGCACTGTTGCAATGCAACATGCCAGCCTAGATATCGTTTGGCAATGGAGTAAATTGCACAAAACGTCCTTTAAGTTTCACCAATCTTGCAGGTTTCAGCCTTAAACTTTAAAAGTTGCCAAAACCAGCCTTTAAGATAAAATTATTTATGGGTTTCATCCTTTATCACTAACCCAGTTATTAAATCATGTTAAATGGCATCACATGCAAGCCATGTGAGGGTAAAACCGTCTATTTCATACTTAAAGGATGTTTTGTGCAATTTACTCATATTTATTACTTACAGAAGATCTAATATTGTTGAGTTATTTCTCACGCTTCAAAGAAGTTGCTGGACAACTTTGTTCTCCTCAGACATACGCACACGCCTTGACCGAATCTGAGACTGTACACGAGCCAACGTTTGCATACATTTAACTGATTGACCTTGAACCACCGATCTCAACCGCCAACGTTTGCTTGGCGTTTGACTGATTGACCTTGAACCACCAATCTCAACCGCCCAAGCCCTCTAAGAGCACGCAATGCCATCCTCGCCTGAAAACAATATAATCATATAACCCCACAGATCAAAAAACAGTTTTACAAATTTTTATTATGCTAATATAATTTACCAAGTGCCCGCGATAAGCTGTTTGAATCCTGATAGCAGCCATTTCTACTGCAGATTTATTCAGGAAATGGGCGCTGGACGTCAAGAGGACAACTTTGGCAGCAGCATGGGCGACTGCCACCTCCGCTTCTGTTGCCACTGCGGTCGCATACGCGACCAAATACGCGTGTTTACTCTGCTCATTCTCGGCTTCATTAGATTAACAAAATTCCCTACTGTTTTTGTTTGTGACAAATCTTTATCCACACTCCTACTACTCTTTCCGTTTCCAAACCAATATTTCTTTGAACTCTTTTTACAAGATTTCTGTTTTATAAAAACATTAAAGTTAAAAGTTAAAAGTTAAAACCCACATTGGCATTTCATCAAACAACTTGTGTGCAAAGAAAAGAATTTCAAAAAGATGAAACAATTAGAAACCTGTTCTTTCTTTGAATAAGAATGGCTTATAGCTTTCTTTACAGCAGATTACCAGCTTCCTTTCTTCCATATTGTTGATCAAATCATTTTCAAACATTAAACAATCAAGTTAACAAAATCAAAATACTATAAAAGCAAAACATGCAAGTGAAATACCTGCAAGTGTGGAGAAAATGGGGAAACAATGATGCGAATTTTGGGTTAAATTTGAAAAGGTAATGAGTGTGTGATAAGAGAGATTTTTGGTGAATGTTTTGGTTGATGTTTGAAGATGAACAAAGGTTTTTTCGGTTATGGACATGAATCTAACATGAAAAAGACGGTTTTACCCTCACATGCCTTGCATGTGAGGCCATTTAACATGATTTAATAACGGGGTTAGTGATAAAGGATTAAAGACTGGTTTTGGCAACTTTTGAAGTTTAATGCTGAAACCTGCAAGATTGGTGAAACTTAAAGGACGTTTTGTGACAACTAACTCTTTCAAACTATTGGGTTAGTGACTCTCCTTTTACATGACAAAACGTTTCATATTGTTGATTCAGAACCTCTCTGTTGTTTTCAATCACTTCCTCAGTCCCGCCGAATTACTCTTTCAAAGCATCCCATAATTCCTTTGCATTGTTGCAATGCAACATGCCATCATAGATATCGTTTGGCAATGCAGAGGCCATGATGCTAAATGCCTTTACATCTAGCTCGATTTTTTGAAACTCTTGCTCGGAATAATTTGCAGGATTCTTTGGTACTTGGACTTCAGGGTCCTCTGTACTCGGCATCATTGGAACATGAGGTCTAAAGATGACCGACTTCCAACAACCGGTGTTTTACTGAGCAAGGACATGACCCATCCGTCTTTGCCAGATATTATACTCAGATTTGACAAGGATCGGTGGTTTAAACATGTTGCCGGTGTTATTAGGATCTTGTGAAGTGTGTGACATTCTGGTTGTTTACAAACAATTTTTGTTTAAAAACTTTGATAATGTAATTAAACTCTATTTTCAATAAAAATGAACAAACCGAATTAGCAGCGAGAGCTGATTTATTCAGATCAAATTGATGGTTAAATCAAATTCGATTAACCAGGCTCTGATACTAAATGTAAGGATCTGGGTTTGAAACTATTATGAAAGTTCAAAAGATGAAAGATAATAAATCAGATGAACATGCAACGGAATGATGAACTTTAATTCATAATAATTGAGAGATTGTTTTCATTGTTATGCTTTTGTGATTATAATTACTTGCATATAACTCGCAATCTCCCCCTCAGCCTAAGATCACTGATTTGTTCATATAGAATGTAAGGAAGAAATGTGAGATTGATAAGCGATGAAAACTAATCAAATAGAATAATACAGGCACTGTTGTATTTATACTAGAATCTTAACAACTGAGCATCTTATGATGATGTCAGCATGAAAGTGACATAAAACAATATTAACAAACTAACATCTGCTAAGCTAACCACTGCTATAACTAAACATTACAAAGACTGATAGTTAAACACTGATGAGACATCCTCTGTTGCGCTTTAGCAGAGCTTTGTAAGGTAGACCTTAGCTTAGTCTTCAGCAGAGCTTTGCCTTGGCAGACCTTTAACTTTAGACTTCAGCAGAGCTTTGTCTTTAATAGAGTTTTTCTATAGCATACCTTTGGCATTTAGTCTTCAGCAAAGCTTGACTTAGGCAGATGTTATATTATTATTAGGATCAGAGGTTTTAGTATATTTTAGCTATCTATCATCTGTTCTTTTGTAGGGTTCAATTCCAACAATCTTCCCTAGAACAGATGATGCCAAAACAACACTTTATTACTGATCTTTTTTCCTCATCAATGATTCCCTTATTTGTCCTTTGAACTGAAGTTTAAAGTCCAGGGCAATCATATCAACTACATCCCTTTCAAGTTCAAGATTCAGCAAGAGGTCAGTTGCATCCAGACCATATGCATCCTCCATTTTTATCTTTTGAACTCTACCATCTGACCTGAGCAGTGTCAATTCATGGGTGTCTATGGAAGACTTCCATTTTAGAATTTTTGAGTTAGGTGGTTTTCTTGGGAGTAGGGTTATTTATGATGAGTTGGGTCAGATAGGTTTGCTTACAAGTGTAGAAAGTGTGGCTCTAAGCTTATCACTTGCAGCATCTGTGTGGTACAAAATTTGATTCTTTATCGCCTCTTTTCTTAGTTCTTCATGCATCCTTTGATCCTCTTCTTCCATCAGTTTTTGCCTCTTTGCTTGAATTAAGGCAATGGTGGGAAGCCTGAGGTTAAAGTTGATCTTTTAGGAGCATGGGTCTGTTGAGGAGCAGTGGTTGGTTGAGAGTAGATTGGCTTTCTTGGGACAGAAGGATCTTTCTTTCTTAGCTCTTCCAATCTTCTGTAGGTATTGATCACTTTAGGCTTTGACCATCTAGAAATTTGCCTTGTTGTTCCATATAGAGCATCAACAAGTTTGGCTTTCTTGGGACAGAAGGATCTTTCTTTCTTAGCTCTTCCAATCTTCTGTAGGTATCAATCACTTTAGGCTCTGACCATCTAGCAATTTGCCTTATTGTTCCATATAAAGCATCAACAAGTTCGGCTCCCATTCTTTTAATATTTAGAGCATAGTCTTGGCTATCAAGTTTAGCCTTTTTCCAAGTAGGAGGAGTGGGCTTCTTTGAAGGATCCTTGAGCATTGTATTCAGTAAAGCTTTGCCTTGGTATACCTTTAGCTTTAGACTTCAGCAGATCTTTGTCTTCAACAGAGTTTTGCTATGGCAGACCTTTGATATTTAGTCTTCAGCAGAGCTTGACTTAGGCAGATATTATATTATTATTAGGATTGGAGGTTGTATTATATTTTGGCTTTATATCATCTCTTCTTTTTTAGGGTTCAATTCCAACAAATTTGTTGGTCATTTATACAATTGAATTTAATCTAAGACTACCGAACTGGGTATGAACCTTGTTCTCACATATTGTTTAAAATCGTTAATTAAGTTTTCGTGCAATTATTCATATTTTTAGTAGTTAAGTAATCAAAACAAACTTGTCGGTTCATTTCAACATTCTTTCAAACAAACAAACATTCAAATTAACAACATAGCAAGCTCATAAAAGTGACATTCTTTAAAATCAATTACGTTCGCGCGCAAACCACAAACTCTTCATGGTTCGGACCCTTACTACCACTAACACATTATTAAGGGTAATTTGGGACTATAAATATTATCTTTGACCGCGGCGCGACACTCCAATTGAATTTTGGCGTCGTTACCAGGGATTTCGTGCGCTTTGCGTTTGGATATTAATTGAATTCGTGATTATCTGTTTAAGTGCTTGTTTCCTTATTATCGTTTCTGCTTTTGTGTTATGCGGGTGTGTTACTTGTGCAGGTTACAGGTAGTGCATGCATACATGGAACTCCGGGAGGACCTCACCATTAGTGTTCGAATCGGAGATCGAGCAGGTCATTTGAAAAAACCTAGCCAACTGATTAGAGTCAACTCTTGTCTCTAATCCGCCCGAAACCAACGCACCACCTACACCATCCTTTGGACCCATTCCAATGGATAACCAAAACTCCAACCAACCCAATAACCAAAACCAACACCAATACCAATACCCAAATTACCCTCCTCAAAACTAGAACATCCGAAATAACCAATTGGAGGGTGACAACAATTCGAGACCACCAACACCACCCTTCCAAAACCGTGGCCGAAACCGAAACAACAACCGACGTACACCCACACCTCCACCTCAAAACCAAAACCGACAAAACCCATTACCACCCAACCTCAACAACCGAAACGTTAACGCCAACCGTGGAGTTAACCCGAATCGTGGCAATCCCGCGAACTAAGATCAGTTCTTCAATCTCGATGATTTGAGGAACAATATTCCCGACGATGCACCTTATAGCGTTCCCGGTTACCAATCACTGGAACATGTGAGTATTCACTCGGAATACTCGGACGACGGCGGGAATTATAATGATCGGGTTGAAGATGAAGCATGGGGGAGTGATAATGAGGGCAATTTTATCATGCTCGGGGTTTTGAGCATGAAAATGGTAGCTATCAAAATACCAATTTCATGGGGAATGACGAGGGATACAGGTACGATTATGGTTGAATTGATGGCTACGGAAAATACCGTCAACCACGAAATAACCAAGGAACCGGAATGATGAGAATTACATTTACAATCAAAATGTCAACCGTAACCAGATTCCATAATTCGTGGGTGGAGGTAATCAAGGGGGTGATCGAAGAGGTAATCTAAAACCGGGGAATCAATAGGTTAACGGTCCACACCGTCAACAACAACAAGAACCCCGAGGAGTGAATGGTTGGTTTCGACCGGTGGTCACCAAGAATGACTCACCTATTATCCATACACCTAGAGGGATAAGATCGTTTGAGTGTAAGCCAAACTACATCAACATCCTACCTCACTTCAATGGTAGGACACATGACGAGCCGTATACTCATTTGGCGGAGTTTTGTGCGATTTGTAGCACTATTGGGGGCCATAACTTTGAGATCGAAGAAGTAAAGTTAAGACTTTATCAGTTATCGTTGAAGGACAAAGCGAAACAGTGGTTCCTTACTCTACCGGCCAATAGTAGTCCACTTGGGCTGAAATGTAACAAGTATTCCTTGACGAATACTATTCGATAGCGAAAACTGACGATGCACGAGACGATATTCGGTCATTTCGACAATTGTCAGGTGAGTTGTTACATGAGGCACTTGCTCAATTCAAGGAGTTGGTTCGAAAATGCCCTCACCATCAGATTCCCCAATGGGAGTTGTTGAAGTGTTTCGTACGGGGGTTAGATGCCGAAGATCACAAGTACTTGCAATCAGCAAGTAATGGTATGTTATTGAATAACCACGAGGAAGACAATTGGGAGTTTTTGGAAAGAGTGAGCAAAAACTCCAAGGCGGTTTCTATGGCGCACCGAGCCAAAAAGTATCTGATCTCAAGGTTTTGGCCCGACTACGATGCTACTTCCAAGGATCGGATTGAAACATTAGAACGGGGGTTGGCACGAATGAAGAAGAAAAAAGTGGGGGCGGTGAAATTCGTTGTTTGTGAAGATTGTGGTGACCTCAGTCACCGGGCCGAGAATTGTCAAATGAACATGGCCCAACCACCGACGAGGTGAATCAAGTGTATGGAGATGAAAAGAAATTTTATACGAACTCCAACACTTATCACCCGGGTTTTAGGAAACACCCTAATTTTAGGTATGGTAACACCTCAAACCAAGTAAACCCAAACTTTCAAGCAGGTAATCAAGGTGGTTCTTCGTACAAAAATCGCCAAGGCGGTAACCAAGGGGGTTACCAAAGGAACTACAATCAAGGCGGTAATGGGGGTGCTAGGTGCATACGTTCCTTTTTAGCTTTCTAATAAGTGGATTGTATTTTGTATTATATTTACCGGGGTGAAATTTTGGGGATGTTAGCCATGTTACATCCCTTGTGCGTTTTAAAAGCTATTCTTACACATTGAGGATAATGTTGACCTCAAGTGTGGGGATGGGAGAAAAAGTTTTTCGATTTTGACCCGTTCATTTGAACACTACACATTGAGCAGAATGTTGACCTCAAGGGTGAGGATGGGGGAAATTTCAAAAAAAATCAAAATGTATTTGTTTGAAGCAATTTAAAAAGCACAGGTAATTAAGTAAATGAGGGATGGCACAACCCATGTGGTCTTTTGTCATGGTAAAGTTCAAATTAATAACATGAAGGGTATTTAGCGGGTGGTTATTTGGGAATAATCCGCCTAAGAAACTTGCATTTTGTGCATATCATATACCATCCCCTTTGTACATGAGATTTTGAGCCGCTTTACACATTATAGATTTATGCATATATTTCTTTGTTTTAGTGGACCATTAGTCGCGTATTGTAGAACTTGCAACTTTTGATGCATTTGAGACCATAGACCAAATACGAGCACAAGAATGATTAAGGAATTAGGTAAACCTTTTCCTTTTACACTATTTATATATCCGTACCCAAAATCAATCCCTTAGTCGCCAACTTTGAGGCTAAACCTTTCGTTTGACCAACCATTTAGCCTTTGACCATTGCGTCTTCTATCTTTAACCCGTGTGATGAAAACTTGATTTTAGGATTAGTTGTTTGACTTAAAAAATTGAAATTCAGAAAATATCATGAAAAAGAACAAAAAATCGTTGAGAAAAGTACAAGAAGTTTGTATTGATAGTTTATTGAATAAAAGGCGAAATTCTTTGCCTCTTAGTTTTTTTTATTCATAGTGGTCGTTTTTAGAGTAGTTGTGCCACCTTAGCCACTTTCAAGTTATCCTATTCCATACCCTTAGCCTAGCCCGTTACAACCCTTTTTAAAGACCTTTTGACTTGTACTTAGTATTTGTGTTCGGTGGTGATGAATGATTGATTTGCAAGCTTATGCGGGTACGTGTTCTAATTGGTTTGAGTGATTACATCAAAAGTGCTAATGCATCATCTATTAGCCAATTTTTAAACCGAGTGGAGAGAACATTGTGAGGGGTGTGTATGAATTTTGAGTTCCAAGGGCGGGTTAATCTTGGGTAACCATTCTTATGTGATTACTCACTTTACCGCTAAATATGTTGAAAATTGTAAGAATCATGAACCGGGTATGACAATAGACCTTAGTTTATGTCTCGAGAATGGAAAGTATGTTTTCGTTTGACCCACGTGAAAGTGAAAAACATATTTGCTTGAGGGCAAGCAAAAGACATGTGTGGGGATGTGATGCATGGTCGAATACCGGTGTTCTCTTATGTTTAAGTTGATGTTTTTACATAACTTTTGGTTTCGAATAGCCTACTTTTAATTGGAATTATGTTTTGCAGGTCTACTGGAGTTTAAGAAGCTATTCGGGAGCTATACGGAGCACCGGCATGGAAAACGGATCAACCGGGAATGCAAAAATGGAAAACAGAAAACGAGAAATGCACGTGCCGTCGGCGACGCCCCTCTGATGTTTTCGTCGGCAAAAAACCTCTGTAGGCAGTGGAGTAAGACGTCGGAAGAAACCAGGATATCCAAGGGCCCCTGGTGGGCCGTCGGCGACGCCCTCGTCTGATCCACTTCGCGAATTTTGTTGTTTGGTGTTTGGGGGATGAGTATAACACATGGTTTTGACCATTTTCCGAGCACATTTCTTGAGTTTGAAACACCATCTTGGAGCCAAGAACACCCCAACCTTCAATTCAAATCCATCCAATTCATCCATCACAATCCGAATTGATCATCCATCATCCTAAACCCTAATCCACCTTCATTATCATCCAACCTTCAATCCATTCACCATCACCACTCACCATAAACCCTAATCCTCATCAAAGCTTCAAGATTTCAAAGTTCGAACTCTCATCATCCGGTGATCATGTTCCATTCACCATGAGCGGCTAGTCTCTTTGAATTTCACCCCGGTAAGGTTTTTGTAAGTTCCTAGGGTTAAACAGTGTTTTGAGTTTTGATTTGTCACAAATTGTAATTTTATTTTGAAACCTATAATAATATCTTGCATTTGTATCGAATTCATGAATTGTCGAATGAAGATTAAATTAGACTTTTCGAGATGTTTATGTGCAATTATGCCTTGTCTAGGTTAGAGTTTACATGCCCTTGGTAACGAAGTGCACCGCAGTCCGTTGTCTATGTGTTGATAGCAATTGACACCTAAGCCACGCGACACTAAATTCGTTGGTCATTTATACAATTAAATTGAATCTAAAACGTGTAGTGTCACACCCCAACTGATGGTAAAAACATCTCGCGGGACGAAATAGATTGCTCGAGTCAGCATAACACTGGTTCGCGAGAATAGTTAAAATAACAAAATCTCATTTCATTTCAAAATTTGTCAAGTACAACATACGAAATTTCAAAGTACAACATTTAAAAGATTCAAGTACAACATGATTAACAATATGCAACATAAAGTCTAGTAATTTCTAAGTGCGTTTCTAGGAAGTCCTTACTAAGTTCCATCAACGGCGTCATCCTTAACCTGCAACATGTTAAAAGTATAGTTCAACACAAAAGTTTTGGTGAGTACACAAGTTTGATATAGCATAAGTATGAATAGTTTAAAGGAATCCACATGTTAAAATAGTATACTAGATTAGCGTAATCAAGGCATGCGATTACAAGTCAATCCTCAAAGTGTCACCGCAAAAAAAAAGAATAAACTTAACATGACCTCAAGAATACGGGTGGTGCGTTACTCCTATAGCGCTATATATGTTAAGAGGAGGCTCGTACGAAATTATTGACAAGTCATATCATATAAGAATGTTCCAAGTATACAAATCATGTATCACGTATCTTTAGCATGTATGATGGATTGTTTGTGTGTTGCATAAAGTATATGTGTGGTTGTGTGTATTTTTGATAGATTAAACATGTTGCACCCAAAAGTGTAAAACAAAAGGGGCTTTTGAGTGTACACACAGTTCTGCAAGCTTCCTAGTATTCCGTGCGTAGAGTGCTCAGGTGATGCAACCCGAAATTACCCTACATGGGGTAAACAGGTGGGCGTGAGTATACTGAGTCGAACGATAGATCCAGATTCTGAATAAGAAAGTACGGAAAGAAAATGAGAAAGTTACCACTCCATACGAAGTGGACTAACCCCCTCGTGCGAGCTGACTTGCAACTGGTAAGTGAAATAAGTATAGTATAGTCAAGTTTGCCATAGAAGTCAAGCATGGAGATGTCAAATCTTATCATATGATTCACCAAAGCACAAGGTTGCAATAACCCGGTTGGTCATGAATTAAAAGAATATAAGTCGAGTAAAACGTTAACAGCCTAGTGAGCAAGCTAGGTGCGTGCATCCCGAACATAATGGTGTTTGGGGACGTGTCGTAGCCTTGTCACTCTAATGAAAACTGAATCGGTTTTAGGATTTTAAAACATGTATCAACAGCGGCGGAACTTAATTCAGAGATTCTAGACTTCCAACGTTCTCACACTAGCTTAATACTAAGTTGCTTAGAACTTAGCTTAGCTCACTTGTTTGTACCAAAGAAGGAAAAGAAAATAGAAAAAGTAAGGAAATCTTGTCAGAGTTGGATGAATTTTATGTTAACACTCACTTTGGAGCTGATAGAATCTGCCAATTACTTGAAATTTTGAGTGGGAGTGAATGAGATTTCGGAAGTTTGGAAACGGGAGTGAAATGTCTGATTTATAGGAGAAGGGGGCTTGGCAGAAGCATCAAAATTTATTCAAGAGGAAGGTGTAATGAACAGATATGGGTACTTAGTCTTCAAATCACTTTCGAGTTCCCATGTAAACTCTGTGCCACGTTTTCCTTCCCATCGAACTTTGACTATGGGAATTCGACTGCGCCTCAATTGCTTGATTTCTTAATCCATGACTTCGACAGGTTTCTCCACGAAGTGTAAGGTTTCGTTGATTTGAAGGTCTTCAAGTGGAACATGGAGTCCTTTTTTAGCTAAGCATTTCTTCAAGTTTGAGACGTGAAACATAGGATGGACATTGCTGAGTTCTTGAGGTAGGTCCAGTCGATACGCTACCTTGCCAATCGTTTCGAGAATCTTGAAAGGACCTACATAGTGAGGAGCGAGTTTGCCTTTCTTACCAAATCAAACTACACTCTTCCAAGGGGATACCTTGAGAAGTACGTGATCACCTATGTTGAATTCCAAAGGGTTGCGTCTCTTATATGCGTCGCTCTTTTGTCGACTCCTAGCCTTGAGTAGATTATCATGTATTTGCAAGATTTTGTTCTTTGTCTTTTGTATGTGTTCAGGACCAGCGATTTGAGCTTCTCCGATCTCGTTCCAACAGATAGGAGATCGGCACCTTTGACCATACAAAGCTTCAAACGGTGCCATATGAATACTAGCGTGATAATTGTTATTGTATGAGAACTCTACCAAGTGTAAGTGAGAATCCCAGTTGTCATCAAAGTCAATTACGCATGAACGAAGCATATCCTCGAGAGTTTGGATAGTGAGCTCGGTCTGACTGTCATATTGAGGATGGAAAGTGGTACTAAGGTTAAGGTGGGTTCCTAGGGCTTTCTGGAAGTTTTGCCAAAGACGCGAGGTGAAACGAGCATCACGATCAGAAATGATGTCAATGGGAATACCATGACGACAAATGATTTCATTCATGTAGATACGAGCCAATTTCTCAACCTTGTAATGTTCACGAATGGGGAGGAAGTGAGCGGATTTGGTCGAACGATTAATTATTACTCAGTGACTATCATGACTAGAAGAGGTACGAGGGAGTTTGGTGATGTAGTCCATAGCTATACTCTCCCATTTCCAAACAGGGATCTCTGGTTGTTCGAGCAGGCCAGAGAGACCTCTATGTTCAGCTTTTACCTTGGAACAAGTAAGGCATTTAGAGACATAGAGGGCGATATCCTTCTTCATGCCAGGCCACCAGTAAGACGTACGAAGGTTGTGGTACTTCTTGTCAGCGCCAGGATGAATGGAATACCGGGATTTATGGGATTCCTTCATTAAGAAGTCATGAAGGTTATCACGATTAGGAATCCAGACATGATCGAGGTAGTAAAGCATACCATTAGGCTTGGTTTCGAGTTGGTTTTCAGCACCACATTTCATTTCGTTATATAAGTCGTTCTTGTTAGTGGATGAGTATTGTGCTTCACGAATGCATCGAATTTTGCTCATAGTTTGGTAATAACGAATACTCTTTACATGAGTTTTACGACTAAGAGCGTCGGCCACAACATTCACTTTGCAAGGATGGTAGCGAATCTTGCAGTCGTAGTCGTTGAGCAGCTCTACCCACCGACGTTGATGCATGTTGAGTTCTTTTTTATTAAAGATGTGCTGAAGGCTCTTATGATCGGTAAAGACCACGCACTTAGTACCATAAAGGTAGTGCTGCCATATCTTTAATGCAAAAACAACTTCACCAAGTTCAAGATTGTGAGTAGTATAATTCTTCTTATGTATTTTGAGTTGTCTCGAAGCATATGCGATAACCTTGTCTTGTTGCATAACAACACAACCAAGAACTTGGTTTGACGCATCGCAATACACCACGAAATCATCATTACCATCAGGAAGAGAAAGCATAGGAGCGTTGCAAAGCATGTCCTTACGAGTATGAAAAGACTCCGCTTGTTCAGGACCCCAAACAAAGGTTTATCTTTTTGAGTTAGTGAAGTAAGAGGAATAGCGATTTTTGAAAAGTTCGAAATGAAACGACGACAGTAACCAGCTAAACTAAGAAACGAACGAATTTCAGATGGAGACTCAGGAGCAATCCAATTCTTCACAGCTTCAATTTTCGCAGGGTCAACATGTATGCCAAGTTCGTTGATTATATGACCAAGGAATTGGACCTCATTTAGTCAAAATTCACACTTAGAGAATTTAGTGTAAAGACGCTATGTACGCAAGAGTTGGAGGATAAGACAGAGGTGTCGCTCATGCTCTTCTGCTGTCTTGGAGTAGATGAGGATATCGTCGATGAAGACGATCACAAAAAGTTCAAGATAAGGCTTGCACCCACGGTTCATCAAGTCCATTTAAACCGCAGGTGCGTTGGTTAAACCAAAAGGCAGGACCACGAACTTGTAGTGACCATAGTGTGTACGAACGCGGTTTTGGGTTTATCTTCTTCGAGAATTCGAAGTTGATGATAACCACAACAGAGATCAATCTTGGAAAAACACATCGTGCCGTAGTTGATCGAAAAGGTCGTCAATACGAGGATATCAGTTTTTGACTGTAAGCTTGTTGACCTCGTGATAGTCAATGCACATCGAAAGGATCCATCTTTCTTTTTTACGAACAGAACGGGAGCGCCCCAAGGGGAAGTTCTAGGGCGTATAAATCCTTTATCAAGTAACTCTTGAAGTTGGCTTGATAGCTCTTGCATTTCTGAGGGTGCTAGACGATACGGAGATTTCACAACAGGAGTTGCATCGGGAATAAGATCAATGCGGAAATCAATAGAACGAGGAGGAGGAGGACCAGATAGATCTTCAGGAAAGACTTCGGGAAATTCGCAAATGACAGGAACATGACTCATGCTTGGACTCTTATCCTTCTTCTCCACAACATGGGTAAGAAAGGCGAAGTATTCCTTGCATAAGTATTTGTTAGCTTGTGTACACAACATAAGCTTAAGACCTTTAGAAGGTTTCTCGCCATAGACATGCAAGGAATCACTATTGGGAAGAGGAAGACAAATAAATTTCTCGGAACACACGACTTCAGCACGAACTTGCCTAAGCCAATCCATGCCTACTATGACGTCGAAGCTACCCATTTGCATGGGTATGAGGTCGATCGACAATTTGTGGTCGTTAAGGTTGAGAGAACAATTAGAAAGAACAGAATCAACGTTGATAGAATTACCGTTACTGATTTCAACGGATACAAAACTTTTATCCACGCCGGTATCAAATAAACAAGAAGCATAGACATCGTTAACGAGAAAAGTACCGTTGATGACATCGTTGGCATTCTGCCCTTAAGCTGCAGTGATGATGAAAGCCTTTCCACGCGCTTGTTGTTGCTCCTGGTTGTTGCGTTAAGGACAGGCGTTGGCAAAATGATTAAGATATCCGCATTTGAAGCAGGCTCGTCCCGTGGCTGCTTGAGGTTGGGCTTAGTTTTGCACGGGGTTTTGGGTTGTCGCAACGGTTTGGGTTTGGTTGGCAGGCGGTTGTATACCACTTCGACACTAAGGGGCGAAGTGTCCAAACCTATTGCTGGTGATGCATAGGCGACATGTCACATTAAGATGGTGGTGTTATGGGTAGGTGTTACACTTGGGATGAGCCCAGTGTATGCCCTTTTGATAGGCTCAGGATTGGTTAATGCAAACTGCTGGAAGGGTTGAGGGTTTGGTGGAGTGACTACTTCGCAGTTTTGGCTTGAAGCCTTCCACTTCTTGCCTTTGTTGTTGTTTATGGGTGGTTTAGACGGGGTTGGCTCAATGACGGTATCGGAGGTGGCTTGATGGGCATTCATCGATGGAGACTTGGTAGAGGCTTTATGAAGAATGTGGTTGTTGTTAAGTTTGGCAACTGGCTTGTAGGTATCTTCGAGGGTTTTGGGTGAAGCGGCGTCGACAAGGTTCATGAGATTAGGAGGGAGGCATCGAGCTGCTTAAAACGGGTTGTAAGGCCGGCTTTATCATTCCCAACCTGTTTCAGGTTCCAAAACTTGTTTTCGAGCTTTTGACGTTCATTAGGAGGGCAGAACTCTTCCTCCATTAGCTTTTTGAGATTGGCCCAAGGGAGAGCATGTGTGGTATCGTTTCCACGAGCGTTACGCTAGGAGGTCCACCAATCAAGAGCCCTTGATCGGAAGACACCTATCGCATTGATGGTACACAGGTTGTCAGGACAACCACTTTGAAGGAACGTTATTTCAACGGTGTAAAACCATTTCCAGTGAAGGGTAAGTGGTTGCATGAACAAAACTACTTGAAAGAAAACGTCGACTTAGGTGCTTCCACCTTGGAGTCGACAAAGGCATGGGGTGAATCGGTGTTTGGTGGGGGTTGGATTTTGCTGATGATATCAGGGATGATCTTAGCCATTTGCTTCGCCATAAATTTCATACAATCCTTTTTGGACATCGAGTTGGAGTTGGACTTCGACTTCTTCCTTTCGTTTGAGTTTTGCGAAAAAGACATCTAGGTGATCAAAATAGAGGAAAGGATGAGGCTTGATCATAATGTGGTTATAAAAGTCACATTTGAGCATGTAAGCATCACATAAGTTTCATATAAGTATTCCATATGTTTTGCATAAGTATAGCATGTGTTTGCATGACATAAGCGCGTCTAAAAACATTAAGAGTAGTAAATTTAGTTGGTTCTCGATTATCAGAGTTGTTTTGGATTCCGAGGGATAGTGCGATTCAAGCGTTTGAAATGGTAAACGTATCAAAGTAAATACATAGAAATTGATTCACATAAAAGGAGAGGTTCGATAAAACATAGGAGTGCTTCGGGTTAGAAACTTCAACTATTCCAAAGCGAATCGTAAGTCCTTATAAATTAGGAAGACATGTTTTGGCCCAATAATCAAAACACTCTCACCAGGGAGTGGTTAACAACATTTTACCCTTCTAATTGCCACATGTCCCCAATAGATCGGAAACTCGAAACTTTGGCAAGATTATCGAATAGTGGAACTAGTTATCAAGATGTGGATATCACTCATAACTTGATAATTTTGTTCCTTAAACGTAGTTGGTACTTACCACTAGAGTAAGAAATGGAAAATTTTCCATCAAGATGTGGATTTCACTCCTAGCTTGATGGTGTAATTTCGTGTAAAATCGAATACGCGGATTAAGAGTGATTACCGAAGGGTGGGTTTCACCCCTATTTTGGTGAGATAGGCTCATTTCTAAAGTATGAGTGTCTTCACGTTTCCAAGTGTGTGTTCATGGTAGCCTTAGGAAAGGCATGTAGTATTTAAGACAAAAGGATAGATAGAAATGAAATAGGAAGAAATTAAGCATTAAATCGAGAATGAGTACCTTCGTACAAAGTGACACACTTCGTGCGAGGTGGCTCACCTCGTGCGAAGAGTCCAGTTCGTACAAAGCACTTCAGTTCACACAAGCAGGTCCAGTTTATACGAGAAGGTCTGAGTTGGTGCTTAGACTATAGACTAGGTCAAATCTTGCAATTCTACCTAGTTCTCTATGGTTATGACTCTGATACCAATCTTTCTGTAAGACCTCGTAAAATCGTGTCCAATAATATAGTGACATGTGTCATTACTTTTATTATAAGTCAATTAAAGACTAATAGGGACTAAAAGTGTCAAGATGCTCAAACAAAGTCTTTGAGCGACCTTATGATGTTAACATGCATAAACATTAGCCTCTAAGTTATGCTTAAAACTAAGCCTCTAAGTTCTCATTAGTGTCAACATGCTTGAATATTAGCCTCTGAGTGACCATTAATGTCAACATGCTTAAACTTGGCCTCTGAGTGACCATTTGTGTCAACATGCCCAACCTCTGAGTGACATCAGAGTCAACATGCTTATAATGAGCCTCTGAGTGATCCTTTACGAAGTCCTAACTCTCATACGTGCCACTTGTTGGACGAAAGGGATTAATTCTGTAAATATGTGAAAGTTGGATAATGGAGGGGTTAAAAGTGTTAGCATGTTAATTTATACATCTGAGTGACCTTTTAATGAATCGAGAGCTCGAAAATGTTCGGGCATACTCCCGGGTACGCCAAATATTGGTTACGGAGGGCTAAATATGCTATAAAGGTGTTTTAGGAGATTTTATAAGTTGAGGGGCTAAATGTGACAATCTTTGAAAGTGGCCATGAGGCGCTCGCGGGCCGCGAGAGACATTGGCCTGATCTCTAGCAAGGTGTGAGAGCCCTGTGTCTGCAGAAAATTGCCTTGGCCTCCACACATAAGACCAAAAACCATTTGATTCGAAACTAGGGACTTCCAAACTGCTATGCCAAGTTTTAGGACACTTGTAAGCTCCCTCTAACACCCCTTAACACATGGCATCGGCTCCTTCAAGCTCTCCAACTATAAATAGGTTTCAAGGTTCACCATTTAAACTTGCACCTTTCTCACTCTCATTTTATCTCCCTCCTCTGGAAGTTCCTAACTTAAAGGAGCATCCAACTTAGTTCTATTTCATCCTAGAAATCACTTGTAAGTGTTCCTTTCTCTTGCATTTTCGTTTATAGGATTTTATAGACAAAAGTCAAGCGTTTTACGAAAAACGCCTTGACTTTCGGTTAAGACCATGATGGTCCAGCCATTGTTCGTAACGAACATGGCTAAGTGATCATAATAAGGTAGGTGTTAATCCCTATAAAGGGCACCTCCTAAAGATCACGTTTGCTAGACCAATGACGGGTCAAATTTTATTATTAAAAAGTCAAACAAGCCATTTTTCAAAAATATTATAAACTAAGCTCATATATGTTATGAAACATATTTTGACACTTAAACAAGTTGGTAATAATTATTAGAACATGTTCGGCTCATCAATTACAGTTCTAGGATCGGTTCGCAACCGAAAGTCACAAAGTTTGACTTCTGCTTTGACTTTCAATTCTGACCCGATTTAGATTAGTTAGCTACTGATCTAAGGTGGATTTATGATAGTAATATAATGTAGCATAACCCCTGAGTTTATATTACAAGATCATAATCAGAATCTGAGTTTATGCACAAATTCCATAATTATGCCATTTTGACAAAAATGCCCTTTTTATATAAAATAAGGTTTAAAGGATAATGAACTTAAAAATGAATAACCTACTGATGTAATATCATAAGTAGGATTATTTGGGATGTCAAATCAGATTATAAACTAAGTTTATGAACAAGTCCTTGTATTATGTCGATAAATGACTATAACGTCCATGTGGTGCATAAAATGGTTTTAACCATATCTTTTCATATCAAATCTTTTACTTACTGATATGTTATATTAAATAACATATCTAAAACACATGAACCTGATTTTGAAATCATTTTTCGTTAAACATCGCACAAATCGTCATTTTACGACATAAGCGCCGTTTCAGCGCATAGTATGGTACTAAACCATATTTATCAACCAAGACTTGTTACCTACTGATTTTAAAACTTATTTTAAATATTGTCACAGTAGGTACATGATATAAACTCATAATCCCAAATAAACTCTCATACTATGTGTCAAATGACCAAAATGCCCCTTCGGTGCATAGTTTGGTCATAAATGATAAATTACACATATTATCATGTTCCTACTGATATTAGATCATAAATTAATTATTTTTCCAGAATACTTATGATCGTAACATTAAAATATATTTAAGTTCCTTCTATACGGTATATAATTACCGAAACGCCCTTATAAGGCATAACTGCGTTTTAAAACATTAACAGCCATATAAGTTGATATCCTACTAATATTACAATTTATTTAAAGTATAATGGTATATAGAACTTGTCCATGACTTATCCGGTTACCCGATATCGCTGATATGCGTACGGTTAAGTATATATAACTAATTTACGGAAATTAACCGAAACGGGTTTAACCTTGTCATTTAAGTCTCAAAATCCAGATTGTTTATGGTTTACCCATATTATGCAAGTCAAAGTACTTGTTGGGTTTAAACTACATTCTATCTGATCATCGCTTAATCTAGCGTATTATACGTTTTGTTCCTGTACGCTAGTCGGTCTAAGTCTATGACTGAAATAAGAGCGTTAGCATTTTAATTGGTTAGCTTATGCCATAATCCAGACTAGAGCCTTCCGGTAAAAGCTATCTGCACTTAGTTCATTTTGTGTATGGCTGAGATATTAAATCTTGCATTTAAGCCAAGACTAGCTCAAGTAAATACTCTCGACTTATTTCCCCTATACGGGCTTGGGTTACGGTAAACTATTACCTCTTGATCGGAAATGGGATCAACCGAATGTCGGATTATGGCTAGTAAATTCGCATATTCTATTTTAATTAGTTTTGTTTGATAACTTAAACATCGGGGGTTAACTATCGTGTCCTGGATATCCTCGGCTCATTACATTAGATAATGGCCACGACCTAAGCGTGGGGTGTAGGCATACACCTGACAGACGCTCATGCTAAAAACTTTACCCACAAAGTTGAGGTTAACTCCTTCGTGAGTTCTTAAGTGGTGAGTACGTTAATCATGTCTTGGTCGCCGTACTTGGCCCTGTATGTATGGACAAACATGTGAATCTGTTAACAAGGTTATAAAGTAACTTTCCCAAGTTATAAAAGATTTTGTGCCATGTGCACTTAAAATCATTTTCAAATGTTTTCAAAATGAGTCAGTTGGGTGTATTTACCAGCGAAAGCTGACGTATTTTCAAAAGACTAAGCTTGCAGGTATAATACGAAATAGGCTGGAAGCTGTTCGGTAGTGATATAAGAGGATCTTACAAATCCTTAGATATGCCCTAAAGTTTGTTATACATTTTTGTACATTTTACGATCGCCTGTGGATCTTCTATTACAAGCCGTCTGTATATTATTTTTGTACTTTGAACATTTGGTTTGTAATAGTAATTTAACTCCAAGACTTAAGTTGTGTTGTGTTTAATTGACTATGATGATATCAACTTACGTCACGATATTCCTCACCCAAGCCCACCGGTGTTTGGATTGGTTGGAAATCTAGGTGTGACAGGTTGGTATCAGAGCCAACGTTTGAGAGAATTAAACACTAGACTTCTTGTGTTTAATCTCGAACTTACACAAAACCACATTCCTTAGACTTCCGAGTCTAGGCTTTGACCTAGGATTACTTATCTCATTATTAAGTTATTAGTATTGTTTTGATTTGACTTTTACAGGAAAATGCCACCAATGAGGGGAGGACCATCTGGAGACATCCCTTCACAACCACATCACTCGAATCCCTATGAGGATTCAGGGGATTCCTAGCCCCTATCAAGACATTCACCTACCAATACCCAAAACTCGTACCATTTATATCATTCGCACCAATCACACCACTCTCATCATTCTCATCATTCATATCATGATAAGTTTAACCCTAACCATTACTTTAACACACCCCCAGCTGATCAAAATCAGTTGGATCAACCCAAACCCATGAATGAAGACTCCGATCCAGAAATGCCGCCATCAGGATCACACACCCATCCATCGAAATCTCAAGTGATTCGAAATCTTACGCAAGATCGCCATACCAAGGTTCTAATGAATGGGACCAATATTGGAACCGGTGGAACAACATCAGCCGCCACCTGAGCCACCAAGGAGGAAACGTGGAGCACGTATGTCGGTACGTGTGGGTTAACGATCGGGTTCGCTACCACCACTACCAAAAACCTATCCTACCATACACGAGGACCCACAAATGAGTGGACCCTCCAATGCTTCACCTGTGGTGGAACCGACACCACCACTTGTGGTTCCACCACCACCATCGGGTTTTAATAACCCTATCCCAACATATCCGGATACATTTGGATATGATCCTTTTAACCCATCTACGCCGGTAATTACGAGGCACTATCGCATGACCCTTATATGCAAGCGGTCATGCATAACACACTTTACCCATCTCCTTTCCCACCTTCTTATCCACCTACTGGATATCCAAGCTATAGGTACCAGTATCCTGTTATGCCACAACCACAACCTCCTCCGTCACTTGTGGCCATCAATGAGGCCTTAGAACGAATGAAAGAAATGCAACAACAAGCGGAGAAAAGGAAGAAGAAGACGAATAAGTTCTTCAAGAAGCTCTCCAAGTTGGTTAAAGGAAAGAAGGACGAGTGAAGTCTTTTCTATTTATATATTTAGTCCCTGCGAGGACATTATTATTTCTTTAGTCCCTGCGTGGACATTATTATTTCTATAAAAAGTACTTGCATGGACAATTTGTTTCATTTGTTTCTAGTATTGTAATTTCTATCATCATTTAATGAAATATTTTGGAATTATATATATGTATTCATCCTCTTCAAGCGAACTTCTTGATTTTACTCGAAATTTATGCTCTGCTATATAACTCCAAAAGATCTTAATGGTTTTGATTAGCCAAGTGGCACAGACCACATATTTGGCCAGCTTATAAATGATAGTTAAGGATAAAAAGGGCCTTCTATCATGATAGTTAAGGGGAGTTATCCTTCTATCCAGAGGTGGTGGACTAGGTTCAATCCTCCAAGTCGTTAAGGTCAATGAGACTGGGACTATTAATCAACCATTAAGGTACCCTTATGTTAACATTCAGGAATGTTCATACTCCTGGTAGTGTGAATTGAGGAACCACACTGACCGTCTAGGTGATGGACTATGTCTAAAAACCTATTATATAGCCTATGTGATCAATGTGATCCTGGCTAATGTCATCAATGTGATGACAGGCCAACGTGCCATAATTTACATCCATTAGTGATGTAGGCCAACGTGCCCTAAATTTACATCCATTAGTGATTAGGCCAACGTGCCCTAAATTTACATCCATTAGTGATGTAGGCCAAAGTGTCATAATTTGTCCATTAGTGATAGGCCAACGTGCCATACTATATGTCCATTAATGACAGGCCAACGTGCCATATTTATGTCCATTAGTGACAGGCCAACGTGCCATATCTATATGTCCGTTAGTGACAGGCCAACGTGCCATATTATTATGTTCATCGGTGACAGACCTATGAGCCATGTTTTAACCTCCTTCGTGACAAGCCTATGAGCTACATATAATTGTCAAATGACAATGAAAGCTGTGACATTATGATCCACTATCTAATAATATATGGACTACGTCCAAATTGTAATTTGCCTCTGATGGTCCTTTTGAGACCTAGGCCAAATATAGATATGATAAGCCTGAGAGTTGTGATTTTATTCACACTAGTTCGATTAGGCAATAGATTTGCATATCCAATGTTTAAAGCCAATATGGTTATTAATGCCATGGCTAAGAGAAGTTTAATTTGGTGTTTAGAACCAAAGCTTCAAGAATGACAAATTTGGACGAGGCGCAAAGTAGCCACTGAAAGATTAACTCTAACAACGCCGAAAACATAGCCATTAATAATGATAATTTCCAAGCTCGAATTAATGCAGCTGTGGGAAAAGCCATGGAGAAATTTAAAGAATTGAGCGCTACTCGCTCCAGATCTTTATCAATCCCACCATCCTCAGCTCGTAAGGAGAGCTCAGTTCACTCCTATACTTTTAAAGACGAATGTACCTATAAATACATCGTCTCCTTTAAGCCCCGAGAATTTAATGGAGAGATGGGAGCTGTTGAAGCGTTGAAATGGCTGGATGAAATGGAGACGATAGTGGATATCAGCGGTCGTGCTGATAAGGATGTGGTAAAGTATGTATCACATTCCTTCAAGGGTGATGCCCTGATTTGGTGGAAGGCTATGGTCCAATCTACAGGTAAGGTACACCTGTACAACTTAGGATGGTCTAAGTTTGTTGACCTCGTAAAGGAAACTTACTCCCCACCTCATGAGGTGGAAAAGATAGAGTCAGACTTTCTGGCTCTCACAAGGAAGAACCTAGACTGTATAAAGTATGTTTCTAACTTTAATTCCCTATCTAGGCTAGTTTCCTATTTAATCACCCTGAACCCAAACGCATTGCACGTTTCATTAATGGGTTAGCGCCCGAGATAAAGAACATGGTAAAGGCTGCTCAGCCTAGTACCTACAGGTCTGCTGTTGACCTATCTCTCTCCCTCACCTTAGATTTGGTGAGGCAAAAGTCAGTTAGGACTGAACTGGTGGAAAAGGAAACGGGAGGATGATAACTCCCAAAGATTTAAGAAGAAAGGAAAATTTGGGTTCAGAAGGAACCAAGATAAGTCGGGCGTAAGGCTGACATGTAAAACTTGCCATCGTAGGCATTGGGGACAGTGTAGTATTAATCTACAGACTAAACCTTGTGGTATTTGTAAGAAAAGGGGGCCTAAGACCTTAGAGTGTAAGGATCTTAAGAATGTCGTCTGCTACAGCTGTAATGAAAAGGGGCATATTAAGTTTAACTGCCCTAAGAACCCTAGAAATAACGATGCAAAGCCTGGAGAGGCTAAGAAAGGGAATGCTCGTGCCTTCCAGATGAATGCCAGGGAGGCCGTTATTGACAGTAACGTCATAACAGGTACATTCCTCATCAATCATGTATATGATACAGTTCTTTTTTATTCGGGTGCAGATAAATCTTTTGTATACCATAAGTTTAGTAAACTATTAAACTTGCCTATAAGAACTCTAGACATAACCTACGAAGTAGAACTTGCTGATGGAACTTTAGAGACAGCATCTTCCATTCTTGATGGATGTTCTATATCCATTAGAAATCATTAAATTCCTATATCTCTTTTGCCAATGAAATTGGAGGGGTTCGATGTAGTCTTAGGCATGGATTGGTTATCCCATAACCAAGCCCACATTGCCTGTTATAAGAAACACATCGAGATTAAAACCCCATCTGGTGAAATGATCACCATTCTAGGAGATTCACACTATGGATTGCCAGACAAGGTGTCGTTATTTAAAGCATCCAAGTGTTTTAGGAAAAGTTGTGTCATTTACCTAGCACAAGTAACTATCAATGAGCCTAAACCAGATATTAAAGACCTTCCAGTTATCTTGGAGTATTCCGATGTCTTTCATGAAAAATTACCATGTCTACCTCCAGATAGGCAAGTGGAGTTTAGAATTGATATCCTGCTAGGATCAGCACCTGTTTCCAGAGCTCCATATCGGTTAGCACCGACAGAAATGAAGGAATTGAGAATTCAATTAGATGAACTTTTAGAGAAAGGTTTCATACAACCTAGTTCCTCATCTTGGGGAGCTCCTATTCATTTTGTTAAAAAGAAGGACGGTTCAATGCGGATGTGCATTGATTACCGTGAGCTAAACAAGATAACAATCAAGAACCGTTATCCTCTGCCCAGGATCGATGACTTATTCGATCAACTTCAAGGTGCTAGCTATTTCTCTAAGATTAATTTGAGTTTAGGATATCATCAGCAGAAGGTTAGGAACGAGGATGTTCCTAAGACTGCCTTCAGGACCCGTTATGGTCATTATGAATTCTTGGTGAATAGAGTCTGCAAGCTATACTTAGATAAGTTTGTCAATGTCTTCATAGACGACATACTTATCTACTTTCGTAATCAAATTGATCACGAGAAACACCTTCGGTGCATCCTAGAACTACTAAAACAAGAGAAACTTTATGCTAAGTTCTCTAAGTGCAAATTTTGGCTTAGAGAAGTCCAGTTTCTTGGACATGTTGTAAGTGAGCATGGTATCCAAGTGGATCCCGCCAAAATAGAAGCAATAATGAATTGGGAAGTACCCAAAACTCCATCAGAGATTCGTAGCTTCTTAGGATTGGCTGGTTATTATAGGAGGTTCATTGAGAACTTTTCGAGGATAGCCACTCCTTTAACTATCTTGACCCGCAAGAATGTCAAGTTTGACTAGGGTCCAAAACAACAAGAATCTTTTGAGATTCTAAAACACAAGTTGAGCAATGCTCCTGTGTTATCTCTACCTGAGGGTATTGAGGATTTTGTAGTTTATTGTGATGCCTCACACACTGGCATGGGTTGTGTGCTAATGCAAAAAGGCAAGGTAATTGCCTATGCATCACAACAATTAAAGGTGCACGAAAGGAATTACACCACCCATGATTTGGAATTGGGTGTCGTTGTATTTGCACTTAAGTTATGGAGACATTACTTATATGGCACAAAATGTATTATATACACCGACCATAAGAGTCTCTAACATCTGTTCAATCAAAAGGATTTGAACATGCGACAACGCCGTTGGATGGAAACACTTAATGATTATGATTGCGAAATTCATTATCATCCCGGCAAGGCAAATGTCGTGGCTGACGCCTTGAGTCGCAAGGAAAGGGTTAAGCCATTAGGATTAACACCAAGAGTATTGAGCTCAGAAATAGCTTGAATGAGAAGCTATTAGATGCATAAAAGCAAGCCCTATTAGAGGCTAATGTTCCTAATGAGGGATTAGGCAGAACTGTTGATCAGCTAATGCCTGGAAAAGATGGAAATCCTTAGATTTAATGGAAGAATCTGGGTTCTAATCTTTGGAGGACTTAGAGATCTAATCCTCCAAGAAGCACATAATTCAAGATACTCAGTTCAACCGGGTGGTGACCAGATGTATCAGGATCTGAAAAGGAATTATTGGTGGATGGGTTTGAAGAAATCCATAGCCACTTATGTAGCTAAGTGTCTGACGTGTTCGCGAGTTAGAGATGGAAAAGATTAGGCATAACTGTTGATCAGCTAATGCCTGGAAAAGATGGAAATCCTTAGATTTAATGGAAGAATCTGGGTTCTAATCTTTGGAGGACTTAGAGATCTAATCCTCCAAGAAGCACATAATTCAAGATACTCAGTTCAACCGGGTGGTGACAAGATGTATCAGGATCTGAAAAAGAATTATTGGTGGATGGGTTTGAAGAAATCCATAGCCACTTATGTAGCTAAGTGTCTGACGTGTTCGCAAGTTAAAGCCGAACACTAGAAACCGTCAGGCCTTCTACAACAACTTGAAATTCCCACTTGGAAATGGGAAATGGTAACTATGGACTTGATAACCAAGTTACCTAAGAACAAACGTGGTAATGACACGATTTGGGTCATCGTGGATAGGCTGACTAAGTCAGCGTATTTCTTGCCAATTAAAGAAACTTATAATTCTGACAAATTGGCTAAGTTATAAGTGGACAAGATTTTGTCCCTACATGGTGTGCCAGTATCTATTGTATTTGATAGAGATACTAGATATACATCTCATTTTTGGAAAAGTTTCCAACAATCACTAGGCAAAAAATTAAACTTTAGTACGGCTTACCACCCGCAGACGGATGGACAAAGTGAGCGTACTATTCAAACTTTGGAAGAGATGCTTAGAGCATGTGTGATTGATTTAGGTGGAAGTTAGGATGACCACTTACCCCTAATAGAATTCTCCTATAATAATACTTATCATCCGAGCATCAAGGATGCTCCTTTTGAGGCCTTATATGGGAGAAAATGTCGAGCGCCCGTGTGCTGGGCAGAAGTTGGGGAAGCCCAACTATCAGGACCAGAGATTGTCCTGGAGACCACAGATAAAATTGTGCAAATTCGTGATCGTCTCAAGCTGCCCGAGATAGGAAAAAGAGCTATACTGACAATAGGCGTAAACCTCTTAAGTTCTAAATAGGGGACAAAGTCATGCTATAAGTATCACTTTGGAAAGGTTTAATGAGATTTGGAAGGAAGGCAAGTTAAGCCCAAGATATATAGGACCATTCGAGATAATTGAATGTGTCGGCACTGTAGCTTATAAGCTTAAGCTGCCAAAGGAACTTAGTGGGATTCATGATGTGTTCCACATCAGTAATCTTAAGAAATGTCTAGCCGATGAGTCGCTAGCAATGTCACATCATGATGTGCAAATTGATGAAAAACTAAGGTTCGTTGAGAAACCATTTCGATAGGATCGATAAGTTAAGAAGTTCCGAAGGAGATTGATACCATAGTAAAGGTTAAGTGGGATTCCCTTCGAGGCCACGAGTATACATGGGAGGTTGAGTCCACTATGCGACAAAAGTACCCCTATCTTTTTGAATAAAATCTCTAAGGTCGAGATTTCTTTTAAAGGGGTGAGGATGTAAAACCTCGTAAAATCGTGTCCAATAATATAGTGACATGTGTCATTACTTTTATTATGAGTCAATTAAAGACTGATAGGGACTAAAAGTGTCAACATGCTCAAACAAAGTCTCTGGGCGACCTTATGATGTTAACATGCATAAACATTAGCCTCTAAGTGACTATTAGTGTCAACATGCTTAAAACTAAGCCTCTGAGTGACCATTAGTGTCAACATGCTTAAAACTAAGCCTCTGAGTGACCATTAGTGTCAACATGCTTGAATATTAGCCTCTGAGTGACCATTAGTGTCAACATGCTTAAACTTGGCCTCTGAGTGACCATTTGTGTCAACATGCCCAGCCTCTGAGTGACATCAGAGTTAACATGCTTATAATGAGCCTCTGAGTGATCCTTTACGAAGTTCTAACTCTCATACGTGCCACTTGTTGGACGAAAGGAATTAATTCTGTAAATATGTGAAAGTTGGATAATGGAGGGGTTAAAGTGTCAACATGTTAATTTATACCTCCGAGTGACCTTTTAACGAACCGAGAGCTTGACAATGTCCGGGCATACTTCCGGGTACGCCAAATATTGGTTACGGAGGGCTAAATATGAATAAAGATGTTTTAGGAGGTTTTATAAGTTGAGGGCTAAATGTGACAAACTTTGAAAGTGGCCATGAGGCGCTCGTGGCCGCGAGAGACATTGGCCTGGTCTCTTGTGAGGCGCGTGAGGCCTGTGTCTGCAAAAAATTGCCTTGGCCTCCACACATAAGACCAAAAACCATTTGATTCGCAACTAGGGACATCCAAACTGCTATGCCACGTTTTAGGGACACTTGTAATGTCACACCCCAGCTTTTCCACAGCCAATCCAAACACCGGTGGGTTCGGGTGGGTAATATCGTGACGTAAGTTGATAACATCATAGACAATTAAACACAACACAGCGGAAGTCTTGGATTTAAATTACTATTAAAACCAAATGTTCAAAATACCAAAATAATATACAGGCTCGTAATAGAAGATCCACAGGCGGATCATAAATTGTACAAAAGAAAGAATGTAAAACAGACTTCAGGCAGATCTAGGATTTGCAAGATCCTCTTATCACTACCGAGCACTTCCAGCCTATTTTCGTATTGTACCTGCAAGCTTAGTCTTTTGAAAATACGTCAGCTTTCGCTGTAAATACACCCAACTGACTCATTTTGAAAACATTTGAAAATATATTTTAAGTGCGTATCAGCAAAAAATCTTTTATAACTTGGGAAAGTGGCGTTGAAACCTTGTTAACAGATTCACATGTTTGTCCATACATACCGGGCCCAGTGCGAAAACCGAGACATGATTAACTACACACCACTTACGAACTCACGAAGGAGTTATCCCCAATGACATAGGTAGTTGCATTTAAGCGTCTGTCGGGTGTATGCCTACACCCCGCGGTAAGGTCGTGGCCATTATCTAATGTAATGAGCCGAGGATATCCAGGACACGGTAGTTAACCCCCGATGTTTAAGTTATCAAACAAAACTGATTGAAACAGAATATGCACATTTACTAGCCACAATCCAGCATTCGATTGATCCCATTTCCGACCAAGCGGTAATAGTTTACAGTAACCCAAGCCCGTATAGGGGAAATAAGTCGAGAGTATTTACCTGAGCCAGTCTTCGTTTAAACACAAGATTATTAACTCAGCCGTACACAAAAGCACTAAGTGCAGGTAGCATTTACCGGAATGTCTCTAGTTTGGATTATGGCATAAGCTAACCAATTAAATACTAACGGTCTTTCTTAAGTCATAGACTTAGACCGACTAGCGTACATGATCAAAACATATAATGCTAGATTAAACAATGATCAGATAGAACGTAGTTTAACCCCAACAAGTACTTTCACTTGTGTAATATGGATAAACTATAAACATTTTGGATTTTGAGACTTAAATGACAAGGTTAGACTCGTTTCGGTTAATTTCCTAAATTAGTTACATATACTTAACCGTACGCATATCAGCGATGTCGGGTAACCGGATAAGTCATGGACAAGTTCTATATGCCATTATATTTTAAATAAGTTGTAATATCAGTAGGATATCAACTTATATGCCCGTTACGGTTTTAAAGTGAAACTATGCCTTATAAGGGCGTTTCGGTATTTTCATACCTTATAAAAGGAACTTTAATAGAATTTATTGATATAACCAAAAGTATTCTGGAAAAATAATTAATTTATGATATAATATCAGTAGGATATTAATTTTATGTGTAATTTGTCCTTTATGACCAAACTATGCACCGTATGGGCATTTTGGTCATTTTACACATAGTTTATAAATGATTTGGGATTCTGAGTTTATATCATGTACCTATAGTAAAAATATTTATAATAAGTTTTAAAATCAGTAGCTAACAAGTCTTGGTTGGTAAATATGGTGTAAAACCATACTATGCGCCGAAACAGCGCTTATGTCGTAAAATGACGATTTATGTGATGATTAATGAAAACTGATGTTAAGGTCAGTATAACATGTCTTATATATGTTATTTAATATAACATATCAGTAGGTAAAATATTTACTTTGAAAGATGTGATTAAAACCATTTTATAAGCCACATGGGCCTAATCGTCATTTATCGACATAATTCAAGGATTTGTTCAAAAACTCAGTTCATAATCTGTTTTGGCATCCCAAATAATCATACTTATAATATTACATCAGTAGAAAACTCATTTTCAAGTTCATTATCGTTTAAACCTCTTTTTTATGCAAGAAGGGCATTTTAGTCAAAATGGTATAATTACGGAACTTGTGCATAAACTTAGATTCTGATTATGATCATATAATATAACCTCAGAGGGTTCTGCTACATTATATTACAATCATAATTCAACCTTAGATTAGTAGTTAACTAATCTAAATCGGGTCAGAATTGAAAGTCAAAGTAGAAGTCAAACTTCGCGACTTTCGGTTGCGAATCGACCCTAGAATTGAAATTGACAAGCCGAACATGTTCTTACATGTTCTAATAATTTTTACCAACTTGTTTAAGTGTCAAAACAGGTTTCATAACATATATAAGATCAAATTATAACATTTCCGAAAAATGGCCTATTTGACTTTTTAATACAATAACTTTGACCCGTCAATTGGTCTAGCAAACGTGATCTTCAGGAGGTGCCCTTTATAGGGACTAACACCTACCTTATTACGATCACTTAGCCATGTTCGTTATGAGCAATGCCTGGACCATAATGGTCTAAACCGAAAGTCAAGGCTTTTTCCGTAAAACGCTTGACTTTTGGCTATAAAAGCCTATAAACAAAAATGCAAGAGGATGGAACACTTACAAGTGGGTCCTAGGATGCAATTGAACTAAGTTGGATGCTCATTTCAGTCAGGAACTTCCAGAGGAGGGAGATAGAGTTGTGAATGAGAAAGGTGCAAGTTCAAATGGTGAACCTTGGCACCTATTTATAGTTTGAGAGCTTAAAGGAGGTGATGCCAGGTGCTAAGGGGTGTAAGAGGAAGCTTACAAGTGTCCTAAAATGTGGCATAGCTGGTTGGGAATCCATAGTTTCGAATTCATGGTTTTTGGCAATTTGTGTGGAGGCCAAGGAATTTTTCTGCAGACACAGGCCTCTCGCGCCCCGCGAGCGCCCCATGGCCAGTTTCAAAGTTTAACACTTTTAGCCCCTTAACTTATAAAACCTTCTAAAACACCTTTTTAGCACATTTAGCCCTCCGTAACCAATATTTGGCATACCCGGGAGTATGCCCGGACATTGTCGAGCTCTCGGTTCGTTAAAAGGTCACTCATAGGTATAAATTAATATGTTGACAGTTTTAACCCCTCCATCATCCAACTTTTAATTAATTACGAAATTAATCCCTCTCGTCCAACAAATGGGACATATGGTTAGGACTTTGTAAAGGATCACTCAGAGGCTCATTATATGCATGTTGACATATCAGTCACTCAGAGGCTAGGCATGTTGACATATCAGTCACTCATAGGCCAATTTTAAGCATGTTGACATATCAGTCACTCAGTGGCTAGGCATGTTGACAAATCAGTTACTCAGAGGCCAAATTTGAGCATATTGACACATTTAGTCCCTATTAGTCTTTAATAGACTAAAAAAGATAAAAATACAACACGTGTCACTATACTATTGGACACGATTTTTACAAGGTGTTACATGTAAGCTCCCTCTAACACCCCTTAACACCTGGCATCACCTCATTCAAGCTCTCCAACTATAAATAGGTGCCAAGGATCACCATTTGAACTTGCACCTTTCTTATTCTCATTATATCTCCCTCCTCTAGAAGTTCCTAACTGAAAGGAGCATCCAACTTAGTTCTATTGCATCCTAGGAACCACTTGTAAGTGTTCCTTTCTCTTGCATTTTCGTTTATAGGCTTTTATAGCCAAAAGTCAAGCAGGCCATTTTTTGGAAATATTATAAACTAAGCTTATATATGTTATGAAACATATTTTGACACTTAAACAAGTTGGTAATAATTATTAGAACATGTAAGAAAATGTTCGGCTCATCAATTACAGTTCTAGGATCGGTTCGCAACCGAAAGTCGCAAAGTTGGCTTCTACTTTGACTTTCAATTCTGACCCGATTTAGATTAGTTAGCTACTTATCTAAGGTGGATTTATGATCGTAATATAAGGTAGCATAACCCCTGAGGTTATGTTACAAGATCATAATCAGAATCTGAGTTTATGCACAAATTCCATAATTATGTCATTTTGACAAAAATGCCCTTTTATATAAAATAAGGTTTAAAAGATAATGAACTTAAAAAATGAATATCCTACTGATGTAATATCATAAGTAGGATTATTTAGGATGTCAAATCAGATTATGAACTGAGTTTATGAACAAGTCCTTGTATTTTGTCGATAAATGACTATAACGCCCTTGTGGCGCATAAAATGGTTTTAACCATATCTTTTCATATCAAATCTTTTACTTAATGATATGTTATATTAAATAACATGTCTAAAACACATGAACTGATTTTAACATCATTTTTTGTTAAACATCACACAAATCGTCATTTTACGACATAAGCGCCGTTTCGGCGCATAGTATGGTATTAAACCATATTTATCAACCAAGACTTGTTACCTACTGATTTTAAAACTTTTTTTAAATATTTTTACATTAGGTACATGATATAAACTCATAATCCCAAATAAACTCTCATACTATGTGTCCAATGACCAAAACTGTAAAACAAAGGGGGCTTTCGAGTGTACTCCCAGTTATGCAAGCTTCCTAGTATTCCGTGCGTAGAGTGCTCAGGTGATGCAACCCGAAGTTACCCTACATGGGGTAAACAAGTGGGTGTGACCAGTCAAGAAAGCATCTGGTTTCTCGATCTCTTCCCAACCTTGATTCAAGCGCCAAAGATAGAATTGCTACTTTGGAAAGAGAGTTGGCGCGGATGAAAATGAAAGATGTTGGTGCGGTTTAGTTCGCGGTGTGCGAAGATAGTGGGGATCTTGGGTATCGAACAGAAGAATGTCAAGTGGGCATGGTACAAGCAAATGAAGAGGTGAACCAGGTTTATGGTGAGCGAAAACAGTTCAATATGAATTCAAACACCTATCACCCCGGGTTGAGAAATCATCCCAACTTTCGCTATGGGAATGCTTCAAACCAGATGAATCCCAATTTTCAAACGAACAATCAAGGTGGGAATCAAGGTGGTTCGATGTACCAAAACCGTCAAGGCGGTAATCAAGGAGGGTACCAACAAAATTATAATCAAGGGAGTCGCCAAAATTATCAAGACCGTGAAGGTGGGTATCAAAGAGGTTACAACCAAGGTAATAATGGAGGAGGTAATTCTAATCCTCCAATGGGTGGTGAAGACTCCGTAAGCTCTAAGCTAGATGCTATCATGAACGTCATCACAACTTCGAATCAAGAGATCAAGATGGAAATGAAGAAAGAGTTCAAGGTTCGTGACAAGTCACATAAAGCTTTGGAGAAGCAAGTGGGGCAACTTGCGAAGGAGATGGATCGTGAATCCGAAGCATCAAGGGTCGAGCTCGAAAAACACACATGAGGTACCAATTAATAAAATTTCTTAGCGTAGTGGTCGAGTCGTTGATAATGGTGCTGTGTCACCACCACCTCAGTTTGTTGAAGGGGTGGTGGAAGAGGCTAGCGATGGTGAGAGTGTTGACGGTCAAACGGATCAAAAACAAAATGTTTTAAAAAATGAAAAAAGTACACCCGTTATGACCGTCCCCGTCCCAAAAACTAAAGAAAAGGGTGTGGAGGTTAATACCGCCCCTTATCCCGAAGCCTTATTGGGACCATCAAAGAATGTTAAACAAAAGAGGTCCCACCAAGAAGAAATGTGGGAAATTTTTAAACAAGTCAAAATCAATTTACCTCTTTTGGATGCCATAAAGCAAGTTCCATCTGATGCTAAGTACTTGAAAGATTTGTGTACCCAAAAGTGAACTCACAAATTTCCAAAGAAACTTGATTTAACCGAAAATGTGAGTTCGATTCTTTAGGGTGCACTTCCGCCTAAGCTACAAGATCCGGGAGCGCTTATCATCTCCATTCAAGTTGGAGAATTTAAAATGACAAGGGCACTTTTGGACCTTGGGGCTAGTGTGAGTATTTTTCCGGGTAGTTTGTATGACCAATACGAGTTTGGTCCACTTAGAGCGGCAAACACTACTGTAGTGTTAGCCGATTTAACCCCTAAACTACCCCGTGGAATAGTCACGGATGTAATTGTCAAGGTTGAGCACTTTTACTATCCGGTGGACTTTCTTGTACTTGATTATGTTTCATTGGACCTAACCAAGCAACCTACGGTTATTTTGGGTCGACCGTTTTTGGCAAAATAAATTGCAAAACGGGAACGGTCGACATGAATTTCGGTAACCATCGGTTGCGGTTAAACTTTTTTTCGGATTAACGGATCCTCTAATCAATGACGAATGCTATATGGCGGACGTTGTTGATGCGTGTATACCTCTTTGAGACATGGGTGTCGAGGAGGAGAACACAATAGAGGAGTGCTTTATGTTTGACAAGTTACAATCAGAAACAAATCGAAGCATAGATGAGGAGGTGAAGAGAATGGAGGTGATGGCGGTAAGGGAAGGAAGACCACCTTGGACACACCAACTGGAATGTCTTCCCGAGAAGATTGATACCAAGCTAAAACTGTCATTGGTTGAACCTCCTACTGTTGAGCTGAAGGTGTTGCCCAAGCATTTGAAGTATGCTTATGTGGGTAAGGGCAACATGCTACCGGACATTATTGCGGCAGATTTGACCGGGGAGCAAGAGAAGAAGTTGATGAGTGTGTTGGTCGCCAATAGAGCCGCTATTGGGTGGACCATTGCGGATTTGAAAGGGATCAGCCCTTCCGTAGTGATGCATAAAATCATCACTGAAGATGGTAGCACGCCTTCTCGTGACACACAGCGGAGACTAAATACGAAATGCGAGAAGTGGTCAAGAAGGATGTGCTAAAGTGGCTAGATGCGGGTATTATATACCCCATCTCTGATAGTCAATGGGGGAGCCCTACACAAACGGTTCCTAAAAAGGCGGGCATCCAAGTCGTCACTAATGACGCAGGTGAAGAGGTCACCACTCGGCCGGCAATCGCGTGGCGTATTTGTATTGATTATAGGAAGTTGAATTCTGCAACTTCCAAAGACCATTTCCCTTTGCCTTTTATTGACCAAATTGTTGAAAAGTTAGCGGGTCAAAATATTATTGTTTCCTGGATGGGTATTCGGGTTATAATCAAATAGCTATCCATCCAGAAGACCAAGCTAAGACCACGTTTACTTGCCCATATGGTACTTTCGCATTTAGGCAAATGCCGTTTAGGCTATGTAATGCCCCCGCCACCTTCCAAAGGTGTATGATGAGTATCTTTTCAGATCTGGTGGGGGAGTCCTTAGAAATTTTCATGGATGACTTTTCAATATTTGGGTCATCATTTGATGGTTGCCTTGACCAACTCGAAAAGGTTTTGAGAAGATGTGTTGAAAAAAACTTAGTTTTAAGTTGGGAAAAGAGCCATTTTATGGTTCAAGAGGGAATCGTGTTGGGCCACGTGGTGTCGAGTCGTGGGATAGAGGTTGATAGGGCAAAAGGATTTAGTGACATAACGAAACCTTTGTGTAAGGGTGTTAGGTCATTTTTGGGTCACGTGGGGTTTTATAGAAGGTTTATAAAAGGATTTAGTGACATAACGAAACCTTTGTGTAATCTATTATTAAAAGATCAACCGTTTGACTTCAACAAAGATTGCCAAAATGCCTTTAACGTGTAAAAACAAAAGTTGGTTGAGGCCCCAATCTTGCAATCACCAAACTGGTCGTTACCATTTGAAATTATGTGTGATGCAAGTGACTATGCAGTGGGGGCCGTGTTGGGTCAAAGGGTAGAAAAGAAACCCGTTGCAATGTACTATGCAAATAAGACTCTTTCAGACGCTTAATTGAATTATACAACAACTAAGAAAGAGCTACTTGAGGTGGTATATGCTTTGGATAAATTTCGGGCTTATATTTGGAGTAATAAGGTAATTATCTATTCTGACAATTCTAATGTCAGGTACCTTATGGAGAAAAAGGATGCAAAGCCGCGCTTGAACCGCTGGATTCTCTTGCTACAAGAGTTTGACCTAGAGATTCGGGATAAGAAGGGTAGCGAGAATGTGGTGGCGGACCACTTATCCCGGTTGTTGGTAGAAGAGGGTTCTTCTCGTGTGGATATCAACGAGACTTTCCCAGATGAGCACATTCTGAAAGTGTCAACGTTACCTTGGTTTGCTAATATTTTAAATTATTTGGTGACAGGTGACTTACCGGCTCATTGGGATAGAAGAAGAAGGTTGCATTTTCTTTTTCAGATCAAGTATTACACATGGAAAGAACTATATTTGTTCAAGACATGTCCGGATCAAGTAGTGAGAAGATGTATCCCGGATGAGGAGATCCCAAGTATCTTGACACACTTGCACACCTTTGCTTGCGGAGGCCATTTTAGTGGTCATAAAACGGGACATAAAGTGTTGAATAGCGGTCTTTATTGGTCGGCTATCTTTAAAGATGCTTTTAACTTTGCTAAAAACTGTGTTGAATGCCAAAAGTTAGGGGCATTTCTAAGCAGGATGAGATGTCCATGCAACCGATCCTTATTGTCGATATTTCTGATGTGTGGGGGATCGATTTCATGGGCCCATTCCCCAATTCTCATGAGAATTTGTATATTTTGGTGGCGGTAGATTATGTGTCGAAATGGGTCGAAGCAATCGCCACCAAAACAAATGGTCACACGCTGTTTGAAATTTTGTGCAAACAAATATTATTTCTATATTTGGGATACCTCGGGTAATTATAAGTGATGGGGGATCTCACTTTAAGAATTTTAATTTTGGGAAATTTGCTTAAACGGTATGGTGTTGACCATAGAATTAATACCCTCTACCACCCGCAAACGAGTGGTCAAGTTGAATTGTCCAATAGGCAAATTAAAGAAATTTTGCAAAAGACCGTTCGACCTGCAAACAAAGTTGAACGATGCTTTATGGGCCTATCGAACGGCACATAAGACGCCTATTGGCACTACTCCTTATCGTTTAGTTTACGGTAAAAATTGTCATTTACCGGTCGAACTTGTGCATCGTGCATTTTGGGCTATAAAAGAGGTTAACCTTGAATATGATGATGCAGGTAAGGAACACAAGTTAAAGCTTTGCGAGTTGGAAGAGCTTCGGGAGGAGGCATATAAGTGTGCTTCGAAATATAAGGATGACATGAAAAGAGCACATGATGCCAAGCTAAAGCCGAAGGAATTTGTAGTGGGCCAAAAGGTATGGCTATACAACTCATGGCTCAAGTTCTTTCCCGGGAAGCTTAAAAGCAAATGGATGGGCCCGTTCATGATCACAAGGGTTGGCAAGCTTGGGGATGTTACCATCGAGGACCCAAAGGATGGGTCAAAACAAATGGTCAACGGTCATCGTCTTAAACCGTTTATTGATGGTAACGAGGACAACATTGGAGCGAACAAGGAATCGGTGAGCTTTTTGGTAAGCGTACCGACTTATGAGGTCAAGTGAAGGACCAAAAACATTTGTTGTAGAATTTTGTATCTTCTTATTGTTTGCGAGCATTGTTTGTTTGTTTGTTTTGTTTGTTTTTATACTAATCTCGTTAAACGTGTGAAGTTCGGACTGTGCAAACGGGTCATGAAGACATAGGGTATGTTTTTAAACTTGTTTTGTGTATTAAGGACAATCCACGGTTATTCGGGGGGTGGTATGATATGTGTGGTAATTAAAAAAACAACTGACGGCGTGTCTAGGTGTGCGACGGGTGAAAAGTGTCGTAGACAGTGGTTTAGGCCGTCGGAGAATATGGGCATTTTAAGAGGGCGTCGGCGACGCACCAGTGGGCCGTTGGCGATGCCTCCTGGTTTGTCAGTCGACGCTAATTTGTTTTTAATGCATATCTTCGTACCCAAGCTCAATTTTACCCACCGAAACTCGACCCGAACATGTTTTCAGACACAATCTCGACCCGGTTTAACCCTATCCACCGAATATCTCTTTAAAAACAACCCTATCCCTGCACATTCATCACAAAATCCTCCATCTTCCCCAAATCCTCTTCAAGAACCCTAATCTTCAAACCCTCATAACTTCCTCAATTTCCCACCAACTTGAGCCTATTTTTTGTGGTTTTCCAAGTAGAACAAAACCCCTAACACGGTTTCCCTTAATTCTTGCATATTTGCAAGATTAGTGAAGATCAAATTTCGGGTTTCTTGGAGAAAAAGTGTTCTTCAAAGTGCATTACATCTTTTTGAAGTTATATTGTCTAACCAACACTAAAGGTATGATTTTTACTTAAATTTTAGCAAGGATTTCGTATGGTATGTCATTTTCTTCTGAATTTTTGAATCTAGGTTTAAGAGTAGGTTGTTTATGATGCCATGATACGAGTTATTGCTTAAATTTGAGTATATGGGTTATTTGGGTGGGATCGAACATGCAACATAGCTGTGTAAAGGATTTATGATTGTTTAAGTTGCATATTTGAGCATACACACAATGTTGAATCTTGTTCAAGATCTTATATGCTTAGGATTAAAGACATAGAAACTTGAATTTAAAGTGTTGACAAAAGTGCAAATTTAGAATATTTGAACCGGCTAAATCGTCTAACCATTTAAGTTGTGATTCAATATTGTATTATATGATCAAGAAGTCAATTTGGTTTGAATTTGAAGTGGGGGTTTAAATGTTGAAATTTACCATGTTTAATTGTTTCTTTGTTCTATGTCTTGTAGATATGGCAAGCTGAAAGTGAAGCAAGATTTCGGGTCTCGGTTCGTCTTCAGGAGCCGGATCGTCCTCGGGGCATAGGGCAAGGAAGTGGGAACAATTAAGTGGAATGGAAGACAACGATGATAGATTGTTCACGCAGGATTGGGTATGGGAAAGAATAAGAGATAGTAATGTGGGTGAGCCCTGGGAAAATAATAAACAAAGACCGCTTTCACGGTTTAATGACAAGCAGCTGGAGATTAAGCTGTGGAAGTGGAAATGGTTAATGGGGTGTCTACATCTATTCCGGAACGGTTTGTGCCGGAACGCATGTTAAACGTGGAGGAATTTCGAACGATCGGGATCGTTCAAATGTTTGAGAGAATCGGCTGGGAAAGAGTGTTGGATTGGTGTGAGATATCACACCACAGGTATATTTGGCCGTTGTTTGCGAGTGGTTGGCCTCACTCCGGTTCGTTAATAAGGATGGCCCGCCAAACACATGGCAGCTGGTGGGTGTCACGGGGAGAGGCAGATGGTTATGTCTTTCGAGACTATGAACTGTATTGCCCGATTTGATTCTCTAGGGGTCGATGAGTATGACTATTACACTGTCGACCAGTTTTTGGACAATAAGGATAATACTGCTGATCCCGACGGAATGGTTGAGTCGGTTTTGCCTTATTCTGATGGTGGGGCTGCTCCTCGTAGTCAATTGTCTGTTGAAGGAAAGATCCTTCAACCCTTCTCTCTCAAAAACATCATGGTTAGATTTGGGGACCGAGGGAAGGTGAAGGCCTCAGATTGTCGGGTACTTCACTCGTTGCTTTATGGAGTGCCTATGTTATCTTGGCGCCATCTTGTTATGATCAATACTTGGGACACTCGTGAGTCGTACACTCGGAAGATGATACCATACGTACGACTCATTAGTGCCATGTAGTGCAGCAGAACCGGTTGCCGCCTGAGTCGTTATGGGTCTCAAAGCCGGTGGATCAAATTTGCTTCGCTTCAATGAAACAACATTGAAAGATCCAAGTTCAAGTGTACGGTCATCAATACACCATCACTGACGATCAAGGGCATCGGTTCCAGTTCACCGATCCAAGTGCAGCTCAAGAGGCTGCGAGAGAGGAGGAGATGGCTGAAGAGGAGGATGAAGATCAAGGGATCCTATCAGAGATACACCCAGCCACACCGAGAAATTTCTGCCGAGGTGGCTACTTTCATCCCAAACCGGCGTAGACCCGGGTACCCCAACTACAACCGGGGACGACAAGACGTTTATGATAACGTCTCCGCGTGTATTGAGGAAAACCGGGAATATGAGCAAAGGAGGCAACAGTGGGAGCAAAACTGGGAGGCTCAACAACAATCCCATTGGGATGAAGATGCTGCTCACCGGGCCAAAGAGCAAGAGTATTAGGAGAGGCAGCAAGAGCAATGGGCTGCTCAACAGGCTTTTATGGAAAGACAAGACTTGTACCAAGCACAAGAATTGTCTCGAAGACAAGCTTGGGAGGAGGAGCAAGATAGGTTGCATGCTGAACAGAACGCGTTGGAAGACCGCCGATGGCATGCTATGGCGGTGGCGCAACAGATGGTGGTAAATAACGCCAAACATTTGCATGATCAGGAGCGCCACCACTGAGATTGGGAAGCAGTTTGTCCATATCAAGAGCACGCGCCTAGGGTATCTTATGAGAACCTACCTCTTCCCACTGGGCCTTCTGACCCATCTCCGCACTGGCCCGAAGCAGTTGGCTCCAGTTTCATCCCACCACAGTTCCAAGCGCCGGCTGAAGGCGAAAGGGGGCCACTTAACGATTTCCATGATATGGTGTCGGCCCTCACCGGATATCCCTACCAGCCATACCCACCGGTGGATCCTAACGAACGATATCAGCAAAGATCATCGGTACATTTTCTTTGTTGTTGTAAATTTTTGTGTAAATCTTAGTTATATTTCTTATCTTTTTAGTAGTTAAATGAACTTTGTGGGTGTGTTCCCTAGATAACCCTCACGAGACCTACTCGTCCTTCCGAGCTATCAGAAGGTTTAAAAGGGCTTGTTGCATGCAATAAATGCAACCGTGATTCCTGCAAAAGTGAGTTTAGGTTGTTGTTGTAAAATATTTTTCCACAAAATTAAGTCGAATAAACTATATGCCTTGGTAATTATTTTAATAAAAATGGTAGAACTAAATAACTAACAAATTTTTGTAGTTGTGAGAAGGTTGCTTCTACGCGAAGATTGAAATTTGCAGGTGCATTGGGTTTACGAGACAACCATTTTTGTTGAAGTTGAAGAGCACACGAGGAATGAGTAAAAACCAGGTGCATATGTTTCCTTTAACTTTGATTTGTTTTGTCTGTTTAATAAGTGGATTGTAGTTTATATTTTATTCCCCGGGGTGAAATTTTGGGAAGGTTGGTCGTGTCACATCCCTTGTGCGTTTTAAAAGCTCCATTTCTACATATTGAGGACAATGTTGACCTCAAGTGTGGGGATGGGGAGAAAAAGTTTTTCAATTTTGACCCGTTTAGTAATACACTATACATTGAGGACAATGTTGACCTCAAGTGTGGGGATGGGGGAAAATTTTCAAAATGTCTTTGTTTAAAGCGGTCTAAAAAGCACAAGTAACTAAGTTAATGAGGGATGGCACAACCCATGTGGTCTTTTGTCATGGTCAAGTTCAAACAAATAGCATGATGGGTATTTAACGGGTGGTTGTTTGGGAATAATCCGCCTAAGAAACTTGCGCTTTATACATATCACATACCATACCTTCTATACGCGAGATTTTGAGCCACTTTTACATATCATGTATGCATATATTTCTTTGGTTGAGTGGACCATTAGTCATGTATTGTAGAACTTGCAACTTTTGATACGTTTGAGACCATAGACCGAATATGAGCACAAGAATGATTGAGGCATTAGGTAAACCTTTTTACTTGACACCATTTATATATCCTTACCCAAAAATCAATCCCTTAGTCGCCAATTTTGAGCCTAAACCTTTCATTTGACCAACCCATTTAGCCCTTGACCTTTGAACCTTATATTTTAACCCGTGTGATGAAAACTTGATTTTAGGACTTTGTGAAAAAAAAAACATTTGAGAAAAGAAAAGAAAAATGCATGTGTAGATAGTTGTTGAATAAAGGCGGAAAACTTTTGCCTTGTGGTTATTGTTTTGTAGTCGATTATGCTAGTATAGTGATTGTGTAATAAAAATCGAGTTTTCATCACCTTAGCCACTTTCAAAGCATCCCATTCCATACCCTTAGCCTAGCCCCAATTCAACTCGTTCAAGACCTTTTGCCTTGTGTTCAATGTTTGTGTTTGGCGGGTTGATCTTGGATAACCATTTTTGTATGTGTAATCATATTAATGTTAAATAGTTTGAATGATAAAAGTTATGAACCAAATATGACATTTAACCTTAACTCATGTCTCGAGAATGGGAAATGTGTTCCTTATTTGACCCACATGAAAGTGAAAAATAAATTTGCTTGAGGACAAGCAAAACACAAGTGTGGGGATGTGATATGCGGTTGAAAACCGATGTTTCTATTGAGTTTAAGTTAACATTTTACGTGACTTTTAGTTTCGAATAGCCTACTTTTGATTAGATTTGTGTTTTTGCAGGTTTACGAAGTTTAAGGAACTATTCGAGAGCATTTTGGAGCATCGGGGCGTAAAACGGGTCAACCGGGATCACAAAATGGGAAAACAGGAAATCAAACATCGTAGAGGCCGTCCTCGACGCCCAGTGGGACCATCGGCGACGCCCCTCAGATAATCCGTCGGAGAAAAATGGTCGTAGACAGTGGATTAAGGCGTCGGGAGAATTTTCACATTTCTGGAGGCCGTCGGCGACGCCCAAGGGGGCCGTCGGTGACGCCTCTTGGATTATGTGGTTGCTGAATTTCAATTTTGAACGGGTTTTTATGTTGGTTTGACCCATTGGAGAAGGAGTTACGAGTTTGGAGAGTTTGAAAACCTATCTTGGAGCCAAGAACACCACACCATTCATCTACAACCAATTCCAATCCATACAATCATCCAATTGATCTTTGATCATAACCTTAACCTAATCATCACCTTCATCATCCTCCATCCAATTCAATCTTCCATCCCAAACCCTAACCATCATCATCCTCACTTTCAAGGTTTCAAGATGTTCGTGATCAAGCTCCAATCATCCAGTGCTCAAGTCCCATTCGTCATGAGCGGCTAATCTTCGCCGGTGTAGACATTTGTAAGATTTAGGGTTACTTTATGATTTTAGTTGATTTTGTGACAAATTGAATTGTGTTTTGAATTGATTGATAATTGTCTTACATTTGAACTATATTTGTGAATTGTCGAATGATGATAAAATTTGACTTTGTGAAACAAGTTTGTGTATTTATGCTTTATCTTTTGAAAGGGATTATTTGTCCGAAGTAACAAAGTGTGTTGTGGTCCGTTATATACGTGATAGCGATTGGCACCTAAGCTTTGTGATATCAAAACCGTTAACGGCAAATTCAATTGAATCAAGTTAAAATTGTTAGTAACCCTAGGTGTTGCATTTGTTAAACCGGTGTGAACCTTGTTTTAAATCATTGTTTTAACCAAGTAATCTAGTTTTTATGCATTTTTTAATTTAGTGATTAAGTAATCAAATCATTTTTTGTCGGATCAATTCGACATTCATATCAAACAAACCAATTATTTGACAATCAAAATAGCAAGCTTCATAAAAGTGACATTCGTAGTTTAAATCAATCACATCCATTCGCAAACCACAAACTCTTCGTGGTTCGACCCCTTACTACCACTAACACATTATTAAGGGTAATTTGGGCATATAAATATTATCTTTGACCGGAGCGCGACACTCCGATCACATACAAGTTTGGCCTGTATAGTATATGTATATGTCTCAAATCCAACATGGCAAATTATACACTACGTTATATATCATACTAGCATGCATCACTATAGGTCAAACCAAAGTGTTCACTAGCGTAATCGTGTCACCAAAGTGAACAAGACCATTTTGATTGAATACTTAACAATGAACACATAATGAGTGGTGTGCTACTCCTATAGCGCTATACATGTTAAGATAGGCTTACAAAATTGATGACAACTAATGTGCATAAAAGTATTTTAGCATGTATAAACATATAGTATGACAAGTAGCATGTTTAGTAGATTGAGTGGTTGCATAAGATCGATTGCATGTTTTTGTATGTTTAATAATCATACATGTTACAACCCAAAAGTGACTTAAAGCGAAAAAGGGTTTAAGTATACTCATGCTTTGCGAAGAATAATCCACAAAGAGCGAGTGAGTTGAGTTTGGAAAGATGGAATTCACTAAGTTATCCTAAAAGGATAAACAAAGGTGTGGTGATTTCATGGAGTTTGATGATGGGAATGTATTCGGGAATTTATAACTATGAAAAAACACAAAAAAAATATCTTTGCTTAGATACTCATTTGGACACCATTTTTAGTTAGTGTTTTTCATGAGTGTTTCACTCATTGGAAGTCCAAAATGAGGATTCTAAGAACTAAGATAATCTCCACCTTGTCATATAATATTCAATCATGAGGTTGGTTCGTATCATGGTTAGGTTTTGGAGGGTATATTATATGTTATATTATATATTATAGTTAAGTATATGTCATGTATTGTCTTGCATGGTAGGATGAATCATTTAACCATATAGTTCACCAATGCACAAATCATCAGATAAATGACTCAGATGGTCATGAATCTAAGTACAAGAATATAAGTAACTTATCTAATTCACCAAGAAACCAAATGATTTTAACTAGACGAGTGCATTTCAAACATGGGTAAGGTTTGGAAACTTGGTGTAGTTCATTCACTTTGATTACTTGAAAGTTGTCTGGTGACTTTGATTTGATAGAAAGTAAACTAATATGACTAACATTTCTGGAACAAACATCAATGCCTTTTGAAGGTAATGTATTGTCTTATTGGCCTAACAAAAAGGCTTTTAATGGCTTAATAGAGACGAGCTGGAAGGTGCTCTTCAACTGTAAAATCATACAATTAACAAAATTCTCAGCACATTTGGAATCCAGATTGGGTTTCTCAATGGACACATCAATGAATGCCAAAGTATAAAACAAAATAAATCCATTGGATATGCTTGTTATATGGAAGTCTTAAAAACAAATCTAATACAAATCTCAAAAACATATCAGAGTAGAAAATATTTATACAATCATCATCAATCAACCATCAATAAAAACATAAGAATCTTGAAACAATACTAATCCATACAATAATCGATCATCCAATCGGAAGAATAGAAATTTTATCCAATCCGTACTATAACCATCGATTAAAAGACCTAAATAACATTCAATCATTAACGAAATCGGAAGTAGCGTATTATAATAGAACTCAAAGAATCCAAACGATGAACCCTAACTAACATTAGACCATTAACGAAACCTGACGAATGAAACAACAAAAAAGAATGAAACAACATCAAATCGCCGATTAAAACCCTAACGAATCAAAGCATACAATAATCAATCATGAAATTGTCGATTAAAACCCTAACTATCATTAGACCATTAACGAAATCATACGAATGAAACAACAAAAAAGAATAATCGAACCACAAATTAGACATTACCGTCAATTTAGAGTCTTCAAATCCGATGAATGTTGATCGAAACTCTTGGATGGATCTTCGCGGTGTTCGCCAGAGAGAGATGGGGAATTAGGGTAAGAATGAAGAGTATGGTCTAAGATTATGCATTTTAGGCAACTGACTAATGAGAGTTTTGGACTATCCATTTACAATCGGACTATCCATATAGGTGTGTGGTTTAGGCGGGAAAAACCATCTGAGGTGAAACTAGGGGGTTGATATGTGTCCCCCAATAGTTTCTTTTATATAATACTAGTGCTAATACCCGCAAACTTCATGGATTGAGCAAAATAATATGTTTTCGATGTATTAACAAATGATCATAAAACATTATAAGTTTATGATGATCTTAACTTAATTCTCTGAAGAAAATTATTATGGAGGTTCATATAGTAAATAAACAGCATACTTACTATTGATATAAATAAAACAAAAAGATTAATATATGATGCAATTACATTTATGTAGTTTGAAATATCAATCAGAAAGTCAATTAATCTAGTACTTCTGCTTTTTGGAGCTTCGTAACCAATAACCTCGCATTCGTTGTTGACCAATTAAAAAAAACCATCATCACCTAACGAAATATCTTCGACTTGAATCATATCATACCATCCAATAACACTAAACCTATTGTAAACAATGTATACGAAAGAAAATGTATTAGTAACAAATTGAAAATGTAGTGAAAAAATGAAATAAAATTAATCAATAATATGAGTAATGGATTGAGAACCTTGTTTGACCATCATAATATGATAATTAAATGTAAAGTGATAAATTTACTATAAGTTGTTTAGGAGGTGACCAAAATCAATTATTATCCTTGTTACCTCCTATATAAATTCTCCAATAAATCAAAATTAAAATAAAGAAAATAATGAATATATACCATATTACCTATTTGCCCACAAAAACAATAAGCAACGAAATCTGACCATTAGAAAATGCAAACTGCAATGCCAAAAAGCAACACATTTTGACCCATTACAAAACGCAAGATGCAATTTGACTGTTACAAACACAATACACAAAATGTAAGCTGCAATCAACAATAATAAGCAACCTGCAAAAGAAAACATGGAATCTGACTTGTTATAGATGCAAGCTTCAATCAACAAAAAGTAACCCACAGTTTTACACATTACAAAATGAAACTACAATGTAACTATTAGCAACAAAATACACAAAATGCAAACTTAAATCAACAAAAGTAACTACAGCATCCCTCTTTCATTTTTTTCTTACTTAATGGTTTTATTACTTATTTTCAAGTCCACTAAAAATACAGGTACTGATTTTCATAAAAACTTGGTGCCGAATACCATACCGAAATTCCAGTACCAGTTTTTCGATATGGTACTGATTTAGCATTACCAGTTTTTATAGCAAAAGTGCATGAGCCAACCAAACTCACTCTGGGTGCGTAGGTCAGAATATAGGGTCCAAGTGGATGTCTAGTCTATTGTGCAGGTTTGCAAAAATAAGTTTAGTTTATATACCATAAATATAAATATAGTATAAAAACATATTTATGCTCTCAAAAATTAAAGATATTGATGTATGTAGTCTGCACATGGGATATGGATGATATTTATTGTTTGAAGTTCACCTCACCACCCTTTTGAACTCTAAAAAACTAAACCTCGTTTTAAGTAATCGATACTGGTCGTACTAACAAAATGTAAATATAATTGGTACTAATTCGACAGTACCTATAAAATAACGGTGCAGATTCCAAATTTCCCGTTACCGAAATATCTTGATATTTGGTACCGGTAACGGTTCCAAATATGGTCGGTACGGTACCCGGTACCAAATACTCATCTCTAGTTCATATTGAAATGAGTTTTTTTAGCCATAATTGCACTAAACCTTATTAGTCATGTACCTACTATTATTTTTATATGTTTTGTTGATATTTTCGCATAGCACTGTGTAATGGCATTATAATATTTTGGGATAATGTATGCAAGGTTGTCCAAGTATTGAAAATATGAAGCCAAGGCCATCAAAATTCTAAAAACAACATTTTAGGCCACAAGTATTAATTTGGTTTTGTTTAGTGAAATCCTGGTAAAAAGAACTTGCCTAAAATCTGTAAAAGTCGCTTTCTTAGACATCGTGGGTTCCCTAAAATTATGTAACAAAACATTTAGGATGCCATAGTCCTCCTATGCAATTTAGAAATCTCCCATGCCCGTTTTTCTAGCATTGCAACCTATACATATCCTACAATCCAAAACAATGATTCATTTAACATGTTTCAAAAAATTAATGTTTCATGAAACAAAATTATTATCATTTAGCTATTAGGTCTCTGCAAGAAACTTAACTGGCAGCCTTTAGAAGACAATATATCATTCACTTCAACTATGTCAATAATGTTAAAGCCAGACGACAAAATTCTCATATATAGCCTTTCGATAATAAAAAGTTCAACAATCTCTTTGCCTCTACAAAACATTCAACAATGAGCAAATAGGTAATTTTTTTGTTAGAAATTTGTAAAAAAGAGATCTCTTTGATGCTTTCGCTGTCTCTCAAGGTATTGCCATCAAGATTCATGGCTTAAGGACAGATTCATCTCATTTGGTCTAAAATATACCTTGTATAATTGCACATATTATGTAGTGATTGCCATTTCATTCATTTAAAAATGTAACACCATTCATAACTATTTAACGTTGATATTATAGAACCAAGGATGATATATATTTCATAAATAACCCTAAAACACTCTTGTAGTTAAAATGGGAATTATGCAAGTGAACTTAAAAAAATCCGAAATAGAATTATGAATCATTACCTAAATGACTTGTAATCAAACATTTAGCCAACTTTAACCCACGTGAAATATGTTGCAATTGATTTGCATCAGAAACAAAGAAGCAAATGAAACAACTATTTTTGGTGCCCAAAAAACTCGTCAACCCGTTTGAGATATGGATATAAAGTCACAGGGGTAGTTTTGTGACTAAGTTGAATGCATAATGTTAAATCATACACGTAGTTATATATATTTTTTTCTGTAATGCTCACACAGGTAATTGTGGGGTTAATGGTATGGGTAGATAAATTTCACATCAGTAGTTGTGCGATAGCTTAATAGAATATAGAGGTCATTCGGATAGTTGTGTGATCAAATTTGGTTTGAAACATCAAGCATATGTGCGTTAATTAAAATACTCAATAAATATTACACATAATTGTACTTGCAAATGGGAGACCGAAGGGAAGCAACCTCGTCATCCAAGATAAAGTACAGGCTGAGATAATCCTTCTGCTCTAGAGCTTTCTCAGCTTCAGGCGTAAAGCTTGTACCGAAATGAATGTTATTCGTACCTTGGTGTTCTGTTGAGTATTTATGCTTTTCGTATGCTGGCAACTAAAAAAACTTATGAGTTGCATCTTTAACATCTTCAAGAACATGAATAGGGACCTCATTGTTTTGTTATCTGAAAGAATCCCCATTTTTGTTCTGCATGACATACAGAATTTGCTACTCCCAGGTCATCCGAGGAAGACAAATCAATAACTGGGATGGAATTAACATTGATTCTTCATTTCCAGTGTGATCAAACCATTCTTATGGTGGTTGAATGTATTGGTATGGTAGCACTTCAGCCCAGGTCTGTTAAGCCTTTGACGCCATGAGCTTTGTTCACCATGAAATCGAGAATGTCAAGTAGGTTCGAGTGGATCATGGAGAGTGATGGAACCATGGTTCGAGAAGGTTTTGTAGATTACATGGTTTATTGATGGATTCGTCGTTATAAAAATGTATTCTTTGTACCAAGTTTGGTTCTTCTTGGCTGAGGATCAACCACATTAAGCCTACTTGATCCATCATTATTAATTTCCGAAAGTTAGCCAGATGTCTACCTTAGGATGTCATCTCTCTTCGCTTGGCTGGGAGTGTTGCTATAGATTTTCTTGTTGCTACCAAATCCCCAACTCTCACTTGTACAAACATACAAATCTTTCGATAATTTTATAGCAACGAAAAAATGTACATTAAAACACCTGTAGTGACTCCATAACATCATGTTCCATGGCTACACCATTTGTTTTAGCTTGCAACTTCATTGAATCTCTAACAATTTGACTTAAAAAGTTTACATCAGAAGACATAATACCCAGCCCTTTCAGACGCTTTGATCCAACTTGCAAACTTGTTTATAGTTCCAATAATGTCAGAATACCAATAAATTGAAATTCAAACTAAACAAAGTACATTAAATTAATGATGTAAACAAACTAAACCACTACATTTTCTAGAATTGCACTAGATGCCCTTGCTTCTTTCAGATCTAAAAGATGCGAGATGTCGATGTGCATAATTCGACTTGTATTAAAACATTAAAAGCATCTTTAATACTTGCATCCTTAATACCTTTAGATTGACAAACATAAGTAAATGATGTTGTAAATACCAAATGCCATAAAATATTGCTAGAGGTTGGCAGCTGACTTACTTAAAAATGTGCAGTGCTCAAATGTTGAACAAACATTAACGTCCAAGATTCTAACTTTACTATTGCTCCTGTATGTAGCTCAAATGTTAAATGCTAAACCAAACCACTTAACTAAATATAGTTTAAAAATAGTTAACATTTTCATCATCTTTGAAAGTTTAAGGCTGGATAAATTATATCAAGAGGGAAGCTTCTATTAAATAATCAATTTTCCACTCAATGATTAATGTATCTGACACAGGCAAGAAGAAACAGACATAAACGGTTCCTAAACCTCAGCCGCCATAGCCCGGCGAAACAAAATCCACGTACTCTATTGCATGACTACAAATAAGAAGATATTATCATCGACGTGTATCAAAATATGAGGAGAAGTGCATTCAACTATAAGAATCTATGTCTACAAGTAAAAATGACTGATGAATGAATGCAACAAAGCAAATTTTCATGAGCTCGTGATCTAAAAAGGGGATGCATTCATATTATATTAGCTAATGCATAATTACAATTAGCAAAACCTTGAGAATTTACAAAAATGTCTCATTCAATTGTCTCAAGGAGTCCTAGGTTATAGACTTGTATATTGCACGGTGTTGTATGATAGAAATCATATGATTATACAATGTTTAAAAACTATAATCACCGCCAATATCTTTTATCGAAGTTACACAAATGACAAGAACCGAAAGAAAAAAATGACACTATACCAAACTTTGAAGTATATGCGTGATGAAAATACATTGACTGTGCATACCACTTCCTAACCCTAGACTACTCCTATTGTCCTTTGGTCTATTTCATCATACCCTCAAAAACATCTCCTATTGGTTGATTATACATTTTAATCACCCATTTATTATTTTTCATTAAGAAATGATTAAATGTTCAGTGTAATAGCAGATAATTAAATACCTACGTCAAATAATCCCTAACCACAAACAATTTATATTTGAAACAACGCTGAAAAAATAGTATACACATAAGATAATGAATAAAAATGGGCTTCATTAAAAACATAAATTGAAATAAGAAATAACGAAACGAACCCCTATCTTCGATTTCAAAGTGAGTCCCTTCTGTTGAAGCCAAATTTGAGATGAGATATACAAAACAAAAGAAATTAGAAGTTAGAAAATCTATAAAAAATCAAGAAGGATAGTTGATTCATTGACGAAATCTAACCTTTATAACGAAGATCAGAACCGGATTCACAGAGGGATGAATGAAGAAGGTAGCGATGGTTACATGAAAGTGACTGAAATACTGAACATCACTGTCATAATTAAAGGAAATCAACGAAGTGTTGCAATCAACAGAACTATTATACCTTTCAAACGAAGAAGATGGCTAGATCGAATTAATGGAGGCTAGGGTTTCTTCAGAGGGAAGCGGCTAGGGTTTCTCTAAATAGAATGAGGGAGGTGATGATTTTGCAGTTTGGTGTGAAGTCGGGTTATATCATTTATATAGTTCCACCTTTTTTACCCATTTTTTTTATCTAAACGGGTCCTCCTAACCTTTGCACTAAAGGGAATTGTTGTGAGTTTTGGCGAGAAAATAGAAAATAGAGGCCCTAGATGAGGGACATGTGTCTCCTAATTATGAACTTTATTAGCTATGATAGATATAGCTATATGTAGTGGAGGATAGAAAGAAAACCCATATTAGTTAACAAAACTAAAAAGCCCAAATTAATGGACATCATTTTGCCACGTGTGACACCTTTTTACAGATTGTGTTACGTGTAACGACCAGAGGCTGCCACTTGTTACCTGTAACAGCTTTCCAGATTTTCAGCTTTTTCTAAAAAAAGTAAAAGTTGTTAAATAACACATGGCAACCTCTAGTTGTTACACATAACACGTCTGCAAAAAAGTGTAACACATGACAAAAGTAGATCCAATCATTTGGTTTTCTTAGTTTTCTAAACTAATATAGGTTTTCTTCCATATAGGATAGGCATCCTAAGAGAAGTCCACTATATTTGAGAAACTTGAGAAGCATTTTGTACCACACATTTTCCAAAGCTTTTCGTAATATACACATATGTATAGTTTAAAATTGACTATATACATATATGTATATTGTCAAATCTTGAAGTATACACATATGTATATAGTCAATTTTAAACTATACATATGTGTATCTTATAAAAATCTTGAGGAAAATGTGTGGTCCAGAATTCTTCTCAAATTTCTCAATTAGCCTAGTGTTCTTACACGATCTTAACCCTATATATATATATATATGGTTGAGAGTGAATTGTGTGAGCTAATCTGAGTCATTGGATTATATCATCTAGATATTTTTAAACAATGGCAAGATTGTAATTATAATATTGTAACTTCCCTTTAAATTAATTGACAGAAGGGTATTTGCGTCTTTTGTAAATTGCATTTATAAAACAATATAATCAAAAGTCCTAAAATCTTGCTAGTTTCTGTATATACAAGATATACAGTTTTTAGTGTGTGCACATGTGTACAGTCTAGATAGTATTAGTTTATATATGATACACAGATGTTAGTTTATACACATACGTACAGTCTCGCTAACTATCAATTTATACAAGATACACAGTTGTTAGTTTATACACATATGTACTTGAATAATACACATGTGTATAAATCTGGTTTATACCGACCTATGGGAACAAGATGTAATTATTAACAATTATATAAGTCTTTTATATACCGACATGTATACACATATGTAAAAAAATTATTTAATTAGGTTTAATATTTAATTTTAAAAAGAACATAAAAGTTTATTTAAAAATAAACATTAGCCCTTTAATCTCTTATAATTAAAATAATAGAGAAATAATTAAAAATGAGAGAGAGAGAATTAAGAGATAAGAAAATTAAGAGATTTTAATTAAAAGTACTTGACTAATATCAATCTTACCATTTTAATCTAAAAAATGATCAAAGGCCGAGGTTATTTACTCAGTTCACTCTCAAGAAGTTGTTCACAAATGATCCTAATCCTATATATATATAATATATATATATATATATATATATATATATATATATATATATATATATATAAGGATAAAACGAAAACCCACTTGAGTTGAAAAAACTCAAAAAACCTTTGTACAAACCCCATGTAACATTTTTATTTTTTTCTAAAAAAAATAGGAAAGTAACATACATATATTTGAACATTTTTATAAAAGAAACACAAAAAAAACGCCGAGTAATTTATTTTTATTAAAATATTTAAAATTTCATGTTACATTATATGTATGTCCAAAAGAATGTAACATATAAATTTTGAATATTTTTTTTTAAAACAAGTAGACGCTTTTTATATTTTTTTATAAAAATGTTTAAGTACATTAATGTGATATCCTCATATTTTTTTAGAAAAAATAAAATATTACATAAGACTTTTTTAAGTTTTCTCAACTTAAATAGATTTTCATTTTATATTTCACCAATATATATATATATATATATATATATATATATATATATATATATATATATATATATATATATATATATAAAAGCTGTAAGACGACCACCTATATATTCTATAACCACCAAATTATATGATGATTTTATGATTTTTACTGAAAATGTTTGTTTTATTATAAGAAAAGACAAAGTGAATTGGAGAAGGATTTGTCGGCACCTTTCCGACACACCAACATGACACACCCACCCACTCAATTGAATTTAACCTCACACCCGAATATGGAAACACCTACACTGTCACTCTAATTTACACCCTGATATTGTTTACTTAAAAAATAATTTACACAAAGTATAATTTGCCTATGGTTATGATGAGGTGAAACGTAAAAACAAATGTTCTTATGTGGATGTTACGTAGGTAAGGTTGGTTTAGTTTTATGGTAATGTGAAATGTGATGAGATGAATAACAATTTTTTTAAAGAAATGATGAGGTCGAGATAAATTATTATTTATATATTAACTAATAATTTGAAAAGGTGAACAAAATCGCCCACACACCCACAATCACCTCAACCTTTCTACCCCTAGTGCCCAACGGATGTAGTGCTCTGCGCCCTCGTTGCCCATGTGGCCGGCTTAGCGTCTCCTTCACCGGCACTGCAACACATTGTCTAAATGTCCTAAAGGTTTTAAGATTATCGAATTTTACATTTTATTATTTATCAATGTTCAGACATGAAAAAAACAATTTTATTTGTCTTATGAATAAAAAATAAACAAAAACAAAATCACATAGAAAATTGTGAGAATCATATAGCAACTTATAGCTATGGAATCAATATTAAGTACACATATTGTATATGCACCGTGTGTTTTTTTTAACGGTCAATAAATCAATACCGAGTACTTTTAGTATGCACCGTGTATTTAAACAATAAAGTGAAAAGAAAAATAAAAAATTTCGTATTCGATTAAATAGACAAATTATTATACATTGCATTACCTTTACATGGTCATCATCAGGTAACATCTCTTAGTTTTAGCAGTGATGACACCATGTCATTGTTATTTATGCGGCCAACCCGATCCAAAATTTCAAAAATTGAGTTAAAAGACATTCCAGCATCGAATAACAAATTGCGATGAAAAAATCATAGGCATACTCATAGGCATACTACTGCTTGTATTATTGTTCTGAACATAATATACAAGACGTTAATGTAATCAAATTAGTGTTCTTCTCTCTCCCACTTTATTTTAGAACAATTATCCTTTTTTAAAAAAAAATAACAATTCCTAGATTTTATAAGCAAATAAATCAATACCTTTACCCTATAAGATTTACACTAAACATTTTGATTGTTCATCATACCGCTTAACCATTATATATATATATAGAGAGAGAGAGAGAAACGGTATCTGGAGAAAACGTCTAAAAGTGTGAAAACGGTGAGAACGATTTTTAGCCATAAGATCTTTGTGATTTGTAGTTAAGATGATGCAGTGTCATTTTTGTAAATAATGGGAACCTTAGAACTACCATGAGAGGTAAAATTTGAAGATTTAAACAAGGGTGCACATGCTAATCACATGCATTTTCCCCCAATCATATTTAAACGCCAATAATTTTTTATACATGATTATTTTTCTAAAAAAATTACGCCATAAAACTCAGCGTTTTTTATCTTTCCAACGAGTATACTATTGATATATTTTTCGAAAAAACATGTATTGGGTTTTTTATGGCGTTTTCGAACTTTGTTTTTATGGCGATTTCAACTGCGTTTTTATGGTTTTTTATGGCGTTTTCAACTAGTTTTCATGGCGTTTTCTGAACTTAGTGTTTTTAAGGCGTTTTCAACTGGGTATTTTCATGTTTTTTTTCTTCTGAATTGTGTGTTTTATGACGTTTTCAAGTGGGTATTTTCTTGGCGTTTTGGGTGTTTTATGGTGTTGTCAACTGAGTATTTTCATGGCGTTTTTATTTGAACACCCAGTTCATGTCATTTTTTATTTCAAAAGTAGAGCAATAGTATACTTATTGGAAAGATAATAAAACACTCGATTTTATGGTGTATTTTTTTTTTAAATAATCACGTATAAATAAGTTACGGGAGTTTAAAAAAGATGGTGAAATATGTATGTGACTTGCATGTTGATGGTCTTTGACATGTAAGTAGTATGTGTATAGATTTTTTTGACAATATTACCCTTAGTGTAAGTTAGTATAAACACCACATGCCAACACCAAAATCGTTCTCACCGTTCTACATACTTTTAGACATTTTCTCCAAATGCCACCTATATATATATATATATATATATATATATATATATATATATATATATATGTGTGTGTGTGTGTGTGTGTGTGTGTGTGTGTATAGAGAGAGAGAGAGAGAGAAAGAGAGAGGTTCATGTGAGAAAATTTAAAAGTGTGAGAAGGATAAGAAAGATTATGGAGGTGATATGTGTCCCTTTTTATTTTGGTAGTTTAAGAGTATAAGTATAATTTAACTAATAAAATCTAGTTATGGAATGAATATATATGCAACCGATTTTTGGAAGTTATTGTAGGGATTTTCGAATTTGAAATAACATTCTAACTCATAAAAACACCACAGCATGTATATTGAAGGCATACATTTTATAAAGAACAGAAATATAACTCATAAAAACACCCTAACTCATAAAAACATCACAGCATGTATATTGAAGGCATACATCTTATAAAAAACAGAAATATAACAAAAATAACACCATAACTCATAAAAACACATCAGTTATATTGAAGGCACATATCTTATAAAAAACACCCTGACATTGAATATAACAGAAATAATACTCTAATATAACACCAATCAACACTTTAATCAGAATCAAAACAGAAATAACACTCTAAATATATAAAAACAGAAATAACTCTACATAAGTATATCAATATGGTACTCATATTAAAGATAAAAAACGCTCATTATTATGGTGTAATTTTTTTTTAAAAAGAGTTACGTATAAAAAGTTATTGATGTTTAAAAAAGAAGGGGAAAACTTGGCATGTGTATTAATGTTAGTTTCTTAATTTAAAAATATTAAATTTACCTTTATACCATTAATCTAGAAAATTAGTTAGCTTAATAGTCAATATTATTTACAGAATTGTCACTATGATCTCAACCATTAAATTAAATATCTAATGGTTTAGATTCTTTTTTATCATTCTCACACTTTTAAATTTTTTTACAATAACCTTACCATATATATATATATATATATATATATATATATTTTATAAGGATAAAAATTAGTGTATTCTACCTTACACCAAAATCCTAATTTACTTCTCTTACGCTTTGAAGCAAAGACTTTATTTCCAAGAGGGGTGGCACAATTACTAATTCAAATTTCAAATAATGTACCAGAATCGATAATACAAGCACCACCTATTTGGATACCCCAAATCAAGTAGGGGGTTGAGGTTGTAGAACCCAATTAAAATAGTGTGTGGGTAGAACCAAATCGGTAACATCAAATGAAATTTGAAAACCAAGTAAACATGATAACATCAAACTACAAAGACACAAGTTTATCTGTCTTGCCACGTGGAAAACAAACACCAAAAACGTTGTCACATGTACCCTTTCGTAATCTACGCCGCAAAACCTTAAATCTCTCTCCCCACTCACACTCTCCTTCTCACTTCCATCGATTCTTACCAAAACCCACCAAACTGTTTTTCCCAACATGAATTCATTAATAAATAAATAATAAATTCATTCCATCAATTCTCCCGAACTTCAAACCTGTTCGGAGATGGGTGGCGTGACGTCATCAATGGCGGCGAAGTTTGCGTTCTTTCCGCCGAATCCGCCGTCGTACGCGGTGGTGGAAGGAGACGGGGGCAGGTTGAGGATGACGGGTGTTGTGGAGAGGGAAAACGTCGACGTTTTGAAGGTGAAGACGAAACGGGGGACGGAGATTGTGACCGTGTTTGTTAAAAACCCAACGGCGTTAATGACGGTGTTGTACTCTCATGGTAACGCGGCTGATTTGGGTCAGTTGTATGAGTTGTTTTGTGAACTCAGTGTTCACCTCCGAGTTAACTTGTTGGGGTTAGTAACTCAGTTCTGAGTCCACTCATCTTTTATTAATTCTCATCAATGGGTGTATACGAGTCGCGCTCGAACCCGAGCCGGCTTGGATTGAGCTCGAGCTCGTCGTTTAACATACGAGAGCTCGAGCTTGCTTGTTAGAAGTTTTTCAAGCTCTAGTTTGGCTAACACTCGGCTCGTTTGTTATTTATTAATTAATTATATACATGTTATATCTTTTTATTATAAAATTTATACATAACATAATATATATTATTTAGTTATTTTTTATCATAATTTTATGTAATAATAATAAGGTTCAAGATAAATGGAAAACCATTCTGAGTCGTGAGAACTTAGAGAACTTGGTTTTTCTGTGCGAGCTTTGCTCCCATTTTTTTACATCCCTATATTAAAATGTTAGAAAAGATTGCCGTAAAAAAATTCAAACCGATGTTACTTGGTCTTTCTATGCGAGCTTTGCTCCCATTTTTTTACACCCCTAGATTAAAATGTTAGAAAAGACTGCCGTAAAAAAATTCAAACCGATGTTTTTCACCCTTTACAGTATCTATAAAAAGCTGATGTCATAGGACATCACTTTTTACAACATTTACGGCTACCGTAAATGAAAAAAAAACTTGGAAAAGTTCACTTTTTTAGGATTCTTAGTAAAAAAAAGTTTTTTTTGAAAAAACCTTTCGCAACGTCAAGTTCTCTAAGTTCTCACAGCTAGTATAAGTTTTTATTTTACCCTAATTCATAATAATAATAATAATAACAACTATGATACAAATATATATTTCATATGTTAAATAAGACTTACATGACTAGAATGCTCGTTTAGGGTCTTGAGCCGGCTAGACTTGCTTGTTAAACAAGCTTAATTTTAGGCTTGAGCTCGAGCTTATTTAAACTCTGCTTGATTCGAGTTTTTAGCAAGGCGAGCTCAAGCTCATGAGCAGCTTGGTTGGTTAACACCCTACTCATTATCCATTGGATTCATCATCTGTATGGTTTTTTGGAGTAAGGTTTTGTAAGATTTGGGTGTTTTTGTATCAACTTATGAAGTTATGATGATTATGGCAATAATTTTAATTAAATTGTTTCTGTTTAATATTCAAATTTGAGGGTTTTTTCGTATCAACTTGGGATGCTTATGGAAACAATTTCAATTGGATTTATTATGTTAAATAATCAAATTCGGTGTTTTCTTATAACTAGGGATGTTTATTATTCATTAAAATGATTAAAATGAAAACATAACCCAAGCGAAACCGTTTTCAAGTGAACCAAATAAAATATTCAGCTTTCGATTTAGTTTTGGTTGATATCGAATTGGGTATTCAGTTTTCGGTTTGGTTTTGGTTGTAGACGAATTGGGTATTCGGTTTTTGGTTTTCGGAAATCAAAATTCGGTTCAAACCGAATACACCAAATATTGAATTATGGTTATTTAATTTAGCCCAATCAAATTACACTTTTTTTGTCGTTTATCAGTGTCGTACATTAGAGAGCTTTCATGTGTTTTTATAAAAGAAATCCAAAGGAACAAAATCAGAAGGAAAATACGATTACAGACTAATGGCAGGTAGACGGGCAACAAGATGCGCCGCTACCCCTTCTGAATAGCAAACCCTATCCTGCTAACAAAAAATTTTGCCCCTTAACATGCGCGGTGTTACTACTTACCACCTGTTGAACCCGCTTGAGAAACCGCACCGCGTCAGGGGAGAGAGCGCCAAAGGTATCGAAAGCGAACGGACGAACACGTGTTGATTCTCGATACAAGCTTTTTCGTGCTTAGCTACTTTGCCCGCCTCCTCTTTGGTTATCGCCTGGCCCGCCACAAACCCGTGGTCCCTTAGCCCAACGAGGGAGACACACCTGTCAAATCGACGCACGCGTGTTTCCCTCCTTTCCATCCAAAAACAAGAATGTCAACGGGCTGTAGGGTAGATCTCCCTTCTAAAGGATCGGTCAAGAAGTTCATCGGGGCTTCCTTTTTTTCCGAGATCCCTGCGCGCTTAAGGACATCATGAAGCACATCTCGAACTAAATCATGTTGATATTTAAAACCCGGTAATTCTTTGCAATGGACTGCATGCTCCCAAAAAATCCAAGCAAGCCTTCGGACATACGGGACACGGGTCATCAACCGGGAAAAGGGGTTCAATCAGCCGGTACTTGAGAATAGCCCGATATTCCACACTCGACATACATTGCCCTAAACCTTCAATGGGAATAACAGACAGGAAATCCTGAGCATGGGGAGCTCGCAAACACTCAAACACGGCTCGCTGCCGCGGGGACAAGGCAAACTTCTCTTCGACTGTTTTGACGATTTCACCATATAAGGCATGGCGGTGTCTTTAACGTAAAAACCGCCAAGATCAAGATCAGAAAGAGAACTATGCAGAGTGTCCAACGCACCCCTGTAATCAGAGTCTAACAACCCCCCACCACATTCACGAAGGAGATGATCTTGAAGAACCCAGGATTGGGCCCGTGAAGCCACAAAAGCGTAGGAAGATGTATCCTCAACTGAGCAAATCCCAAGACCCCCAAAACGGGTCGGGAGGGAAGCTAACCTCCATTGGAGGTCCTCGAAAAAGGCACCCCCACAAACAACAATGTCCTCAATCGTATTCCGAAGCCCCTTATCAAAAACAGAGACGGCTCCCCCGACATAAGAAGGCTGACACGTTCTGAGCCCAAACAGCAGTTTAGCAACCCCCATACATGAACGAAGCAGGAGTACGCTCTAAGGGTCCCAAAGACGTTTGAGGCATCCCATCAGCTCAACCGCACATTTGGCTCTTTTAAGGGCCAAACCACTAATAAACTCCCCATCTCTGCTGACAAGCACCACCCAAAAGGTTTACACCATGTACGGACCTACCAATCTCCCGCGGAAATAAACCCTCTCGAGTCTTCACATGTAGGCCAAAAACGTCAGTTGTTTTGATGTTCAGAAGGACGCCCAAAGAGGGGCCCTCCTGATGTTTAATGCCTTGGCAACCTGAGTCGCATCTCCAATAAGGGTCCCATCATCCAGGTACCAGGCGTGAAAAAGAAGCTTGCAACAATCTCTGATTCGGAGGACAAGGGGTGTAAAACAAGGACAAAAAGGAGAGGCCCTAAGGGATCCCTCTACTGAACCCCCGTGGAAGACCAAATATTACCATTCCGCACATAAAGCCTAGCTGGTTGCCCGTATAAAAATCAACCCAAGCAGAGATAGATGGACACATTTTCCTTACCTCGTTTAAAAGAGAAGTTCTATCCACAAGGTTAGAGGCATTCGAGAAATCATCGGTAAGCATAGCCAACGACCCTTCTCGATGATGCGCATTTAAGAACCTGTTCGCACTATGAAGAACCGCCTCAGCCGCGTTTGGAACCCCGACCCCATGTTGAAAGTCACCAAGATATTGGGCCATATCCTTCCCCACCCCTTTCATCGCTACCTTGGAGACCACTCTCCTCCAGATCGAACCCACTGCAATAGGCCTAATCCCATTATCGGGCTTGAGAAGGGGCGTAAGGGGAGCAGATGCAACAAACTCCGCCAAACTCCTCGGACATCCCCCCATAAACATAAGTTGACCATAGCTGAAATCGCCCTGAGCAGACTAACCGCAGTCATGGACCCTTCCCCACAGAGGGCGTCCAAAAGGTGTTGAGCCCTCAAACCATATCTCCCACATGACGTCTCTTTAGGGAAGGATTTGATACACCCTAGCACACTGTCGGTCTCCGCTACAAGGTGAGGCTCTGACGGTAAGAAAGCGGGCATGGTAGGGGGTGGCATTCACGGGCGTTTATCCACAAGAGCCTTCATAATTTTCTTATCAAGTGGTGCAACCCCAGAAGAATAAAGGACCTTAACCACAGGGGCAAAATGACCACCGGCAACCTTACGTAAACACTGCTTGACATTAGAACTCGCATACTCGCTGTTTTTATCAGACATTTTCTTAAAACCCTCCGGACCCTCTTTCACAGGTTGAGCAAACAAAGACTGAATGAGAATGCCAAACCTCTCACGGTCACCCCATTGGGCCAACGCATGCTGTATACCGAGACATTGACCATTTTTCTTGTTGCTCGACCTCTTATCCTGGCGGCTGACCGGCGTAATACACACAAGGTACACCGAGGTAATAGAAGAAGTCGAATCCATGCATCAACCGAATCAAGCATAGCCACCACATTATCCAAAGCTGTGGCTAAAGCTTGGGCAAACGCCATGCGACAGCTAAAGGGGATGCTCTTGACTGTTTTAATAGGAATAGAGAAAACTCGGTCAAGGAGAGCAACATCAACACATACCTCTCCAGACGGGGTAATCTCCGTTGCAACACACGGTTTAGGGACTTCGACAATAATACCCACATCACCCACTTCCGTTGGCACAAACCGAACAACTCAATCTTCATGGTGACACCCCCGCCGGAAAGAATGAAGGCACATGCACTCCCAACACAACCATTGTTCAGACAACCAAAGGGTTTCACAAACAGATGTAAAAAGATTGGGATCTTTAGCAATGGCACGCCTCAAAATATCTCTTCTATCATCCGAACCAAAATGGTGACGTTTAATATGAGTCATAAGCCTTGGGATCCCCTTAGACCCAGCAACCCCATCGGGGCAACAATGGAACCCCTTGAAGGGGCAAGGCCAAAAACCATTCGACATGACCTAAAAAACGATTTGAAAACAACTTCAGCAAGACACTTAGGCAATGTCTCCACCCCAAAACAAGAAGGAAAAAACGGAACTAGAGCTAACACCCGACAGTTCAAAGGCTTTTTGAACCCGAGCTCATTGAAAAGTTACTCCGAGTATTTCATCGAACACCTTGTGGGCGCAAACCCCACAAGGAAACGAACAGCCCACCTCTCTGACCCATAAAAGCTCCAGAAGAAGAAGTGGCTTTAGACGTGAGTTTTCAAAGGAGCTAAAAGATCGTAACAAATAATAGTAATTAAAAAATATAAAAAATTGAAAAACAATTATTCGGTTGAAAACCGAATCAGTTTCGAATTTGGTTTTCGGTTCGGTCTGAACCTCCTAAATTTGGTTTGGTTTTCAATTTCAACCGTATTAATTTTTAAACAAAACAAACTGAAAAAGGAACCGATGAACACCCCTATTCGTCTCAACTTATGATGATTATGGAAACATTTTCATTTGAATTTCTTCTATTCAACGATCAAATATCTATGTTTTTGTATCAACTTATGATGATTATGACAACAATTTCATTTGATAACTTATGTTCATTGATCGAAAAATGATCATCTTTTTGCTTGATCCAGGTATGATTACACAGGATATGGCCAATCTTCCGGTAAGGTAAAAATCGTCAAACATAGATCGAGAATTTGAACAACATTGAAATGATTTCACAATTTAACTGAGGTGTATTATCTTTAATTATCTATGTAGCCAACTGAACACAACACATATGCCGACATAGAAGCTGCCTACAGATGTCTTGTAGAGACATACGGAGTGAACGAAGAAGATGTTATATTATACGGTCAATCCGTTGGTAGTGGGCCCACTATTGATTTGGCGTCGCGCTTATCAAGATTACGGGCTGTTGTTCTTCACAGCCCTATCTTGTCTGGACTTAGAGTCTTGTATCCTGTGAAAAGAACATATTGGTTTGATATATACAAGGTTACTTTCTTGGTTATCGACCCGTCTATTTCAAACGGGTGACATTGCGTTTTGTTTGATTGATAACGGGTCAAATACTAAAAAAAGTTTGCAAACAGGAGCAAAAGTCGCTGAACGTGCAGTTAAATGTTTATAACGTGCTAAGTTGTTTTATTTAAAAGAATTATTAAACCGACCCGTTTAAACCCACACATACTAGTTCTTACTTTATGAACTATTACCAACTTTCTTGACAATGACTTGTATTTTCTTGTAATGCAGAATATTGATAAGATAGCATTCGTCCAGTGCCCGGTTTTGGTAATTCATGTAAGTGTTCAATATCACGCGCTTTGTTTTTTAAATGGATGCCACAACTAAATAACATTTTGTCGTTTTATTGTGGCAATATAATGTTAGATCCATAATCACACACACAAAACACAGCCGGAAACAAGTAATTAGATAACTATATAGTGAGGAGATCATTTTGAAACACCAAATTTTTGTGAGAACACACAAAACTAATATGAGCAATTTAATTCTTTGATTAATGGTTCATATCTTTCTAATTATGTACTTTGTATGTATACACGTGTACGTTATGTACATAAAAATACCATCAAAATATTTTGTTTAATTTTTCTAAAAGTTTGTTTCATTTACCTACCAATTGTAGGTTATATTACGTTAAATTTTGTACCGTTGTTATTTACACATTTGTGAGTTATATACATAAACGAGCAACCTAGTAATTCGTTATTTATTTTTTTTACTGTTATCAGGAGAGAGAAACATTAACTATTACATTTATACCATTTTTTTGGTTTTTCATTCTTTAAAATTTGGAAAAATGAATGGCTCAAATTTGTTACGCGTGCTCTCGCAGTATACTAACATGGGTGATTTCAAGTTCTATTTAAGAGGTCAAATGGGTAAATGTAAAAGAGTAGCTAAAAAGAAACGGCTGATCAGGTCAAACGGGTCAAAGGTAGTCTAACATGTTGAGTTCAAAGACTTAAAACTTTCTATATGATGCAGGGAACTGCGGATGATGTTGTAGATTGCTCTCATGGTAAGCAGCTTTGGGAGCTATGCGTAGACAAGTACGAACCATTATGGGTGAAAGGCGGTAACCATTGCGATTTGGAGCTCTATCCTGAGTACATAAGACACCTTAAGAAGTTCATATCAGCCGTTGAAAAGTCAAGCAGTTTGCAAAACTCAACCGGGTCCATCACACATAACGTTGATAAACACCGTATGAGTACAGACTGTAGAGACCACCCAAGAGCGAGCATAGAGCGGCCAGACCACTCGAGGCCAAGCACAGACTGTAGAGACAAGTCAACATCCAGCGTTGACCAAGGAGAAAAGTCAAAGAAGAGCGTGGAAAATGTTGGAAAGTCAACGACTGCCGTTAACCAACCCGAGAAAGCAAGAAATAGCATTGATCGGTGCGTGAAATGACGGTTTGCTAGTTAAGTTAGTGTTGGTTGTGAATGATGGAAGTGTAAGTTGATTAGTGATGAATGGTTGCAGGTTTGGCGGTGTGGTCCGAACCGTTGTGTTCTGCAATATCAATTGTTTCAAGCCGAATGGAGCCGCAGAAGTTGGAAAATCATAACATCAAAAATGAAATCTTGAAGGTATACAAGGATTGGACGGATGATTTCATGATACTTGTTTATTAAACTAAATATTTATTCATATTTACACTACGTACAGTTTAGGCGAGGGGTGTTCACGGTTTGGTTTGGTTTGGCCGGTTTCGAAGAAAATTCTTGACCAAACCGCTAATTGCGGTTTTGGGGAACAACATAACAATCATGCCGGGTTAGGTGGGCCAGACTGGTTTGGCCGTTTAACGGTTCGGTTTTAGTGGGCTGTACCAATTTTTTTCTCCTTCAAAATATTAGTTTGTATTAAAAGTTTAAAGTAATAAAGATGGTTCATGATTATAATACATGCAACGAAAGTTAATTGGTTGGTTCGGTTTACACAGACCGCAGTCAGTTCCAAGTAGACGTGTTCAAAAAAACCGGTTTCGCAACCGAAACCGGTTTTTTTTAACCGGTTATTTTGAAACCGGTTCGGGTAGTAACAGGTTAGACCGGTTAGCCACCGGCTCGGATTTTATCAACCAAAACCGGTTAAATTTAAAACCGGTTATTGTAAAAAACCGGTTTACCTGTAACGGTATAAAAAAACCGGTTAAAAACGGCCAAATTCTAGCAACGGTCATATGACCGTTTGGGAGGCTCCTAGCCCTTTTTTTGGACTTATTTTGGCCTAAAAATCATCCCCAACTAGTATATAAGGGTTGTTGGTGTTTTGGTTCAAGCACACCACTCTCTAAACCTCCAAAAACTCTAAAAAAACGCTCAAAATCTTGTTCGATATTTCTTGAAAAAGCATGGCAAGCTCTAGTGCTCATGATTCGGTCCACATTGGCGAGTCTACAACGGACACGGTGGTTCGTGTTATTCCAACGAAGCGCAACCCCGAAGTTTGGCCACATTTCGATTTGTGTGAGATGGCCAACGGGAGAAAAAAAGCGCGTTAACAACCCGCTAGTGGTCAAACCTCCATGGCAAGTGAAGGCGTTTCTTTTTTTGCCTACAATTACGAATTGGCTAGGGAGGAAATGACGAAGTTTGTAATCCAAGAAAGTTTGCCGTTCAACACTTTTGACAAACAACGCTACACAAAGATAGTTCAACGAACTCTCCAACCACGATACACCCATGTAAGTCGTGCTACTCTTAGGAGAGATTGTTTGAAATTGTGGAAAAATGTTAAACAAGAATTAATTTCTTATTTTGAAAAATTAGAAACCGGTGTTAACTTGACTAGCGATGTTTGGTCCGTACCGCACGGTTCACCCGACTTATATATTTGTGTCACCGCCCATTAGATTGAACCGTCGACGTGGCAAATGATGAAACGCACAATTTTTTTTTAAATTATTTGATTACCCTCACACCGGTGAAGCTATTTATAAAGCAATCGACAAATGTATTGCAACATACAAATTGGAAAACAAGATTTTTTCAACATCTTTTGACAACGCCTCAAACAATACGGTTTTGGTAATGCATTTAAAATTAAAATATAAACCGATTTGTGAAGGTATTTTTTTCCATAGTCGATGTATTGCACACATCATTAATTTGGCCGTTCAAGACGGTTTAAAGGTTATTGAATCACAAAAGGAAGCTTTCAAAAAAATGTTACGTCATATATATAGTAACACACGTAGACATTCAAAATATAAAAAAATGTGTAAGGAAGCGGGTTGAATATGCTTAGGACCCAATTGGGACGTTGCTCATAGATGGAACTCGACTTGCACCATGTTTGAAAAGGCTATTTTGCAAAAAGAAAGTTTAATAGAATTTCATAACTCTTTGTCTAGTCGTAGGAAGGTTTCGCCTTACCACCCATCGGGTTAGGCTACTATTGAAACGGTTACACAATTGCTTCAAGTTTTCAAAACATCAACAAAAACTTTATCGGGTTTCTATTATCCTACAAGTTCTTTGGTGCTTCACAATTTGTTTAAAATGTGTTTAAAATTAAACGAGATGGCGGTTAGAGGTAGGCCATATTGTGATATGGCGGTTAGAGGTAGGCCATATTGTGATATGGCGGAAACAATGAAGGAAAAACTAAGAAAATATTTTAGCGAACTACCGGCGGTTTTCACTTGTGCCGTCGCTTTAAACCCTTGCTTTAACGTTTTTGGTACCGGGTCTTTGATTGAAAAAAATGCAAACGAGTTGAATTTAAACACCAATCGAGACCCTAACTTTGGTGAAGCCGCAAAACTTCGTTTCAACGATCAACTTTCAAGAATGTACGACGTTTATGTAACAAAATATGGTGCAACCACGTCACACATTCACGAGTCGATGAGAAATGCCGCTTTCGGCGAAGGTTCTTCTAGTATGGAAGACCAAGATTTGTATGTTTATAACCAATTGTTTGATGAGTCGAGTCAAATGTACCGTGGTAACACCACTAGTAGCGAACTTGGTCGGTATGGTGGGTCGAACTTTCTACAAACAATGACTTCACACGAGTTTAAAAATTTTGATTTGTTGGCTTGGTGGAAAAGTAAGGAAGATCAATTTCCGATCTTAGCCACAATGGCCCGAGATTTACTAACGGTCCAAGCTTCGGAAAGTGCTTTTTCTATTAGTGGCAGGGTGATCTCGATAAGGAGGACTCGACTAACAAAAAAGGCGGTTGAGATGTCGATTTGCTTGAAAGATTACTTGGATGCGGCGGAGAGATGTCAACACATACACACACTCGAGGATGAATTGGAATACGAGGGCGAAGTGTACGAGGATGAGGTCCAAGCCGAATTGACAACCCCAATGACCGACGAAGAAGCCGCATGGGATGAATTCCTTTGCAATAGTTCAACTTCGGGTTCAAGCGAAGAAGAATAAACGAAGCTCAAGATATATTATTTCTATTGTAGTCCCACTAAAAATATATATATATATATAAGTGTGGACGTTCTTGCGGATTAATATTTTAAGTTTACGCCCTTAATTTTTTTTCGTTTATCGTTCGTACTTCCACAGTTCAACGTTATGTAACAATCGTTTGTTTCAAAGGTTAATCATATTATAATTTAAATTTTTAGATTTTCGTAGTTAACTTTTATATTACAATACTTCATTTTCGGCCATAAAAAAAATAAACCAAGAAAATAAAAAAACTTTCAGCCCACCGGTTTTTTAACCGGTTTTTTTCCGGTTTTTTTTACCGGTTTTTAAACCGGTTTTTTAGCAAAGTAACCGGTTTTTTACAACCGGTTATTACCGGTTAGTATATTTAAAAAAAAACCGGTTATTGAATAACCGGTTTTTTTAAAAAACATAGAAACCGAAACCGGTTTTTAACCGGAACCGGTTTTAAAAAAATCGATTTGTACATGTCTAGTTCCAAGTCCAAAAGACCGAACTATTAAACCAACAAACTCGGACCTTTTGGATCGGTTCCTAAGTTTCACAAGAAGTCGGGTTTGGGTCGGTCTAAAAACCCGAGTATACAACTGGATCGAAATTAGCTGTAACACTAACGCATAATATGGATGGCATATATACTTTTCTGGGGAAGGAAATATAATAAGTTTAACATAGCGTGAATTTCATGGAGGATATTGAAAGAATAGCTAACAATTATAAGACGTACTCCTTGCATTAAACTTGTACAATCTTTAGGGCATGTTTGGTTTACATAATTAGATGAAATTAAAATTGGAATTTGAACAAATTCTATCTAAAAATATGTTTAATTAAAATTGGAATTTGAAGTAACTCTATCCAAAAATATGTTTAGTTTGGTTGGTTATTATTGAAAATGTAATTTGAATGTTTTCCTTCAACCAAGGGATTTCACATTCCTTTACGCAAGTGATGGAATTTTAAACATTCCAATGAAATGTTTCAAATTAACAAAAAAAGTTTCACATTTCTTTACACAAGTGATGGAATTTTAAACATTCCAATGAAATGTTTTAAAATTACCAAAAAAAACCCTCCCTTTTCTTTCCCGGGTGTGAGGGACGGCTCCGGGCCATCAAGCCCCATCGAACTCTGTCCACACCGCCCCCACCTGGGTCGTTGCGTCGTCTTCGTCGTCTCCAAGCCGGTTTTGACGGGTCATTTGATGTTTTTCTTTGGGTTTTTGCATTTTTCACGTTGAAGACTAGTTGAAACGAAATGAAGAAAATGTAAAGGCGCTCACTCCAATTTTACCGATTAGAAGCGTGCAAGTGGTATGAAGATATGTGAAGAAGATGACGGGGGTGTTTGGGATTCCTTTTAAGTTATGACTTATTAACTTCTCAAAAGTCAGAATTTAGAAATTCTAATTTCTTATTTTCTTATTTTTCAAACTATAAAACTTTTTTTTAACCTTTATCTAAACACTATTAAAATAACCTATTAACTTTTTATAAGTAAATAAGTTCAAAGAAGCTCCAAAATAAACTAATCCACACCCCCACGATGCATATGATAGAAAAGGAAGGGTACTTTTGTAGTTATGCAATTATTAAATAAAATAAAGCGTCTGGACGATACAATGTCATTTCCGAAGTACACACTTTCTTTTCAAAAGCTTTAATTTGGTTTTTAAATATAATAAAATAAAATAAAATATAGTGCAATGCTACTAATAACTTCTAATGTTATTAATTTGAATATTAGTTAACAAAAATAAAATAAAAAAGGGAGACACTTCCTCCACTCCCTGGTCCCATCTTCAAGCTGTAAAGATGATCTCTAGATGACGTGGTTGTCTAAATGAAGGGTCATAAGGCTTCTCCACACCCTTTAGTCTTATTATGTTTCCTTCATCAATTTTTATCATACCATTTCTTTTAGTGGTGGATCTTGTTTTCGAATCGTAGAATACTTCATCATATTAATTCACAAGACCCTTTCTTTTGAAGGTTTGTACAAAATTTTGAAGACCAACCTGTAAGATTTGAAGACCAGATTTGATTCTTAAAGGCCCAATTCAACTTTTTTTACATTAACATAAAAGAAGAAATGACCATTTGTGAACACCGAGAGCCTGTATTTTTTGTTTTTAACCATCTAGAAACTGTAACTTTCAATGACTAAATTCAATATGAAGACCTGTAAATTTTATGTGCAATATTTTTCCTTCTCAAGGCCTACAGTTGTTCTTTCTAACGTCCAGATTAACTTTTTAAGGCACGGAAGAATGACAACGGAGGGTTTCATATAAAGGGTAGTTTAGTCATCAACCTCTTAAATATTCTAATATCAGTATTATATATATAATTGGTTGAGTGCTTAGATAAACTAACTTTAACTTTTTTTTTTAATTTTATCTTTCTCAAATTTTAACGTCAACATTTACACTTTCTTCAACTTTTTAAAAACTTTGTAAATTTAAATTTTTATGTATATGTTGATATAAATTTAAATTGGTTTTGTTTCGACATAAAAACATTTTGACAACCTCGAGTTTTACGTGCTTAACTATATGTACGTGTTGATATAAATTCAAGTTTTTTACATTTCTGCTTTTTTTTTTAAAAAGTGAGTCATGTCAAATATAATACATTCTTTATGCTTATCTTTATAGACGTTTCCAATTGGTCTAATTTTGATCTATAACCAATTACAAAAAAGTGAGTCGTGTCAATTATAACTATATGTACGCGGGACATCAATTCTAGTTATTTAAATTTACAAACCAAACACAGATTGGTTTTTCTAAGGATTCCATTCAAATTCTAATTCCATTCAAAAAAACTTTGTGAACCAAACGCCTTAGTGTATACAGGTAGGCACTGATACATAGTTTGCTGTTTGTCCAAGATGCATGTATTGCTTATATGATTTTTGTTGATCCCTATAAAATCAGCATAATTGGAATAGGAGTTGAAATTCTCTGTTTTATTTATTATTAAGAGTCGGGTCGGGTATTCTGCCCCGGACCGATATACCCGACTGTTAAATAACCGGAACCAAGCCATGCTTTAGCTTTAGGGTAGTAGATTGGTTAGGGTATTAAATTGGTATGGTTATACAATGGTCTCGGTTCTTGAGTTGGGTCGTATAGTTCTCGGGTTGGGTGGGGGTAATTAAAAATGTTCACCCTATTTTTGGACAATTCAATATAATAGTATAATTCAAAGATTATTATGGCCATCATAAATAAAAGAACTTTTTTAGTTCAAGATATCTTAACCTTAAAAATAGTCAAGTTCAAAAGAAGTAAAACCTTGCATAAAGGACAAGTTGGAGGGATATCCAATTCTAGTGCAGGTGAAAAAAAAATGTCTTTCAACCACAGAAGAAATTATAGTTCATACTCTCTTGGTGTAGTAGGTGGAATCAGTTGTTAATCATCATTTAAATGGTGTGGGTTCGAGTCTCATGAACAATAGGTGAATTTTAATAGTAGATTTTAGAGGGGTGTTTTTCGTTGTTTAAAAAAAACATATTAAGATTTTTATTTTTATTTTTATTTTTGAAAATATCTGATAAATCGATATCCATCATTAGATAATAGATACGCAAACAAACACATGAAAAATGACTGTCAGACATTTATTCAACACAAAAAATCTTCTATTTGTCACATGGTTTACTATGTGGGTCTATGTCACATGTCACCAACAACTCATGTATCATGTTACCAACCTTTTTGATGTTTTTCTAGTTCTAGTACCTCCCCATAATCAAATACGGGCATCACTCAAATATCTTGGCTATGTTATATCACACATTTTAATCACCTAGCTCCTCATAATATCCGTAGCCTTGCATCTAGGAAGAGCTTTATACCAAATCATAAACATATGCAACTCAAACTTCATCTCAATCGACCTACAACTTCGTTCTTTCTTTCTTCGACCAAATATTCCTCGTGTTTTTTATAATCACTAACATCTTTTCTTACATGCCAACATCAATCTAAATTTCGTTTAAGAGTAGACACTTGCTCGAATCATCTGGTCTGGGTCCAACCAAATATGCACTCGAGCTCTTCCCAAGGAGGCTTTCGAGTTTCACAACTTCCTTGGTAGATCTCATTGCATAATGGTCTCGGCTTTTGATGGTTTGAGTTATATTTCCTTAGATCAAATCACATTGTCATAAGAAATTAACTTTACATAGTTAAAACAAACAATTTTAATAATATTTGACATAAGACATAACATGGTATAAACAAACAAAATGAGGACTTCTGCCCAACATCTACCTCTTAGACCATTGGCCCAAATTCTATAAACATAATCACAAGAACACATATTTGATGCCAATATTTGGTTTCTACTCTTCCATTATTATAAACTTGACTCGACATCTAATGTTGAATACATAGCTCTCTATTTATTTTAGACACAAACTCACCCTAATCCATCTCAAATTATATTTAAATAGTTAAATAAATCTAGAAGAAAACATATTTGATGCCAATATTTGGTTTCGACTCTTCCATTATTATAAACTTGACTCGACATCTAATGTTGAATACATAGCTCTCTATTTATTTTAGACACAAACTCACCCTAATCCAACTCAAATTATATTTAAATAGTTAAATAAATCTAGCTTGATAACTTTTAAACTACTGTATAGATAAATACTAAATAAACTTTCATATCTATCATTATCCAACTCGTTTCACTAGATTATAATTAACAAACATATACATCCTCCTAAGTAGTGGAAACCTTAATTATGAAAAGGATGAAGAGTAGAAGCAGGCCTAAATTAATTTGGGAAGAGCGGATTAAGCTAGATTTGCTAAAGTTGCATCTCTGTGAACATACGTGTATTAGTTTTGTTGTTAGAGGCTTAGATCTTTACTAAACTTTTGGTGGTTTTTGCGGGTGACTATCATCATGTATTTATGTCTATATATGGTTACACAATGCTATATATAATTAGTGTATTTTGGAGCCGGGGTCTTTCTGAAAACAATCTCTCCATCCTTAGGGATGGAGGTAAGATGTGCCTACATCTCATCATCCCTAGACCTTGCGAATGGCTTTGCAATTTATGGGATTTACTTGGTACGATTTTTGTTAATGTTATACATCCTCCTCAAATGGGTCTAGTTGTTGCATCAAACCCTTCGCATTATTTCTTTTAGCAATTATGATATATTATGCTGGTGTAAAAGATTACCTTGTGAAAAGGAGAATACAAATGTCTAGCACGTACGTCAATAACACAAGTACCTATCATACTAGCTCTATACCGTTGTAAATCCACGTCCTATACTTAGCTCAATACCTATCTGGTAGGGATGGGATATTTTGGCCAAATGTCGGTACCGCACCAACGCTGACGATCTCAATATTCGTTTTCAAGGATTTCGGTATCGGTATTATTCAATGATACTGTTAGCGTATCGATACTAACCGACCATAATCAGTATGATACTCGGTATAAAGATTAACTCATATTCGATTTCAGAAAATGCAGAACAATATCAGTTTACCTATGATGTATACCGGTTGATAAAACTTATCCAAAGATAAACAATATGAAAGAGGGGAACACAACATGTCATATACCGTGTGCCACAAAGCACAAGAACTCTTCATATTAGGGTTCACTTCCATCACAAATTTCACCAATCAAGCTCCATTAATGGCGGATATTCCAAATCCACAGTCTCCACCTCCACAATCCACCACATCACAACACCACACGCTCGAACAAAATCAACAAATTTCACCTCCACAAACCCTAGACGATTCGTACTCCAACTCCTCTAGCTTCACCGAAGAAGATGACCTCATCAACGTTGACGATGCAGGCGTACCGTACACCTTCGTTGTAGATCCGTTTTCTCCTCTCGATTCGTCAATTTTCGCTTCATCGTCTTCGTATTTGAATAATCGGAATCAGCAGGTAAATTTGAATTCGTGTTATCGTTGTTTATCTGAATCGGAATCGGATTTGGAATCAGATTGTGCAGATTCAACTATTTATCCTGATTGTTTGTACGGCCGTGATGATGAATATGAATATGATCAAATGGATTTCGTTACCGATTTATTTGATTCTCGTGGTGAAATTGAACGTGTAGATGTAGGTGTTAGTGAAATTAATGATCATGATGATGATGAGTTTGTTTCGAATAATAACATCGATGAGCTAGGGTTAGAAGTTGGTGGTGGTGGTGGTTTAAGAGTTGCCAGAATCGAATCGGACTCTGATATAGAAGATTTAGGTGCTGCTGATGATGATCAAAATGATGATAGAATTGAGACTAGTGAGCTGAGTTTTGATTCTGCTAGGATTGAGGAGCGAGATGGATTGAGCTCGGTGATTGAACGGATTGAAGAGATATCTGTTTCGTCAGATATTTCATCAGAGGGAGATGCTTCGGTTGGGGTATTGGAATGGGAGATTCTACTGGCAGTTAATAATTTCGAAAGAGGTCTTGAATTTGCAACAGAAGGAGGTGAAGAAGGGTTTGTCTACACGCCTGAATTCGATACGTTGATCGGTCAGTTTGTGGAGAGTGTTAGAGCTTTAAGAGGTAGCCCTCCGGCTGCTAAATCGTTTATAGATAATCTTCCTTTGGTGACATTGAAGAAGTGCGATTTGAATGAAGATGATACTGTGATATGTGCAGTTTGTAAAGATGAGATTTTGATGGAGGAAAGAGTGACTCAGCTTCCTTGTAAACATCATTACCATGGAGAGTGTATTGTGCCGTGGTTAAGTATTCGTAACACATGCCCTGTTTGTCGATTTGAGCTGCCTACGGATGATGTTGAATATGAAAGAAGCAAGAACAGGGTGGATGATGACGATGGCGAGCTGCGTGCCGGGTATGGTTTTGATATCTCACCTTGATGTTGTATATGGTATATGTGAATAATTTCGTGTTAGTATTGTTGTAATGCAAAAGATTGCATTCTGTATGTAGTCTTTCTCTAAAATACTTGTGCTATCTGTTCCTGTTGTTAATGAAAAATAACCGAGAGTTGAAACGTTTAGAGATATCTACCACCAAACTCGACCACTTGCCTCTCTCTCTCTCTATTCGCCCATGGAGATGTGGATCATATCGATCTACCCAACCACGTAAAGTCTGTTTGTTCCTTTTTTTTAACGATTATATATGCATTGCTCTTGGTTTAAAAGGCGCTCGTGATACGCGAGGCGCTCATGAAATTTTATATCATCCGATGCATGTCTTGCAAAAACACTCAATGGTATGGTATCTTCCTTGATTAATATCGTATGCAACTGACTAGATTAGATGACACACACACTTGCTTATTACGCGCCATAAATGCCCTGACTACAACTATAAATAGAAGACATTCTTTTGGCAAATGAGCTGTCTATGTTCTATGTTCACATCACTAACTTTCACACTGAAGTCGGGTCATGAAATAAACCTACATGTAGTTAAAACGGGTTGGCACGTTAATGACACAATTGGAAAATGTGTTTAAATGGGTTATAAGGCATAGTTATCGATAGCGAATAGCGACAGGGTACCTATATGCTACGTAGCGATGGTGATGAAATAGCGCTCGCTATTTCGTGTATAGCGATAAGGTAGTAGAAAATTGAGTTAACTGTCATTTTCGTCCCTATGGTTTGTTCACTTTTGCAATTTCAGTCCAATTTTAAAAAATGCATCAGTTTCCTCCCTGACATACTGGGAACGTGCCACTTCAGTCCAAAAATTAAAAACTCAGTTAAGTCAGATAAGTTTAATGAAGGGTATTTTTGTCCTTTCATAAAATAAAGTGAAAATAAAAGAAATATGAAAGGACAAAAATACCCTTCATTAAACCTGTCTGACTTAACTATGTTTTAATTTTTGGATTGAAGTGGCACGTTTGCAGTACGCCAGGGAGGAAACTCGTGCATTTTTTAAAATTGGACTGAAATGACAAAGTGAACAAACCACAGGAACGAAAATGGCAGTAAACTTTAGAAAATTATAAAAATAAAAAAAATTAGATATTTATCATTTATATATGTGTATAATGTTAATTTTATACTTTTTATGCATAGATTTTGAAGTTTAAGGAGCAAATATAAAACTTGGGAAGATAGAGTGGGTTAAATGTTTAAATACACAAACGAATTTTACACTTTTTATGTAAAAATGATAAGTTTTAGAGACTAAATGTAAACTATTGAAAGATAGAGGGATTATATGTTAATACTTAAAGTTATTTAACCCTAAAAGTCTAAACACGCCGCTATCTCTTCTTTCTTCCTGGCACGCACCTTCTTCTCATTGGTTTCCAGCCTAAAAGCAGCACTAGCGCCGGAATTCATCGCCGGAGGTCGCTATTTGGCCGATATGCGGGCGATATGAACCTTGTAGCGGCTTATGGCGTCACGCTATTCGCTATAGCGTCCGCTATGGACGCTAATAATAACTATGTTATAGGGTCAACATGACACGTGTAAGACCCGTTTATGAAAAAAAAATAGGTTTATAGTATTGTAAATAATTAAAAATATATTATAATTTAATTCCCATCCTAACCGGGGAACGTGATTCGTTAAGGATTCCATGGATTGTAACTTTTACTTTATCGTGTTAGTCATGTATTATTATCTATTGAACGTGCTAACTGCTAAGTGAGTCGTGCAATAATCGTGTCATTTAGTCATTCGTGTTGTTGAGTTGCTTACATTTAATGGTTCAGTTAAATGTGTTGTGTTTTGTTTGAATATTCATGTTCAAGTAAACGGCATGTTTAGTTAAATGTGTCGTGTTTCGGTTAAATATTCATGTTAAACGTGTCGCATCAAACACGACCCATTTAACTACTGCAATAGAACATAGCAGAACAGCATGGGTGCCCAATGGCCACCTCAAATTGATTTTTCGAGGACATTCCCATTCTCATTTTCGCTTGCGTGTACGAAAACAAAATGGTTAAATTAATTGAACAAATTAGCATGATGGTTGATGAAATGGTCCCTGGAGGTTCATCTGTTCATTCCCCTGGTTGCATCTTTGGCTGGATCTTCTGCTCCCTGTGCACTTGCCTTCATATCTGCTGTCAAGCCTGCACTTGCATAATTATGGCCCTTTTAGTCCAAACAAAATTGGTTTTCTAACATCAAAATGATGACATTTGTTTTTATTATGTAAAACAAGTAATTTTCATTTGTGTTGAATTAATGTTATGTGGATGTGAACTTTGAATCTTGAGATTTGAGAGTATTTTTGTGAAATTTTAAGTGAAAATTTTGGACCTGCTGCATCGAGTCCTGGGCAGACTCAGCAGCTTGGTCCTTCAGCTGGCTTCCATTCTCGTGAACACAACAAAATTTAATTTCAAATGTTACACATATATAATATAAATATAATGTTTGCGCATTCAATACAAAACCAATTTTAAGCAAGGGTGACAATCGTGTCTGGTTAAATATGTAACCCAAACACGAGCCATACAAGTATTCATGTCTAAGATATCAATCCTAACCCGGACACACTTAAAATCATATGGTGTTTTGGGTCGACGTGGTTTAGTGCTCATTTGTGAAAATGGATAAATGTTTAGTGACTTAGTGACAATCTAAACAACCAATGGTTAAGATTATTAATTTGTAGTACATTTGTGAAAATGGATAAATGTTTAGTGACTTAGTGACAATCTCAACAACCAATGGTTAAGATTATTAATTTGTAGTACGGTAGCCGATCTTAAACTACATAGGTGTTGGCGTAAATCATGTCGTTGGAAAAAAATATCAATTTGGTTAAGGTCAAAAACTGGCCAAACCAAAATCGACTCGGAGTAAAATAAGAGACCACAAATCAAGACATTTAGCAAAAAATAATATGATAACTATATCAACCCATTTGCAACAAGTATACACATCAAATTATAAAACAAACATGTAGATTTTATTGATGTTTCATAGTACATTAGAAGACAAATAGTAAAGGTAAAACATAAACATCAAAACATAGAAAAACTCAACAACATTATTAGCATAATGAAAAACTAAGTCTCAAATCTGTAAATCTTATTTCTTGGCGATTTCCTCGTCTTCATACTCGCTCCAACAGTCGTTCAAGATGGATCTAGGAGACCCACACGAACCAGCAAATCTATAATACATCATCGAACCACCTTCGCCAAGATCTTCAAAGTTTGTTACTTTAACGGTATACGCATCCACATTCATATTTTTAACATCCTTCAAGTCATTTCCATGCAAGGAAATAGTAAACTCGTTCGGCTTGAAGCAAGCCAAGACCCTTTCAACCAAAACGTTAACATCCATCGACGATTTCAACGAGTAACCGACTGCCTCAAAGCTAGCATAACTGAATCCCTCTTCAGGCGTTACGTGAATAGTAGATATATCATCCCCTTCAATAGCGTTCATTGAGTATCCACACGGGTCAAAGTCAAAATCACAAATTTGGGAATCGGGTAGGATCTTTCTAATGCCAGAAACTTCGGTCATCATAGCCGCAGAGTTTGAATTCGTCTTGTAAAACATGGATGCGCGTTTGTTTTCCAACCCCGTCATGCACATCTCAAGGGTGTAAACCGAGTTGTCATCTGCTTGAGCTGACGCGGAATAGACATGCCATTGTTGACTTTGGTCAACACCACCCATGACATAGGCTTTGCTACCCGAACCAAGCTTCCCGAAATAATCGTCGAGGACCGCAACTTCTTCGGTAAAGCTACGATGGGGAAACGACTGTGCTCCAGGAAAGATAAAGCTTCCACGAGTGTACCGTACCGACTTAACCGTTAACGAAAGTTGGGAAGATAATTCGAGCATAGGCGGGATCGAAAAGAGTAGCTTTGTGGTGCCGCATGTCTTGATGATGATCTTATACGGGTATACAAATAGGCTAGACTCCGAAAGAACGTATGAGTCAACGAAGTCGTTTGATAAACAAGAAACAATGGTGCACTGAGCCGATGTCAGAATTTCATCAAGTTGGTTCTTGGTCAAGGAACGAAGGCCTCTTCCTTCAGGGTCGGTGAAGAAACCGGGTTCGTAAAAGGAAATTTCGAGCCTTTTCTCGAAGCCTTCGAATCCAATGGCAGATCCTTGGAGTGTCATTTTTGTTTGAAAAGAAATTGCAGTTCGAAATAAAGAAAAACGAGTACGAGAAGAGGAGATCGAGGAAGTAGAGATTTAAGAAAACTATTAAAATGAAACGCTGCTATCTAGCGTTTATGTAGCACGGATCAGAAGAACTCAGGATGGTTTGCGAGCGCACTGTAAAACGAAAAGAAACGCGCAAAATGGTTAGTAAATATATTTTGCTTGTAAATAAAATAGAACATATATGATAAGTGAAACTTACGTTAGAGTATGCAGCAGATTTGAATTTCTTGAGTCCACCGTTTGGTCGCACGTATTCAATTCCGTAGCCGAGGGGAGCTTCGTAGAATAATGATTTACTACTACTAGACTTCTTGCCAGCTTTTGATTCCATTAGAACATTCAATTAACCTATAATTACAGTCAAAATGAGTAGGAACCAATATCGATGAGAAGGTAACATATGCAGATTCACTTCAAAATAAAAACAACCAGAACCATAAGTTCTAACAGCAAATGATAAACTTAGCTATAAGTTTGTTATCAAGAAACTACGTTTTCCACATATTTGGCAAGAATAATGAGTTTGAAAGAAAATTAATTGGATTTGGGGGTGGAAACTGGAGTACTGGACTGGACCGGAATTTCTAGGAAATCAAAAGCAGAGACCGGGCGAATATAAGGCGGGATGGTCTGGGTCTTTTTCGGGTTGGGTTGGTCTTAGGTTGAGCAAGGACTTATGACAAGATGTTTCATATTTTAGTTTCGACATGGACCGGAACCGAATTCACCTAGTATCCTGGACTGTTTCATTCACATCATTACCTAATAAATAGGTAACCAGTTGTGTCACAATTTTGTATATTCAACACAACGAGATTCATCAAACTGACCTAGTATCCAATTATATTATAATAACTTTAGCAAACAAACATCTTTCTCACATATCAATTTTTCGATTGTACAACAAATACACAACTAACATATACAAAGCAACTTTCAATCAACAACGCATCACGAAACGAATTATAAGTTAAATATACATATCATTATTAAACAAGAAAAAAGGAATACTCACTGTTAAAAAACGAATTACGAACAGAGAAGCCACGAATCAAAACCTGCAATCAAACAGAATAAAAACTCTCGATCAATCGAATAACACGATAGATAACAACAGCATAGGATGATGAACAGAATCGGATGATCAAACAACGTACCTGTTAGCTGCGAACGAAATCAAGATGCAATTGGCGAAACGATCGAAACAAAACCCTAGAGTTTGGGAGATATAAAGTGAATTCGATTCGAGAGAAATCTGGAATAAGGTGTGGTGATAAAGAATTGGGGAAAAGGGGATTATATAGTGGTGAACAAGAATCTCGTGTTCCGCGTGTGTCGAATGACTCCGTAACCTCCAAGCCAATATAATATTTTTAATTACACTTTATTTTATTTAAAAATCATGGTATAATCAGTTGCAAATTGGTGCGAGGGACTTGGCTTGGTGGCATTTATCGACATGTGACAGTTGTGGGTTTTACCACTCCACATCCAAAAAAATAGGGTGTGGAAGGCGCGTGGCCAGACGACATTGGGATGCCATGTGACACCTAATTTTTTATATATATTAATTATAGAATTTGATAAAGTACTTTTAGAAACATTGTTTACTTATATTAAATAACTATAATAAAATTTACATTACATCAAAAAAAAATCAATCATCTTCATCTTCGTCTTCAGTGGAGTCGAATCTATGAAGTGTCGAAACATGTTCTATCATATCAGTTCGAAGGTTTGAATTTATTTGTCTTGACTCGATTAGATTTTGGTTTTGCGTTGTCTCTTCGTCGCTAATGTCTTCGTTATTTGATTCGGTCTCCTTGCCTTAATATTCAACTATTGCACACCCTTCATCCTCTAAAATCATGTTGTATAGAATGATACACACGTACATTACGTTTCTTATTTAATCTTTTTCATACAATCGACAAGGCATGCTCGAAATGCGCCACCTTTTCTGCAAAACACCAAATGCTCGCTCGATGTCTTTGCATGCCGCCATCTGAACTTTGTTGAACTTTATTATTTTAGAATCTAGGGTTCCATCTCTTGAAAATGATTTCACAAAAACAGTCCACTCAGGGTAAATTTCATCAACAAGATAGTACTCATACTTATATTCAACATCATTTACAAAAAATGTTCCTTTTAGTCCAACACCAATTATTAGATCCTTGAAACGGTGAGTGATGTATAATGTTTATATCGTTATATGAATCGGGCATACTAAAGAATGCATGCCAGATCCAAAGATCCTGTGATGCAACAGCTTCAAGTATCATAGCCAGCATTCCATGAGATCCACTTGTGTGAGAGCCTTGCCATGCAGTTGGACAAAGTTCCCACTCTCATTTCATACAATCTAAACTACCTATCATCCCCGGGAGACCATGATATTCAGCGTTATGTTCCAAAATTTGTTGCATATCACTAAACGTTGGTTTTATCAAGTATCTTTTCATATATAGTTCAATTATATACGCACAAAAATTGTGAAACTTTCCCTAGCCACTCGTACCAACATTTTTAAATAGTTGTCCATTATGTCGGAACTACTGTCGTAAGCCAACTGTATTAGGACGGTCATAACCTTTTGCCACGTGGTAAATCATAAATTACCACCGCATCGGGTCGTTGTCGAAAAAAACATAATTATTCTCTAAATCCTTTGATTTTCTTAAAAATATTTTTTTACTCATACGAAAACGACGCCTAAACATTCTTTCATCATACGTTGGTTCGGGTGAGAAATAATCGCTTACCAGTAAATCGTTTGCGGTTTCGCGTTCACAAACAATATACTTCCTCCGTTTGGGTTGGGCTTGGGAAGTCCCTTCATCTGAACAAAACAAATCTATCATACGAATCGCTTGAACTTGAAGAATCCACTGTATATATTTTTTTGGAAATTGGTAATTGATCGAAATGTCGCGCCCCAGCTAAAGATAATATTTATAAACCCAATTTACCCTTAACTATGAGTTAGTGGTAGTACGGGGTCGATCCACGAAGAGTTTGGGTTTGCGTGCGAACAAGATTGATTTTAAAGAATGTCACAAATATGAAGCTTGTTATGGTTTAAATTGAATGTTGTTTGTTTGAAAGAGATGTTAGTTCAACCAACAAGTTTGTTTTTAATTACTTAACTAGGAAACTTGAATAATTTCACGATGACTTGATTTATGGATTAAAACAATAATGAAGAAACAAGGTTCACACCCGTTTTAACAATTGCAAGGCCTAGGGTTACTACACGTTTTAACTTGGTTTAATTGAATTAGTTCATTAACTGTTTTAGAATCACAAGGCTTAGGTGCCAATTGCTATCAACTTTCAAGACGGACCGCAATGCACTTCGTTACCTTGGACAAGTAAATCCTATCAAAAGACAAGGCATAAATACGCATATTCATTTCACGAAGTCAATTTTATAACTCACTCGACAATTCGTAAATTCAGTTGAAACGTAAGACAATTATCTAATGATTCAAATGCAATTCAATTTGTGCCAAACCAAATATTTAACAAGTAGCAAACCCTAAAAATCCTTACAGAAGTCTACGTCGGGGTGAAACTCGTGGGAATTAGCCGCTCATGACGAACGGAACGTGATTAACAGATGATGAAATCTTGAACTTGAACATCTTGAAGCTTGATAATGGAGATGGATGATGATTAGGGTTTATGGTTGATGGTGGTGGTGAATGGATTGAAGATGGAATGATGATAATGATGGTGGTGGATTAGGGTTATGGTCGATGGTGGTGGTGAATGGATTGAAGATGGAACGATGATGATAATGGTGGTGGATTAGGGGTATGGATGATTTGGGTTGATCGGATGGATTGATGTAGAAGAATGGTGAAGGTTGGGGTGTTCTTGGCTCCAAGATGGTGTTTTAAACTCCAAAATTGCGTAACTCCCCGGAAATGCTCAAAAATCAACATATAACCCATCCCGAAACAACAAATTGCGAATTTCAGCGTCTGGCAAATAGGAGGGGCGTCGGCGACGGCCAACCCCGGCGTCGGCCTCTGGTTATCTTAGAATCCTCCGACGCTCTAATCAACTGCCTACGAGCAATTTCTCCCGATGGAAACATCAGAGGGGTGTCGGCGACGATGCCTCCTTGTGTTGTTTTCTGCTTTTCCCATTTCTTGTTCTCGGTTGATCCGTTTTTCTTCCCGGTGCTCCATATAGTTCCCGAATAGGTTCTTAAACTCCGTTAGACCTGCAAAACGCATTTTTTAATCAAAACTAGGCCATTCGAAACTAAAGTCAAGTAAAAATATAAACTTAAACATCATAAGACAGCGGTTTTCGACCACACATCAGTAGTGGTTTTTGAATTTTTTGATAGTATAAGTGAGTAAGAATTGTTTGGTTTATATAGAAAATAATTAAGAGAATTTTTTTTAATAGCCGTTGGCCAACGGCTAGTCCAACGGTCCTATCTCACCAGCCAATCCAAGCCAGCCGACTCACTCACCTCCCCCCGGCCCCACGTCAGGCTTCAAACCCACGCTAGTGGGGCAACGCCATGGCCAACGCTGGCCCGATGTGGTTTAGCCAGCGTTGCTTGGCAACCCCCAGCCCAAACCCACGCCCCACACCCCATGGTCTTATGAATAGTATATATTTTTTTTGAATAATATACATTTGTTAAACTATGTAATTATTATATAATTTAATTTTTCTCTAATAACTTGTTGTACATAGTGTTAGTATTGTAATGAAACGAATTGATATCGACTCAAAAGCATACTACGACTTTATTTTTTTAGGTTCTTTTTGTTGATATACGTATTGAACTGAATAGATACCGACAAATTTCCAATGGTGGAGCGCGAATAAGTCCAACTGGTTCAACTCGTTTACACAAAAGTAAATTAAGCAAGTTAAAATGGTATAGTATTTAAACAAATTTTGTATGCTTTTATCAAAAATGTCTTACAAGAATTAAAATTTCTGATATTTATGTTTTGGATAATATTTGAATCGATTGGTATGATTTTTAGGGTAGTTGTCCTCTTCTCTTACGTCAATTTTTTTTATAGTTGATGATTTAGGAGTAAAGTGAAATTAAATTGGGATTTGAATTATTCATCAACATTAAATTCTTTGATTCGTTGAAGATGAGATCAAGTGGAGCTTTTAGAAACCTACTTGGAGAGGGGAATTTGACTTTTTTATATTCCTTTTAGAAGGTTGTGATTATGAATATGAATGTTTGGAAGTGGATTGTAGCAAACGTTGAAAAAAAATTTCTTACCTTGTCATTATATTATATTATATGATAATATAATAAATTATATTATTTGATTGATATTATAAAGCAAGAATTGATTATCTTCTTTCATACAATTCTTAAACCTTAAATTCTAAACCAATCTAAAACGTTAGACAAACTATAAGCTGAAGAGAAAGTGCATAAATGGGAGGTGCTAAGGTTTTAAATAAGTGATGTACCGTAAGATACGTAATAGTCTAATGTTAAAAGACCCATTTTAAAGAGACAACTGTGGCAAATCTGATAAGAATAGATATGAATTAACGTTTTGTTGAGATTTGTAGGTAAATGTTGAATAGAAGGTGATTTGGACGTAAAAGGATATAAATAGAATAGCAGGTGAAGTAGAGGACGGATGAAAAAGCTAAGAAACTTACGACCCGTATTCGACCCGGGGTTACAAACCGTAAGCGTCGTCAATTGATCTGATACATAATCCGCATTGGGAATTGGACTGCTGTGGATCCCACTTAGGTTTACGAGCCATGGGCCCAACCCATGTTTACGGCCCGTAAACAACAAAATGTTGGATACGATATGTGATATAAAAATATGCGACAAGAAACCCTATATACGAGTGGAGTTCGAGAACTAGCGAAAAGGGGCTGTAGAAACACGGAGAAGTTGAATCGAATGAGAAAAGAGGACGAGACTGAAGATCGAAGGCATGAGGAAGCAATAGGCTGATTCCACGAGTTATTCTTTACATATTTCTAGTCTTTTAACTTTCTGTAATGATGGTGAATTTGATTTTGATATTGATTTTTTTTATCATGTTCTACTGAACTTTGTTATAACTATCCGGATGAGATGATACAATGATTTGTTTATGATTGATGATGATTTCCTACTTGTTGATTTGAGTAGTATAGTATGGTAAATTTCTTATGATGCATATGTATGATGAAATTGGTTATGATGTTAGTTGTGTGGTGATATTGATATTTCCATGAGGTAATGCATGTGAGGATTCGGTATTTGCTAGCTCTAGGGTATATTGATGTCCATTAGCCTAGGGCTTGATACTTTAATCGGTAATAGATAGTTAATCGTCATAAATGGTTAGATATGTGCTGCTTACGGGAAGGGTTCGATTAAAATAATCTAGAAACTAATTAGGGTTTTCTAAATGTCCCACGTTGATAGTTGTAATTCGCTCTGATCGTTAACCGCCTTGAGCACTAGGTTATAAACCTTAAATCATAGAAAATTCATATTTTATCATTAGCTTTATTGAAATAGGTCTAAATGTGTTGCTATAGTCTTAACCTTAGTTTGATAAGAATAACCTTACGCGGTATTAGTCTATTTTAGCACTTCATACGCCATAGGCAAGTTAAGTCTTGGAGTGGTTTAACAGAACCGTCAATCGTCAATCTAAAGCAGTCTTCGTTGATTCAAGTCTAGGATGGTTATACATTCTTAACTCTTGACAGTAATTCTCGGTAATTCAGGCTGTTAGATTCTAAGTATTGATTTTCATAGTTCATAGATTGCATATTAAGTAATAGGTTCAGTATTAGTAGATTGTAGTGTCCACAAATTAATGATTAGGTACTTATCCGGGCTATACTATATACTGATAGGTGCGCTTATCTAGGACGTGTGTAGTTAGTATTAATTTTTTTATCCTTAAAACTCAGTTGTGTTATGTGTCAATTTTGTTGTTACTATAAAACACATCACTAAGCAACTTGAGAGGCATTGAGGCACATCCTTAAAACTCAATTGTTTTATCATTAAATTGAGTAATGACATTTTCTAAATATAATTTAGAGGTCGAAAAGAGTAAATTGGGGGTGTGACATAATAGAGGCACAATAGATGGAAAGAAGCCGATTATCTAAATATAATAAGTTTATTAAAGTCAAAAAGAGTAAAAATACTTGTCTTCTAATTTGCATTGTTTGCATTTCATCCAATTAGCAAAATTACAAATCAAATAAGATAATAACAGAGAACAAAATTTAAAATTTGATTTTATTTTATCAAATATTAATTATAAACATCTAACACATGTCTATTATATTTATATGCATATAACTCCTAGGGTTGGTGGTTCAATAACAAAATAAAACCTTTTAATACATTAAGTGTGAGGTATTGGATTTAAGTCTCACTAACACAAGAAAAACGAAAAGAAAATACCTTCGTGTAGTTAAAATAACATTTTTAATGGCAAGATCATAAAATGATCAAATAAAATGTAACCATACAAGAAGTAACGAATATGTTATTCTTAAAGTACTATTTTATTTATGTCAAACAATAATAAATCAAAATATATGAATTAGATCGTCAAAAAAGGATAAAAGAGTTTCGAATCTTATTCCTACCTTATGTTTGTGCTATCAAATGCTTTGAACCATACACGTGTTCTGGGAATTTTATTCTACACAATGTGCTATTTTTATGTCCCAATCCGTCACTAAATATGATTCACAAGTCTCACTCATTCTATTCTATTTGGATATATCAAACTTGAAAGTAATAAAAAGTTATTCAATCTAATAATGTTTAAAAAAATCGTTTCTAAAACTTACATTTTAGCATATTTCTTTTCATCTGACATGAAGCCTGTTTTCGTTATTTTTATAGTGAAATTGATGACTTGTTTGTTGAAAAGTTCTCTTTAAAAAATTACCAAAAGTGAAAATTTATTGTATGAGCAACGTTTACAAAGTAAAAGAAAATACAATTTTATTAATTTCCATTATGAATTATAACTGGTAAAATGGAATACATTATAGAACAAAATACAATAATTCTGAAAATTACAAACAGAAAGAAAGAAGATCCTTAAACTGATTACAACTAAAGAAACTAAACAATAGATGAAAGACGAGAATTGGGGTGAGGCACGTTCAAGACGCTTCCCTTAAAACAAATTTCAGGCTACCAAGGTGACCCCGTTTGTTTTCCAGGGTATAAAAGCCAAACCAGATTGCATTACGGGATTAGCCTAGCACCTGAAAGTACTCCTGAAACAAGAGTGCATAGGGATGCAAAGTTAGGAAATTTGTTTGATGTGTGTTGTGTGAACCATACGATTTTCAATATTCAGTGTGTTTAAAACAAAGCACAAAGCTTTGTATATAGACTAGTTAGAATTTGAAATAACAAGTTTCCTTTGAATACAAAATTCAATATAAATAAATTCTAGAATTTAATGATATAATGAATTTTGAGACTTAATCATTTGAAAGGTAGGAATGTGATTATTACGCCACATTACACGCATCACCCTTGCCCCGCGCCCAGGCGCGCGTCGGGTGCCTCACACCATTCTGGCTATCACTGCGTGTGAGTTGTCACATAAGAATACATTCGTGTAGAGAAATCTAATTATAAATCTACAAAAGATTCATCTTTCCACCGATTTGGGACAAACACAACTTCCAATACATTAAAATTTCAATACGATTAGAGCTTATGATCTCTCATCATTTGACTTTAATCACTAAATAATCATTATATTATTCAATAATATAAGATTTTTTTTAATCAAATTTCCAACATTTATAATTGTGAATGTATAAAATTAACCTCTAATTAGTAGGTCTTCAAACACATATTTTTGGACTTCTAAGGAAAGGAAACAAGTAACATGACTCTCTTTCATGTCAGTACGTAGGGATGGGTATTTGGTATCGAGTATCGGTATCAACTGTACCGGGTATATTCGGTATCGTTACCCACTTTTTCTGTTTTTCGATACCGGTATTTATGGGTAAAACATCGGTATATTCGGTAACGATACAAGTACCTACTTTTCCCGTTTTTCGGTATCAGTACTTTGAGTACCGAACGGGTACCGTGCTCCTCCCTATCAGTATGTATTATTTCTCTCATTCCTCTTTCTCTTCTCCACATTGATCTAGCTCTTTCTCCTCCCTCTCTTTCTATATATCACACACCGCCTTTCACATATCGGTAGATATAGCTTGAGACAAGGGGTAGCCCTTGCAATACCTTGATGTTCCGACGTTAGCGTAAATTTTGAAAAAAAATTAACGTTTTTTCGATTTCGCTATCCCTATATAAAAAAATTTAAAACGTTGTACTTGATGTTTTATTTAGATCCGTCACTATTTCACATATCGGTCTTTCTCTCCAATAAAACGCCTATACATACGAGCTACGCGCCTCTAAAGCTACACTCACTCTCTCTCTCTCCATTACAATAGATGAGACTCTTTCACGGAACTTGCGTTGTAGAAATAGAACAAACCAAAAAAAAATGTAATGTCGAAATTTCCATTATCTTTCTCATTTTAATATTCTTATTGTCTTTATGACATTTAATCATTTTATATACCTGTATTTACAAAGTGGATGTACAGTATATTTATATATCTTTTTTTTTTGGTAAATACATATGATAAGAATTTAGTTTACCATTACTTTTAATCTCTTTAATTTTTCATTTGAAAAAAAAACCCATATATTTATATTTAATTAGCTTCTTGTAATTTTACATATACACATACAAACTTATAAAGTGAAAGTTAAACAAAGTAAAATCAAATTATTTTTTTTCTTTATCATATAGTTAATTATTGTTTGTTTATTATTTTATGTTATAACTACTTTTTACTTTATTTTGTATCACTAATAGCTTTTAAATTACGATATTTATATAACTTAGAGTCTTTCGTCATGATATTTTATATAACTTTGTATGATCAAAGCACAAACGTACTTTTCATTAACCTTTTTTCGTTAATTTAATAATTGAATATAATGCTTTATTAAATTTAGAATATTATGTTTCGATAAACGTTAATTTTTTTCTTTACCCTAATGAACCGAGCAAATACCTTCCAAGATTGTGACGAACGGAATCAAATTTGACTAAATGACATCAGTATTAGTACTAGTATTATACTCAGTGGCGGATCCAGGAATTTTTTCCTGTGGGTTCACTGAAAAAAAACTAAAACAGTTTTAACTCCAGGAGGAGTCGAACCAATGACCTCAAGCATGGAACTACATGACTTAACCACTCCACCATCTATAAATTTGGTTCTTGGGTTCATCCCAGATGATTTTTATGGGTTCATCCCAGATGATTTTTATGGGTTCATACCAAATTTTGTATTAACATTTCTACTAAAAATTTGAAACCGAGTGAGTTCGTATGAACCTGTAGTTCTCAATGTAGCTCCGTCACTGATTATGCTATTATCTGAACCAGATGCATTGATGTTGATGACATATGAAAATACGCATATTTTGGACTACATTTTACTAATTTCAAATGACTACGCTTTATAATTTTTATATAGATTATAATCCATCAACTTAACACACATATTGTAATCATATGCATCAAATTTCCAAGTACGTACTATTTAACGAATCTATTTTCTACCTATTTAATATGCCATATCATTATATTGTTTTCTTTTTTAACGACAAACTAATTTTCATCAGGTACGAGCACTAACCCTTTGGTTATTATTTATGTTTTAACTTCTTATTTCAATGAACTTTTAGTTTTTATGTTTTAGTTCTACCAGTCAATGCTATTTACCCTTTGACTGAATGAACTAAGCCACCTTGTACTTGACACAACAGAGCTTGTACAATGCTTTTAATTATCCACTTTGTTCTTGCCTTTATTCCCTCCCACAATAAGTGCATACTTACACAAAGAATGATAGTATGTTACCATCTTGTGATAATCACTTGTTATGTAACTTTATTCCCTCTCACAATCATTCCGACCAACAGAATCAATAACGCGGTATTGGTGGAACCGGGTCAGATCTGAAACCACTTTTAAAGAAGGAAGTGATCGGATTTGTTTGATTTCAGTTTCGGGTTTTCTCAGGTTTTGCCAAATTCAATTTCCATTTCGAGTCTTTTTCCTGGTTTTGACTGGCTTGGTTAGGCATAACCATAGGCGTCCTTTATGGTGTGCGGGGAGGACCATCGCACAGGGCCCGTGATTTCGAGGGCACGTGCTTTTTTAAATAAATCTGCTATATATGTTAAATATTTTTTAAATAGTATACCCATATCAATTCCAATATAGGCACATTTAGAAATCATTTTTTACGGTTTAGAAGTGGTTGTGTTAAAATATGAGATTCGATCTAAATATAGGCCCGTTTACAAATCAATTTTTATGTTTATCCTTAAGGCATAATGACACATTTTTTTGAGCTCGAACATGGTACATGAATTCTCAGAAACATCCTTGGGCAAAATCAGGTTGAAACTGATTTCAAAGTACGAGGTTACAACCCAATACAGAACCGGCGTCAAGGGTCAAATACACAACCAGTTTCTCAATGACTAGTTGCTCTCAATACCCGATTCTAGGTTTTTTGTTTAACCCGATTCCAAAAACCTTTTTCTCAACTATAGTAATCTAAATTCTAATAAAGGATTTCATCTAACACTACATGGCATTCTCTCCAATTAATTTAGTAACAATATTGTTAATATGATTAATTAATAATATACTAATTTAATATCTAATATACTATTATCTCCGTGTAAATTAAGAGAATATAAATAGTAACTTATTTGTCCGTTAGTCTATTTCCTCATTTAGTATAAGCTCTCATTTACAACACACACATATATACACACACACTTTAACCAAATTACTTTTATACATTTAAATAGTTATTTTAACGAACACGTTAATACCGTTTTAGATATATTTTTTTCTTTTTTTGCTATAACGAGTGTGGCAAAGGTTTTTTTTTTTTTTTTTTTTACTTTAGTTTTTTTAACGAACGCGCCGACACTCTTTTCAACATATTTTTTAACCTTTATTTTTCTTTGCTGGTTGTGAGGAAAGCGCACCATTGCATGTTGCATGCAAGGTTTTTCTTTTTTTTTTTACTTTAGTTTTTTAACGAACGCGCCGACACTCTTTTGAACATATTTTTCAACTTTTATTTTTCTTTGCTATAACGAGTGCACCGAAACCGGCCGAGTTAATATCGTTTTCTTTTTCATTTAACTTTTTTTATCTTTGTTATTTACTATATTGTTTTACATTTTCTTATTATTTTGATGTTTAGAGCCGAGTTACGACGCATATACATAACATATTTAGATATAATTTTATTTGATTTATGAATTTATTTTTCGGTTGTCATGTTTTGTTATACGTTCTAAATTTCAACTGCGTTCTTACACAACGTGTAGGTAACTACGACCCTAATTAATATCTATAATAGCTTATAAATGCTTGGAAAGTTAGAAACCGTATCATATATCAAATATGTAGAGGAACAATAATCAGAAAACTTGGGGATTAAATTTTGTGGTATCTATACTCTATAAAACTTTAGGTTTTTTTTTTATTTTCTTATTCTAGATATTTTTTATTTCTTATCAGTTGATATTTTTAGTATTTCATATTCTATATTCTTTATAGACATTATATGATAAAAGCAACTTCAATATCAATGACGTGAATATCATTTTGAATATTATTTAATTATAATTATTATGTATTTTTTCTCCTGGATGTTACAACTATACCGGTCTAAAAGAAAATTTCGTTCTCGAAATAACTAGGGTACGTGAATAATAGTGTGTTGGGCTTAGATTGCTAAAGGTTTATTCATTAGGGATTATTTTGGGTTTTGGTGTATATTGTGGGCTTTATAGTGCCTTATGGACCTAGGGTTGTAATAGTGGGCTTGGTAGTGCTTATAAATAGAGATGCTAGGTTAATGAAAGAGGGTTAGAGAGTTGTAATCAAAGAACTTGTATCAGACATCCTTTGGTGTATGCAAGTTGAAGTTATTCAAAGCTGTTTTTCCTAATCATTATTTCCGCTACTGATTAGGTTAGTGATACCTGTTTGATCCGTTTATGGGACTTACAATTGGTATCGCCTGTTGTTCAAATACAGGCTCCGGATATTGCTGATTGAAGAAGTTTTTCGAGGTGTGTTGCTGCAGCTCGGATTGGTTTCTGTTCCGGATCACTGTTCATCGTCGGAAGTGTTACTGTTCCGAAGAACTCGAAGAAGATTTGAAGATTTCGGATCTGGTACTGTTCCAGATTCCGAAGAACACGAAGAAGGTTCTCACATCTTGGATCAACTACTGTTCCGGATTCCGAAGAACACGAAGGAGATCATCCATCTCGGATTGCTCCCGGATTGTTGTTCAATCCGGATTACGATCTGAGATACTGTTGCAGTTATCGATTCCTTGAATTTCGGACTACTGTTGCAGGAAAAACGGATTACTGTTACGGATAAGGATAAGGATTCCGGATTTATCAGATAGTTCAAGCATTACGGATTTCTTCATTCCGGATTCTTCTTCCGGATTCTCCTTTCCGGATTCACCTTCAGAATTGTTTATTCCGGATCATACATCTCGGATTTTCTTTCCGCATTTGTCATTCGGACTTCTTATTTCGGATCCATCAGCTTTCGGTTTCTTCATTTCGGGTTTTCAAGTAGGACTCTCCATTTCGGACTCATCAATCCGGATTATCATCAATTCGGATACTATTTCCGGATTTGACCATCATTGACTTCAGAATTGACCATTCCGGACAGATATCGGATTTCGTACTGTTCATCTAAGAAACTTAAAATAAATTAATTTTAAATCTGTTTGGTAAATTTTCAATTAATTTAATAATGATGGCTGGATACATGACCGCACAAGATCTGACGAATGCCACTCTGGCTGCCCTGCAATCGCAAACACTGGCCCTCCATCAAGAGCTGGATCAAGTAATTGACACTTCCACTAAAGTGCCACGTTTATTATATGGGGATGAATATTACGAATCGAAGTTTCATTTTGAACAGTATTGCAAGGCTAAAGAGCCTGGTGTGTGGAGATGTATCATGAATGGTCCAAGAACAATTGTCTACAGTATAGAGTAAGATCCACACACAAAAATTCCTAAGTCCATGTACTTATGGACTCTAGAGGATATCAAATAATAGAGGAAGATGAGAAGGCCTCGGCAACTCTGACCATGGCCCTTGGACCCGATATGTCTATCGCGGTTAGAAACTGTAAGACCGCAAAGGAGGTTTGGAGTGAGCTGCAAAATCTCAACAAGGGAAATGCAGTCATGAAGGCAAGCAGGGTGAATCAGCTGAATCAGCAGTTCAGCTCATTCAATCACATCTATGGGGAAACTATTGAAAACCAGATTCGTCGCTATTTCAAGCTTGTTTCCCAGATGATTTCAGCTGAGATTACCCTCACCAACAGTGCCATGAACATACAGTTATTAAACTCACTGCCCAAGAGTTGGGATGCAGTTGTGGGAATGATCAAAAAGACCAAGAACTTGAATGATGTCACTCTCACTGAGATGATAGCTACTATCAAATCATGTGAGATTGACAACAAGCAGAGGGAAATCAATCATCAAAGCAGTTTGATGGCCGCAGGGATGATAGGGCAAAATGCGGCTCTAATGTCACAAAATCTTATTTATAGTCCTCTGCAAGGAAATTCATAAACACCAGGTGGATCAAACGTAGTTTATAGTCCTATAGCCACGCCTCAGAACACACAGTACGTGTATGGTCTTCAATCTCAGAATCCCACGATGGTTTCAGCTGCTCAAGTTCACACACAGTACCATGCTCGGTATCCTAACATGGTCTTCAGTCCTGCAATTCCTCAAACAATGCAACAAGGCAACACTCCTCAAACTGCTGCACTAGCGCCTGCACTTGCTCAACCTGCTCCAACTCTGCGTTTCTCACTAAAGAAAACGAAGAGAAACTGGCTATTGCGGCGTCAATGATCAAAAGCTTAAACGCCTTCCTAGCAGGTGATCTAACTCCTCCATCCATTCTTCCAACCGAAGTTGATCAGATCATGGAGGAGGACCTGGACAAGATCGATGTTTCTTGGAATCTAGCAATAGCTGTTTTTTGGGTTAACAAGTTTCAGAAGAAGTATGGAAGGCAACCCTTGTCAAATTTGAAGACTGGTCTCACCAAGGACAAACTTAGATGCTACCGATGTCACGAACCAGGACACTTTGCCAGAGAATGCAAGAAGCCAACGTCGGAGTATGTATCATCCAGGGTCAGTGATATACATAGCAGTGACGGACAGCTGGTTCCCGTCTCTCCCTCAAAGTCCACTACAATTCCATCAAGCAGCTCGGGCGGGAAGTCAACAGCATTGGTGGCCCAACAGTATGAAGGTTTTAACTGGGCAGATGCTGCAGCTCAAATGGAAACATTGAATCTCTCCAAGAACAGCAACCACTACATGATGGCGCAGACAACTGAGACGCCCGGTCTTTCAGAAACGGTAAATCGAATACTCTGTTCTGATAGTTGTCGTTTTAAATTATCACAAATGCGCGCCCATAATTCAACTCTAGTAGCTGAATACCAATAAGCTGCGTCACAGAACATCGCCCTTAAACATAAGAACAAGCTTCTTATGGAGAAGGTCGAAGCTCAGAAACAAGATGTAGCTCAGCTAAAGCTAGACTTGAACCAACAACAATGTTGGGTCTACGACTATAAGCTAAAACTAGCTGAAAAGGACATAGAACTTCAAGCAGCCTTAGCCAAGCTAAATTCCTTGACAGGGAAGCTTCACGAAAATGAAATAAACATTAAAAAATTTGAAACTTCCAGTAAACTTGTCAAGGACTTATGTGACCTCCAGCTTAACTACCAAAAGAATTTTACCAAAGGTCTTGGGTATAATAGGGCGCCTCCACCATATAATCATAATTATTCTAGAATGCCTGAATCTGAGGATGATGTAGAAAATGCAGAAAAAATGATTTATGGTAAACCTTCAGATTATTTATCTAAACCATGGACGCCCTATTACCCAAATTTCTCCAAACCCACTGAACTCAAGAGGGATGATGTCTTTGTTGCTTCTACACCACTTTCACATGAAACTGGTAATCATCCTTCTGGAAGTACAGATGGCTTGGAGAAAGTAGTGCCCGAGGCAGAAAAATCCACATCCTCCACCGAATTTAACGGAAAAGAATCTTCTGATACTCAAACTGAATTTGTGAACGATACTAATGTGTCTAACTCATGTGCAGAAGAAATTTTAGTTGAGGATATCACAGAGGGTGATCAAGAGGAATGTCTGAATACAAATTCAGACAATTCGGCTGCAGATTATGCGTTTTATAAGCCTGCTTTTGACATTTTAAATCAATTTCTTGCTGAACAATTTACATGCTCAAATAGTGTTGGTTGTGTTGAGAATTTAGACAGTTTTAATTCTGGTTTTTTCATTAAATACTGATGTTTTGAATGATGCTAATAACTGTAATAACTCTTGTGATGAGAAAATGAATTTAGCTGCAGGTTCTGCATCAACAGATGATTCGGTTTCATCAGTTTCAGCTGAGGATACCGAAAGTTCTTCTCCAGAGGCTTCGTCTGTTGATGCATCTCCTAGGGTTGACAGTGTGTAAGTAGACCAACCAACCGATTCTGTGAACGTTGATGGTGACATAATTCTAGAAGACTCGGGCGACTCAACACAAGGGACTGATTCTGAAATGACAGAAAATGAACACTGTTTTTCTCATGATTCAAGCGAAAATCTTAAAACTGATTCTGAATCGGAGCCTCAAATTTTTCAAAATCGCGAGACTCCACATTCATCTTCTGAAATCTCAGAACAGGTTGTCCCTGTAGAGCCACTCGTGTCCTCTACAAAATCTGTCACAAATATGATTTGAAGAGTAAGATTAAGAAGCGGAGAACACGCCGATCTAAAAAGGAGAAAACAAAACATGCATCTTCGAAAACTGAAACGGCAACTGCTGGGTCTCCTCATCAAATTGAGAAATTGACTCAGCAGTCGCAAACTGAATCTGTTAAGCAACCAGCTGAACAGATATCAGTTAAAATTTTGCCAAAATCTCCATGTTTAAACACCAAGAATTCAAATCACAAAACTAACAAGTGTGCTGATGGTTGTGCACAGGACACCGTCAAGACCAAGACCGTGCATCAGCCGTCAGTACCCGCAAGCAAGAAACTGACAGACAAATTGCCCATAATTTCCCAAGCTGAACGGAATGTTTTCTTCCGGAAGAGGCAGACCTGTTTCAATTGTGGATCTCCCGGGCACATTGCTCGCAATTGTTAAAAGACCTTTACCTCGTTCAAAACTTTGTAGTCCAGACATCAGAAGACTATGCCTAATCGCCCACCTCAGGCTCGATTTGTGGCTAAGTCTTCTGATCGAGACTGGAACTTGGCCAAGAAACAATCTTTCAAACCCTTGAGACCTTCAGTTTCCTAGAATCCTTCTAGCACTCCAAGGATTGTGCAGAAGTCTGATTCGGCAACCTGGAGGCCTAAGTTAGTGGCCAAGACTCAGTCTTCTAACCCCATTTCTAATAAATCAAAAGCATCATCAACCTCATCCTCAACTAATTTAATCTTTCGTGAGGTTATTTACGTTGATGCTAATGGCAAGCCCAGATCTTCAATGGCCTGGGTTCCAGTCTCTAATTAAAACCTGTTGAAATGTGCAGGAACAGCTCTGGCTCACTCTTGTTAGACTATGGTACGTTGACAGTGGTTGTTCCAGGCACATGACCGGAGAAATCTCGCAGTTGAATGACATTCAGTTTTTCGATGGCGGGTTTGTTTCCTCGCAGGTGGAGAGACAGGGAAGATTACCGTGAGAGGAACTGTTTGCAACGGAGCCCTCAGCTTTAAGAATGTTAATTACGTACCAGAATTGAAGCACAATCTTTTGAGTGTGTCTCAACTCTACGACAATCATTTGGATGTTCTCTTCACCAAGAAAGGATGTTATGTGCTCAAACCTGGTTTAATTATTCCAGATGATTGGAATTTTCTTAAAGCTGCACGAAAAGGAAATGCATATGTTATTGATATGAACTAGGCTCCTTCTGACAAGCTCACTTGCATATTCTCATCTACAGCCGAACATGACGCCATGCTATGGCATTGCAGACTGGGACACATCAACATGAAGAACTTAAATTGTCTTGCAAAAGGTGGTTTAGTCAGAGATATACCAGTTCACGACTTCATGCAGATCGAAAAGTGTGAATCATGTGCACGTGGGAAACAACATCGACAGCCACACAAATCTAAAGCCGCTCCTTCCACGTCTCAAGTCTTAGAACTGCTACATATGGATCTTTTTGGTCCAACAGACATACGGAGCATTGGCGGGAAGGCTTACTGTCTGGTTATTATTGATGACTACTCTCAATTCACCTGGGTTTTCTTTCTTACACATAAAAGTGAAACCACTGAGTTAGTCAAACAGTTTGTCACGCTTATGGAAAACTAGACAGATTCTACGGTGAAGGCTATTCAGTGTGATAATGGGACAGAGTTTAAGAATATTACCTTAAACTCTTTCTGCTCTTCCAAGGGGATTGACCGACAGTTTAGTGCAGCCAGAACCCCACAACAAAATGGGGTTGCAGAACCCAGAAATCGCACACTCATTAAAGCTGCACGCACTATGCTGGTTGAATCCGAGCTACCTCTTATTTTCTGGGCAGAAGCAATCAATACTGCATGCTATATTCAGAATCATGCCCTGATCAATAAACGCCATATGGAAACTCCATACGAAGTGGTTGAAGGTCACAAACCTTCGGTCAAGCATTTCCGCAAGTTTGGATGACCTTGTGTTCTCCTGCTCATGGACGCTAAAGGAAAGTCTGAATCACGCGAGGATCCTTGCATCTTCTTTGGCTATTCTAAAAAAACGTCATACCGCGTTTATAACAAGTTCAAGAAGATGGTAGTTGAAACCTACAATGTGGGTTGGCTGGAGAAAAATCCCAAGGACACACGCATTGGTCCTAACTGGTTGTATGACTACTCCATATTATTTAATCATTTTGATGTGTCTTCCCATGTGCCTGCAGGTAACAATTCACTTTCTGCCCTTCCAACGGTGCCCATTTCATCTAAAGACGACGCTGACGCTGCCGAGCTACATGAGACTTTAAAGCAACTGAGTGTGGATCCTCCTGGATTTAATGACGTTGTCTCATCTTCCTCCACCGTTTCGCATTCTCAAGAACCAGCTATCAATTCGCCTGCTCAGACCGATCTTCCTGAAGTTGCGGTTTCTGATCCAGAGCCTCCTACGACACATGAAGGACCTACACCCGATGTTTTGGGTTCTTCTCTGTTTCCTGAGCCTACTCCACCCGATTGTTTGGTGGATTCCTCAACACATACTTCTACTGGTGCATCTGTTGAGGGGGAGTCATCTGGAGTAGCTTCAGCTAGTGTTACCAACTTGAAAACAGATGTTCCCGTTCCCGCTACACCAATACCACAGCGTTTACAGCGTGATCACCCATTGAAAATATTATTGGACCTGTTAACGCTGCTGTTCGAACCCGCAGCCAATCTGGGGGTATCAATACTTGTCTCTACTCTTGCTTCATTTCACAAATTGAACCTAAAAGTATTGATGTTGCCTTGCAGGAACCAGGCTGTGTGGATGCCATGCATGAAGAACTCAATCAATTTGAGAAGCTTGGTGGCTGGCAATTGGTGAAGCTGCCTCAAGGAAAACATGCTCTCGGAACTCGTTGGGTTTTCCGTAACAAGCAGGATGACACTGGAGTTATCGTTCGAATTAAAGCTCGAGTGGTGGTTCAGGGTTTTCGACAGATTGAAGGATTAGATTATGATGAGGTCTACGCACCTGTCGCGCGTTTGGAGGCTATACGCATTTTCTTGGCTTATGCATCTTACATGGATTTCACCGTCTATCAAATGGATGTCAAGATTGCGTTTCTATACGACTAGGTGAAAGAGGAAATCTACGTGGCACAACCACCGGGCTTTACTGATCTTGATAAGCCAGACATGCTTACAAACTAGACAAAGCTTTGTATGGGTTGCATCAAGCGCCTCGCGCATGGTACGCCACTCTTACAGAGCATCTGCTTGCTCATGAATACACTCGGGGAACCATTGATCAAACCTTGTTCATCAAACGCGTTGATAAGGACATTATTCTTGTTCAAATCTACGTTGATGATATCATTTTTTGTTCTACTAATGATGGTTTGTGCCGCGAATTTGAAGAAATCATGAAAAAGAAATTTGAGATGAGCTCATTAGGGGAGATGACCATGTTTTTGGGACTTCAAGTTCGTCAGAGCCCATAGGGAATTCTAATTCATCAAGGAAAGTATGTCCATGACGTTCTTGCCAAGTTCAAGCTTACAGATTCAAAGCCTATGGCTTCACCTATCGCAAAACGGCCTTTGTTAAATGAAGACGCTGAAGGAACGCCTGTTAATCCAACTATGTATCGCTCCATGATTGGATCACTCATGTATCTCACTGCTAGCCGGCCAGATATCATGTTTGCCGTCTGCCAATGTGCTCGTTATCAGGCTACTCCTAAACTTTCTCATTTACATGCTGTTAAACGAATTTTTAGGTACCTCAAAGGGGCTCCATCACTGCGCCTCTGGTATCCTAAAAATTCTGAATATGAACTGTTTGCTTTCTCTAACAGTAATCTTGGAGGTACATATAGGGATATGCGCTCAACTTCAGCTGGTTGCCAATTTCTGGGAGATCGCTTAATCTCGTGGCAATGCAAGAAGCAACAGACGATTTCGCTTTAACTGCCGAAGCAGAATATGTCGCAGCCTTTGCTTGCTGCTCCCAGGTTTTATGGATGCAACATCAGCTTGCGGATTACGGTTTGACTTATCTAAACACAACAATTTACTGCGATAATGATGCCGCTATCCAAATTGTTAAAAACCCTGTTTTTCACTCCAAACCAAGCACATAAATACTATAGTTCATTTTATCCGTGATTGCTATGAAAAGTGTCTCGTAAAGCTTGAGCAAATCCACACTTGCAAATTTGGCGGATTTGTTCACGAAACCCGTTAGCAACGAGCGATGTCAAGTGCTTGTGGATCTTCTCAAAATGTTTCGGTTTTCTACCTAGGCATCCTCTGTCTTTGTGTTTTGCTTACTGTTCTTATTTTCTTTTCATTGCTTCATAAATTTGTTCATGTGTATGCACAAATTTAGGGGGAGAAATCTTAAAAAAAAAATCAGTTTTTGCAAGGATAGGGAAATGAAATACTTTTTCGTGATAAAATGTTTAACTAACACATGTAAGGTGTCGAAGCGGGAAAAGATTTGGATCGAAAGTGATGTGTCGGTAGGTCTAAAACTCAACCGGATGGGAAAGTTAAATGATATAAACATAACGAACTATGTACTCAGTGGGTCCCTTACTATAGGTGTATGATTTCATGGTCTTAAATCTTGTGTTGATAGATAGCCAACATCTGAGGTTTCGGGTCTTTATGCTGTTGAGTCATCCGGGAATATCTTAGCTGCCTTCTGTTGCATCCAGATTATGTGCAGACCTAGGCACAGTTAGGATATCTTTGTAAAAGAGCCAAAATAGAAAGGCCAAAACCTAAGAGAAAAGAAGTTTCTTCATAAGTTCTTATGTACCACATAAGGTATTTGCCTAACCCTCGTCAGTCACTATTGGTCTCTCTGTTGTACGAAAGTACTGACCTGTTCACCAATAGCCTGATGTTGTAAAATAAAAGGATGACCACAGTATACTCACCTGCTACGATGAATTGTTGTGCTTACCTTAATCGCGGGGGTATGTCATGGTATGGGACAGACGAGTATCAGAGTATAATACTACTTTAAGCGTATCATAATGCTTGAACTGGAAGGGTTGAGTTTTAGATTTAAATGGACAAGTATATTGACAATCGCTTAGACCAATTGACCCTGCTTATACTGAAAAATGTTCCTTAGTTAACCTTTGAAACAATTTGATCCCTTAGCAAGGCTGTGTTAATATTTATGTGTGTGTTAAATAGTTCTTCTTTGTAGAATGTTAAAAGGTGGTTGGATGCTTGGTTAGTCTACTTGATGAATTTTGGTTAGATGGTTTCTGTCAAGAGATATTGGACTGGCCCAGTGTGCTTCAGGATTTGGGCCAATCTAATAAAATTGGTTAAAAGTCTTAAAATTGGAAACCCAGATTACTATTCCGGATTGGGCTTCTTTGGGCTCAAAAGCGACTGTTCCGGATTGGGCTTTTCCGAACAGGCCCACTGTGTTACTGTTTCGGATAGGGCCTGTCACAAGCCCAATCCGGATTCGAAATTTTAGGCCCAAGCCCATTTCGGAAAGTATATAGGTATCTCTGATATTTCATTTCGGATTATCCACAAAATTCCGAAATCAAAATTCTCCTCTGATTCTCTCTATTCGAACTGTGCATCTCGGAAATTCATCCGGATTAGGTATAGATTGCTTAAATCTATGAATTCCGGATGAAAATATTAATGTTTAAAGCATTCCGAATTGTGTCTCGGTAGATCTTCAAAGTCTTAGGCATTTCGGATTTCATTCCGGATGGGTATTCATCCGAATTGATGAACTCGGATTTCATCTCGATGGATCTTCATCCGAAATGATAATTCATCCGAGATACTATGGGTAATCCGGATTGCACCTTTGTCCGAACTGTAGTTGACCTCCTTCTAATCCGGATTGATGAAAGGGTTCATCCGGATTAAAATTGAACTGTCAGTAATCCAGATTTGAGGTTTTTGAACCTTTCATCTGGTTTGAACCTTTTCAACTGTTGAACCCTAAAATTGACTTGAACTCTTATTTATTTGAACCTTAACATTTGATTGAACTATCCAGTTAGTTTCAACTGCCATACTGGTAAACTCCGTTAACTTCTGTTAGTTGGGATTTAACTTGGTTGATGTCTTGACAGATATGGTTGAAGAAGCGTTCGATGCTGTGATGTTGGTTGAGGAGCAATTCCACAACCAAGCGGGGCATCTTTCAGACCCTCCAGCAGAGTTCTTTCAGGAGTTCTAATCTATGATTGTAGGGCTAAACGCGTGTAAGATTGCATATGCTCTTCGAGCTAATCCGGTTATCTACAGAGACATAGTACATCCGCTCTGGAAAAGAGCACATTTTCATCCAAGAGGTAAAGATGGAAGACCGTTTATTCGTTCGCAGATACAGGGTAAAGAAATAGTGGTAAACGAAGCGTGCGTGAGAGAGGTGTTGCAGATTGCCGATACTTTTAGCGATCCAACGATATATGCCAAAGAGAAGGTGCTTCCTGTGTTGATGGAAATGGGATATGAAGGATCGTATCCACCATTACTGAAGAAGATGTTTCTAGCGTATTGGCGGTTACTTGTTCACATGTTTATGCAGTGTGCATCGGAGAACAAAGGTGGTCTTGATCAGCCGAATCAAGCTCAGACATCTAATATAGTATCGTTGGTTATGGACTGGAAGTATAACTATTCTGGTTATATCTTCGACAACATGAAGAAAATTTTGGAACAGTCCAAGAAGCAAATGTTTCTCTTGTACCCGCATTTCGTTCAGTTGATCCTAGATGCTCGCTACCCAGACTTGGCGAAGGATGCGTCAGATGCCAACTTGCTTAACATGAAGCCAATGGGACCAACTATTTTTAGTACGATGAAGAAGAACCGATCAACATCTAAAACGGTGTTTGTGGGTCGATTTGCTCTGAAAAAGTTTGGGAAGTTCGCTGAAGTTGTTGGTTTGGATATTCCACCACCTCCTCCTCCTCCTCCAGTCAATGCTATAGTGGCTGAAGAACACGATATACCTGCTAAAGAGAAAGAGATAGAGATAGAGGACTTGGTTACTGATGATGAAGCCGATGCTGGGCAAGCTTTTCTTGATGATCTCACAGAATTCAACGCCACTTTGACTCTCGTTTTACCAGAGTTATCATCGGAGAATTTAGAAGCTTTGGTTGCTCATTTAAAGGATATTCAGGAGAAGCAAGGTGATCCTCCACTTGATATTCCACCTATCGTTGCACCGACTGCTTGAGGAAGATGAAGAAGATGGGGTGCCACTGATTAAAAGGAGAAGAACCGAACCAAGTATTTCATCAAGTCAACCTGAAGCTCCTATTGCTGTCACCGCTGCAGAATCTGAGTTGATAATACTGCTGAGTCTACAGTTGTTGAATCTGTTGTTGCTAATTCGATACCTAATATATCTGCTTTATCTACACAGATAACCACTCCTATTATTACGCAGTCTACTGTTGTGTCTATTACGGCTGACACGGTACTTCAAATGATGGAGTTTGGGGGAAGCTCATCAGGTGCTGGCGGTTCTGAAGCAGGTGGAAGTGGAGTTGGTCGTATTGATGATGTTGCTGAAGATTATTTGCGCAGATAAGAGAAAAGGGCCTTTGAATTCGGGGGAATGGATAGTGACGATGATGATGATGTGGAAGTTGATGTAGTGGATTTAAAGAAAAGGCTGGTCGTCTTGGAACAGGAAGTTATTATGAAGGATACACAAATTGCCTCGCTGCAGACTCGTTTGGATGTCAGAGATCAAACTATTGACCAGTTGCAGGGAGATGTAACTATGCTTATGACTCTGGTATTTGATTTGAAGGCCAAGCTGGAGAATAAATTCGAAAGGGAATTCAGTGATCCAACAGACGACCCGATGAACATTGAGAACAGGCATAGTGCAGCGCAACAGAGAATGGCTGAGGAGACTGAAGCAGAGAGAATTGCGGCTGAGCAGTTGGGTGCTGATCGCCAAGCCGGTTTGGATGATTATTTGAGCGACCCACGCAAGAAGTTTACTGCAAGTCAAAAGCGTGCCGCTGGTCAGAAGAAGAAACAAATGGTTTTGATGAAGAATGTCAATGTAAATCCGCTTGATGAGAACTTTCAGCTCAAGGATCCAACGAATCAGTCGGAAAGATATGTGATGGAGCTAGGGTCGAGCTATTATAGCAAAGTGGGAAATAAGTCCAGGGTGCTCAGCTGGATGTATGACCACGTTAAGCATATGAGGATTATTGTGCGTCAGGAGGAACACGTGAATATTATTCGAAGGAATCACAATTCGAGACATGGACAAAGGTTGCTTTGACTGAACTATTGAGGGCTCCGTATACTGACGATGATACTACCGAGCGTGGACCTGGATGGAGGTTTTTCAAAAGGCTGGAACGTGAGGTTAAGAGTGGGTTCAAGACTATGAAGACTGCTGAACCATATTTGAGAGCTGCTAAAGGAGTTCGTGATGCACACACTGGCAAGAGATTCAAATCAGTGATGTGGCCACCGACCGACAAAGAATTAGTTATACCAGTTGTTCCTACATTTTCTCGCGGGATTATCAAGAATTTCAATTTTTGGTTATACGACCCTAAAGTTGGAAGCGTTGAGATCGTGACAAAGGAGAAGGCATTCAGAGTTAACGATGTGGTAGACTTAGTGAGCTTCCATGACGAAGACTTGCAGGTTCTTGCGTCACATCAAATTAGAACTGCAGAGCTGTGTGAGGTTTGCGCGAAAGATTGGACTGCAACAGTAGCAGGGATTATAGCTGGGAGGCTTAGTGTGGATGCTCAACCGAAAGACTAATGTAGTAAACCTAGGGGGAGATTTTTTGGGCTTAGATTGCTAAAGGTTTACTCATTATGGATTATTTTGGGCTTTGGTGTATATTATGGGCTTCCTAGTGCCTTATGGGCCTAGGGTTGTAATAGTGGGCTTGGTAGTGCTTATAAATAGAGATGCTAGGTTAATGAAAGAGGGTTAGAGAGTTGTAATCAAAGAAATTGTATTAGACATCCTTTGGTGTCTGCAAGTTGAAGTTATTCAAAGTTGTTCTTCTTCCTAATCATTATTTCCGCTACTGATTAGGTTAGTGATACCTGTTTGATCCGTTTACGGGACTTACATATTGACATAAAATCTAAATTAATAGACACCAATACATAGTTCAAAATATCATACGTCTATAATGGATGAATCTATAATGGATTGATATTGACACTATTCATTTACGATAACCTTACTTGCACACATATCCTAACCCGATATCTACCATTACATCACATGTTTTATTTTAGAAAAAAAATCGGTAGAAAAGATCCTGGGTTCTGATACTATAATTATAACACCCCAACTCGGCTAAAGCTCATACACATTCGTTGGCATGTTTCACCCCACCAATTTTTTCCCGTTCAAATTTCATGACCCAAAATAAAGAAATATTTTTTAAAATAAGAAAAAATAAATTAATAAATCTTAAATACAAAAATGTATTCTAATCATATCTAATATTATTAATTTCTTTTTTTTTTTACCGATTTGTGACATATAGTAAATTAACAGTTATCAATTAATTATAAAGTATTTTATTTTTTATTGTTTGAATGGCTAGATCTTACTCCTAAAATTCTCCTTTTTTGTCTCTTGTAAATTATTAATTGAATTCGTATAGTATTATTAATAAGAATAACAAATCTAATTTATAACATATCAATAAATTTCTTTTTATTTACTTTAAGTAAGAGTTATATCTAGAGGATACACAAAAAAATATTTGTTATATACAATATTATATGTAATGTAATATGTAATTTAAATCATATCAAAGATATATATGTGTATTACATATTTTTAGTATTCAACCCGTATAATACACGAGTTTATAAGCTAGTAAATTAATAATCACTTGTTAGAACTTACTATAAAGCTAGTAAATTAATAATCAATTACGCACGGTTTGGTTCGGTTAGGTTTTTGGACAAAACCGAAATCAAAATCTCGGTTTTTGGTTTTTGAAAATCGTACGGTTTCGGTTTTTTTGGTTTCGATTTTTACACCAGTTTGGTTTGGTTTTTCAGTTATTTAGGTTTCCAAAACAAAACTATGTAAGATTCAAAAATAAAAAAAAGTATAATTAAAAATTTAAGAATCTTTCTTATATGTTTACATTTAAGTTATTATATCTAACCTTTTTAACTAATAATGTTCACATAAACCCAACCTACTAATCTATTTTTGTTTCTCTAGAGTTTTTATTATGACATTTTCTTTTATAGTACTTTGAAGATTATCTAATTTTTATAATATATTTTGTTATTTGTCATATGCAATAAATAAATCATCTCAATTATAAATAAACATGTTAATGTTTTTACTATAAATACTTAATATTCAAGAATGAAATCAATAATTTCTAATAGCATGGGTTAAACACTTAAACAACCTAAAATTAAACATAAAAATATATGTTTTTTTCGTTTCGGTTTTTTTGGTTATTGAAAACTGTTATCCGAAAACCGAACCAAAATTTTAGGTTATTAAAAATTCGAAAACTGAACCGTTGGTTTTATTTCAATTCGGTTTCTTTTGGTTCAGTTTTGTCGATTATTTCGATTATGGTTTGTTTATTTCGGTTTTCTCCTCATCTCTAAGTTAGAAAACGGTGTCCAAAAGCCCATAACTAAAGACAAGACCCCCAAAACCCATGGGTTATATGTACCTCTATCGGCCTAGCCCAACACTATCTTTTTTGGCCCATTACATCCAAACCAATTTAAATTTGCAAAAACAAGTGAATTTCTTGCAACAAAAGAAACAACACAGAGAACAAACATACTTGCAAACACCAAAATCGATCGATCAATCAATCAGTTTTGAACAAATTATGGATCCGAAGCTAACCGAGGTCTCACAGCTCTTCGATCGATTCAAAGCTGCATTTGTACGTAATGATTTCGTTACTTGTTCCAGACTTTTATCTCAACTCAAGGTACCCCCAATTTCTTCATCAAACCCTAATTTAGCATTAGTGCGAATTTTAACTTTACTATATCTATTACTGTATATTCAGTGAGATTCATCGGATGATGTTATTCACAATTTAGATTTAAAATAGTTCCTTAGGATTAAGTTTTTCATTTTGCTGTTACACTTGAAGAATATGTTATATGAAGCTTGAATTTGCTACTCTGAGTATGAATAATGAATAATGAATTTGTTTTGATTGTTAATATGTAGATTTTGTTGATAGAGTTTAAGAGTCTTCCTCCGTTGTTTGCTGAAACTCCTAATGCAATTCAAGAGTTAACTCTAGCAAGTAAGCATTTATTATCTTGTTTATCTATGGATATTTTTTTTATAAGTGAGTATCCACCCGATACATGCGTCACAAGAAGGTATTTTCTTGCAATTGTTTCGCAATGGGGCTGTCGAAAGGGCGACTTGTTAGTCTTAAAACGTGTGCACCGGCTAAGGCAGACGAGAAGTACAAAGCAACACGGAATTCGAGAAATCGCCGATGCCTTGAGAGGTCGCCCATGCCAAGGCGACCTCGTGCGATTTCTCGAATTCTGTGTTACCTTGTACTTCTCTGCCTTAACCAGCGCACGCGTTTTAAGACTAACAAGTCGCCCTTGCGACAACCCCATTGTGAAACAATTGCAAGAAGATACCTTCTTGTGATGCATGTATTGGGTGGATACTCACTTATAAAAAAATTCTCATCTTTAAAGAAATGGAAGATGTTTATGAAATCTGTTAAAAACAATTTCAGGAGATATATATGAGCACGCGGTTGTGCTTAGTGTAAAAACGGAAGATCAAGATGCGTTTGAGAGAGATTTTTTTCAGCTCAAGCCTTACTATTCAGATGCCGGGTAACAAATTCAATACAAAACAGGTTGTCAAATTTTTATCAAAATTGTTAGTCATGATTTCGTTTTTTATGGAACAGTGGTTGTCTCCCACAATCCCCGCAGAAGTACCCGATTTTGGGTCTTAACCTTTTACGACTACTAGTACAGAACCGAATCGCTGAGTTTCACACTGAATTAGAGTTGCTTCCAGTCAGTGCTCTTGAGAATCCTTGTATCAAACACGCAGTGGAGCTTGAGCAATCGTTTATGGAAGGTGCTTACAACCGCGTATTGACAGCCAGACAGACCGTCCCCCATGAAACTTACGTTTATTTCATGGACTTGTTGGCAAGGACAGTCAGGTAAAAATTTTTGTTTCATTTCTCGATGAAAATAAAATCAAACTGCAGACAGTATACGGTGATCTTATTACTTGGTTAACTTTCATTTGCAGGGATGAGATTGCAGGGTGTAGTGAGAAGGCGTACGATTCTCTTACGGTCAAAGATGCGCGCCAAATGCTATTGCTCTCTTCGGATCAAGAACTTTTTGAATACATTAAAGAGGTTGATGGCACAATCTATCTATAACTCAACCATGTCTTCGTTAAATCTTGAATTGTTGCTATAAAATCATTTGTTATGGATTGAAATGAAATTTGCAGGAGCATCCTGATTGGGAGGTGAAGAATGGATTGGTGGTATTTCAGAAGGCAAAAGAAGCTGGACCGTGCAAGGAGATTCCGTCTCTGCAGCTCATAAACCAGACTCTGAGCTATGCGAGGGAGTTGGAGCGCATTGTTTGATCCGTCCCCTTGAATCATCGAATGTTTCTTGATTTTGAAAAAATTGTTATTTGGATTCTGAAAACTGCTTTGTAGTTTACACTTGATCCCATTTGTATTTGGTCAATCAAAACTAGAATTGGGTTTTGATCCGGAATTTGAAGTTTCAATTTTCAGACACAGAGCAGTTGTTCATGTAGTATTATATCCACTTTAAACTTCCCAAAGATAAATAGCATGTATGTTCACCGAAATGTTCTAGTTCAATGGCGCTTGACACACACCTTATGCGAATCTTATTACGTCGTCCGGTCCAATGGAGAAAGCTGGATCATAAAGAAAGCAATGTCTGTAGATGAGATGATAACTCTATGGTTAAACGTGCTTGGGTGTGAGTTCAAACTGTAGAATAAACTGTAGAATACGAACGTTAACAACCAAACCTGAAACACCGCGGTAATGAATAGCGTTTCGACCAGGGGATAAAAAACATACTGAGTCTCAACTTGCCTCGCTTAACTTATGAGAGCTTGAACTTGACTCATTTCGTTCTTTATGTCTAAAGCTCTAGTTTAGCTCTTGAGCAATATTTGAGCTTGCTAGTTTTTCATTTACTAATAGTTTTGTTTATATGTGAAGCTACAAAAATCCACCGAAAGGATTACTTGGATTATTGCAACAATTAAGGAGATGGACCAAGAAAGCTTCGTCTTCTCGAGCTGCTCCGGACCAACACACATCAACGAGAACCTAGAACATGTTAGAAGGGTCAGAGACTGAAACCAGGGGCGGATGTACCTTATTATAAGGGGTACCCTCCGCTACCCCTTGGCGCTCCAGCGGTAGTGTAAATTTTGGAAAAATTTGACGTTTTTTCGATTTCGTTACCCCTATAAAAGTTTTCTAGATCCGCCACTATGCTCAAGTTAGTATTGTATTAGTAATAACCAATACGTCTATCATAACAGAGTGTATGAAAATGGTAAAAGAGGGTGAGAGCTTATGAGTACGGAGGAGCAAGTCTCCTAGTAGTTAAATAGGAAAGGAGAAGATCCTCTACAAAGGGATTCGAACTTCCCATAGGAGATGGGATGGGCTCAGCCCTTATTGATCCATATATGTTGGGCCCAAACCTATTGGATGAGGCCTATAAGGGTTACCTTACGTTTTTACCTCCACCATATGCAATCATATACATATACAAGATAATATATAGGTAAACTGCAATTTTAATCCTTATGGTTTGCCCTTATTGTTTGGGAGCACTGACACAATTTTACCCTCTATTTTTAAAAATTGTTGTCTTACCGCGTTTGCCTAATTGTATCAATGTTTACCTCTCAGTGTATGAAAAGACGTTTTTGCCCTTAATGATAAAAAAATTAGAGTAAACGACACATTTACACCCTGTGCTTTACTTCCGCTGACACGTTTACACCCTCTTTTATTAAAGTCGTCTTCTCCGACGATGTTCCGACCACTCCGACGATATTCCGACCGTAGGAGCAAAACCTGCAACTCGTCTCTAAACTAACTGGGTTCATTCCCGCCTAGTGGAACCTATAACGCTTGTACATTGCTCTGTTTAGCCGTTTCATCCCGAACCCACGACCCGTTTGAACCAAGTTGCACCAACCCTACTTGAAATCCCATGAACACATAAGAGAAAACCCGACAATGGAGGTCGGATGGTCGAGTTTGGTTTTGGCCGGCATTCAAACTCTCCGGAGAGTCTTTGAAGGCCATAGACAACGAAGATAGAGTAGTTTAGATGCCGGACGATGTTCGGCCAGAGTTATAAAACTCCGACGTGCTTCCGACTCGGTCTCGGTGGCACCAGGTTTTGCTCCGGTGGTCGGAATATCATCGGAGTGGTCGGAACATCGCCGGAGAAGACAACTTTAATAAGACAGGGTGTAAACGTGTCAGCTTAGGTAAAACATAGAGTGTACAACTGAAGTTTACTATATAAATATGGGTAAAATTACGAAAATGTTCTTTTGGTAAGATTACAGTTTTACCCCTTAGGGGGGTTTGGGAGGGGGAGGGGGGGGGAGGGAGGTACATTGATGCAATTGGCCAGACGCAGGGGTAAGACAACAAATTTTTGAAAAGAGAGGGTAAGTGTCGGCGCCACCCCCAAACCACAGGAAGTAAAGTTACAGTTTACTCTAATATATATTTCATATTAGGATTATATATTTAATAATATTTATCACATAATTATATACCTTTTATTTTCATATAAACAATAGAATTGTTTAAGTTGGTGAACCTAGTCAAACTTTATATAACTTAAGTTCCTTTATTAATTAAGCTTCAATTTAGTCTTGAGTTTAGAATCGAGCTCACTTACACTTGGCTTGAACTTTTGGCAAGACAATTTGGAGTAACTTACAAATATCTTGACTTGGTTTATCAAAACCCATCGATCCAAATCATGAACCCTATGGTGTAAACGAGTTGAGTTGAGTCAAACACGAACTCACCTTTACACAAGTTCATCTTGTTTCGATCTAGCAAGTCGCAAGCATAGTCAAGCTCCGTCTGTAATAGGGGCTTAAACTCATTTAAACTCGCCTCGTTTAAAGGTTTTAATAAACCGATATCAAGTACTCACGAAGAAAAACTGTAGAATCAGGTGGTCAAATCTCACCCTTTTTTTATCATATAAATAACTAAACCCCATGGATGTTATTATTGATGATATTTTATTTCCTTAAAAATCGCAGATAAGCTTGGTTGGACCCTGTCACCGATTCCTCATCACCTGTAACATACTTCAAAAGATTCACCACAACAACCAACAAATTGAGAAGGGTTTTCATCATCTTCACAACAACTAATCATTTCCCTTCAGATTCCAACATTTCAGGACCCGGTAAGTTCCTTAAAAAACCGTATTCTCGGGTCAAAAATCACCAAATCAGTACTGATTCTATGTTAATATCCATAATTTCATGGCAAAATTGAACACCATGTCCATAAAAATGTCTGATTTCCCTGTTAATTTGAATAATGGATCCTTAATTAGTCATGAAATCTCCAGACTTAGATATTTGCCCACCAGGTGTTCGATGCAATGCCGAACTCAGTCTTGTTTGTTATCTGATCGAAACCGGGTTCGGGTTTGTTTCCTGTAGTTAGTGTACAATCTTATAACAGGTTGGTATGTGTTAGTTCGGTTAAAAATGAAAATGGGAACAAAGAAAACCATTTGAGGAATAGGGAGTCTGGTTTTTTGAGAGGGGGATTTAAGCTTAGATTGCAGCCACGTTTGCGGTTACTGGGTTCGAGATTGAAAAGGGTATCGGTTCGTTCGATGTTAAATGAACTCGGAAACTATCTGCGAAAAAATATGAAGAAAGTGACTGTATACACTTCAGTTTCTGTTGTGTTAGGATTGTGTTATTTGTTCTTGAAGTTAACTGCGGTTCCGTCTCCTAAAATTGTTCCATACTCGGATTTGATCACGAATCTGCATAGTGGGTCGGTAATGAAAGTTCTGTTTGAGGAGGGATCGCGACGGATATACTACAATACCGAATCTTTTGGTAAAGAAAACACCGAAAAGCTCGAAAGTAATGTGGGAACCGACAATGATGGGAATTCAGTTGAGAGTGATGTTGTGAAGGATACTCAGATTACGGGGTCGAACGCGGTGCGGAAATTGACGAAAACAAAGACTTCGACGCCCGAATGGCAATTCTCGACGAGAAAGATCGATCACGACGAGAGCTATCTACTCGGTTTAATGAGAGAGAAAGGAATTACGTATAGTTCATCTCCGCAATCAGTGTTGATGTCAATGAGAAATACGCTGATTACCATTCTGTCCCTTTGGATTCCATTAACTCCGCTGATGTGGCTTCTGTACCGCCAGCTTTCTGCTGCTAATAGCCCCGCAAAGAAACGTCGGCCGAGCAACCAAATAGTTAATTTCGAAGACGTAGAGGGTGTTGATACCGCAAAAGTCGAGCTTATGGAGGTACGCCACTTTCGTTTCGTGTATTTCCTATTATTTTAGTATGCTACTTATGCTTATATAGTTAACGCAAAATCTGTTTATAGATCGTGTTGTGCCTCAAAGGTTCTATCAACTACAATAAGCTAGGAGCAAAGTTGCTGAGAGGAGTGCTGCTAGTGGGTCCCCCAGGGACCGGGAAAACATTATTAGCGCGTGCGGTTGCTGGAGAAGCTGGGGTACCGTTTTTCATCGTTTCCGCTAGTGAATTTGTGGAGATGTTTGTTGGAAGAGGAGCAGCTCGTATTAGGGACCTTTTTAGCGTTGCAAGAAAGAACGCACCGTCAATCATTTTTATCGATGAGCTCGATGCTGTAGGGGGTAATCGCGGTAGAAGTTTTAACGATGAAAGAGACCAAACATTAAATCAGGTAGGTAAACTACATCTTTTACCCGTTGACGATAATATTTAACTCATTTCCTAAGTAATTGATTAAAGAAGAAAAAAGGCCATTTTCGTTCCTGAGGATTGGGCAGTTTTGCAACTTTTGTCCAGAGGTTTGTTTTTCTGTCCAGAGGCAATTTGATCTTTTTCACTTAAGGACTCGCTTGTACATTATGCTAAATGCTTGTACATAAAGTGAAAAGGTCAAATTGCCTTTAAGTTAACAAAAAAGACGAAAATACCCCTGAATTAACGAAGATAAATGGATGGAGTTAACGAGCCGGATGAAAGTGGCAAAATTTCAAACCTTTTGGATCTAGATGTGGTAAAACAAACCTTTGGACAAAAGTAGCAAAACTGTCCAAACCTCAGGGACAGCATTTTACTCTTGATTAAAATTGTCACAGGCCTTAGCGGGTAGCCTATCTGAAATTTCATCGGGTATTATTTTTTTCCTATATAACTTGAATAATCAACTATCTACTATAATTTTCATCACATTGAAGCTAATCATACATCTGATGGGATTGGTTTGATTCATGTTTTGTTATGGGCATGTAGCTATTGACGGAAATGGATGGGTTCGAGTCGGATGTAAATGTGATAGTTATAGCCGCAACCAACCGGCCCGAAGCACTGGACCCGGCTCTTTGTCGGCCCGGTCGGTTTTCAAGGCAAGTGTACGTGGGAGAACCGGATGAAAATGGAAGACGAAAGATCTTAGCCGTCCATCTTAGAGGAATCCCTCTTGAAGAAGACACTGCTATTATTTGCAACTTGGTTGCTTCTCTTACTCAAGGTTTTGTTGGTGCTGATCTCGCCAACATCGTCAATGAAGCCGCTTTACTTGCTGCTAGACGAGGTTTTTACTACTTTCTCATTTTTATAGGGGTTGAATTGTATAAGAACACGAAATTGGCTACCTTATATGATGATATCGTAAATTCGTAATGACTGAACCTTCAAGGGGGTGGCACAATAGCAAGCGCTTGAGTCCCTCTAGTAGAGGTCCCAACATAGTTGTCAATGCTATGGTCGCTATAGCGAATAGTGTAGCGTATAGGTCGAAGGTCGCTACAGGGTATGTAGCCACAAACAGCGGGATTTCAATTATTTTTTATTATCTTTTTAATTTTTAAAAATATAAATAGCGATTAAATCTAGCTATAAAATAGCTGGATTTTAGGTTTTTGTTAAATATATATGTAAAAAGCGTATATACCAGGGTATTTTGATATAATATACACATAAAATTAACATTTTATTTTTATAGTGTATCGCTATTTATAAAATAGCACCCGCTATTTATCGCTATACGTTATGTAGCATATAGGTAGGTACCTTATCGCTATTTGCCATTTACAACTATGGGTCCCAGGTTCCAATCCAACTTCAGCTTCTACTGGTTTTCTGCCTTTACCCCCCCCCCCCCCCCCCTCCCTAAGGCCACCTGTCCAGCGCAAGCTGCATTTTATTCGATCCTGTTTGGTTGCTATGTGCATTGGTGGCATAGTTGTTAATAGCGAGCATAGTGCTCGCTATAGCGAATAGCATAGCGAAGCGTGAGTTTCCCGCTAAATGATGTTTAGCGCCTAAATAGCGTGAAAATAGCGGATTTAGGTTATATATATATATATATATATATATATATATATATAAATAAATTGAGATCGAACAAAAAGAAGCGTATTTCTTCCATAGTTACAGGAATTTTAATAAAATATACATGTAATTTTTTTTAAAAATTTTCTTCTAGTGTATCACTAAACATGTAATAGCGCTATCGCTATGTAGCGTATAGGTAGCTAGTCGCTATCGTCCGCTATTCGCTATTGACAACTATGATTGCTAGGGTTCCCTGAGTTTTCTGGTAACAAGTTCTTACGACTAAAAAATTAATGAGTGTTTTATTTTTCATGGCTTATTAGGTGGTGAGTGTGTGGCAAGAGAAGATATCATGGAAGCAATAGAAAGAGCAAAATTTGGGATAAATGATAGACAAATGAGTCCTTCAAACTTAACCAAAGAAATAGGAAAAATGTTCCCATGGATGCCAACTTTTAAGTCAAGGAATGATGGGTTTCCTTCTCTTGGTGGTTACCAAACTTTGAGTTGAGGGTATTTTCATCATTTTGATTTCGTTTAATTTTTTTCTTATGCAGCTTCTTTCGGACATTACTGCCATTAGTTGGTTGAGGGTATTTTTGTCATTTCCAATAATAGTATTTTTTTAACTGTATTTTTGTTGTAAAAAAGCCTATCGACTTTTGGAGATCCTAGTTACATTTAACATTTGATGTTAAAAAAAAATACAGAACACTAGTATAATATAGAAGTATCCACATTTAAAAACATCACTGTTGGAATAAGATTATTGTTAAAATTTATCGTCAAGAATATAAAATGAATTTGCATTGTTTTATCTTACTAATGAAGTTTTTAAAAATTCATAATTGATTTTTTATTGACTATTTAAAACATGAACATGATCTATTTAATAGAAAACACCAAGGGTCAACCTTTATCTCAACCCCTAGAGTTTTCATTACTAAGTAGCTTCTCATTGTAACATTGCGCTCCTCGAGTTGTATAAATACAACACGATGTTTTGTTTTCTGGTTGTTAATGCGCAAGTTCTACTCTTATTCTCTATCCTTATAACAAAGCCCCCTCCTCGGCTTGCGTGCTTTGGGTGATTTAGAATAGTGATCTACCTCCCAAGATACACTTGAGCAACATATGTAGATATGTTAACTCTTCACGTAGAGGTGGTAACCAGGGCGAACTAGTGAGTATCGCAAGGATTTTGGTTTTCAAGAACGTTGGCACCCATTTGAACAAACCCCATATTAGCTTGCCAAACGAAGGTGCCTGACTTGTAAGGTTCAAATACGTATCAAAGCGCATATTACATCTAAATGCTGAGTCAAACGCTCCCTTTATGAGTCCTAATCTTTTTGTACCGGTAAGAAACTAACAACCTTTCTAACTTTCTTATAAATCTTATTAGGATTCAGGAAACTTTTATCTACAATAACCAAAATTCTATAATTTCACCATCTTTATCCTAATAATTTATAAAAAAAAATCTTTTTACTATTCTATAAATTAGTTACTCTACACAAAGTATTTACTTCAATTACGCCCATGAAGCAACAATTAATTTTGAATAAAAAAAGTTAGTGTATAAGGCAAAAGAAGGGGACAAGTAATGCATAATCTATAAAATTATTCCAAACTACATCAACATGCAGTTAAGTATTTATGAAAAGTAAAAGTTATAAAAGTTGTTTTAGTAATGGTTCGGTTGGGTTAGGTTAGGGTAGTTCATTATTTATTATTTCAATTATTAATAAACTAAAACGAATCCATATGCCTTGCATTGATATTATGATTTGAATATTGACGGTGAGAAGAAACTACATCTTGTGGCTGTAGTTTAGTGGTAAGAATTCCACGTTGTGGCCGTGGAGACCTGGGCTCGAATCCCAGCAGCCACACATTTTTTTGAGTTAATTTTTGGTAAAGTTTTGTTCCAGGTTTTTATTATTTCATCAATGAATACGGCCCATTGGCAAGTTTCTGCTGCCTGGCTTTTATAAATGAACCGGGCCCATTGGCAAGTTCCTGCTGCTAGGCTGCGTTAACTTTTTGAAAGCTCGAGCACCAGTTTACTTGTTTCGAGTTCCGCTTGACCTGGTCTTGAGCATGATTTTTACTTGTTTCGAGTTCGGCTTTACCTAACCTCGACTCATGACTAGTTTCTCAACCGACTCGTTTATTCTTTATTAATTAACTAGTATTAAGCACATCTGTGTCGCGGCGGAGCCATCAACACTGAACTTTCGACGTGTTAATGTGAATAAATTAGATCAAAACGTAAAACATAGAAAAGAATAACTAAGTTGATCTAAGACTCTGGCGCTGCGACGAACCTGTCAAACGGGAAAAAAATATACGATGTAAAAACGTTGAACCACACACACATTGCGACCAAGGCAAAGCTCTGTTGAAGACTCAAATGTCTGCCAAGGCAAAGCTCTATTGAAGCCTAACAGATGATGTCTCATCAGTGTTTACTATCAAACGTTGTAGTATATAGTTTATAGCTATTAAGGGAGAATTTAGTAAAGCACTAACAAATGTCCTAGCAACCAACTAATTTTTATTTGTTTTAAGAGATATATTTATATTATGGACAATTGTGTCTCCCCCTTCTCTCTGGTTTCCGGCTGAAAGCAACACCATCGCCGGATTTCATCATCGGCCGCCACGCCAATATAGCGGCCGCTATAGACGCTATTAATAACGATGGGAGGAGTGAGAAAAGATAATAATAAAAATATAAAAATATTATTTATATTTTTATATTTTTATTATTTCATGTATTTCCCCTCGATAGTTTTAAAACAAAACTTTGAAATAAATGAAAGAAGGGACATGAACTCACAACTTTGCGTTCCGTATGTCGTACTATTTGAAATAAATGAAAGGAGGGACATGAACTCGCAATAAAGGGTGGTTCCTAACGGATCCTTCTCCTATATATATATATATATATATATATATATATGTATATGATTCGGTTCAATGAGAACCACCACGAGTTGCGAAAACCGCGAGAACTTTAAGCCTTGTTAACTCGCAAAATTTAAACGGAACGTCAAATTAAAAATTTGCGTAAGATGAAAAGTGTAGTGGATTAAAGTTGAAAGTACAAAAGCTGTGAGGTTAAATTGCAAAAGATGAAAGTTTTGGTGTTATAAGTAAAAAATCAAATACTTTTGGGTTAAAAGTGAAAAATCAATTTTTTTTGAAAATCTCCCAAAGCATTAGGTACACACCTCTATGCACATAAATGTGAAAATTTAGAGTATGTAAATATATACATCTATAATTATTGTTATTTTCTAGATATTTTTTAATTATAATGTATATATACATCATAAATATAATTTTTACCTATAACACTATATATTATTTAGTTGTTTCAATCATAACTCTCTATATAACAATAATTATTATGTAAATACTTGATAAACTAAATAAATATTATACAAATAATAGGTTCGTTTACACTCACGAGACAACTTGAACTCGATAAGTGAAGCTCGTGTTTGGGCTTATTTATTACACGAGCTTATGTTTAGGCTCAAACCTACACAAAGCTTATGTTTAGGCTCATGCTAGGCTTGAGCCAATCTCGATTCAAACTTTAAGCGAGCCAATTTCGAGTAACTAACGAGTGATTTGGCTCGTTTACACATCTACTTAATTCACATTAATGGCCGATTGACTAGGTAATCTACACATAACAACAACCATGAATTTAAGATAAGGAATGGAACCCTATAAAAACAAAAGTGACGGATGGTTGGCTACCACAATTATACATTTATGATCATTACAACCGAAGTTTATACAAATAAATTATGAACCGGGGTGAGGAATTTTGGGTTTCAAAAGGAGTAGGTTTTGGTTGATTTCGGAGATGGATCGGCTACCCTGAGGGTTTCTTCGACAAGTTTACGTGCTTTCTTGCTTCTTATTTCGATTCTCATGCTTTCACTCTTTTCAATCTTGTCATAACTATGCCAAGAGTTTCCATCATTGACGGCTGATTTCTTTATCTTCAAATGCCTTAGTTTCGTCTTCGGTGTTGCCATCAACCTTCCCAAAACCATTGATTAATCTAGTCGATTGCCGTTTTGGGAACAACAAAAAAATGATAATAAACATATGTATATGCATATGAAATTATATATGAAATTATTAAGGAACTAAAAACATCAGAATATCTAAAGAGTTAAAAGTGGCAAAGCTTGAAAGAGAAGGGTTAAAAGAGTACATACCGGCCTGAGGAGCAGTGGCGGATCCAGCCCTGTTTTGTGGGTTCACATGAACCCACTTGGATTGGGAGAAAAATGGAAAAAATAGTGAGAACCTTGTATGATTTGAAAAAAAGTTAGTGAAAATCTACCAAAACGAATTCACTGAAAAAAGTTCTGAATCCACCACTTTAAGGAGATTGGGACATGGTAATAGTTGATGTCCATGTAAATATACTTATATTTATTAAGGAGAAAGAGGGATGAATAACGTACGTATGTCACAGTGAATGATGAGATGCATATTGGCGTTTGATGTGAAGTGTATAATACAAAGAGAAATCCCCATCGTCTACTATTATGTAGATAATACTAGTGGTTAGGATTGAGACAATAGTTCAAATGTGAATGTAGAATAAGATGTAATTGTCTATGAATCAGATTGAGTAATAATTAAATGCAAATATACAAAAAACAATTCATTCTATACAATAATCATCATCATACTGGTATGGTTTGAGAAGGGTTAATTAGATATAAACAACCTTAACTCTATCCTGTAAAAATAGAAAGACTGCTTCCAGTGAGAACCCCGAATTCATAGTACTTTTGCATTAAGCCTTGGACATAAGGCGCATAACTCTCGGCAAAAAGGCCGATTAGTGTATATAATAATACAATATATATATATATATATATATATATATATATATATATATATATATATATATATATATATAGGGGAATTATAGAGAGAAAACTCATTTAAGTCACAAAACTCAAGAAAACCTTATGTGACAATTTTTTTAAAAAAATTAGAGAATGTAAGTTACATGTTATTAAACGTTATCTAACAAAGAAAAACAAAAAGCGTTGAAGGGTTTTTTTATAAAAATTTTTAAAAATTCAGTTTTTATATATATGCTAAAAAACTGAATTTTTAAAATTTTTATAAAAAAATCCTTTCGGTTGCTTTTTGTTACAAAACGTTCGATAACAAGTTATTTACATTCCCTCATTTTTTTACAAAAAAAATTGTTACATAAGGTTTTATTAGGTTTTCTTAACTTAAATGAGTTTTCTTTCTATTCCTCCTATATATATATATATATATATATATTGATGGAAGCAAGTTTATGTGTTGCAATGGAAAGAATTTTTTTTTTCAGGACCTGCTTTTTTTCATCTAAAAATATCACATCGAATCTTTCAAATTTTAGGGTGTTACATACATGGATATGGATGATATAACATGAAAACTAAATCATCAAATGATTGTGATTAGATTTCCTTTAACCACTAACTCCATCTGTCTCCCTAATTCCTACTTTAGGCTAGTTAATAATTCTTAACATGAAAGTGATACAAAGGAAGTGATAGCCTAGACGGAACCAACGTGCCTAAAATAAGGCAATGAAGTTCTCTCATACCTTAGGTAAAGAATTCGAGCCTAAACCACTTTGGATTTTAGTCCATCGTGTGTGACACCAGGGAAATTCTCTCTAGTGGTGGCGTAAGCCTTTGGCACTGACAGTGGGTGGTATGGTTTCCCGGGGAACGCCGTTAGCCAAAATCTAACGTCAGTGTGGGCTCAGTTAAGACAACATAGTCTGTCCTGAGTGAGATTAGAGCCCTATGTTTAGAAAGGTGTGAGATCTCTCTCTCAACTAGTTAAAAGATTCTGCTCCTTCAAAAAATAAATTTGGAAAATCCAAACCCAACCTCAACTATCAACCCTCCCACAAGTCTACCTTTAACATTTAACATATTAAGATATTAAGGTGAGTTTTAAGATAAATTTATACATTATATCCTTCTAGGTAAGCAAATTAATAGAAAACATTTTTTTTTACTTTCTAACATATCATGTATTTGGATAACATAATATCTTCATCAATCAACTAAAGCACCCCCCAATTGGGATCCAAGAGGCACCTCCATAGCACCCTAAACACAGCATTATCAGGGGTGGATAACTTCACCATGCACATAACAAACACCATCAACTCTATTGGTGGGGCCCAACTTTCAACAACCAATCAGAAATATTTTTTTCAAATTTCTTTTCTTTTCTCTTATATAGTAAAGGGGCATGTATTCCATACTGTGTAAGGGGCTTTATCACACACTATATAGTCTTAAGGTCTGTTTGTTATGGCGTAATGAAATGGATGGAGGAATGAAATAGACTAGGTAATAAAATGGACGCGGTAATAAAACAAATCATTTCATTTCTTGTCTTGTTTGGTTATAATGTGAGAATGAAAAGAATCATTACTTCATGTTTTTTTGGTATGCAATAAAGGAAAAAAATCGGTGGTGAGTGGGGTGGTCGGTAGGGGCATCTGGTGAGTGGCGGTGCCGGGTGACAGGTAGGGCCAAGGGCAGAGGTGGGTGGCGGTGGCAATGGGTGACAGCGGGGGGCAGAAGTGGGTGATAGCAGCGGTGGGTGGCCGAGGTGGGTGGCAGTGACGGGTGACGGCGGGGGTAGAGGTAGGTGACGGCGCCGGTAGTCGCAGCGGTGGGTGACGGTGGGCAGCAGAGGTGTTGGTGGGTGGTGATGTTATTGGTGGGCAGTGGGCAGCGAAGGTGGTGACGATGGCAGTGGGTGGCGGTGTGGCAGTGGTGGGTGACGGCGGGGGCAGAGGTGGGTGGTAGCGAAGGAAGTCACAGTGGTGGGTGATGGTGGCGGCGGCGGTGGGTGGCGACGACGGCGGTCGGTGGCAGTGACGATGGTGGCAACGGTGATGGATTGTGGTTTTGTTAGTAAAGGGAGTGAAAGCTGGATGAAATGGAAAAAAAATAAGGGGGACAGATGGAATGAAATGTCTTATTTAATGGTAATTCCATTCTTAGAGCAACCAAAAATCTTTTTATATATTCTCTCATAATAATCCATTCTATTCCAACTTTAATTTCTGCATACTAAATACTAGATTAGAGTGATGTGTGTGTCTATGGATAAACTCGTATAGATTAAGTTGGGTAGGGTTGGGTTGGGTTTTATTTTATATTGTGTTACAATTTTTCATGGAGTTGGCTTTTAGTTGGGTTCATGCCTTATATCATGGGGATCAACTAATGATTACATCATATTTATTTATAGTTTTAGACTATTTCAAATGTAGTAATTGACTAATTGGTTAGAATAATAAAAGTAGGTTTAAAAACATTAATTTATAAGTATTTTGATTTCTTTTATACATTTGTTCATTGTAATACGCTAGATGTTTTTTCTATAAATAATTTGGTTATGAAAAACAAATATGAAAGATCGTATTAATGTGAAAACGTAGAGATGTTTATGAAAGATAATAGACTAAGGTAACGTATGAATGAACTGAAGACGAAATGAATGGATCATTCTGATAGAATGAAAGGATATAAGTTTGATTATCATGTATTAATGGAATAGATCATTTCATAAGTAATGTGATTCCTTTTGTTTTAAGAATTTTCTTTCCTTGATAACTAGGGAGTGTTTTTTTTTCATTCATTCAAAGAACGGAAAGAAATATACAATTATTATTATTATTATTATTATTATTATTATTATTATTATTATATCAAGGCCGTTATGTTTTTGTCGTTTTTAATAAACTTCATTCATTATTTCGTCTTTTTACGCTTACCAAATAATTATTCATTCTATTCAGATATGGGTAGTCAAACATCATATCAAATTGTAATGGTAATGATCAATTTCATTCATTTCTCCATTTGATTATCTCGTGTATTTCATTACCTAAGAGTGAAAATATACATAGTTTTGAAAGAAACATGATGCATCGCTAATTAATGGGATGAAACACGTTTTTAAGTATTTTTAACATCTCAAGTAATACAGAATTTATAGTACTAGTACTCCATCCATCATTAATACATCATACCAAATGGCCTTTGATTGCCCTTTGCCCATTTCTTGTAAAAGGATCGTCATATTATAAGTTTCAAGGTACAGAGACGAACAAATACATAAAAGAATATAGGAAACTTTTTTGGGAATTCTAAAATATATTTTAGGGTTTCAAGACATTTGTGTATCTAAACCTAAAATCTTTGACTTTCCAATCCTTCTTGCTTTTTAGGACATGGTACCAAAATATATAGGGGTAATGATTTGTGTTAGCGGTGGACATAGTACCCAGACCCAGTATACCCACCACATTACGTTCAAAGAAAAATGACATCTAGCACCCACCATACTCCCCCTGCTAGTCCAATCACGCAACAATCTCCCTATGAAAAATATAATATTTCTGTCATTCTCGTCAGCACATGCATACATATTCATAGATGTACCCATATACGTACATACTTGTGTATCTATATATGTATGCACGTAGGTACCTATAACTACTTCATACCCTTTATGGGATACCAGGTTAATTTTAGTGTTGTGCATAGCCTTTGAGACTAGATAGAAGTTTGGTGGAGAAAAAACAACCCTCTTTAATTTCTAAAAGTTTTTGTTGAACTTCAGACATGTTAAACTGAACCTAACCATTTTCACTCAGCGGCGGATTTCAAACAAACATTTAGGGTAATTCCAAAAACAATTTGATGTATACTATGACGGATTTTTTGTTTACTATTTTAAAAATGTCAGTGTATATAATAGTGTATACAATGATTGATCTACATCAAATAAAGATTTTTTTTACACTTCACTAAGATCTTGAGGGGAATCACAGGCACCCCCTCAATCCCCTAGATCCACCCTTGTTTTAAGGTCGTTCTCGTTATTTTATTTTGTAAAAAACTATTATTAGGGGGGAGGGGGCGTCCACACCGTCGCAACTGTTGCGTTCACGGCGTGATATTGAATTTCCGTGGTGGTGACCCACGATGGTGACGGAAATTGGTAATGGTCATATGACCATTAATGCAACTAAAAAAATCCCATTATAAATAATATAAACTTTAATCATTTTTCAAACAAAAATCTTCTTCATTATACAACACTCTTATTTAAAAAAATATAGATGGAAAGTTCAAGTACTCCATCTCCACCGGACTCATTAAGTTGGTCCGACTCTTTGTGTTCTACTTTTGAATTTTTTACCATAGCTGCTGAAGGATGAACTTGAAGATACGGGACCATCAAAGAAAAAAAAAACGTGTGTTATGATCTAGAAGGAGCTCATGAAGTTCTAATTATTGATTACTTTGTCGAAAACCCAAAGTATAATGTTGAGACTCGTAGAGCGAGATTTCGTTTATCCGGAGAGTTATATTTAGAAATTGTGGGAGATACAGATCCTCAATTTGAATGGTTTCAAGAAGGACATGGTAAGAGGTGCAAAAAGAGTTCCAAGCCTCTACAAAAAGAGTTGCAATCGGTTCTAGACGAATACGATGAATATTTATCTATGTCTTCTAGGACTTTATGTGAATGTTCTGAATATTTTTGACATACGATTATTAAGTTATACGACACATAGTTTATATGCATCAACTGTACATATATTGTTAAGAGAATGTGCGCGACGAGTTTGCGAGGCCAATTTATGAGAGGTGACCACATAAAACAGTCGATCATGCTTGATGAGGTGGCGTCAAATGATTCATGGATTTTGCATGCTTCCTTTGGTGTTCCTAGTTCAAACAACGATATTAATGTTCTACATCAATCACTTTATTAAATAACAAAATGCATGGAACCGCACCGTCGTGTCCGTTTGTGGTCAACAATAGACATTACAAACGTCACTACTATCTTGTTGATAACATGTACCTTACTTGGTCTATATTTTTTTTGTAAAAGGTTATTTGTTTGGTCTAATTATATAAGGCTTAAAATGACAAATAAGAGCAATCAATTTCGTATTGTATAAGTAACGATAAACAATCACAAGCAAGAAATCATCATCAACGTATGTTTTCAATTATAATCAAATGATTACAGAAAGTTTTACAAAAAGATTGACTCTTCAAACTCACCTCAGCCTAATAACTCACAAATCTGTCCGTACAAAAGAGAATGTGTGTGAAATAATGAATAGATCTCTAACAGGTGAGATCTTTTTATACTAAGTACAAACTTTTGTTGTGATTGGCTGACATCACCCTAATAGTGACATCTAACATTTCTATCAGAAAAGATTACATAGATGTTGATAAACACTGTTGTACAAGCTAATACTGTTACATTGGGAAACAATTATTAGTCTATCCTCTATTACTTTGTTCTAAACATCTATTTGGCTAGACAGATGTTTGGTCTTCATAAACAAACCTTTGCTTCAACAGACTTTAGGACTTGAACAGACCTTGCTTCTTCATGAACAACGGTTCTAAGGCTTCAAACAGATGTTAAATAGTCTTTAACAAATGCTTTGATTGAGGTGTTCAAGATTCACTATCTTTGGGAGGAAATTGCTTTATCAACTGTTTATATCTTGATCTCTTGTTTTTTGGCCTTTGGATATCGTCTGTTCTTTTTTAAGTCTGACATTATTCATATCCAACCTACGACAAAGAGAAAACATTTAAGAAGTTGTAGGAATCAGCGAGAAAAGGTGTTAGAGCGTGCGCTTGGTGTTTTGAAAGGTAGATGAGGGGTATGTTTGGCAAACGTAGCTTGTGGCCGGAAGCTGGTAGCTGTAGCTTTTTAGATATATTTAGGTGTATGTTAGAGTAGTCGAAGCTTTTAATAAAATGTATAAAATGACCAAAATGGACATAAAAAGTTGGTAAGTTCATTATCTTTAGAGGTTAAAATAGTCATTTTTTCTCAAACAACTTGTAGCTTCTTTTAAGCGATACTAGTAGGAGCATTCAACCAAAAGCTTCAAGCTTCTAACATAAAAGTTTCAAGCTCCTTCAACCAAACAAGGCTTTTTATTGAGTAGGAACTTTTTACTAAAAGATTAAAGTTAGAAGCTCCTAAAAGCTCCATGCCAAACATACCCGAGGTATAATGAATCGGCTGGTACGAACAATAAAGTAATCGAAAATAAGGAGCTCGGTGAACTCGTGTATCATATTGCACAATACGATCTTAAAGGATGAGAGGAACACGATATCACTAGACTATGTGATGGACCCTCATACCCATGTAATAGTTCTCGATGATATTGTTTTGGAATTGCGGGATGAAGAAAGCCACTTCTAACTTCCCCAGTTCTAGCGTAGAGTAATTTAATTTCATTCAGTTTTTATATTTTGTTGAATCTTTAGTGATAGTGTGAGCGTAGAGTAATTTAATTTCATCCAGTTTTTATATTTCGTTGAATCTTTAGTGATGATGTGATGAAGCGATGGATCAGATGCCCCTTTTAATCTATCAAAATCTGACTAACTATATATTTTTAAATCAGGTATTTAACATAGATTTTAGTTGTCTTATATTTTCTTTAATCTAATATGAGGAGGCGGCATCAATTAATATATAAACCGTAGAAAGTATGAGCCTTTCATAAAAAAAATTCTTACGAAATATGTGGTTTTTCATGTCTTTTTTCAACTAATGGTGGATAGCTACGTGTGCACACATACATACTTTTGATATCGGTAAGAAAATAAACATTTTGTAATCTTTGAAATTATCAATAAAATAAACATTGGTTTTTATTCTTCGGTAGTGACGACGAGGCGGAGATTGTAACCTTGGACAACTTATTAGTGGGACGAGGTCCCTATGACCCATACGAATCATGATTAATGACACTCACGTCCAGACAAGGTACTCATCTTAAAGGTGCCCCTCCAGTTGTTATTGTTGCGGATTCTCTTTATTTCTATTTCGTCTAACGTTGTGCTCTTTCGCGAGTAATGACAATGGACGTTAGCACATGGACCATCACGAAGGTCCCTTCTATGTTGAAGGTATGTACACAATAGCGTCCTTTCTCTAACTGATCATTTGCTTTGAAAGAGAGAACACTAGGGTGACCATGCAAGACAATTTATTATTACAGGGGCCCACGTAATAACAACTTGTAGTGCATGGGAATCCTGGTGGGCTCTGCGGGTTAAGCTAATGATCACTATCCATTCGAAATTCATAAGTTGTTCAAGTCTCTATCTAGTAGAACACTAACCGGGGTGGTTACCATAACACCCTACAATACAGGAAGACCACACGTATTTATTCGCACCTAACATTCGATCTTAGCACGCGTCGGTTGAGACTAGTCACCAAAACAAACAAAACTGATTAGCCACTCAGGGAGGAATTTTCCTCAACATTCTAGAAATCTAGTACATGGGTTGGTTCTTCAGTGCCTATGACACCTTATCATAGTTATTGGACATGGTTACATTAAACTCTGTCGATTAACATTTGTTTTGTTCCAAGGGATAGTATGGCATGAGCCATGCTGCAACCCCCCGTTGCATTCTGTTCGATATCTATGGAGATTATAACAATCTTGTTGGAGCTCGTGGAGCTCAAGGGATGTATTTGTCACCTTTTAGGAGTGCTTTTGTGGTCCCGTATCGGAAGTGTCTGAAATCATCGTCTAGGTTTGGTTGCTTACTTATGTGGCACACATATTAATGTCCTTGCAAAACATTAATGATCCTCGGATTTCATAAATGCTTTCACATACCGGTTTACAATACAAGATTTTCAGATGTTTTCGAGACTCATTTGATACAAAACAAATAAACACATGAATTCACCAACTTTATGTTGACTTTTCAAACTTATATGTATTTCATGTAACTAGTGAATCCTTGCACTTCATGAAACAAGAACGAGCATGTCAAGAAAGTGGTGTCATCCTTTTAGAGGATTTGATTCATATCTCCCGCCCTTGTGCGAAAGATGGAATGCAAAAACTCGATATGTTAAAACTATATTTTCGTACAAGTCTTTTGAAAACAATATAACATGTAATGACATTTGAGAACAAACTTGTGACTTGTAAACTTTTTATATCTTGGAATGGATGAACATAGCGCATATTTTATTCATATATTTTGTTTACTTACATCGTATGCAATGAAAACCGATCAAGTTCACACCGTGCGCTTCCCCCAACGAGCGCGTATGACATTATGTCTATAAGCAAACTTACAACTGATAATCATTTGGATGTTTTGTTCTCCGAACCTTATTTCTATACCAGGACCGAACAACGAAATGGTAGTGGCTCAAAGTTGACGTGAAGACGGCCTCTACGTGTTACATACGAGTCCTCAAACCTTTTCCTCAACTTTGGCGTGAAGACGACATCTTATGAACTATGGCACTATTGTCTTAGACATGTTTCTTTTGACACTATCTTATGTTTGAATGAAAGTGGGTTATTGCAACTCTCGTCTATTTTGACTAAACCAATAATGTGTCCTTGTGAAATGTCTAAAGGACACTGTTTATCATTTTCTACCAGTGAAAGTGGAGCAACCTTTCCTTTGGATTTGGCTCATTGTGACTTATGGGGCCCTTCTCAAGTTTCAACTTTGGAAGCATATAGATATTATGTTGTTTTTTAGATGACTTCTATCCAAGTTCGATATTATTTTGGCAACATTTATACGGTTCGCCCAAACTCAAATTTCAAGAAAAATAAAAGTTTTTCAAAGCGATGGAGGCACCGAGTTCGTTAATGATCGGGTAAAACAATTATTTGATGATAATGACACTTTTCATAGAATATATTGTCCATATACTTCCCAACAAAATGTACAAGCCGAAAGAAAGCATAGACATACTGTTAAGACGGGTTTAGCACTCCTTTTCAATAGTAATCTTTCTCCATCATAGTGGGTACACGCCTTTAGCACCGCCCTCAATTTTATTAATCGACTACCCACTAAAGTTTTGGATGACAAATCACCCTTTGAGGTGTTATTTATTAAGCAACCAATTTGTAATAATTTTTGGGTTTTTGGTTGCCGTGCATATCCTTATATTCGTGACTACTCGAGACACAATATAGCTCCGGGAAGCTTGCTATGTATTTTTATCGGCTATTATCCTCGAAAAAAAGGCTTCAAATGCCTTTTCTTAAATACCTCACGTATCTACATTACCCGTCATGCGCGATTTTATGAGCACACCTTACCAATATTCTACCTCCACCTCAGACTTATCTTCCCTTCCGTGGCATACTTTCTCGGATCTCAATATTTCTACTTCACACCTACCACCCAAGAATACCTCACTGATTACACCTTAAAAAATCACACCCCCTTGTATCCACTGTTGTGAACCTCTACACAATTTTCTCAAACCGAACCTAAGTGGTTTAAATCTACAAGCAAACATTCGCATTGGGTTGAAGCCATGCGTAAGGAACTTTCGGCTCTTCGTAATGATAATACTTGGACTCTCGTACCTCGACCCAACACTCAAAACATTGTTTGTTCCAAGTGGTTGTTTCATACAAAATATCAATCGGATGGAACCATTGAAGGAAAAAAAGGCACATCTCATCCCTCAAGGCTTTAGTCAATTCCTGGTTTGGATTATTCTCACACCTTTAGTCCTGTTGTCAAGGCCTCCATTATTTGGGTTGTTCTCTCTTTGGCAATTATTCATGGCAGGAAGCTTCATCAACTAGATGTTAACAATGCCTTCTTTTATGGGCACATATTTGAGCGTGTCTATAAGGAAAAACCTCAACGGTTTGAAAACACACATTTCCATATCACGTGTTCTTGTTGAATAAAGTTTTTTACGGCCTTAAGCAAGCTTCTTGTGCTTGGTTCCATCTGCTCAACAAACTTTTGCTTAACAATAGGTTTTTTTGCAGTAGGGTTGACCCATCCTTATTCATAATCAAACAAGACTCGTATGTCTTATATCTCCTTGTTTATATAGATAACTTAATCTTAATAGATAATGATGAGATCAACGTCGCCACCTTTTTCACGCGTCTCAGTCACGAGTTTACCATTAAAGATCTCGGTGATCTTAGTTATTTTCTTGGACTTGAAGTCACTCGCACTACCGATGGTTTATTTATGAGTTAGTGTAAGTATGCTCATGACATTCTTACCCATGCTGATCTTGTTGAGTGCAAGCCCATTCACATGCCTCTTGTAGCGAATGAGTCTTTACTAGCTAGCACTAGAGATCCCTTTCATGATCCCACTATTTAAAGATCTTTGTTTAGGGCTCTTCAGTATCTCACCATTACTCGCCTAGACATCTCGTATGCAGTGAATCAGGTAAGTCTTTCTTTAGGCTCTAACCACTACACAATTTCAACATGTGAAATGCATCGTCCACTATGTCAAAGGCACTATGGTCTTTGGTCTAACTTTCTCTAAACCTGTGAAAACTGCCATACTTGGATAGTTTGATCCCGACTAGGCCCACTATATTGACACCCGTCGTTCCACTTATGGTTACTCGATTTTCTTAGGTTGCAATCTTGTGTCCTGGAGTGCGAAGAAACAACCTAAAGTTGCTCGTTCCAGTTGCGAGTCTGAATATTGTGTTATGGCTAACACTGCTGCTGATATTGTTTGGATTAGTCACCTCTTACGTGAGTTACATACTTTACCTCCTGATTATACAACATTATTATGTGACAACAAAAGCGCTCTATTTCTCTCACAAAATCCGATCTCTCACAACTGTCCTAACACATTGAGTTAGATTTATTTCGTGAACTTGTCTCCTCTGGGAAACTATATCCCTGCTTTGTTCCGACCAAACTTTAGGTAGCGGACATCTTGTTTGTATTTTCAATCTTTTTGTACAAAGTGTATTATTTTTGTGTATATACTTCCTGCTCCAAAGCCTTGGAATGTAGAGAATTTTACAATACTCTCAATCTTAATGTTTCCCAATTGACGTTGCAAAATTAAATCTCAAACATTAAAGCCACATAATCTTTCCCAATTTAAACTATAAAACAAAGATCCACATTAAAAGCCAATGAATATTTTGCTAAAAAAAATGGTCAAAATAATTATTTGTTACAGGCCCCTTATGATCCATCAACCTTCACAATCTTCACAACACTTTATTTATTTCCATCCCGTGCTTAGTTTTTGGTCCTACGTTTTGTTGTAAAGATGCCATGGATGCTGCTGACAAGTTCTGAATAGCTTAATCATTTAATATAGGAAGATGATGGCTTTGCGAGGGCTGTTCGACGATATAAGAAAATAGGTTGAGGCTTGGGGCTCCTAATTTTTTAGTTTGAACTTTTCGCTTGATTCGTATTAGATTTCTCCTTTTGGATCACAACTCTCTCAACTCTCGGTCATTTAAATATTCTGTTGGTTAAACTTCATTTAGTTTTTAGCTTTTGACAAAAAAGAAAAAGTTTATAGCATACTAAAAGGGTTTTTTTAAACTAAAACTTAGTCTAACATGGTCATTATGTGTCTTTTAAATAATCGCATACAATTAATATATATTAATCCCTGTTTGTATATTTTCACATGTTAAGATTCAAATTTTGTTTTTATACGAAAAACACCCCATTTTTTAAATTGTTTTAAATTCTCGTGAAGGTTGAGTCGACCCTAGAACATATAGCTAGATATGACAATGATGTTGACCCTAATGCAAAAAAAATATAGGCTTTTCTTTCTACCCATGATTAGGCAAGTGGTTATCATGTTCTCTTGGTCCTTTGTGCTTCCAATAATATTTCCAATTTTCATTGTAGATTAATCTTTCGGTTCTTAATCATTGTAGATTGTGAAGGTTCTTAATCCATCAACCTTCACAATCTTCACAACACTTTATTTATTTCCATCCCGTGCTTAGTTTTTGGTCCTACGTTTTGTTGTAAAGATGCCATGGATGCTGCTGACAAGTTCTGAATAGCTTAATCATTTAATATAGGAAGATGATGGCTTTGCGAGGGCTGTTCGACGATATAAGAAAATAGGTTGAGGCTTGGGGCTCCTAATTTTTTAGTTTGAACTTTTCGCTTGATTCGTATTAGATTTCTCCTTTTGGATCACAACTCTCTCAACTCTCGGTCATTTAAATATTCTGTTGGTTAAACTTCATTTAGTTTTTAGCTTTTGACAAAAAAGAAAAAGTTTATAGCATACTAAAAGGGTTTTTTTAAACTAAAACTTAGTCTAACATGGTCATTATGTGTCTTTTAAATAATCGCATACAATTAATATATATTAATCCCCTGTTTGTATATTTTCACATGTTAAGATTCAAATTTTGTTTTTATACGAAAAACACCCCATTTTTTAAATTGTTTTAAATTCTCGTGAAGGTTGAGTCGACCCTAGAACATATAGCTAGATATGACAATGATGTTGACCCTAATGCAAAAAAAATATAGGCTTTTCTTTCTACCCATGATTAGGCAAGTGGTTATCATGTTCTCTTGGTCCTTTGTGCTTCCAATAATATTTCCAATTTTCATTGTAGATTAATCTTTCGGTTCTTAATCATTTCTACTTTGTGCATTAAGACTATTAACTTGTTGAAAATTTGAAAAGCAAAATAAATAATATATCATAAGCTTTAATTGTGTGTTGAAACTTTAATGTGTGGGAAGTTATGTTTGTCCCACGTCGGTGAAGAAATAAATATATTTTTTTTAATTTATATTTATAGTTCTCTACACGAACGTATTCTTATGTGACAAGTCACACCCAGTGGCAGCCAGGAGGGTGCGAAGCATCTGAAGCGCGCTCTCGTCTGGGCACGGGACCGGGACGAGGGCGATGGACGCAATGTGGCGCTTTGATGGCGCACTTCGCACGCTCGCATCTCCGCGAGCCACTTGGAGCCGCCTTTACTAGTTTTTAGATGTGGCTTGAGCCAGTGGTCTGGTGACTGTCTACATTCCTACTGGTCAAGTCAATTAAGTTCTCAGAATTCATTAGGTAATTGAATTTGCGTCTTAATTTTTATTGAATTCTGTATTCAATTCTGACATTTGAGTGTAAAATTCTAAACACATTATATACAAAGCTTTGTGCTTTGTTTAATAGATAGATGCTAAAAAATCGTATGGTTCATACAACACACACATCCAACGAATTTCCTAACTCAGAAACTCTGTACACTCTTGTTTCAGGTATTCTTTCAGGTGCTATGCTAATCCCGGCAGTACAATCTGCTTAGGCTGTTGTACCTTGAGAAAGAGACGGGTTTACATGGGTGGTCCGAAATCTGTTTTAAGGGAAGCATGTTCTTCACGTGCCTCAGTCACCGTTGTTTTATTTTTTTCTTTTATTTTCTTTCTAATTCTTTTAGTTTAGTTTACATTTATGTATTGTATTTTCTTTCGGTTTGATTTTTTTCTTCTTTATGTGATGTAATCAGAATATTGAATAATAAAATAGTTATTTTATTTTATGAACGGTTTTCGTACATAACTCGTTTTAGCACCCTTTTTTTTCAGAAATCAAATGCCCATTGGTTTCTAGCTCACGATAAAAGATGTGAAGTAGTCTTACTAACATGAATATATAGTTGCATGACCAAATTCCTAAAACTCAAGTTTCATATTCATGCATACTATACTCTTTTAATCAGAAAAAAATATATATCTCATATAGAATTTTTCCCATATATGTAATATAATTTACGTATTCAGACAAAAGAAACCTGCATACAATCTATTTACTACGATTAACGATGTCTACATCATTGATCTCATAAAAAAATTGAAACAAAAAGAAAACAAGAAAAAAGATTGAATCCAAGTGTCAGTACCTAATACCCAGATTTAGTTCAGCATTCAAATTTCAAAGGGTGCAACTGTAGTTGATGCATGCTGGCAAATAAATATTCCTCTATGTACAGTTCATATATAGGTCCTCATATTAAGATGATTGTAGTTCAATTAATCAACTACTTATTTTAGATCACTAGTACTAGACCTAATTTTGGGTTCTAATTGTTTTGGTTCGACTAGTTCATACAAAATTCATGATATCTAAGAAGAATGCAATGTGCATATGTAAAAAGATATAATGTAAAATATGTCCTTGTTGGTTTCAATTTTTTTGGTTGAGATTTAATCTTGCCTCGATCATCCACGACCTAATGCTAGAGCGCAATTTTGATTGTTATTTTTTACATTTTAGTAGAAAAAAACTAATAATTTGTTCATAATCAACACCATTAATTAGCGTGCGGGTATGCTGCTACACAGGTTTAAAATTATTTGAAAGAATAACTGAACCCCTTGATCTGATAAACACTGATGTGTGTGATTTAAAATTAATTCCAACCAGAGGTGGTAAAAAATATCTTATTACCTTTATCGATGACAATACAAGGTATTGTTATGTATATTTACTTAAGAGTAAGGATGAAGCAATTGACAATTTATCTTGTATAAAGCTGAAGTTGAGAATCAGCTCAACAAGAAAATAAAACGTGTGAGAAGTGATAGAGGAGGTGAATATGTTTCACCATTTGGGGAAGTGTATGCAAAAAGTGGCAAATACACAAGTGTACCCCTCCTTATACACCCCAATCAAATGGCATCGCGGAGCGAAAATCGTACACTAAAAGAAATGATAAATGCTATGTTTATAATTTTTGGGATGAGCCATGACATGTGGGGGGAGGCCATTTTGTCAGCCAATTTTATGTTAAACAAAATACCTTTCAAGAATAAGGATGTAACACCTCATGAGTTATGGTGGGGACATAAATCATCCTATAAATACTTTAAAATGTGAGGGTGCCTGGCCAAGGTGATAGTTCACCCCCTAAAGCACTTAGAGTAGGGCCCAAAACTGTCGACTGCATTTTCGTTGGAGATGCAAAAAACGGTAGTTCACATCGTTTTCTTGTATATGAATCCAAGAATCCTGATGTGCACAAGGACTCTATCATAGAGACAAGGCAAGAAAATGTGACTTACTTTGAAGAAGAGTTTCCAATGTTAGTACAAACTTTTGCAAGTTTTTCAAATCATGCAAGTTCATCAACAATGGTTGATGAGATTGTTCGAGAGGAAACTCAAGAACAATCAGAGGCTGAAGAAGGTGAGCCAAGAAGAAGTAATATAACATCTCGTAAATATCGTGTCCAATAGTATAGTGACACGTGCTGTATTTTTTTATTTAGTCTAATAAAGACTGATAGGGACTAAAGGTGTCAACATGCTCAAACAACGGCCTCTGAGTGACTGATATGTCAACATGCCTAGCCTCTGAGTGACTAATATGTCAACATGCTTAAACTTGGCATCTGAGTGACTGATATGTCAACATGCCTAGCCTCTGAGTGATTGATATGTCAACATGCCTAGCCTCTGAGTGACTGATATGTCAACATGCTTAAAGTTGGCATCTGAGTGACTAATATGTCAACATGCCTAGCATCTGAGTGACTTATATGTCAACATGCTTAAAGTGAGCCTCTGAGTGACCCTTTATGAAGTCCTAACTCTCATACGTTCCATTTGTTGGACGAGAGGTAATTGAAAGTTGGATAATGGAGGGTTTAAAAGTGTCAACATGTTAATTTATACCTTTAAGTGACCCTTTAACGAACCGAGAGCTTGACAATGTCCGAGCATATTCCCGGGTATGCCAAATATTGGTTACGGAGGGCTAAATATGCTAAAAAGGTGTTTTCGAAGGTTTTATAAGTTGAGGGGCTAAAAGTGTCAAAATTTGAAAACTGACACCGGGCGCTCGCGGGGCGCGAGAGGCAAGGCTTGTGCCTCTAGCGGGGCGCAAGATGCCTGTGTCTGCAGAAAATTGTCGTGGCCTTCACACAAATTGCCAAAACCATTTGATTCGAAACCATGGCTTTCCAAACTGCTATGCCACGTTTTAGGACACTTTTAAGCTTCCTCTTACACCCCTTAACACCTGGCATCACCTACTTCAAGCTCTACAACTATAAATAGGTGCAAAGGTTCATCCTTTTAACTTGCACCTTTCTCATTCACAACTCTATCTCCCTCATTTGGAAGTTTCTTAACTGAAAGTAGCATCCCACTTAGTTCCCTTGCATTCTAGGAACCTCTTTCAAGTGTTCCTTGCTCTTGCATTTTCGTTTATAGGCTTTTATAGCCAAAAGTCAAGCATTTTACGAAAAACGCTTTAACTTTCGGTTAAGACCATTATGGTCCAGCCATTGTTCGAAATGAACATGGCTAAGTGATTGTAATAAGGTAGGTGTTAGTCCCTATAAAGGGCACCTCCTGAAGATCATGTTTGCTAGACCAATTGACGGGTCAAAGTTATGATATTAAAAAGTCAAACAGGCCATTTTTCGGAAATATTATAATTTGATCTTATATATGTTAAGAAACATGTTTTGACACTTAAAAAAGTTGGTAATAATTATTAGAATATGTAAGAACATGTTCGGCTCGTCAATTTCAGTTCTAGGGTCGGTTCGCAACCGAAAGTCGTGAAGTTTGACTTCTGCTTTGACTTTCGATTCTGACCCGATTTAGATTAGTTAGATACTGATCTAAAGTTGCATTATGATTGTAATATAATGTAGCATAACCCTCTGAGGTTATATTACATGATCATAATCAGAATCTGAGTTTATGCACAAGTTCCGTAATTATGCCATTTGACTAAAATGTCCTTTTTGCATAAAAACAGGTTTAAATAAGAACGAACTTGAAAATGAGTTTCCTATTGATGTAATATTATAAGTAGGATTATTTGGGATGTCAAACCAGATTGTAAACTAAGTTTATGAACAAGTCCTTGTATTATGTCGATAAATGGCGATAAGGCCTTTGTGGCTTATAAAATGGTTTTAATCACATCTTTTCAAAGTAAATCTTTTACCTACTGATATGTTATATTAAATAACATATCTAAGACATGTTACATCAGTTTTCATTTAACATCACACAAATCGTCATTTTACGATATAAGCATCGTTTCGGTGCATAATATGGTTTTAAACCATATTTACCAACCAAGACTTATTACCTACTGATTTTAAAACTTCTTTTAAATATTTTTACAGTAGGTATATGATATGAACTCAGAATCTCAAATAATTTATAAAACTATGTGTAAAATGACCAAAATGCCCTTTCGGTGCATAGTTTGGTCATAAAAGATAAATTACACATATAATCAATATCCTAGTGATATTATATCATAAATAAGTTATTTTTCCAGAATACTTATGGTTATAATATTAAATTATATTCAAGTTCCTTTTATAAGGTATGGAATTAACAAAATGCCCATATGAGGCATAGTTTCATTTTAAAACCTTAACGGGCATAGAAGTTGATATCCTACTGATATTACAACTTATTTAAAATATAATGGCATATAGTTTTTCCATGACTTATCCGGTTACCCGATATCGCTGATATGCGTACGGTTAAGTATATGTAACTAGTTTACGGAAATTAACCGAAACGGGTCTAACCTTGTCATTTAAGTCTCAAAATCCAGAATGTTTATAGTTTATCCTTATCACACAAGTCAAAGTACTTGTTGGGAGTAAACTACATTCTATCTGATCATCGCTTAATCTAGCGTTATACGTTTTGATCATGTACGCTAGTCGGTCTAAGTCTATGACTTAAGAAAGACCGTTAGTATTTAATTGGTTAGCTTATTCCATAATCCAGACTAGAGACATTCAGGTAAATGCTATCTGCACTTAGTGCTTTTATGTACGGCTGAGTTAATAAATCTTGCGTTTAAATGAAGACTAACTCAGGAAAATACTCTCGACTTGTTTCCCCTATATGGGCTTTGTAACACCCTATAAAATCGTGTCCAATAGTATAGTGACACAAGTTGTATTTTAAATAGAGTCTATTAAAGACCAATAAGGACTAAAGGCGACAACATGCTCAAACTGAGCCTCTGAGTGACGGTCCGATGTCAACATGCATAAATAACAGCCTCTGAGTGACTGATATGTCAACATGCTTGAAATTTGGCATCTGAGTGACTGATACGTCAACATGCCCAGCCTCTGAGTGACATCGGAGTCAACATGCTTATTATAAGCCTCTAAGTGATTCTTGCGAAGTCCTACCTCTCATTTATACACTCTTCTCCCTCCTCTAGAAGTTCCTAGTTGAAAAGAGCATCCAACTTAGTTCCCTTGCATTCTAGGAACCTCTTGCAAGTGTTCCTTGCTCTTGCATTTTCGTTTATAGGCTTTTATAGCCAAAAGCGAGCATTTTACGAAAAACGCTTTGACTTTCGGTTAAGACCATTATGGTCCAGCAATTGTTTGAAATGAACATGGCTAAGTGATTGTAATAAGGTAGGTGTTAGTCCCTATAAAGGGCACCTCCTGAAGATCACGTTTGCTAGACCAATTGACGGTCAAAGTTATGATATTAAAAAGTCAAACATGCCATTTTTCGGAAAAAAAATCATAAATTGATCTTATATATGTTATTAAAAACCTGTTTTGATACTTAAACAAGTTGGTAATAATTATTAGAACATGTAGGAACATGTTCGGCTTGTCAATTTCAGTTCTAGGATCGGTTCGCAACCGAAAGTCGCGAAGTTTGACTTATACTTTGACTTTCGACTCTGACCCGATTTAGATTAGTTACCTACTGATATAAAGTTGCATTATGATCATACTATAATGTAGCATAACCCTCTGAGGTATTATTGCATGATCATAATCAGAATCCAAGTTTATGCGCAAGTTCCGTAATTATGCCATTTTTGACTAAAATGCCCTTTATGCATAAAACAAGGTTTTAAATGATAATGAACTTGAAAATGAGTTTTTACTGATGTAATATTATAAGTAGGATTATTTGGGATGTTAAACCAAGTTATAAACTGAGTTTTCAAACAGGTCCTAAAAATATGTCGATAAATGACGATTTTAGCCCTTGTGGGTCATAAAATAGTTTTAATCAAATCTTTTCAAAGTAAATCATTTATCTACTGATATGTTATATTAAATAACATATTTTAAACATTTTAATCTGACCTTAACATCAGTTTTCGTAAACATCGCTTAAAGACGTCATTTTACGACATAAGCGCCGTTTCGACACATAGTATGGTTTTAAACCATATTAATTGACCGAGACTTGTTACCTACTGATTTTAAAACTTATTCACAATAGGTATATGTTATAAACTCAGAATCCCAAATAATTTATAAACTTTGTGTAAATTGACTAAAATGCCCCTTCGGTGCATAGTTTGGTCATAAAAGATAAATTACACAAATAACTGGTATCCTACTGATATTATATCATAAATAAATATTTTTCCAGAATACCCATGATTATAAATTTAAATTATATTCAGGTTCCTTTTATATGGTATGAAATTACCAAAATGCCCTTATGAGGCATAGTTTCGTTTTAAAACCTTAACGGGCATATAAGTTGATATCCTACTGATATTTTAACTTATTTAAAATATAATGGCATATAGAACTTGTCCATGACTTATCCGGTTACCCATTATTGCTTATAAGCATACGGTTGATTATACGTAACTAGTTTACGGAATTTAACCGAAACGGGTTTAACCTTGTCATTTAAGCTTCAAAATCCAGAATGTTTATAGGTTACCCATGTTATGCAAGTCAAAGTACTTGACGGGTTTAAACTACACTCTATCCGATCATCGCTTAATCAAGCGTTATACGTTTTGATCATGTACACTACACGGTCTAAGTCTATGACTTAATTAAAGACCGTTAGTATTAATTGGTTAGCTTATGCCATAATCCAGACCAGAGCCTTGCCGGTAAATGCTATCTGCACGTTAGTACTTTTGTATACGGCTGAGTTATTGAAATTAAAAGAAGACTAGCTCAGGTAAATACTCTCGACTTATTTTCCCTATACGGGCTTGGGATACGGTAAACTATTGCCGCTTGGTCAGAAATGGGATCAATCGAATGCCGGATTGTGGCTAGTAAATCCACATATTCTGTTTTAATTAGTTCTGTTTGATAACTTAAACATCGGGGGTTAAATTACAGTGTCCTGGATATCCTCGGCTCATTAGATTAGTTAATGGTCACGACCTTAGCGCGGGGTGTAGGCATACACCTGACATACGCTCAAATGCAAATTACCTAAGACGTTGGGGATAGCTCCTCTGTGAGTTCTAATTGGTGTGTATTTAATCATGTCTCGGTCTCTGTACTGGGCCCTGTATGTATGGACAAAGATGTGAATCTGTTAACAAGGTTACAAAGTAATTTTCCCAAGTTTTATAAAAGGTTTTGTGCCCTATGCACTTAAAATCATTTAAAAATGTTTTCAAAATGAGTCAGTTGTGTGTATTTACCAGCGAAAGCTGACTTATCGTCCAAAGACTAAACTGAAGGTACAATACGAAATAGGTCGGAAGCTGCTCGATAGTGAATAAGAGGATCTTGCAAATCCTTAGATCTGCCCTAAAGTCTGTTTTACATTCTTTCTTTGTACATTTTATGATCCGCCTGTGGATCTTCTATTACAAGCCTGTATATTATTTTATTTTGAACATTTGGTTTGTAATAGTAATTTTACTCCAAAACTTCCGCTGTGCTATGTTTAATTGACAATGATGTTATCAACTGACGTCACGATACTCCCCACCCGGGCCCACCGGTGTATGGATTTGGGTTGGAAATCCGGGGTGTGACAGGCTTGGGTTACGGTAAATTATTACCGCTTGGTCGGAAATGGGATCAATCGAATGCCGGATTATGGCTAGTAAATCCGCATATTCTGTTTTAATCAGTTTTGTTTGATAACTTAAACATCGGGGCTTAACTACCGTGTCCTGGATATCCTCGGCTCATTACATTAGATAATGGCCAAGACCTTAGCGCGGGGTGTAGGCATACACCCGACAGACGCTCAAATGCAACTACCCATGTCATTGGGAATAACTCCTTCGTGAGTTTGTAAGTGGTGTGTAGTTAATCATGTCTCGGTTTTCGCACTGGGCCCTGTATATATGGACAAACATGTGAATCTGTTAACAAGGTTGCAACGTCAACTTTCCCAAGTTATAAAAGATTTTGTGCTGATATGCACTAGAAACCTATTTTCAAATGTTTTCAAAATGAGTCAGTTGGGTGTATTTACCAGCGAAAGCTGACTTATTTTCAAAAGACTAAGCTTGCAGGTACAATATGAAAATAGACTGGAAGTGCTTGGTAGTGATAAGAGGATCTTGCAAATCCTAGATCTGCCCAAAGTCTGTTTTATATTCTTTCTTTTATACAATTTATGATTCGCCTGTGGATCTTCTATTACGAGCCTGTATATTATTTTCTATTTCGAACATTTGGTATGTAATAGTAATTTAAATCCAAGGCTTCCGCTGTGCTGTGTTTAATTGACTATGATGTTATCAACTTACGACATGATATTCCCTACCCGGGCCCACCGGTGTTTGGATTGGTTGTGGAAAGTCGGGGTGTGACAAGTAAAAGGCAAAGGACTGAGAAATCCTTTGGCCTGACTTTCTTACATACATGGTTGACAGTGAGCCTCAAACCTATCGAGAAGCAGTCACCTCTTCAGATGGACCTCAATGGAAAGAAGCCATCAAGAGTGAAATTGATTCTATCTTGCAGAATCATACTTGGGAGCTAGTAGATCTTCCACCAGGGTGCAAGCCACTTGGATATCGATGGATATTTAAGAAAAAGATGAAAGCTAATGGCTCTATCGACAAGTATAAGGAAAGGCTTGTGATTAAAGGGTTTAGACAAAAGGAAGGTCTTGACTATTTTGACACATACTCGCCTGTAACTAGAATAACCTCTATCAGATTGGTGCTTGCAATTGTAGCTTTGGGAAATTTGGAAATACATCAAATGGATGTAAAAACTGCATTTCTCAATGGGTAATTAGAGGAAGAGATTTACATGGAGCAGCCAGAGGGTTTCTCTGTTCCTGGCCAAGAGGGCAAAGTGTGTAAATTCGTCAAGATGGCTTGAAGCAGCTCCAAAACAATGACATCAAAAGTTTGACCAAGTTATGCTTAACAATGGTTTCAAAATAAATGAATGCGATAAATGTGTCTTTTGAAAGACATTTCTAAAGGTTATGTGATATTATGCCTTTATGTAGATGATATGCTTATCATTGGTACTGAATGATAAGATGATCAGATCTACTAAAGACATGTTGAAAGCGAGATTTGACATGAAAGATATGGGTTTAGCTGATGTGATTCTTGGAGTAAAGATCATTAGAACCCAAAATGGTTTGGTGCTAAGTCAATCTCATTATGTTGATAAGATTCTTCAGAATTTCAATCCAGAGGACACGAGTATAGCTGAAACTCCAATTGATACTTCTCAACATTTGTAAAAAAATATAGGCAAGAGTGTTACTCAATTGGAATACTCAAGGATTATTAGCAGTATTATGTATCTCATGTCATGTACTCGGCCAGACTTAGCATTTGCTGTGAGCAGGCTAAGTAGATATACTAGTAATCCTAGTTCAGAGCACTAGAAGTCTATGACAGGATTATTAAGGTATTTGAGATACACGAGAAATCATGGACTGCATTATGGCCAAAATCCAACTGTTGTGGAAGGATTAAGTGATGCCAACTGGATATCCGATATGAAAGATTCTAGATCTACAAGTGGTTATGTTTTACCCTTGGGGGAGCAGCTATATCTTGGAAGTCGTCCAAACAAACACTTATAGCTAGATCCACGATGGAATTTGAGTTTATCGTGTTAGATAAAGCTGGAGAAGAGGCAAAATGGTTACGTCAATTCTTGGAATATGTTCTAAGATGGCATAAGCCTGTGACGGCTATTTCCATACAATGTGATTGCCAATCAGCTATTGGTAGAGCTCAAAATGCAATCTATAATGGCAAATCAAGGCACATACGACGTCTGCATGACACGATACGACAACTACTCTCAACTGGAGTTATCACGATTGACTATGTGAAGTCAAAGGATAACATTGTGGATACGCTTACAAAAAGCTTAAGCAGAGAGGTAGTACATATTTCGTCAATGGGCATGGGACTAAAGCCCTTGGAGTAAGTTTGTACAACAGAATACCTATCCTAGAAGATTAGAGATCCCATGATCTAGGCTCAATAGGACCACCTGACTGTACGAACTGAGGTCACTATGGGGGAGTACCTCAACATACAAAGGGAGTTACAAACTTCCTAGTCTGTTCCTACTTAAATCAGTGATATCAAGAGAGTTTAAGAATATGGCTTTTAATGTAAATCACCCATGTTAGAGAGAAGTGGTGTCGCTTCAAATGGAATTGCGGGCACAATTCCTAGAGCTCTCGCAGAACCAAGATAGTTTTCCATGACCATAACGGACACAACTATGAGGGGTTAGCCAGACCAGGAAGAGTAATGTGTGATGTGTAATAACGTCTACGTAAAAAGGTGTTGGTTCAAGGACATCGTGTTTACTAACTGCTAGGAGACTAAGTATATGTCATAAAGGAGGGTTCAAAAGGAAACTTACCTATCCTGCATTACTTAACCACTGAAATTTTATCGTGACACTTGAGTGTGTGGATGATCTCCATTCATGTGGGGGATTGTTGGAAATTTTGAAAAGCAAAATGAATGAGAGATCATAAGCTTTAATTGTGTGTTAGAACTTTAATGTGTGGTAAGTTGTGTTTGTCCCACATTGGTGGAGAGATAAATCTTTTATTGATTTATATTTATGATTCTCTACACGAATGTATTCCTATGTGACAAGTCACACCAAGTGGCAGCCAGGAGGGTGCGAAGCACCCGACACAATGTGGCGCTTTAATAGCGCACTTTGCATTTTGCACGCTTGCATCGCCGCTTAGAGCCACCTTTATAATTTTTTAAATGTGGCTTGAGCAAGTAGTCTTGTGACTATCTACATTCCTACTGATCAAGTGAATTAAGTTCTCAGAATTCATTAGGTCATTGAATTTGAGACTTAATTTTTATTGAATTATGTATTCAATTCTGACCTTTGAGTGTAAAATTCTAAACACATTATATACAAAGCTTTGTGCTTTGTTTAGAAGACAGATACTAAAAAATCGTATGGTTCATACAAAACACACATCCAACAAATTTCCTAACTTTGAAACTCTGCACACTCTTGTTTCAGGTATTCTTTCAGGTGCTAGGCTAATCCCGGCAGTACAATCTGCTTAGGTTGTTGTACACTGGGAAACAGACGGGTTCACTTGGGTGGCCTTAAATTTGTTTTAAGGGAAGCGTGTTTTCACGTGCCTTAGTCACCGTTGTTTTATTTTTTTTCTTTGTAATTTCTTTTAGTTTAATTTACATTTCTGTACTCTATTCCTTTCAGTTTGGTTTTTCTCTTCTTTATGTAATGTAATCAAAATATTGATTAATAAAATTGTTATTTTATTTTGTGAACGGTTTTATTAGCTAACTCACTTTAGCACCTTTTTTTCAGAAATCAGAAAGCCCATTGGTTTCTAGCTCACGATAAAAGATGTGAAGTAGTCTTACTAACATGAATATATTGCATTACCAAATTCCTAAAACTCAAGTTTCACATTCATGCATACTACTGTTTTAATCAGAAAAATATATATCTCATATAGAATTTTTCCCATATATGTAATATAATTTACGTATTCAGACTAAAGAAACATTCTTACAATCTATTTACTACGATTAACGATGTCTACATCATTGATCTCATAAAAAAATTGAAACAAAAAGAAAACAAGAAAAAAGATTGAATCCAAGTGTCAGTACCTAATGCCCAGATTTAGTTCAGCATCGAATTCAAAGGGTGCAACTGTAGTTGATGCATGCTGGCAAATAAAATATTCCTCTATGTACAGTTCATATATAGGTCCTCATATTTAAGATGATTGTAGTTCAATTAATCAACTACACATTTTAGATCACTAGTACTAGACCTAATTTTGGCTTCTAATTGCTTTGGTTCGACTAGTTCATATAAAATTCATGATATCTAAGAAGAATGCAATGTGCATATATAAAAAGGATATAATGTAAAATGTGTCCTTGTTGGTTTCAATTTTTTTGGTTGAGATTTAATCTTGCCTCGATCATCCCATGACCTAGTGTTTTAGCTGAAGTTAGAGCGCAATTTTGATTGTTATTTTTTTTTCATTTTAGTAGAAAAAAAGTAAATAATTTGTTCCCAATCAACACAATTAATTAGTGTGCGGGTGTGCTACACAGGTTTTTTTAAGAAAACCTAAGCATACCTGATTTAAGAAAAAAAAGTGGGAAAACAAGCTAGGAATTCAGGGAAATTTTGCAAGATATATCTGAATATCAACATAATGAAGTCCACAGGCATAGATGATCTTATACAAGTAGTTCTTAGCATATTTCAAGTTTAAGTTATTAAACATTACTGGGCGGTGATAATGATAATGTTGCTGCTAAATACATTTGAAGTTAATCCAATAAGGTCCATGGCATTATAGTGTAGTGACATCTTATAGTGTGATAAAGCTTAGGGACAATTAGGTCCTGGGTTCGGTTTTCACAAGGGGGATTTTCCTAGATTTTTCGGGTTTCCTCCTGAATTAGTTAGCCTAGTAGAGATGGATATGATCAGGTGATTTCGCTGGTGGTACGATGATACTCTAGTGGTTTACCAGTGATCCAAATTTGCCGTTCAAAAAAAAGGAAAAAATAACAAAAAGTTAAACCAATAAGATATGTAAGTCCATTATGAAGTTGAATGTACGTACGTGTGTCGAAATTTCATCATCAAATCTCGAGCAGCTTACGGATTTCTTACTCGTTTTGAAAATGCATGTTATGGGCACATTAATGATAACGGCACAATAGTAAGATTCAGTAATCCAAACTATTACGTATTAGGATAATAATCCATACTAACCATCCCACCAATGGTTCACCTCGCTTTCACTTTTATTACTAAGGGTGATCTCACCTTAACCGAAAAGTAACCGGTGTGTCCCTAACTTCCTTACATTGTGTTTCAAAACAATTACAACATCCTGGTTGAGGTTAAAATAATCAGTCAATTGTTCATTAGGGGTATACAAGTTACTTTTCCGTTAGTGTATGGTTGACTTTGACTTGAGATATTATCTGCAAATAGGTCATAGTTTGTATTTTAAAAACCTAATTTGTCGTTAAACATTAAGGAATTGATATAGCTACAAATGTCCATAAGAACAACAAAATCTGTTATGTTAATAGAAAATTAGTCCAATCTGCACCTCTCTTCATCTAGGGCGATTAACATCCTAAAGATAATAAAGATATTTCTTAGAAGTTCACATCATAAGTGTTATATATATATAAGATAGATTGATTTCATGAATTGTTACAAACACTCGAAGGCATAAATGACAACAATCCAATAGATTAATCGATTAATCTAACAGCACGCGATAACTATGGACTTACAATCCTTCCAGTATCCTTCGGTATTTGATCAAATATATTGCACTGATCACTGGATCTGGCTGCTGGCAAACAAGATCATAACATCCTGTATGATTTAATCCTGCCATTTTTTTATAAACCAATTAAAACAAAAAAATATATTAATATTTTTAGTAATGTTCTCTTGGGGATCTAGATCAATGGATCATGTACAGCTGTACATTTAACAGGTACTGTTCTAAAACTGAAGTTTGAAAGCTTTTGTTCAGTCAACAATTCCCCAATACGGACTTCATGATTAATTTGTGATTGAATCTGATTCCCACAGCTTGATTCAAGATCATAGCAGTAGTTATGGTCATCAAGAACATTCTTTATATCGTTGTTGAGCTTTTAATCCGTAATTTTTCGCTTGTTCGTGCGCGAGCTCTTGATCTTGCCTCTGCCCTTTTCTGGTTTCTAGCTGCAATATTCACAGATTTCTGTTTATGTGTTGTTTTTTTCTTTTTATCACCATTAACACACTTACCTACTGGCTTCTTCTCCATGAAAACTTCTTCACATTTATCAGAAAGAGCTGAAGATGAAGTGTGCTTCATTTCTTCAACCAAATCTTTTATTGCAGCTTTGGATTTTGTAAAAAGCCAATCTAGGGTTTTGCTTGCTTTATCAAACCCTAGCAAATCTTGAAGCCCAAAAAACCTTTTTGAAATGCTAATGGACAATCTCACCCTCCGATCTCTAGGACCACGAGCTGTGAAGATCTTACTATGCCGATTTTTCTTTGAAGCTGCAACTCTCTCTTTAGAGAGAGAACACTCCGCACCCGAAAGGTGGTTCTGATGATTAGAAACTTTAACAGATGGAAGAGGTAGAGCATTATCAAAAGAATAATACTCTCCAGAGACAAATGGGTGGTGGTTGAAGTAAACACAATATTTTTCTTGACCAAAAAAGATACCAGAAGGAGGAGGGAGGAGGCCATGGTTTGATGAAGGAAGAGGGTTTGAAGAATTAAACATTTTCATAAACAAAGTTGAACTCACAAAAATTTCCAACTTTTTGATTAAATATTCGTCAACCTATAGATGAAAGCCACCCCTTTCTTCCAAATGAATTAATCTGTATTTAGCATCTTCTTTAGAGACAGAAATCTTGATGTTTATGTGCAAAGAATCTTCATTCTTTAACTAGGGCAATACATGTTCATCTTTTAAGGCATAATAAAGTAAAATACTGTCACTTCCTAAAAAGAACACTTTGATGTATAATAGTCTCATTTCTTTTAAAAGGTGAAGAAATTATAATGAAAGAAACAACCAAAAAACGTCAGTTCTTGATGGGGAAACCAGGAAATCTAATAAGATAGCATCAGTTATTTTTCCCTCTTTTCCTGCCCACTGGTCAAAGCCATATGTTTATGGCATTATGCCTATGAATAAAAAAATAGTATTATGCATGTGTCATATGGCATATTCAAATTTTATTTTATTTATGATAAATTCTTTATCCTTAAGTGTTTATAGTATTATGCATGTGTTGCATAGTGTACTAAAGATCTGAAATTATAACATTGTTCCAAAACTTTCTATATTGACCCGTAATCCGTCCATCATTGGAAGGTACCCTAACCAAGTCGCTATTATTAACCGGCACGTTGCATGTTTTGGCTAGACAAAAGGTAGCAACATACTAATATATCACGAGGTAACATGATTTTGAGTAACAAAGCCATATGACCAACAAATACTCCTCTAACTATGCATTTAATGTTCACCACAAATCCTACAATTGAAAGTTTGTCATGGAGTGTATTGTCTATAATTTGTCAGTGAAATCCCTGGAGAACCAGACATGGATAAAGACTTACATCAGAAGATTTTATAGACATTCACATCACTCACAAAATGTTCATTGGCGAAAAGTTCACCAAGGAATATGTCACTGATAGATCACAAGGAGTGCATAAATCTTATAAATTGTAGCTTTAAAGCTTGCATAAAAGACTTGCAAACATTGCAAGTTAACAAAGGTCTTCTCACTTGGTTTATGTAGTAGCAAATATTGTTATTATCATTGAAAAATAAGTAGTAACTAATATTGTTATAACAAAATGAAAACAAATATGTAAACTATGAAATAGAAGCTACATACACAAATTGATTCAAAAAAAGATCTTCAGTAGGTAGAGTCAGCTTTGTTCCTCAACAAGGTCTTCTTGTAGTCTCATTGGCTGCAAAAATGAAAAAGACAGTTGTGGGTACTTTACCTAGGTACCAAGGATGAGATGCTTGGGATGCCTAAAGACTTGCTTACTTGTTTAGAGAATGTTTACAATTTCAAAGTCAAGAAAATTTGTAGTGATAATGGCACGGATTCAAGAACAAAGTACGGAGTTGCTTTGTCTGGAAAAAAAGGTATAGAACACCAATTTAGCACTCCCTACATGCCACAATAAAATGGTGTAGTTAAGAGGAAAAATAAAACATTAACAGAAGCTGCAAGGACTATGTTGCTTGATTCTAAGTTTCCAGTCATCTTTTGGGCTAAGGTTGTGAATACAGCTTTCCATGTGTAAAACCGAGTGTTGATAGTCAAATGTCATAGTAAAACATTTTATGAAATGTTACATAATCGAAAATTGAACCTAGAGGGTTTTGATCCTTTTGGTACCCAGTGCACTTTGTAAAAACAAAGAATTTGCCTAAGTATGGTGTAAAAGTCGATGAGGGTTTCTTTCTTGGTTATGTAACTTGTTCATCAAACAAACGAGTTTATAATTTGGAGATAAATCGGGTTGAAGTGGTGTATAATATAACCATCATTTTATTTATAAACCACCAAAATCCTACATGGGACCAAGTTGGGGTTTCGATTATTAGGTTGTTTTCATATTGTTTTGAATTGTCTATAGGTGAAAAGGAGTTGGTTTAAAGTTGCATTATGATTGTAATATAATGTAGCATAACCCTCTGAGGTTATATTACATGATCATAATCAGAATCTGAGTTTATGCACATTATGCCATTTGACTAAAATGTCCTTTTTGCATAAAAAGAGGTTTAAATAAGAACGAACTTGAAAATGAGTTTCCTACTGATGTAATATTATAAGTAGGATTATTTGGGATGTCAAACCAGATTATAAACTGAGTTTATGAACAAGTCCTTGTATTATGTCGATAAATGACGATAAGGCCTTTGTGGCTTATAAAATGGTTTCAATCACATCTTTTCAAAGTAAATCTTTTACCTACTGATATGTTATATTAAATAACATATTTAAGACATGTTACATCAGTTTTCATTTAACATCACACAAATCCTCATTTTACGATATAAGCATCGTTTCGGTGCATAATATGGTTTTAAACCATATTTACCAACCAAAACTTATTACCTACTGATTTTAAAACTTCCTTTTAAATATTTTTACAGTAGGTATATGATATGAACTCAGAATCTCAAATAATTTATAAAACTATGTGTAAAATGACCAAAATGCCCTTTCGGTGCATAGTTTGGTCATAAAAGATAAATTACACATATAATCAATATCCTAGTGATACTATATCATAAATAAGTTATTTTTCCAGAATACTTATGGTTATAACATTAAATTATATTTAAGTTCCTTTTATAAGGTATGAAATTACCAAAATGCCCATATGAGACATAGTTTCATTTTAAAACCTTAACGGGTATAGAAGTTGATATCCTACTGATATTACAACTTATTTAAAATATAATGGCATATAGTTTGTCCATGACTTATCCGGTTACCCGATATCGCTGATATGCGTACGGTTAAGTATATGTAACTAGTTTACGGAAATTAACCGAAACGGGTCTAACCTTGTCATTTAAGTCTCAAAATCCAGAATGTTTATAGCTTATCCTTATCACACAAGTCAAAGTACTTGTTGGGAGTAAACTACATTCTATCTGATCATCCCTTAATCTAGCGTTATACGTTTTGATCATGTACGCTAGTCGGTCTAAGTCTATGACTTAAGAAAGACCGTTAATATTTAATTGGTTAGCTTATTCCATAATCCAGACTAGAGACATTCAGGTAAACGCTATCTGCACTTAGTGCTTTTATGTACGGCTGAGTTAATAAATCTTGCGTTTAAATGAAGACTAACTCAGGAAAATACTCTCGACTTGTTTCCCCTATACGGGCTTTGTAACACCCTATAAAATCGTGTCCAATAGCATAGTGACACAAGTTGTATTTTAAATAGAGTCTATTAAAGACCAATAAGGACTAAAGGCGACAACATGCTCAAACTGAGCCTCTGAGTGACGGTCCGATGTCAACATGCATAAATAACAGCCTCTGAGTGACTGATATGTCAACATGCATAAATAACAGCCTCTGAGTGACTGATACGTCAACATGCCCAGCCTCTGAGTGACATCGGAGTCAACATGCTTATTATAAGCCTCTAAGTGATTCTTGCGAAGTCCTACCTCTCATTTATACACTCTTCTCCCTCCTCTAGAAGTTCCTAGATGAAAAGAGCATCCAACTTAGTTCCCTTGCATTCTAGGAACCTCTTGCAAGTGTTCCTTGCTCTTGCATTTTCGTTTATAGGCTTTTATAGCCAAAAGCGAGCATTTTACGAAAAACGCTTTGACTTTCGGTTAAGACCATTATGGTCCAGCAATTGTTTGAAATGAACATGGCTAAGTGATTGTAATAAGGTAGGTGTTAGTCCCTATAAAGGGCACCTCCTGAAGATCACGTTTGCTAGACCAATTGACGGTCAAAGTTATGATATTAAAAAGTCAAACATGCCATTTTTCGGAAAAAAAATCATAAATTGATCTTATATATGTTATGAAACCTGTTTTGATACTTAAACAAGTTGGTAATAATTATTAGAACATGTAGGAACATGTTCGGCTCGTCAATTTCAGTTCTAGGATCGGTTCGCAACCGAAAGTCGCGAAGTTTGACTTATACTTTGACTTTCGACTCTGACCCGATTTAGATTAGTTACCTACTGATCTAAAGTTTAATTATGATCATAATATAATGTAGCATAACCCTCTAAGGTTATATTGCATGATCATAATCAGAATCCAAGTTTATGCGCAAGTTCCGTAATTATGCCATTTTTGACTAAAATGCCCTTTATGCATAAAACAAGGTTTTAAATGATAATGAACTTGAAAATGAGTTTCTACTAATGTAATGTTATAAGTAGGATTATTTGGGATGTTAAACCAAGTTATAAACTGAGTTTTCAAACAGGTCCTAAAAATATGTCGATAAATGACGATTTTGGCCCTTGTGGCTCATAAAATAGTTTTAATCAAATCTTTTCAAAGTAAATCATTTATCCACTGATATGTTATATTAAATAACATATTTTAAACATTTTAATCTGACCTTAACATCAGTTTTCGTAAACATCGCTTAAAGACGTCATTTTACGACATAAGCGCCGTTTCGGCGTATAGTATGGTTTTAAACCATATTAATTGACCCAGACTTGTTACCTACTGATTTAAAAACTTATTCACAAAAGGTATATGTTATAAACTCAAAATCCCAAATAATTTATAAACTTTGTGTAAAATGACTAAAATGCACTTCGGTGCATAGTTTGGTTATAAAAGATAAATTACACAAATAACTGGTATCCTACTGATATTGTATCATAAATAAAATATTTTTCCAGAATACCCATGATTATAAATTTAAATTATATTCAGGTTCCTTTTATATGGTATGAAATTACCAAAATGCTCTTATGAGGCATAGTTTTATTTTAAAACCTTAACGAGCATATAAATTGATATCCTACTGATATTTTAACTTATTTAAAATATAATGGCATATAGAACTTGTCCATGACTTATCCGGTTACCCATTATTGCTTATAAGCATACGGTTGATTATACGTAACTAGTTTACGGAATTTAACCGAAACGGGTTTAACCTTGTCATTTAAGCTTCAAAATCCAGAATGTTTATAGTTTACCCATCTTATGCAAGTCAAAGTACTTGACGGGTTTAAACTACATTCTATCTGATCAACGCTTAATCAAGCGTTATACGTTTTGATCATGTACACTACTCGGTCTAAGTCTATGACTTAATTAAAGACCGTTAGTATTAATTGGTTAGCTTATACCATAATCAGACTAGAGCCTTGCCGGTAAATGCTACCTGCACGTTAGTACTTTTGTATACGGCCGAGTTATTGAAATTAAAACAAGACTAGCTCAGGTAAATACTCTCGACTTATTTTCCCTATACGGGCTTGGGATACGGTAAATTATTGCCGCTTGGTCAGAAATGGGATCAATCGAATGCCGGATTGTGGCTAGTAAATCCACATATTCTGTTTTAATTAGTTTTGTTTGATAACTTAAACATCGGGGTTAAATTACAGTGTCCTGGATATCCTCGGCTCATTAGATTAGTTAATGGCCACGACCTTAGCGCGGGGTGTAGGCATACACCTGACATACGCTCAAATGCAAATTACCCAAGACGTTGGGGATAACTCCTTTGTGAGTTCTAAGTGGTGTGTATTTAATCATGTCTCGGTCTCTGTACTGGGCCCTGTATGTATGGACAAACATGTGAATCTGTTAACAAGGTTACAAACTAATTTTCCCAAATTTTATAAAAGGTTTTGTGCCCTATGCACTTAAAATCATTTAAAAATGTTTTCAAAATGAGTCAGTTGGGTGTATTTACCAGGGCAAGCTGACGTATCGTCCAAAGACTAAACTGCAGGTACAATACGAAATAGGTCGGAAGCTGCTCGATAGTGAATAAGAGGATCTTGCAAATCCTTAGATCTGCCCTAAAATATGTTTTATATTCTTTCTTTGTACATTTTATGATCCGCCTGCGGATCTTCTATTACGAGCCTGTATATTATTTTATTTTGAACATTTGGTTTGTAATAATAATTTTACTCCAAGACTTCCGCTGTGCCATGTTTAATTGACAATGATGTTATCAACTGGCGTCACGATACTCCCCACCCGGGCCCACCGGTGTATGGATTTGGGTTGGAAATCCGGGGTGTGACAGGCTTGGGTTACGGTAAATTATTACCGCTTGGTCGGAAATGGGATCAATCGAATGCCGGATTGTGGCTAGTAAATCCGCATATTCTGTTTTAATCAGTTTTGTTTGATAACTTAAACATCGGGGCTTAACTACCGTGTCCTGGATATCCTCGGCTCATTACATTAGATAATGGCCAAGACCTTAGCGCGGGGTGTAGGCATACACCCGACAGACGCTCAAATGCAACTACGCATGTCATTAGGGATAACTCCTTCGTGAGTTCGTAAGTGGTGTGTAGTTAATCATGTCTCGGTTTTCGCACCAGGCCCTGTATATATGGACAAACATGTGAATCTGTTAACAAGGTTGCAACGTCAACTTTCCCAAGTTATAAAAGATTTTGTGCTGATATGCACTAAAAACCAATTTTCAAATGTTTTCAAAATGAGTCAGTTGGGTGTATTTACCAGCGAATGCTGACTTATTTTCAAAAGACTAAGCTTGCAGGTATCATACGAAAATAGGCTGGAAGTGCTTGGTAGTGATAAGAGGATCTTGCAAATCCTAGATCTGCCCAAAGTCTGTTTTATATTCTTTCTTTTGTACAATTTATGATCCGCCTGTGGATCTTCTATTACGAGCTTGTATATTATTTTCTATTTCGAACATTTGGTATGTAATAGTAATTTAAATCCAAGACTTCCGCTGTGCATGTGTTTCATTGACTATGATGTTATCAACTTACGTCATGATATTCCCCATCCGGGCCCACCGGTGTTTGGATTGGTTGTGGAAAGCCGGGGTGTGACAAGTAAAAGGCAAAGGATTGAGAAATCCTTTGGGCCTGACTTTCTTATATACATGGTTGAGAGTGAGCCTCAAACCCATCGAGAAGCAGTCACCTCTTCAGATGGACCTCAATGGAAAGAAGCCATCAAGAGTGAAATTGATTCTAACTTGCAGAATCATACTTGGGAGCTAGTTGATCTTCCACCAGGGTGCAAGCCACTTAGATATCGATGGATATTTAAGAAAAAGATGAAAGCTAATGGCTCTATCGACAAATATAAGGAATAGCTTGTGATCAAAGGGTTTAGATAAAAGGAAGGTCTTGACTATTTTGACACATACTCTCCTGTAACTAGAATAACCTCTATCAGATTGGTGCTTGCAATTGCAGATTTGGGAAATTTGGAAATACGTCAAATGGATGTAAAAACCGCATTTCTCAATGGGTAATTAGAGGAAGAGATTTACATGGAGCAGCCAGAGGGTTTCTCTGTTCCTGGCCAAGAGGGCAAAGTGTGTAAACTCGTCAAGATGGCTTGAAGCAAGCTCCAAAACAATGACATCAAAAGTTTGACCAAGTTATGCTTAACAATGGTTTCAAAATAAATGAATGCGATAAATGTGTCTTTTGAAAGACATTTCTAAAGGTTATGTGATATTAAAGCCTTTATGTAGATGATATGCTTATCATTGGTAGTAAATGATAAGATGATCAGATCTACTAAAGACATGTTGAAAGCGAGATTTGACATGAAAGATATGGGTCTAGCTGATGTGATTCATGGAGTAAAGATCATTAGAACCCAAAATGGTTTGGTGCGAAGTCAATCTCATTATGTTGATAAGATCCTTCAGAATTTCAATCCAGAGGACACGAGTTTAGCTGAAACTCCAATTGATACTTCTCAATATTTGTCAAAAAATACAGGCAAGAGTGTTACTCAATTGGAATACTCAAGGATCATTGGTAGTATTATGTATCTCATGTCATGTACTCGGCCAGACTAGCATTTGCTGTGAGCAGGCTAAGTAGATATACTAGTAATCTTAGTTCAGAGCACTAGAAGTGTATGACAAGATTATTAAGGTATTTGAGATACACGAGAAATTATGGACTGCATTATGGCCAAAATCTAGCTGTTGTGGAAGGATTCAGTGATGCCAACTGGATATCCGATACGAAAGATTCTAGATCTACAAGTGGTTATGTGTTTAACCTTGGGGGAGCAGCTATATCTTGGAAGTCGTCCAAACAAACACTTATATCTAGATCCACGATAAAATTTGAGTTTATCGTGTTAGATAAAGCTGGAGAAGAGGCAAAATGGTTACGTCAATTCTTGGAATATGTTCTAAGATGGCATAAGCCTGTGACGACTATTTCGGTGCATAGTTTGGTCATAAAAGATAAATTACACAAATAACTGGTATCCTACTGATATTATATCACAAATAAAATATTTTTCCAGAATACTCATGATTACAAATTTAAATTATATTCAGGTTCCTTTTATATGGTATGAAATTACCAAAATGCCCTTATGAGGCATAGTTTCGTTTTAAAACCTTAACGGGCATATAAATTGATATCCTACTGATATTTTAACTTATTTAAAATATAATGGCATATAGAACTTGTCCATGACTTATCCGGTTACCCATTATTGCTTATAAGCATACGGTTGATTATACGTAACTAGTTTACGGAATTTAACCGAAACGGGTTTAACCTTGTCATTTAAGCTTCAAAATCCAGAATGTTTATAGTTTACCCATCTTATGCAAGTCAAAGTACTTGACGGGTTTAAACTACATTCTATCTGATCAACGCTTAATCAAGCGTTATACGTTTTGATCATGTACACTACTCGGTCTAAGTCTATGACTTAATTAAAGACCGTTAGTATTAATTGGTTAGCTTATACCATAATCAGACTAAAGCCTTGCCGGTAAATGCTACCTGCACGTTAGTACTTTTGTATACGGCCGAGTTATTGAAATTAAAACAAGACTAGCTCAGGTAAATACTCTCGACTTATTTTCCCTATACGGGCTTGGGATACGGTAAATTATTGTCGCTTGGTCAGAAATGGGATCAATCGAATGCCGGATTGTGGCTAGTAAATCCACATATTCTGTTTTAATTAGTTTTGTTTGATAACTTAAACATCGGGGTTAAATTACAGTGTCCTGGATATCCTCGGCTCATTAGATTAGTTAATGGCCACGACCTTAGCGCGGGGTGTAGGCATACACCTGACATACGCTCAAATGCAAATTACCCAAGACGTTGGGGATAACTCCTTTGTGAGTTCTAAGTGGTGTGTATTTAATCATGTCTCGGTCTCTGTACTGGGCCCTGTATGTATGGACAAACATGTCTGTTAACAAGGTTACAAACTAATTTTCCCAAATTTTATAAAAGGTTTTGTGCCCTATGCACTTAAAATCATTTAAAAATGTTTTCAAAATGAGTCAGTTGGGTGTATTTACCAGCGAAAGCTGACGTATCGTCCAAAGACTAAACTGCAGGTACAATACGAAATAGGTCGGAAGCTGCTCGATAGTGAATAAGAGGATCTTGCAAATCCTTAGATCTGCCCTAAAATATGTTTTATATTCTTTCTTTGTACATTTTATGATCCGCCTGCGGATCTTCTATTACGAGCCTGTATATTATTTTATTTTGAACATTTGGTTTGTAATAATAATTTTACTCCAAGACTTCCGCTGTGCCATGTTTAATTGACAATGATGTTATCAACTGACGTCACGATACTCCCCACCCGGGCCCACCGGTGTATGGATTTGGGTTGGAAATCCGGGGTGTGACAGGCTTGGGTTACGGTAAATTATTACCGCTTAGTCGGAAATGGGATCAATCGAATGCCGGATTGTGGCTAGTAAATCCGCATATTCTGTTTTAATCAGTTTTGTTTGATAACTTAAACATCGGGGCTTAACTACCGTGTCCTGGATATCCTCGGCTCATTACATTAGATAATGGCCAAGACCTTAGCGCGGGGTGTAGGCATACACCCGACAGACGCTCAAATGCAACTACTCATGTCATTAGGGATAACTCCTTCGTGAGTTCGTAAGTGGTGTGTAGTTAATCATGTCTCAGTTTTCGCACTGGGCCCTGTATATATGGACAAACATGTGAATCTGTTAACAAGGTTGCAATGTCAACTTTCCCAAGTTATAAAAGATTTTGTGTTGATATGCACTAGAAACCTATTTTCAAATGTTTTCAAAATGAGTCAGTTGGGTGTATTTGTCACACCTTGACCCGCAACGGAAATGGTAGTCGGGGCATGATTGGGTTTTCATCAAAGCTCATGACATTTACTATAAAGTTTCATATTTATTATTTCTTTTTAAAGAAGAAATTACAATAAACATACAAGCACAACATGTTCAAATACATTTTTCATGACTTCTTTATTTTTCTTCTAAGGCAATTTCCTATGTGTTCCTTGCTTCAACCTGTCCACCTGTATCATGTGTAAAAATAGGGTTTTGGGTCAACAAAAGTTGGCGAGTGAATCTTATGAAAACATTTGAACGAATTTGTTATATTGGTTATAAAAAGGTGCATAACCACATATGAGTATACGTATATGTAAATTTAATCACAATACACATAATATCAATTTATGCACACGCACACACCAAATGATGAACAATGAGATCAAGGCTCAATCAAACGGAGCCAATCTAATGAGGCACGCGATGCTCAACTCGTCTCCAACGAGGAACTGATGGGCCTAATGAATGATTTGCACGCAACTTGACAAAATGTAAACACACATCACAACAAACAACATTTACATCACACGTTTAGATCATATAATGGTAATAGCACAAGTTTGAATAAACGAAATAAATAAAGCGACACCTGATACACCCTAAAACATGAATAAAAAGGGGAATTTGTAAGAATTCACTCATAGTGGGTGCGTTGCCTTGGTTGATGAAGAGTACGCACGAATTTAAGATTTTGCCGACGAAGTAAACTAACCTAAATAATAACGTAACAATTCGATAAATAAATAAAAGTTAATATTTTTAATTAATGCTTTTTTATATTTAGGTTATTTTTGTGGAATTTATACAAATTTTGTAGGCTTTAAAACCTTATTTTTAAGTATGTTTAACTAATTTTTAAAAATAAAAAGGATTTGAATTATAAAAAAATTACCCTTTTTTCCCCCAGGGTTGACTGGTCAACGACCGGTCAGACTCGTTTATTATAGGCAGCGTGTGAGGTTCGAACTCGTGACCTCCCGTATGCGTGCACGCAGCTCTACCAACTGAGCTACGTGTCTAACCCGAAATAAACTCTATTTTAATTATATACATATATATATACTAACTAGCTTTAACTTTATTTTGTTTTTATTAAAAAGGATTTAATATGGCCAAAACCGGTTACAACTGCCCGGCTCGAACTCGAGACCTACGATTCGTGTGCACACAGCCCAACCAGTTGGGCTGGGTGTCTAAGCTGTATTAACACTGAATTATACTAAATTTATATACATGCTATGAGTTGATCTGAATAAGTTTAAAAAGTGTTGGTTTTATTTCAGAAAATCGGAGACATGTGCGACTCGAAATCCGGAACGTGTGCTTTGTTATTGCACACAGTCCACCACTGGACTGTGTGTCTAACCCGATTAAAACACCATATTTAATTATACTTAAACACTAAACAAACTTCATCTTCTTTCATTAAAACCCAGACATTGAACCCGTCTGATAACTTGATTAAACAGTTTTGATTAACTGTTTAAAACAACTAATCACTTACAACAGATATCAAAAAAAGTTTTAGAGACTATACCGATTGAAGAAACGTTACGATTTTTCCTGTTGAAAATTCCGGCGAATAACTGAGGATTCCGGCGACTTGCAGGGACAGCTTCTGAGTGTTTTAGCGAGAGTTTAAGAGAGAGTTTGAGAGATTGAACAAGTTTTAGAACTGGTTGAAGTTGCTATTTATAGGCAAATGATTGCCAAGTTTACGGTTTTAAAATCTTGATTTTGAAATCATTGATTTCAATTGGTTTCATATCAAATTGATTTGTCTTGCGGTTATAACTGATTTTCAACATCAGTTACACACGCTTTCTCAACCGGAAACCAATAATTTAGCTTGATTGTTTGAATTGAGCTTGTCGGCCGTTACTGATTTAGCCAAAATTCGAATTTGTAGGCTGACCTTTGATTGAGTATAAAACATAGTTGTTTTGGTTTTAGAAACAAGTGATGTGTGTGGCTCTGTGGTCTATGCTGTGTGTGTGTTTGATGGGGACTCGGGTTCAAACCCGGTTGCCCTTTTGTATTTATTTTTAGTATTTTTAACCTTATTTATTAACTTTATTATTTCTATTTAATGTTTTAGTTCTTTTTAATTTATTTATAAACTATAAATTGATAACTCGGATTAAGTGGTGAAGAAAAAAAATACTTAACAAGACTTCAAATTTAATACTTGATTTATTTGAACGAATCGGGTTTTAAAACCCGTTTTACACGAATATCACAGTATCCCCTACTTTTAGAAATTTCGTCTCGAAATTTAAGTAGAAGTGGTAGTTAGGAAAAGATGTGGGCATTTTTTTTTTCGCATTGGGTTTTCGTGTTCGACTCTCAACGTACTTTGACCAAATATCTTCTAACATAAAAGAGAGGTATGATGCTTGGTTTTGACGTATATATAACTTGAGGAGTGTGAAATTTTGAATTCTAATAGAGGCGGTAACGTTCCTAGTAAGGGTTGAATACACTGCTACAGGAATCGCTTTTTGATGCCTAAGATGAAAAGCGTTGATGCATAGAGTTGATTGACTGGATATGATCTCATGCATAAGAGTTTTGAGAGAATTGATGCGTTGAAATGAAAAGGTTATACCAAAACAAAAACTTCAACTATGTCAATATTAAAACCTACACGAAACTTCTCATAACCGCCTGATAATGCTTTTGATCCTTTGACAAGAATACTTATATATAGGAAGTACCAGCGGCGTATCCACCATATTCTTGTCAAATTTCCATTGGCTTTGTCAGTAAGTTATGATTAGTTCTATGTGATTCTAAAATCTAGAAACCATAAACAAACACAACAGGCAAAGCTTGAGTCTCAAATCTGAAAGAATACATGACTGGATGACGACAGTACCTCTCTCGTTTGTTATGATAAAGGGGTCAGTCTATGTAAAAGTGAGACACAACCCAACTTCTTTAAATGATGAGATCGAGATACGTCGAGATGTATGATGATATGAAAGTTAAATCAATGAGTAAAGATATAAAACAAAACTGTAATATCAATTCGCATTATAATTCTTGGATACATAAATTCCCAATTTACAACTGGGATACGTAAAGATTGAGATAACATAAAGAAAACATAAAAACTAGACGGTTGGAGTTGAGTCTTGATTCTTGGCGAGGGAAGGCTAGTTGGGTGGTTCGTTTGGGCCGTTATTATCTTCAACAGGATTGGCATTGATGTTGTAAGCTCTTCCTCTTGCTGGTGGTGGAGCTGGGTTTGCTTGATTTGCTTGGTTAACTGGGTTTGCTTGAGCTTGGGCGTTTATGATGTTAACCAATCGAGGGCACGTGTTTCTAAAATAGGTAGGGTCCCCACAATTAAAGCAAGCTCGAACATGTGGGACCATGGGGTATTGAGGTTGTTGATATGATTGGATCATGTTTTGGGTAGGGGGTGAAGCTTGGTTTTGAGGGGTGCGACAAGTTTTGCTCAAATGACCATAACGCCCACAATTAGCACACAGTCGACAAGGTACGGTAGATGGATGGTGATAAAAACAGGTGTTGCATTGAGGGTGAGGTTCGATGTAAGGTTTCTTATTTGGGTAAGTAGAGTTGGGTGCTACTTGAGTGATTGGTATAGCTTGGAGGGGTACGGCTTGTGGAGCTGGTTGATTGCCTTGGGTGACAGCGAAATTTTGCCCATCTCGTTTTCTCTTAGAAGTGGGTTGAGAAGAGGATTCGGTCTGGGTGGAGTTTGAGGTTTCGGTTGATGCTTTATCCTTCTTCTTCTCCTCCTTGAAGTCTTTATTCCGTGTGTGGTTTTCGATGAGCTCTGTAGCTAACTCCATTGCTGCTTCCAAAGTTGCAGGTGTGGTACTTATTACAGGGTCTTGAATTTTTGAAGGAAGACCTCGAATGTAGTGTTCGATCAAACGGTAGAGGGGAGTGAACAAGTTGGGGACCGTCTGATTCAACTCAAGGAATCTTTTGTTGTATGTGGTATGGTCGCCCTCCTTTTGTTTCAAGGAGTAGAACTCATCTTCTAATTTCTTGATTTCGCTTCTTGGACAGAACGTCTTGTCATGATCTCCCTCAACTCTTCCCAAGTCAAGGTCATAACATCCTCAGCACCTCGCTTGCCCTTCTCTGTATTCCACCATGTAAGTGCTACTCCGAACAAACGACCGGTAGCATATCGCACCTTGCGATCATCGGGGCAGTCGCAATTGAGAAAAGTGTTTTCCATCTCCTCAAACCAATGGAGGAGAGCGGTGACACCTTCAGTCCCTTCGTATTTTGGAGGATCGCAGGATTTGAAATGCTTGAAGGTGCATTTAGTGGTATTTGGGGGAGGGTTGACATCGTTTTTATTTTCTTGGTTGATTGGGTTGACGGGATTAGCGGTAAGGGCTTGTTGAACTTGAACTACGATGTTAGGGATTACGACGGCCATTTGTTGAGCGATTTGGGCGGCCATGCGCTCGTGGAATTTTTCTGATCTCCTACCTCTACGAGGGTGACTAGAAGACATCTACAAGGAATACGTATCGAGAGTATGAGTTTGACGTTTTAGAAGACATCTAAAAGACTAAGCTTGCAGGTATAATACGAAAATAGGCTGGAAGTGCTTGGTAGTGATAAGAGGATCTTGCAAATCCTAGATCTGCCCAAAGTCTGTTTTATATTATTTCTTTTGTACAATTTATGATCCGCCTGTGGATCTTCTATTACGAGTCTGTATATTATTTTCTATTTTGAACATTTGGTATGTAATAGTAATTTAAATCCAAGACTTCCGCTGTGCATGTGTTTAATTGACTATGATGTTATCAACTTACGTCATGATATTCCCCATCCGGGCCCACCGGTGTTTGGATTGGTTGTGGAAATCCGGGGTGTGACAAGTAAAAGGCAAAGGACTGAGAAATCCTTTGGGCCTGACTTTCTTATATACATGGTTGAGAGTGAGCCTCAAACCCATCGAGAAGCAGTCACCTCTTCAGATGGACCTCAATGGAAAGAAGCCATCAAGAGTGAAATTGATTCTATCTTACAGAATCATACTTGGGAGCTAGTAGATCTTCCACCAGGGTGCAAGCCACTTGGATATCGATGGATATTTAAGAAAAAGATGAAAGCTAATGGCTCTATCGACAAGTATAAGGAAAGGCTTGTGATCAAAGGGTTTAGATAAAAGGAAGGTCTTGACTATTTTGACACATACTCGCCTGTAACTAGAATAACCTCTATCAGATTGGTGCTTGCAATTGCAGCTTTGGGAAATTTGGAAATACGTCAAATGGATGTCAAAACCGCATTTCTCAATGGGTAATTAGAGGAAGAGATTTACATGGAGCAGCCAGAGGGTTTCTCTGTTCCTGGCCAAGAGGGAAAAGTGTGTAAACTCGTCAAGATGGCTTGAAGCAAGCTCCAAAACAATGACATCAAAAGTTTGACCAAGTTATGCTTAACAATGGTTTCAAAATAAATGAATGCGATAAATGTGTCTTTTGAAAGGCATTTCTAAAGGTTATGTGATATTATGCCTTTATGTAGATGATATGCTTATCATTGGTAGTGAATGATAAGATGATCAGATCTACTAAAGACATGTTGAAAGCGAGATTTGACATGAAAGATATGGGTCTAGCTGATGTGATTCTTGGAGTAAAGATCATTAGAACCCAAAATGGTTTGGTGCTAAGTCAATCTCATTATGTTGATATGATCCTTCAGAATTTCAATCCAGAGGACACGAGTGTAGCTGAAACTCCAAGTGATACTTCTCAACATTTGTCAAAAAATATAGGCAAGAGTGTTACTCAATTGGAATACTCAAGGATCATTGGCAGTATTATGTATCTCATGTCATGTACTCGGCCAGACTTAGCATTTGCTGTGAGCAGGCTAAGTAGATATACTAGTAATCCTAGTTCAGAGCACTAGAAGTGTATGACAAGATTATTAAGTTATTTGAGCTACACGAGAAATTATGGACTGCATTATGGCCAAAATCTAGCTGTTGTGGAAGGATTCAGTGATGCCAACTGGATATCCGATACGAAAGATTCTAGATCTACAAGTGGTTATGTGTTTACCCTTGGGGGAGCAGCTATATCTTGGAAGTCATCCAAACAAACACTTATAGCTAGATCCACGATGGAATTTGAGCTTATCGTGTTAGATAAAGCTGGAGAAGAGGCAAAATAGTTACGTCAATTCTTGGAATATGTTCTAAGATGGCATAAGCCTGTGACGGCTATTTCCATACAATGTGATTGCCAATCAGCTATTGGTAGAGCTCAAAATGCAATCTATAATGGCAAATCAAGGCACATACGACGTCTGCATGACACGATACGACAACTACTCTCAACTGGAGTTATCACGATTGACTATGTGAAGTCAAAGGATAACATTGCGGATCCGCTTACAAAAAGCTTATGCAGAGAGGTAGTACATATTTCGTCAATGGGCATGGGACTAAAGCCCTTGGAGTAAGTTTGTACAACAGAATACCTATCCTAGAAGATTAGAGATCCCATGATCTAGGCTCAATAGGACCACCTGACTGTATGAACTGAGGTCACTGTGGGGGAGTACCTCAACATACAAAGGGAGTTACAAACTTCCTAGTCTGTTCCTACTTAAATCAGTGATATCAAGAGAGTTTAAGAATATGGCTTTTAATGTAAATCACCCATGTTAGAGAGAAGTGGTGTAGCTTCAAATGGAATTGCGGGCACAATTCCTAGAGCTCTCGTAGAACCAAGACAGTGTTCCATGACCATAACGGACACAACTATGAGGGGTTAGCCAGACCAGGAAGAGTAATGTGTGATGTGTAATAACGTCTGTAACATCCGTCAAAAACGGATTTACCAAACCCGCTCCGTTTATCAACCGAACAGTCAGTCAAAAATTTCGTTGCGAATTAAATGCCCAAAATATTTTTAAACGATACGTAATCAATTATTATACGGGAATATATATTTAGTTTTTGAAAAACTGTCAAAAATCGCAAAATAAAAATGATTTGCTTCTGCCGGGTTTCGAACCCGGGTTTGTACCGAATCAGTTCAAGACTTATCTCACACACACAAACCACTGCGCCACTTGTTCTGTTTGATAAATAATAGAATCATTTAATTCATAAAGGGACGTTACGAATTCAAAACCGGCGCCCAAACAGTTCAGTCGTCGGAATCCCGGAAATCTCGCGAGTCTTAACTACAATTTACGTTATAACGTAAACTATTAACCAGACATCGGTTATAACCGATGTTTGAAGTCCGCGACCAAAATTATAACCGCCGGAGTTTTTATGAATTACGAATACAGTCGGAAATCAGACCAGATTCTTCAACAATTTGCTCTATAAATTCACCCACAACCCACTGCAAACCTTTTCGCTCAAAATCACATCTTTTCACGGCGTAATTCCACTCGCCGGAATTTCTCTGCTCATCGCCGGAAAACCGTTTTCCCCTGCCGAGCCTTACTGAGCCCCTGAGTTTATATCGGAGATACCCACGCCCTTTCTAAGCTTCCTGGAGACTCGCTGCTACGAGAAACTCATCGCCGGAGGTGATTTCTGTCGCCGGAGTTCTGCCGGAAAACAGAGGAAAGCGAGTCGGTATACCTCACGCTTATTTTCCTTTCTTTTTACTTCCATCTTACCAGTAATTAACCTAAAACGCTAAAGAAACCCGAATAATAACTCGAACCAGTCAGACATTATATCTGGTTAACTCTTGACGGAGAAGACGATGATTGCTGTAAAGTATAAGTATAATATAAATCAAGAAATTACTCGGGTTAGACACACAGTCCAGCGGTGGACTGTGTGCACATTAAACATACAAACGTCTCGAGTTCGAATCCGGTTTCACACACGTCGCCTTAATAAAAACATTTCTTTTTGTTAACCGAACCGGAAGTCATACAGTTATATGTTAAGTATATTAATAATCGGAATAATAACCAAGTTAGACACACAGTCCAGCGGTGGACTGTGTGTTTGTTTATATCACTGGTCACGAGTTCGAGTCCGGTCTTCTGCACCGACTCGGACAATTATCTCTTCTTTTTAAATAAGGCAGAAAAGGAAATAACTAATTAGTATTTAAGTATAATAAAAATCGAATTATATAACATGTTGAACACACAGTCCAGCGGTGGACTGTGTGTTAGATTAAACCACAGGTCCCGGGTTCGAAACCTGTGGAGTGCATGTCCGATTCGCTTAAACTGTTTTTAAAATAAAAATGATTTTCGGTTTAAACTAATTAATATATATATATAATTAAAATCAGATTTATAACGGGTTAGACAGGTAGCTCAGTTGGTAGAGCTGCGTGCACGCGTACGGGAGGTCTCGGGTTCGAGCCTCACTCAGCGCACTTGTATACATGATCGAACCGGTCAACGGTCAGGTCAACGGTCAGAAAAAAATAATTTTTTTTTATTATTTTTATTTAATTATTTTAATCAAAAATCAATTAAAAATACTTAAAAATAACATTTTTAAGGTTAGAAAATAGCCTCAAACTCACAAAAATACACCCAACAATCCTACTAAAATAGATTAATAAAACCCGTTTACTTACCAAACCATAATGCGATTTATCTAGGTTAAATCTCACTCGTGGTTAAAACCACTTCGCGTGCATTCAACGTCATCAACCGAACGCACCCACTGTGAGTGAATCTTAAAACTTCCCCTTTTAAATTACACGTTTTGGGGTGTGTCATGTGTTATGAAAATAATTAATTTATTTATTTAAACTTGTGCCATACCACATCATGACCTAAACTTAGATTGTTTTTATTGTTGTGATTTACTTATTTCCTGTTGTCAAATTATATGAAACTCATACATTAAGCCCATCAGTTCCTCGTGGGAGACGAGTAGAACATCGCGTGCTTCACATCAAATTCATTATTGTTCATGTGTGTATCATTGAGTTTATATTGTTTGTAGTTGTGTCATTCATATTATCATGTTTATGCAATTCATTCATCAGGCCCCTCAGTTTCTCGTGAGAGACGAGTTGAGCATCGCGTGCCTTTAATGGTTCCATTATTGTTCATGAGTGTTTCATTTAATATCTTATGATTGTTGATTAAGTTACATCTAATTTTACTCATGTTTGGTTGTGCACATATTTCATAATCAATTTAAATAAATATGTTCAAATGTTTTCCATAGGATTCACTCGCCAACATTATGTTGATCCAAAAACCCTTTTACACATGATACAGGTGAACAGGTTGAAGCAAGGAAAACATAGGATATGCCTTAGAAGAGAACAAAGAAGTTAGATTGTTAGTTAGATCATGTTGTAACATTTATTGTATATTTCCATTTAATTTGTATTAATGAATATGAAACGCTTAATAAATGTCATGAGCTTTGATGATAACCCAATCATGCCCGATCACCTTTTCCGCTGCGGGTCGGGGTGTGACAACGTCTACGTAAAAAGGTGTTGGTTCAAGGACATCGTGTCTACTAACTGCTAGGAGACTAAGTATATGTCATAAAGGAGGGTTCAAAAGGAAACTTACCTATCCTGCATTACTTAACCACTGAAATTTTATCGTGACACTTGAGTGTGTGGATGATATCCATTCATGTGGGGGATTGTTGGAAATTTTGAAAAGCAAAATGAATGAGAGATCATAAGCTTTAATTGTGTGTTAGAATTTTAATGTGCGGTAAGTTGTGTTTGTCCCACATTGGTGGAGAGATAAATCTTTTATTGATTTATATTTTGTTTCTCTACACGAATGTATTCCTATGTGACAAGTCACACCCAGTGGCAGCCAAGAGGGTGCGAAGCACCCGACACACGCCCGGGCCCGGGCACGGGACCCGGACGAGGGCGATGGGCGCAATGTGACGCTTTGATGGCGCACTTTGCATTTCGCACGCTTGCATCACCGCTTAGAGCCGCCTTTATAATTTTTTAAATGTGGCTTGAGCAAGTAGTCTTGTGACTATCTACATTCCTACTGATGAAGTGAATTAAGTTCTCAGAATTCATTAGGGTATTGAATTTGAGACTTAATTTTTATTGAATTATGTATTCAATTCTGACCTTTGAGTGTAAAATTCTAAACACATTATATACAAAGCTTTGTGCTTTGTTTAGAAGACAGATACTAAAAAATCGTATGGTTCATACAACACACACATCCAACAAATTTCCTAACTTTGAAACTCTGCACACTCTTGTTTCAGGTATTCTTTCAGGTGCTAGGCTAATCCCGGCAGTACATCTTCTTAGGTTGTTGTACTCTGGGAAACAGACGGGTTCACTTGGGTGGCCCTAAATTTGTTTTAAGGGAAGCATGTTTTTCACGTGCCTCAGTCACCGTTGTTTTATTTTTTTTTCTTTGTAATTTCTTTTAGTTTAATTTACATTTCTGTACTGTATTTCCTTTCAGTTTGGTTTTCCTCTTCTTTATGTAATGTAATTGTTATTTTATTTTGTGAACGGTTTTATTAGCTAACTCACTTTAGCACCTTTTTTTTTTTTTTTCAGAAATCAGAATGCCCATTGGTTTCTAGCTCACGATAAAAGTTGTGAAGTAGTCTTACTAACATGAATATATAGTTGCATTACCAAATTCCTAAAACTCAAGTTTCATATTCATGCATACTACTGTTTTAATCAGAAAAATATATATCTCATATAGAATTTATCCCATATATGTAATATAATTTACGTATTCAGACTAAAGAAACATGCTTACAATCTATTTACTACGATTAACGATGTCTACTTCATTGATCTCATAAAAAAATTGAAACAAAAAGAAAACAAGAAAAAAGATTGAATCCAAGTGTCAGTACCTAATGCCCAGATTTAGTTCAGCATCAAATTTCAAAGGGTGCAACTGTAGTTGATGCATGCTGGCAAATAAAATATTCCTCTATGACAGTTCATATATGGGTCCTCATATTTAAGATGATTGTAGTTCAATTAATCAACTACACATTTTAGATCACTAGTACTAGACCTAATTTTGGCTTCTAATTGCTTTGGTTCGACTAGTTCATACAAAATTCATGATATCTAAGAAGAATGCAATGTGCATATATAAAAAGGATATAATGTAAAATGTGTCCTTGTTGGTTTCAATTTTTTTGGTTGAGATTTAATATTGCCTCGATCATCCATGACCTAGTGTTTTAGCTGAAGTTAGAGCGCAATTTTGATTGTTATTTTTTTATTTTAGTAGAAAAAAAGTAAATAATTTGTTCCCAATCAACACAATTAATTAGTGTGCGGGTGTGCTACATAGGTTTTTTTTTAAGAAAACCTAAGCATACCTGATTTAAGAAAAAAAAGTGGGAAAACAAGCTGGGAATTCAGGGAAATTTTGCAAGATATATCTGGATATCAACATAATGAAGTCCATAGGCATAGATGATCTTATACAAGTAGTTCTTAGCATATTTCAAGTTTAAGTTATTAAACATTACTGGGCGGTGATAATGATAATGTTGCTGCTAAATACATTTGAAGTTAATCCAATAAGGTCCATGGCATTATAGTGTAGTGACATCTTATAGTGTGATAAAGCTTAGGGACAATTAGGCCCTGGGTTCGGTTTTCACAAGGGGGATTTTCCTAGATTTTTCAGGTTTCCTCCTGAATTAGTTAGCCTAGTAGAGATGGATATGATCAGGTGATTTCGCTGGTGGTACGGTGATACTTTAGTGGTTTATCAGTGATCCAAATTTGCCGTTCAAAAAAAAAAGGAAAAAATAACAAAAAGTTAAACCAATAAGATATGTAAGTCCATTATGAAGTTGAATGTACGTACGTGTGTCGAAATTTCATCATCAAATCTCGAGCAGCTTACGGATTTCTTACTCGTTTTGAAAATGCATGTTATGGGCACATTAATGATAACGGCACAATAGTAAGATTCAGTAATCCAAACTATTACGTATTAGGATAATAATCCATACTAACCATCCCACCAATGGTTCACCTCGCTTTCACTTTTATTACTAAGGGTGATCTCACCTTAACTGAAAAGTAACCGGTGTGTCCCTAACTTCCTTACATTGTGTTTCAAAACAATTACAACATCCTGGTTGAGGTTAAAAAAATCAGTCAATTGTTCATTAGGGGTAAACAACGTTACTTTTCCGTTAGTGTATGGTTGACTTTGACTTGAGATATTATCTGCAAATAGGTCATAGTTTGTATTTTAAAAACCTAATTTGTCGTTAAACATTAAGGAATTGATATAGCTACAAATGTCCATAAGAACAACAAAATCTGTTATGTTAATAGAAAAATTAGTCCAATCTGCACCTCTCTTCATCTAGGGCGATTAACATCCTAAAGATAATAAAGATATTTCTTAGAAGTTCACATCATAAGTGTTATATATATATATATATATATATATATATATATATATATATATATATATATATATATATATATATATATAAGATAGATTGATTTCATGAATTGTTACAAACACTCGAAGGCATAAATGACAACAATCCAATAGATTAATCGATTAATCTAACAGCACGCGATAACTATGGACTTACAATCCTTCCAGTATCCTTCGGTATTTGATCAAATATATTGCACTGATCACTGGATCTGGCTGCTGGCAAACAAGATCATAACATCCTGTATGATTTAATCCTGCCATTTTTTATAAACCAATTAAAACAAAAAAAATATTAATATTTTTAGTAATGATCTCTTGGGGATCTAGATCAATGGATCATGTACAGCTGTACATTTAACAGGTACTGTTCTCAAACTGTGAGTTTGAAAGCTTTTGTTCAGTCAACAATTCCCCTATACGGACTTCATGATTAATTTGTGATTGAATCTGATCCCACAGCTTGATTCAAGATCATAGCAGTAGTTATGGTCATCAAGAACATTCTTTATATTGTTGTTGAGCTTTTTAATCCGTAATTTTTCGCTTGTTCGTGCGCGAGCTCTTGATCTTGCCTCTGCCCTTTTCTGGTTTCTAGCTGCAATATTCACAGATTTCTGTTTATGTGTTGTTTTTTTCTTTTGTTCACCATTAACACACTTACCTACTGGCTTCTTCTCCATGAAAACTTCTTCACATTTATCAGAAAGAGCTGAAGATGAAGTGTGCTTCATTTCTTCAACCAAATCTTTTATTGCAGCTTTGGATTTTGTAAAAAGCCAATCTAGGGTTTTGCTTGCTTTATCAAACCCTAGCAAATCTTGAAGCCCAAAAAACTTTTTTGAAATGCTAATGGACAATCTCACCCTCCGATCTCTAGGACCACGAGCTGTGAAGATCTTACTATGCCGATTTTTCTTTGAAGCTGCAACTCTCTCTTTAGAGAGAGAACACTCCGCACCCGAAAGGTGGTTCTGATGATTAGAAACTTTAACAGGTGGAAGAGGTAGAGCATTATCAAAAGAATAATACTCTCCAGAGACAAATGGGTGGTGGTTGAAGTAAACACAATATTTTTCTTGACCAAAAAAGATACCAGAAGGAGGAGGGAGGAGGCCATGGTTTGATGAAGGAAGAGGGTTTGAAGAATTAAACATTTTCATAAACAAAGTTGAACTCACAAAAATTTCCAACTTTTTGATTAAATATTCGTCAACCTATAGATGAAAGCCACCCCTTTCTTCCAAATGAATTAATCTGTATTTAGCATCTTCTTTAGAGACAGAAATCTTGATGTTTATGTGCAAAGAATCTTCATTCTTTAACTAGGGCAATACATGTTCATCTTTTAGGGCATAATAAAGTAAAATACTGTCACTTCCTAAAAAGAACACTTTGATGTATAATAGTCTCATTTCTTTTAAAAAGTGAAGAAATTATAATGAAAGAAACAACCAAAAAACGTCAGTTCTTGATGGGGAAACCAGGAAATCTAATAAGATAGCATCAGTTATTTTTCCCTCTTTTCCTGCCCACTGGTCAAAGCCATATGTTTATGGCATTATGCCTATGAATAAAAAAATAGTATTATGCATGTGTCATATGGCATATTCAAATTTTATTTATTTATGATAAATTCTTTATCCTTAAGTGTTTATAGTATTATGCATGTGTTGCATAGTGTACTAAAGATCTGAAATGATAACATTGTTCCAAAACTTTCTATATTGACCCGTAATCCGTCCATCATTGGAAGGTACCCTAACCAAGTCGCTATTATTAACCGGCACGTTGCATGTTTTGGCTAGACAAAAGGTAGCAACATACTAATATATCACGAGGTAACCTGATTTTGAGTAACAAAGCCATATGACCAACAAATACTCCTCTAACTATGCATTTAATGTTCACCACAAATCCTACAATTGAAAGTTTGTCACGGAGTGTATTGTCTATAGTTTGTCAGTGAAATCCCTGGAGAACCAGATATGGATAAAGACTTACATCAGAAGATTTTATAGACATTCACATCACTCACAACATGTTCATTGGCGAAAAGTTCACCAAGGAATATGTCACTGATAGATCACAAGGAGTGCATAAATCTTATAAATTGTAGCTTTAAAGCTTGCATAAAAGACTTGCAAACTTTGCAAGTTAACAAAGTTCTTCTCACTTGGTTTATGTAGTAGCAAATATTGTTATTATCATTGAAAAATAAGTAGTAACTAATATTGTTATAACAAAATGAAAACAAATATGTAAACTATGAAATAGAAGCTACATACACAAATTGATTCAAAAAAAGATCTTCAGTAGGTAGAGTCAGCTTTGTTCCTCAACAAGGTCTTCTTGAACAAAGTACGGAGTTGCTTTGTCTGGAAAAAAAAGGTATAGAACACCAATTTAGCACTCCCTACATGCCACAATAAAATGGTGTAGTTAAGAGGAAAAATAAAACATTAACAGAAGCTGCAAGGACTATGTTGCTTGATTCTAAGTTTCCAGTCATCTTTTGGGCTAAGGTTGTGAATACAGCTTTCCATGTGTAAAACCGAGTGTGATAGTCAAATGTCATAATAAAACATTTTATGAAATGTTACATAATCGAAAATTGAACCTAGAGGGTTTTGATCCTTTTGGTACCCAGTGCACTTTGTAAAAACAAAGAATTTGCCTAAGTATGGTGTAAAAGTCGATGAGGGTTTCTTTCTTGGTTATCTAACTTGTTCATCAAACAAACGAGTTTATAATTTGGAGATAAATCGGGTTGAAGTGGTGTATAATATAACCATCATTATTTATAAACCACCAAAATCCTACATGGGACCAAGTTGGGGTTTCGATTATTAGGTTGTTTTCATATTGTTTTGAATTGTCTACAGGTGAAAAGGAGTTGGTTTAAAAAAGTGTGGATATTCATGAAGATGTTGATGCAACATTAAGAATCAAGTCCTTAAGAGTCGGTTGATGATTGTATATCAACCACAGAAGTGCTAAAGAATCAAACGCCTCCGAAGTTAAAGATACTTCAAAGAAGGAGAATGTTTGTTGAATCATCAATTGATGCTGAATTGAAAATCTTTTAGCTAAATGTAAAGTATTTGAGCTTGTTACCGAACTATGAGGTTCATACTTTGAAAGAACTTGATTTCATAAACAGAGACAAAGTTGCTTATGCTTTTAGAGTTGAGCGAATATTGAAAGAAGAAGATGGGAGTTTGAAATGGAATCATATAAAACCTCGAGTTGGTAGAAGGGTTAAGGATCTGTCGAGAAAGAATCCATTGACCAGTGAATGTCCTTACAAGATAGATTATAAACCAACAAGGTATGTGAAGAATATTTCACTATAAAAATACTCATTGGGTATCTTGATGGATATGAAGTGTGGGTGTGTAGACAACATAACTGGTGAAGTTGTGATTGCATGAGAAAATCTTACTAATGAGATTATCTGTGTGTATGATCTGATCAATCTGATAAACTTCTCTATGGATGATCTAAAGAAGCTAAAAAGGTTCAATTCTCAGTTCCATAAAGACCGGAGATTGCAAAGTTTGTTGTACATACGGGTTGTGGAGTTATATGTAAAGAAAAAAGTTTGTGCTCGAAGCTTATTACAAATAAACTAGGTTAATTGAGACTGAAGACACCTATAATCAATTGTCAAGGGCAATCAATTGGTGCACTCCTGGCTAAGAAGGCTTGGTAAATAGACGTCGATTGATTTGGTAAGTTTCGGTGTAATGTGTTTTGTAAATCCTTTAAGTGCAGGCGCAGTTAGCCTACATGCGATGTTTGCCAGTTGGCTATGTAAGCACAACTGTGCTAGGTCATAGTTGGCCCACTTAGACGGGATGTGTGTATATATATAAGTGTTGGGTCATTTTGTTTAAGTTTTTTAGAGTTCTATTCTAAGAGTGATTAAATACATATATATATGTAACTAATATGTAATCACGTGTTGAGTACAACAGAAAGGAGAAACTTATTTACATGGTTGTTGTTGGTTCATTCTACGTATGTGTATTGGATTCCGCATTTTATACATTCGTGTGATTCAAAGTATTCGATCCTTGTATGTTATCTTAGGGACCTACAAAGCATATTTAAGAAACCAAGTTGTAGATTTTTTGATAGGGGCACAAAACAGAGGATGGTCACCAATCCTCATATACGCAAGGTCCATAACCATATCATGTAAAAGTTCAACTTTTCATTTGGACTTTTAAAGAATGGTTACACCAAATAAATCCAAACATTAGTGATCTTATATTGGATAAATCCAAAGATTAAGTACGTCAAAATCAAAATTGCATGCCCTTCTATGTATACATTTCTCAATTGTCGTTTTCTTTATCTTTAGGTCAATCTCAGGGTAGCCGACTCAAATGAACATTAGAAAGCTTAAACACGCAAATCAAGTCATTGTGCTTGAAAGAATTAAGGATTTTTTTACAAATAGTTACAAATTCCATGATCAAACACATGATTAGATACCTTTCAAGTAATAATGGTGTGTGAGTGAGAGAGTGGGGCTTCTTACAGTGAATGTGATTCCAACTACAATGAGTTGTTTGATGAGGTTTTGAAGGCAAAATATTACGAAGTTAAGGTGTTATGGTGTTAAGCTCTATAGGCTTAAAGTTTACCTAGATTATGGCTTGATTGATATCAAATTCAACTCTAGGGTAAGAACTAAAAGCATGTTCATTGTAACATTACAAACATCACAAATGTGTTATACATTATATTATTCAATGATAAAGGATTTAAAAGTTGGTGAAATTTTGTCAAGACCAAATATGAGTTGTTTATTTATATAATGATAAATATGCTCAATATGAGTTGTTTATTTATATAATGATAAATGATAAATATGCCCAAATATAAGTTGTTTATTTATATAAAGATAAATATTATGCATTTAAGTTGAATGCCACCCAAAGATGTTTATATAGTCATATATTTTTCTTTTATTTCTAAAATCAACAAAAAAAACAGCTTAACAAAAAGTAGGCAAAAAGCCCCATGCCGATGGGTATGTCAACCATAAAGGTTTCGTCAGTATGCGCAAAACACAATTTTGCACAATTGTCAAAAAAAGAAAAAAAGAAAAAAAAGAACCATGGTCAATGCTACAACCATCCAAGAGTAACAAAAAAGTTATAGATGCTGCAACAAAATTGCAAGTACAAACAATTAATAAATGCATTGACAAAACACACCAACAAAAACCTAATAAAAACCCTTGAGTTAGGCGTAACAAAGATATGGAATGGTGTTGTTGAGCGCTCACAAATAACACAAAAGATAAAAAAACAGATGTGTAGTATGCCCATAGTTACAAAGTACCATGTCCACATCGCCAAGAATACATATAAAATAGAAAACCTCTATAAAACAGAAATGTATCATAGACGGTCTTATCCATTGCAAATTTTGTTGTTGAAGTTGGTTACTGACGAAAATGCTACTTCATTGGAAATAAGGACGTGGGTATCTAACTTCTAAAAGGTTTTCGATGTAGGATACCAACAATTGACCACGGCCAGAAGTAGCGACAAAGTATCAATAACTCTTTATGAGCATCACATTTAACCATTTTTTGACATATTAAGATATTACTGACTGATATTTACCTAATGAAAACTAATGGATTATAACGGACGTTTTCTTTGAAAAGTTAACGACGATATTTGCCTCGGTAATTTGTCATTGAGTTTCACTTTTATGTAAAAAAGATACTAAAAAATTAAATTTCCTGATAATTAAAAATAATTAATAAATTTTGGACATTAAAAATTATAAAACCACAATAAATAAATATTAAAAAAGAAAAAACATACCGTAAAACCAAGGATAAATCAATTAGGACAGAACTTTAATTAAAATGTCTAACCAAAGTAAAATTCTAATTCAGTAGAGAGAGGGTCGTTAGAAACGTTGCAGATGTCAGTGTTGATTGTTGATGCAACAAGTCCTACTTCTATGTCTCGTGCTTGTTCTCGTGGCTGCACCTTCGCATCCAATGCTCGTTCCCATTCCAACATTTCGGATTCAAAAGGTAATATATCCATTAATCTAAAGGAGTTGTAACTAAAATGTAATCAGGTTAATAAGTTATAATAAATGAATTAAACGAGGCATTAATATGTTACAGTTGACCATATAAATATATAATTATTGTTATTATTAGTAGTAGTATACTTTAAACGAGTTGAGAGTAGACATAATTAATCAAACAGGCCTTATAAAATATGCCTTATTTTTTGTTAATCCCAAAATATTGGGTTTTCTTTTCTTCTTTTTTTTTTACAAAATAGATTTTATTAATATGAATTTTATAAGACACTAAAAATAAGTTTATTCAATTCTCAAATCTAATGTTTTGATACAATTTAAAAAAAAATAGAGTAAATTACACTTTGTGTCCATTATCTATTATCAAATTTATGAAGCATGCTCTTTAAAAAAATAATTACATATTATGTCTATATTCGTGAGTTTTCTAATCATCTAAACCCAATTAGTTTACTTTACTTACTTATCTTAGATCGAGGTAAGGGTAATATTGTCCTTTCACATATCGTTAAGGACACAAGGTGTAATATACTCAATTAATTACCATTAACTCATTATATTAAATTTTTTCTTCTTTTAGTTAATACGAAAAATAAAAAAAAACTGAAAGTTTAATTATTTATTATTATATATATGTTATTTATATAAATTTGAATATACACTTATAAAAACTAAGTCGTATTCAGTTTATAAAAATATTCATAAAACATGACTAAAAATTTCTTACTCTTCTTAAAAATCTATGGAGGTACGAACATAAAGTAGGATGCTCACCTCTCTATGTTTATGTATCATTTTGTTTTATTTTCTAAATAACCGGCGCATACTAATATAAATACACGTTGGTTTTATTAGATAGTTTTTTTAAGGAAGAAATGCAAATACCTCCTTCTATTTAACTAAAAAAACAATTACATGTATCTCCTTCTTTAATTATATTTCACACAATTCCAAAATTACCCTTTCAAAATTTTCAAAACCCTATAAAAATCACTGCAGGAGATTCGATATAAAAACCACGCAGCGAAGGGGAGATGACTTTTCGGTTTCAGGCGGTCCCGCGTTGGTTACAGTCGGCGTCGGGAGGGCATCGAGTTGGCATTCAAGTTGGAGATTGTGACTCCATCTCAGCAGCATCGATTGTGAAAGATTAGTTCGCCATTAGTTTTGATTTGTGTGTTAAAAAACTAATTATAGAATGAATTCCTACGGACCTACTAAGGGATTTGACCAAAGCGAATTTAGTAGCAGCACTCTTCATTAAATTCTCAAATTCCCATCTGTTTCCTAGTGGTATCTAAACTAAATCCCCTTTGGTTTTTTTGATTGATTGGTTTCGATTTGAAAATTTGATAAATCTTTAACTGCCTCCTACCATTTTGGTAGAATACTAAAAAAAATGTTGTGATTCTGTCAGTGGCTATGGTAATTCTGACCGTGGGAAATGAATTGCTTATTAAACTACTAGGATAGTAATCCGTGTATTATATGGGTTGAATAATAAAAATGATAAAATTAATAAATTGTAACATAGGTTGAATGGTTAAAACTTGGTATAACTTGTAACTTTTTTCTTGAATATGTAGTAATGATCATATAAGAGTGGATTACATGTTTGAAAATCGTTATTAAACCTTAAGAACATACCAATAACAAACATAAATTCAAATTACCAAAAATCATGCTAATAATAAACACAAATTTAAAATAAATTTAAATTATCAAAAGTTATACCAATAACAACACAAATTCAAAATTACCAAATCATCTTTCTAATTATGTTAACATTTATTATTAGCAAAATTTAATATATTTATATTCTTTAAAGCACATCATCTTTCTGGTGCCATTCTGATAAAAAGTATATTTATATTCTTTAAGGGATAATCACGAAACTAGTCTAGGAATTATCAACTTTTTCAAAATAACCATCTGACACGGCTCTACGAGTCGTTTCAGCTTAAAAAAATCCTTTCAAGTCAACCAACCTATGATTGCCACGTGTCCCGTTGAGCCGTTTCAGTGTGGCTTAAGCCTTTTCAGTGTGGCTTAAGCCTTTCAGTGTGGCTTAAGCCCTTTCAACCATAGACTTAAGCAGTTTCAGTGTGGCTTAAGCCCTTTCAGTGTGACTTGAGATCTTTCAGTGTAGCGGCTTTGCTTGGCTTAAGATCTTAAGATCTTTCAACACGGCTTGAGATCTTTCAACATAGTTTAAATATACATGAATAATTAAAAATATAAACTAATAATTTAAAAAAAATCTCAATAAAATGTGAGAACTTGAAAATCTCAATTAAAAAAATCTGAAAGTTTTAACTTGAAAATAAAAAATATTTAACTTGAAAATAAAAAATTACTAGGTTAGAAGCCCGTGTATTACACGAGTTAAATAAATGTAATTTTTTATACTAAATAATAAAAATATAACTTTAAAAACCTCGTTTATTTTCAGTGTGGCTTGAGATCTTTCAGTGTAGTGGCTCGGCTTGGCTTAAGATCTTTCACGGCTTGAGAACTTTCAACACGGCTTGATATCTTTCAACATATTTTAAATATAAACGAAAAATTAAAAACATAAACGAATAATTAAAAAAAATCTCAAGGTGAGAACTTGAAAATCTCAACTAAAAAATCTGAAAGTTTTAATTTGAAAATAAACGAGGTTTTTAAAGTTATAATTTTATTATCTAGTATAAAAATTACTATTTATTTAACCCGTGTAATACACGGGCTTCTAACCTAGTAATTTTTTATTTTCAAGTTAAATATTTTTTAATTTCAAGTTAAAACTTTCAGATTTTTTTAAATGAGATTTTTAAGTTCTCACATTTTATTGAGATTTTTTTAAATTATTCGTTCATATTTTTAATTATTCGTGTATATTTAAACTATGTTGAAAGATCTCAAGCCGTGTTGAAAGATCTTAAGCCAAGCTAAGCCACTACACTGAAAGATCTCAAGCCACACTGAAAAGGCTTAAGCTACACTGAAAGGGCTTAAGCCACACTGAAACGGCTTAAGTCTATGGTTGAAAGGGCTTAAGCCACACTGAAAGGGCTTAAGCCACACTCAAACGGCTTAAGCCACACTGAAACGGCTCAACAGGACACGTGGCAATCATGAGTTGGTTGCTTGAAAGAATTTTTTTAAGCCGTTTCAGCAGCTGAAACGGTTCGTAAAGCCGTGTCAATGACGATTTTGAAAAAATTGACCATTCCTTAGGCTATTTTTGTGATTATCGCATTCTTAAAGCACATCATCTTTCTGGTGGCATTCTGATAAAAAGGGACCAACTTAGGTAGAGGTTGTAAAACCAAAAGTTATATGCAGAACTACTATTAATGTGAAATCTGATAGAACTTCAAATCTTTTATACAGAAATGATCATTCAAAAGCAGGTGATTTACCCAAAAATAATGAAAACTATTTAGCAAAATATAAAATAACAAAAAAAAAGTTTGATAAAAATACCAAAAAAAAACTAGTTAAAATAGGTAAATATGAAAACTTTGAGAAATTGTAAAATTATATATAACACACATAAGGATAAAATAGTCATCTTATAATTTATTATGAATAACTCATAATTGGTAATTTTTTAATTTTATTTATTAAATAAGAGGATATATGTAATTTTATTTGGGTCGGGTAAATATGCAATAAAGAAGAATTAGAGAGGGAATATGCAATTGACCCCTTTTTTTAAACTTCCTAACAGACAGCTTAACTCTTTTTTATTATGTTTAATAATTGGAATAATGGATTTTAATATTCTAAGTCGTTGGCCGGCAACGATTCCAATTTAAAAAATAACCATTGGTGGTCCCACCTTTTCATATATTGTAAACCAATAGACCCTTACAAAACCGAAAAAGAAAGAACAAAAAGAAATTAAGATTCTTTAATAAAAGTCCATTATTTTACAATATGTGAAAATATGAGACCACTACTAATTATTTTTTAAGTTAGAACCAACAGCTAATAGTTTAAATTATTAAAATTCATTATATTAAGTGTTTAAATTTTCTTTTCTTTATCTTTCCTTTAAACTTAATGACTATTTCATATCATTAGTTTGAATCTTGTTAAGATGGATCGACTGTTTCAAATCTAAATACTCAAAAATCACTTAAAACTTGAAATTTGTTGGGAGCAAAGTTTTTTTCTTTTTAACTAGATTTCCATATATAATATATATTTAGATCTGTTGTCTTTGTCGTTGTAGCATATATTAAAGAATTATATAAAACATATTAGGTTAGCCATTTACATGTTGCAAGTAGGAAATGACTAAGACTTACAATACTAACATTTAATAGTAACAACTAATAATTAAGACTTAAACCACTAATAACATCAATAAGAAGAAAGACGAATGGTAAAACTAAGAAGATAAGTACTGATATCGGGATAATTAGTGATATACCGAACCACAACTGAAAACCGAACTGTTAACCTAAAAATTAACCAAAATTCACCATCCAAATCGAACGGTTATGGTTATGGTTAAGGTATCTTCATTAACCGAACTGAACCGAACCTTGTTTTTTATATTTATTTGTGATTCTATTTTATATTTACGATTGAAATTAAATGTTTTGCAAGCATTAGAAGTTATTTTTTTTTTATCATTTTCCTCTTAGTTTCTTGTCTCTATTTAATTGTATCCCATTTTTTCTTTATTACGTTAGCAAACTAAATATCTATGTCCAAAATATGGTTATGATAATTACTTATGAACTAAGTAATTCATTTTTCAGTAGTATATGCTCTGTAAGCTAAAGTAGCTCGCATAAAAGATAATAAGGTTTTATTTATTGAAACATCAATAAACTATATACAAGAATACAACCATATTTTTATCTAAAAACACCAAAAAAATATATCAGTTGTAACACCTCGTAAAATTCACGTCCGGTAATATACCGACACGTGTACGTACCCTCGGATGATGCCACAAATGAGTTTAACGCTCAACTAGCTCAAACGTGTCAAAATCACAAAATTTTCATATACTGGGCCGTAAGCTACGGTCCCGAACCGTAAGTTACGGTTCGCATTGCTTACCAAAAATCTAAAGCTAACTGTAACTTACGGTAAACGACCGTAAGTTACGGTCTAGTCTTGCTGAATTGATTTTATACTAACCGTAAGCTACGGTCTAGTGACCATAGCCTACGGCGAGCTTCTGAAATCCTTGTTTTTCATTATTTCAACTTTCAACAAATGACCCGGAGGCCCCTAGACTTCATTATTTTCGTATTTCTTGCTTAATCAAGCCACCTTTCGATCCGGACAACTCTCGGTTGAGGTGATATCTTTTGATTCACCAACCTTAAGTGTTCCACATGATCACCGAACCTTTAACTTTACTAATTTAGGTAATTTGACCTATAAAACCATAAGAACTCATATTTATCAAATCCTAAGCTAGTAACCACTTATAAGTCACTAAGCACATAGTATAACACATATTAATGTCTGGTTATTCATACTCTTCTTCAATACATCACGTGTTGAACGAAAAGAACTAGTTGTGTCATTATTTCATTGAATATAAGTCAAGGGACAATTCATGACATTTAATAAAACTATATTTGAGGGACTAAAAGTGTCAAAATTCCAAATTTCTACCAAGATGCCACCTATCCTACAAATTGCCACTCTCTTGCAGCTTTTGACACCTATCTAGCCACTTGTAATAATCCTACAACACCTCTAATGCCACACCCCGATAAATCCATCACATCATAGCTGGGCGTGAACTAAACTGGTATCTTCATTGCACAGCGGAAGTAAAGTGAGTGCTAAGACTTCTAATAAGTGAACGCCCACTAAGTACTCGAATTCCCATGGGTTCCACTATTCCAACCGTGCCATAAGTTGTAATCGTAACCTGAGAAAGAACATGCGAAAAATCAAAATAAAGTTGGCGAGTTCATAGTTTGTTTATCTTTGTTTCAAATGAATCATAAAACATTTGAACACTTTTGCATTCGAAAACCGGTTTGTGGGATCATAGTATCCTAAAGCATTTGAAATGTCATATCTGTATAACAGTATTGAAATGTTTTTCTGTGTTTTTTGCAAATCCATGCATGTAACTGTTATATTTGTAAACCGGTGGTAAAATGTTTTCAATCGTATCCGTAAACTGGTAGTGAAATGTTTTCCGTTGTATATGTAAACCGGTATTGAAATGTTTTCCGTTCTATTTGTAAACCGGTATTGAAATGTTTTCCGTTGTATTTGTAAACCGGCATTGAAATGTTTTCCATAGTATTTGTAAACCGGTATTGAAATATTTTCTGTCATATCTGAAAACCGATATTGAAATCGTAGTATGTAGTATGCCTATGGAATCTAAGGATCAGCCAGTGTGTAGCTAATACACTGCCCTATGTGCCATAAGTAAGTAACCAACCTGAGACAACTCTGACATCATTTGGGATCACAAAAGCACTCCTAACCGGTTAACACACCAGGAGTGGAGCGTGTCTCAAACTCAATAGATCTATTACCTTTTGCACCTTGGTTGCTACGTGATTAATGGTTATTATTGTCATCATCCTACTTACACACATCGATCTGTTATCATCTAATCCCATAACTACATACCAGTTGTTGAAAATCTGTGTTATTGGGTCGCCCCCATGTCATTCATGTTATTGGGCCTCGCCCATGTTATCCATGTTATTGGGCCTAGCCCATGTTATCCGTGTTATTGGGCCGCGCCCATGTCATTCATGTTATTGGACCTAGCCCATGTTATTAATAAAATTGGGGTCTCTAGTTGTGACTATGACAATCCCGTCACTAGTCGTAAAACTCATGCATGTTTCGAGAAGCTTTGTATTGCTGTGAAAACCGATAAATTTAACCTAAACCATTCATAAACCGTCGTGTTTGTTGAAATCTTTTGGTAACATGGTTTAGAAATATGTGATTTTTGTTTGTCGAAACATTGTGTGCTTTTGCAAAACTTGCATGTCTTTCCACCCCCGAAAACATTTATAAAAGTATAAAATGGTAAAAAGTGGGGGTTATGAACTCACCTTGATATCCTTGTGCAAAGCTAGCTTAATGTGATTTCCATAGTGTTGTCTCCACAACTTGACTTGCTAGCATGCAATCTAAGGCATTCCTAAAACGGAATAACTTATAAGTTTCTAGATATAACGTAGCTAAACTACGTGTCTCCGAGCTCTACCGAATCGTTAACCATACGATTCTATTAAACTGTTATTGACTTGACTCGGAATAACCAATCTATGGTTTTCTTGGAAACAGCTAGTTTTCGAGCGATTTGAAATATATGTTTACATATAAACATAAATATATTTCATGAAATCGTATTAGTGGCCTCGAATAGAAGGCGTAGTTACATAGTAGTACGACTCTTCGTAGTTTTCATATCCGTACAATATTCTTGCATATCGTTCATGATTAATAAATAATTATATAGTCGTACGCTTGTTATAATCTCACGGTATTGGGTCGTACTTCATTTAAGCGTTTGAATCGAATATTCCGAGTATATTATTGTTATAAAAACATTCATAAGTTTCCGAGTCGTCGACGTTTGAAAACTACTTTTCGAATTTCAACTTTGAATTAAATACAAATAACTATCCTTGTTTTATAATGGATAGCCGAATCTTGTTATCTTGTAATTACGCTCGTTGTAAAGTTATCGGCTTATTTTTATAAGTTACAATAGTGTCGTCAAAATAAATATATATTAATATTTATTTTATAACAATCGCTTGAATCGGATGTTTTATCTTTGAAATACAACGCGTTTCGTATTACGTATTTTCCTAAAAACAAGCAGAGTTCCCTCTGTTTTTGTCAAAACGCAATTTATCAATGTACACAACCAATATATATAACTTCTCGTCGTGATCGAATATAATGTTTCACCAAATATAAATCCAATTTATATTATAATAATGTCGGTTCGGTTTTAACTAGTAATTTCTACGCGAATATTGCACGTTGGTTCGACTATATATTTTTAAATTTTTGGCGATAAGTAATCGTTAACGGGTCGGTTTTGAGCTTGGTTCCACGACATATGTTATTAATATTTATAAACTAATATAAATAAATTCCGCATCGTAATTAATTTTTACCGAGTCTTAGTTGACCCATTGACCCGGCAGTTGACCGTGTTTGACCAGTTGACTCGCGTTAACCATGTTTGGCCGAGTTATTGGTGTTGACCGAGTCGAACCGAACCCCGAACCGAACCAAAATCTGAACCAAGGTGGTTTGTTGACTGTTTGACCATCCGTGACTGCGTTGACCGAACTCGAACCGAGACCTGTACCAAAACTGAACCGAGATGAACCCAAATAAGCCAAATCTTGAATCGAACCCAAACCCCAAACCTGAACTGAAGATGAACCATAACTGAACTGAGTCGAGACCGAGTGAATTGAACCCGAAAAGTGACCAAAATAATCCACACGCCACTGCCGCCGGTCGAGATCCCCTCCACCGCTGTCGCACCACCGTGCCGTCACCGGTGACGCAGCGAAGCCTCGTCGCTGAGACGCGGCGGCTGCCACTGATGTCGAATCCCCCACCACCACCGTCTCTCTATCTCGTCTCTCTCTCTCCCCGCTGCTCTCTCTCTACCTGCTGCTCTATCTAGTTCTGGTATGTGTGCGGGTGAGTGTGCAAGAGGAAGGGGTTTATGTCGGTTGTGTGGTGTGTGGCCGGTCGGAGATACCGTCGGATTTATGACCGGAATCCAGTGACCGGATAGGGAAAGAGAGCACGGGGTTGTCTTGGTGTGCTAGGGTTTGGTTTGAAGAAATGAAGGGAGAAGAGCGTTTAAATAGGTAGGGTTTTTAAGATGGTTCGGGCCAAGGCCCGTTAACGTGTTCGAGCCCAAAACCTCTTTCTACGGCCCTTTTTCACTTCCGAGTGTCGTATAGTGTTGAATTATATTTATTTGAGTCGAGAGTGCTTAAAATTATATTGGAGGTCGGCTTTTGATGCGTAAATCCGTTGTTTGCGTTAAAATCGCGTAAAATGATTCGGTCATCACTTTTATCTATTTTTCGATCCGGTTTCTACCGTGAGTGTTAAAATTCTAAAACGAAGCCAAATATATCATAATATATTAATATTTAGACGTAAATCTAGTTCGTGGCTTCTGTTTCGTTGTCGGTGCGTTCCGGTTTTCCGCGTAACTTCCGCGTTGTGCTTTGCGATGCCCGATTATCCAAATATATTGCGTAATTATAACCGAATGATAAATACAAGTACAAAATTTGTATTTTTAGGCATTGTCAGTATTTGTTCGGCATCAGTTCTCTTAACGTTCAATTTCGCGTTTAGTGTTCTCGATTATCGCCAAATCGCGAAACGTGAATAAAGTAGACGTTCCTAGGCTCTCCAGGGGCCTGATCGAGTTAATTTACATCTAATTACGCTAATTATGATGGTATTACTGTTCGTTATGCGCTTAATTACAACCGGAAAACGCCGGTTGTCACATCTAACACCTGGCATCATCCTCATACACCCTCTTGCACTATAAATAGACCACCAAGTTCACTTCATTCCTTGCTCATTTCCTTTTCTTCCCTCTATTACGCTCTTGGAAGTTCCTGGTCATCTAGGAGCATCCCTTTGAGTTCTAAATTTCCTCTTGGATCACTTGTAAGTGTTCCATCTCTGCTCTTTTCTTTTATGGGCTTATAATAGCCAAAAGTCAAGCATTTTTGATAAATGCTTTGACTTTCTGTTAAGACGATTATGGTCTAGCCATTGTTCAAGATGAACATGGCTAAGTGATCGTAATTAGGTAGGTATTAATCCCTTAAAAGGGCACCTCCTAAGGATCACGTTTACTAGGTCAATTGATGGGTCAAAGTTTATGTTCTAAAAAGTCAAACGGGTCAGATTTTATAAATGATATAATACGAGTTTATATATGTTATAAATATGTTTTTGACACTTAAACAAGATGGTAATAATTATTAGAACATGTTCGGCTCGTCAATTCCAGTCCTAGGGTCGGTTCGCAACCGAAAGTCACAAAATTTGACTTCTGTTTTGACTGATAATATATCACAAATTAAGTATTTTTCCAAAATGGTTATGATCATAACATCAGAATATATGCAAGTTCCTTTTTACGTCGTATAAATGATCAAAACGCCTTATAAGGCAAGTCTCGTTTTAAAACTTTAAACGGGCATATAAGTTGATATCCTATTGATATTACAACTTATTTAAAGTATAATGGCATATAAAACTTATTCATGGCTCATCCGGTTACCCGATTTATATGCGTACGGTTAAGTATATGTAATTAGTTTACGAAAATTAACCGAAACGGGTTTAACCTTATCATTTAATCTAAAATTCCAGAATGTAATTGTTTACCCATGTCACACAAGTCTTAGTACTTGTTGGGTTTTAACTACATTCTATCCGGTGACCGCTTAATCTAGCAAATTGTACCGTTTTGATCCTTTAAGCTAGTCGGTCCAAGTCTACGACTTAAATAGGACCATTGGCATTTTAATTGGTTAGCTTGTGTCATCATTCCAGACTAGAAGCCTTCCAGTAAATGCTATCTGCACTTATCTATTGATTAAACGGCTGAGTTAAAATAGACGTTGCATTTAAAGTCAAGTTCTAGCTCAGGTAAATAGTTTTAACTTATTTTCCCTATACGGGCTTGGGATATGGTAAATTATTACCGCTTGGTCGGGAATGGGATCAATCAAATGCCGGATTGTTGCTAGTAAATCTGCATATTCCGTTTTGATCAGTTTTGTTTGATAACTTAAACATTGGGGGTTAACGACCGTGTCCTGGATATCGTCGGCTCATTTAAGTTACTAATGGTCACGACCAAAGCACGGGGTGTATGCATAAACCTGACAGATGCGAATGCTAAAATATATTTTACCCATAAGTTAGGGATAACTCCTTCGTGGGTTTATAAGTGGCGTGTCAGTTAATCATGTCTCGGTTTCTATATTGGGCCACATATGTAATGACAAACATGTGAATCCATATACAAGGTTAAAAGCTTAACTTTCCTAAGTTATAAAAGATTCTTATATGCCCTGTGCACTTAAATCAATTTTTAAAATGTTTTCAAAACTAGTGAGTTAACTGTATTTACCAGCGAAAGCTGCTGTATTTTCAAAAGACTAAGTTGTAGGTACAATACCAAATAGGCTGGAAGCTGCTTGGTAGTGATATCAGAGGATCTTGCAAATCCTTAGATCTGCCCAAAAGTCTAATGTTCATCTTTTATTTATTTTACGATTTGCCTGTGGATCTTTAGTTACAAACCGTCTGTATATTATTTTCGAACTTTGGACATTTTGGTTTGTAATAGTATTTTAAACTCCAAGACTTTCGCTGTGCTGTGTTAAATGACTATGATGATATCAACTTACGTCACAATATTCCCCACTCGGGCCCACCGAGATTTGGTTGGAAATTCGGGTGTGATAGGTTGGTTTTAGAGCCAACTTTTGAGAGAATTAAACACTAGCCTTTTGTGTTTAATCTCATACTTACACAATAGCACATTCCTTAGACTTCAGAGTCTAGGACTTGACCTAGGACCATCGGGGCACATCCCTTCGCAACCTCACAACTCAAATTTTATCAAGATTTGGGAGATTCATCTCCTTGGCAACCAGCGAGACATTCTATCTCTCATAAATATGCGCCTCCACGCTCCCAAAACTCTTACCATTCACACCACTCTCACCACTCCAATCATTCACATCACTCTCACCCTTCCCATTCACATTTATAACATGAAGAATTTAACCTAGATCTTTATTTTAAACCACCTCCAGCCGATCAGAATCTGTTGGATCAACCAAATGCTATGGACGAGGATTCCGACCTGAAGATGCCACTATTAGGATCACACGAACACCCCATTGAAATTTCTTGCCATTCTAACTCTTATGCAGGGTCACCTTATCAAGGTCCTAATGAATGGGACCAGTATTGGAGTCAATTTACTTTTATTAACACTCCTTCGTACCACTCTCCAACACCGCCTCCTACACAGGAAGATATCCAAATGAAACCGGTGGAGCAACCTTAGCCACCACTCGAGCCGCCAAGGAGGAAACGTGGAGCACGTATGTCTGTATGCGGGGGACTCCGGTCGGGTTTGTTACCACCATTGCCCAAAACCTACCCTACCATTCCTAAGGACCCACAAATGGATGGAACCTCAAATACTTCACATGTGGTAGAACCAATGCCACCATCTGTGGTTCAACCACCATTGTTGGGTTTTAATAACTCTATCCCTACGTATCAAGATATGTCTGAATATAATCCTTTAACCGGACTACGCCAATAAATTTAGACCATCAGGTGCTATCACATGACCCATATATGCAGGCGGTCATGCATAATGCACTTTACCCATCTCCTTTCTCACCTGCTTATCTACCTACTGGATACCCAAGTTATGGATACCAGTGCTTTGTTGTGCCTAAACCACAACCACAACCTCCGCCACCTGTTGAAGCCGTTAATGAGGCCTTGGAGCGAATGAAAGAAATGCAACAACAGGCTGAGAAGACAGAGAAGAAGACAGATAAGTTCTTCAAGAAACTTTCCAAGTTAGTCAAAGGAAAAAAGGATGAGTGAAATTTATTCTATTTTTATGATTCGTAATTTTTCTTTAGTCCCTACATGGACATTGTTAATTTCTTTAGTCCCTACGTGGATATGTTATTTCTTTAGTCCCTACGTGGACATGTTGTTTCTTTTAGTCCCTACAAGGACAATCAGTTTAATTCATTTCTAGTATTGTAGTTTTCTATTGTTATTTAATGAAATATTTGGAATTATATATATATATTATATATATATATATATATATATATATGTAATCGTTACATCCTTTTCAAGCGACCGTCTTGATTTTTTTAACTCAAAATTTATAATCCGCTATATAATTCCAAAAGATCTTCTTAATGGTTTTGATTAGCTAAATGGCAAAGTCCATATTAATTGGCAAATTATAAAAGATAGTTAAGGATGAATAACCCTTCTATCTTGATAGTTAAGAAAGATTATCCCTCCTATCCAGAGGTGGTGAACTATGTTTAAGCCTCCAAGTCGTTAAGGTCAAATGCGACCATGACTATTACTAAATCAACCATTAAGATAAATCTGTGTTAACATTCAAGCAATGTTAATACTCCTAGCAGTGTGACTTGAGGAACCACACTAGCCGTCTAGGTGATGGACTACATCCTGACCTTATAGCCTATATGATCAAATTTGATCCCAGCTAATATCATCAATGCGATGATAATAATTAAACATCCATTAAGTATGAAGTGCCCATGGCTATAATTAAACATCCATTAGTGATGAAGTGCCTCCGAGCTATAATTAAACATCCATTAGTGATGAAGTGCCTACGGGCTATAATTAAACATTCATTAGTGATGAAGTGCCTACGGGCTATAATTAAAAATCCATTAGTAATGAAGTGCCTACGGGCTATAATTAAACATCCATTAGTAATGAAGTGCCTACGAGCTATGGTTTAACATCCAATAGTGATGAAGTGCCAACGGGCTATGAATTAACATCCATTAGTGATGAAGTGCCTACGGGCTATGATTTAACATCCATTAGTGATGATTTACCTACGAGCAATGCTATATTGTCAATTAAGAGAATGATAGTTGTAACCTTATGGTTCCCTGTCCAAGGTGGTGAGCTATGCTCAAGTCTCATAGTGTGTATGATCAATAAGATCATGACTAATATCATCAGTACGATGATTATCTATCTTAACATTTTGGATAATGTTAATTGATTTGCCTACAAGCCATATTATATTATCAAATATGACAATGATAGTTGTGACTTTATGATCCATTGTCCAATAATATATGGACTACGTCCAAATTTAAAAAGCATTTTTGATGGTCTCTTTAAGACCTAGGCCAATTATACCTAAATATCTCAAAGAATATTCATTTAAAATATTAAGCTTGACAATTGTGATTCTATGTACACTGGTTCAAATAGGCAATGGATTTATGTATCCAAACTTTACACCCTATATGGTTATTAATGCCATGGCTAATGTAAGTTTAATTTAATATTTAGTACCAAAACATCAGAGATGGCTAATTCAGATGAGGCACAAAGTAGTCGCCGCGATAATAATACAAACAATGCTGAAAACATAGCCATCAATGCTGATGATTTCCAAGCTCGCATTGATGCAGTTGTTGGAAAGCCCATGGAAAAACTTAAGGAATCGAGCGCTACTCACTCCAAACCTTTATCTATTCCACCATCATAAGCTCGAAAGGAGAGCTCTGTTCACTCATCGAATGCAAAGACTGGACCAAAGAAACTAGAGTTTCATGATAGTCCCATTCTTCCAAAGACGGATGTACCTATAAATACTTTGTCTCCTGCAAGCCCCAAGACTTTAACGGAGAAAAAGGGGCTATAGAAGCCTTGAGATGGCTCGACGAAATGGAAACTATTGTAGATATAAGTGGCTGTGCTGATAAGGATGTGGTGAAGTTCTTATCCCAATCCTTTAAGGGCGATGCCCTAATATGGTGGAAGGCTATGGTCCAGTCAACAGGAAAAGTACACCTGTACAACTTGGGGTGGACCAAGTTTGCAGACCTTGTCAAGGAAATTTACTGCCCACCTCATGAGGTGGAGAAGATAGAGTCAGATTTTCTGACTCTTACAATGAAAAATCTGGATTGTTTGAAGTATGTTACCGACTTTAATTCCCTATCCAGATTAGTATCTTATTTTCTTTCTCCAGAACACAAACGCATTGCGCGTTTCATAAATGGGTTAGCGCCTGAGATTAAGGGCATGGTAATGGCTGCTCAGCCTACTACTTATAGGTTTGCTGTTGACCTATCTCTCTTTCTCACCTTAGATTTAGTGAGACAAAAGTCAGTCAAGACTCACAATGATGGGAAGAGGAAGAGAGAGAGAGAGGATGATAACACCTATAGATAAAACAAGAAGAATAAGGGGAGATTCGGGTTCAAAAGGAACAAAGATAGGTCGGGCGAGAAGCCGACATGTAAGACTTACAATCGTGTTGGTGCATATTTGTGATAACAGCTTAGAGTTGGTCTTTGGATATCTTGTAATTAGTAAAATGATAAATGGTTAGAGGGTTTAGTTTTTGTAATAGTTAATTAGAAGCATTTGGGCTGAACTAGATACAATATAACACATGGTAGGCGAATTGGGCTTTAAACCCATTAGCAATCCATGTAGGAAACCCTAGCACATGAGCATAACCTATCTCTATATATAGGGAGGTTGTGATTAGGGTTAAGGTTGCTCAGTTAGTTGCTGGTTCTATTGTTCAGTTGCAGAGAGAATTGCTTCAAAGAGTTTAGAGAAAGAGTCTTCAATTCATTGTAAAGGAATTGTGTTCGTGTTCTTGTTCATGTTCGTGTTTTCTAGTGAAATCTGATCTAGGGGATTCCGCACTCTAGATTAGATAGACGATTCTGTCAAGATCCATAAGGACTAGGGGACCTACAATTGGTATCATAGTACTCCGCTCTTGATTATTGCTCGGTTCAGAATCGTGACAGCAGAAAAATTGGATTTTTGGGTGTTTTGGAGGCTGTTTTGGAGTTTTTGACGACTGTTTTAGGGTTTTTGCAGGTATTTTGGATTTTCTGCAGTATTTCGGATTAACAGCCTTGCATTCCGGATTGAAGATTTGTATTCCGGATTAAGAAGCATAGGAATTCGGATTGAAGACTTGAATTTCGGACCAGAATTTGCATTTCGGATCTGGAAAACAGAGCAATTCGGATTAGAAAAGCCATTTCGGATTGAAATTTCGAATCAGAATTGTATTCCGGATTCTATCTTGGATTGGGAACTATTCCGGATTCCATCTCGGATTAGAACTATTCTGGATTCCATTCTCGGATCAGAATAATGAATTCCGGATTTCATCTCGGATCACTATTCCGGATCATCATTTCGGATTGTCAACTCGGATTACTGTTCCGGAATTGCATCTCGGATTGTCAATCAGAGTTACCATTTCGGATTTGGTACTGTTCCGGATTATCAACAAAAAGGTGGAAACTTAATCAGCTGACGTAACCAGAGTTAAACGTTTTTGGACATAGAAATTGATCCACAGACAATTTTGACGAACCGTTTGGACAGTTAGACTCGGTTGATTTTCAGGAAAAAAAGGCACGAAAATCCCAAAAATCATAATCGGACAATATACATCATTAGAATCGTATCGTCGGGACGAGTCTGACGGTATAATTTGGTAACCACCCATTTCGGACAAGTTTTAACGTTTTTAACGAGCCGGTTCGGTAAAAATGTCGAATATGTCAAATCTAAATGAGTTGTTAAGGATGGAGCATGAGGCTGGAACCACAATAAACCTCCAAAGATGCTGAAGGTGGAGAACTATCTTACTTGGAAGGATAGGTTTCAATCCTTTATTGAATATCAGGACACACGGATGTGGATCTGTATTCAAGATGGTTACGCTAACCCAACGCATGATTTTGAGGGAAGACAACGTGTTACTACTTATGTAAACATGTCTGAAGCTGAGAAGAGAATGTATGAGTCGGAGAAGAAAGCTTTAGCTGCTATCAAGATGTCGTTACCTGATGGCATCAAACATACATTCAAGCGTTATACAACATCAAAGGAGATGTGGGATGCCCTGGAGAAGAGGTATGAGGGCAATACAGATGTGAATAAGAACAAGGTGGATCTGCTGAAGAAACAGTTTGATGTGTTCAAAGGAATGAAAAATGAATCTCTTGAAGATATTATCACGAGATATTATCATCTGATGTCAGGAATAGATAATTATGACATAGAGGGATACACGGATATAGAGATAAATGATAAGTTGCTGGATGCTTTACCTGCTAAGTGGGATATCTATACTTTGATGATCAAAGGTGAAGCTGATTATGAAAAGAAAGACTTGGAAGAGGTTGTTGGGAAATTGAGAGCTTATGAGCTCAATATGAAGAAGAAGCAAACGGGTTATGATCAGGTTCAAGATCCGGGGATTTATAAAGGTCTTACACCTTCATCTTCCAACAATGCTTCTAGTGACACGACAACTGCGTTTCTCTCATGTGAGAATGAGCAGATCGTGACAAATTCTGAGGGTGAAGTATATTTTGTTGCTACTTCAGGAGGCTCGTCAGGGGCTAAGAGACAACAATCTAGTAACAGCAGTTCCAAGTCTATGCCCCTGAGTGTCGAAAGTGCTGAGGATCACATGGCATTGCTTGCTTCTTTCATTGCTTCCTACGAGAACTATATTCAGGGAAAAATATCTGATCCTGCTACGTTTGATGAAGATTATGATCAGATCGACCCTAATGACTTAGAGGAGATGGATTTGCAATGGCAGATGGCCATGATCTCTAGAAGGGTGAAGAGATTTATGAACAGAACAGGTAGGAAGTTCGTTGGCAAGAGTGTGGGATTTGATAAGTCGAAAGTGAAGTGTTACAATTGTCACAACTACGGACATTTCGCTAGAGAGTGTCAAATAGCTAAGTCTGAATCTCGTCCTAGTTCATCCTTTCAAGATTCTCTTGGTCATGGTTCAAACAACAGGAATGCGACAAACAACACTGGTTCAAAGTCCCTTATTTCTACTACTAGAGAGGGTTCTTATGATTGGAGTGTTCATCTGGAGAGTGATAACAACGCATCACAGGCGTTTATGGCTGAGATAGCTCCAGTTGTTGATGAAGATGTGAAAGCTGATGCTGAGAAGGAGCAAGAGAAAGTAGCTGAGAAAGATAATGGAGAACAGATGACTACAGAGAAGAAGATGTCTGCTGATTTTGATGCTTTCATGGCTGATGTAAGCAAATCAACAGGCGAGGTATGTTCTAACTCTGGTAGTTCTGTTTGTTTGAAATGTTGTGAACTGCAAAGTGAAGTTGACACATTAGCACAACAAAACCAAAGTCTGGCTAATGAGCTCTTGAACTTAAAATAATCAAACTTTTTCGTAAAACAAAATGAGTCTTTATACTTGAAGAAAATTAAAGGTTATGAAGAAGAAATCAATATTCTAACCTGTAAGCTTAATGAAAAACTTCAAGTTATTGACTTAGCTCATGATACGATGAGTGAGAAAACAAAAGAGGTTTCTGAAAAATGCAAAGAGTTGTCTGAAGCACAACTTAAAATCTATGAGCTTGAAAAGAAATTAAATCAATTCAAAGATTCATCTTTTGTCATGAAACACATGATGAATGGCCTGAAGAAGAGTAACGACAAGACTTGTGTGGGCTTCAAAAGTCTGAATGAAGTTCCACCACCTCTTGGTCACGACTATTCTTTCCTGCCAGATGAAGAAGAGCTTACAGACTTTGTGTCAACTACACCTGGTAGTTCCACATCAGAGGATGGTAATGTGACTGAAAATGCCAAGAAGGATAATAACAGAGACACTGTTTTGAAAACAAAGAATACACACCCTAAGAATCAAAAACAAATTTTTGTTAAAAAGGTTGATTTTGTTAAAGGGAGTGACATGAATGAAGAGGTCCCTGTTACTACCAAAGAGTCTAATGTGCAGTTTCCTAAGAACAAAAACAAAGAAAAATCAGAAGTTAAGCAAAATAAACAAGATCCTTCTAAAGCATCATTATCATCATTACCTGATGAATCTAAGCAAGATGCTTCTGTAAAGAAGTCTTCGGCTAGAAAATCTTGCTTCAAATGTCATGAAAAGGGACATGTAGCTAGTTGTTGTCCTAACAAAAAGAATGAAGCACAGGTAAGTGAGAAACAGAGAGAAAAATCACCAGCAAAAATTGGTGATGGTGAGAAGAAGGTTAACTCACCAAAAATATCTACTACTAAGCAACATAGTGTTGTTGTTGGTGTAGATAAGGCTGAAAAAGGAACTATTTAAAGAAATCAACAAAGATTTCAGCCTGCATCTACATCAGGCAGATATGAGAGTCCTAGAAATAGTTCACCAAGAATGAATAACTTTAATGGTCCATCAAATAATTTTAGAAGTCAAGGTCAATATCAAAATCGATACCAGAATGTTGGTAGTCGAAATTTTTATAACGATGGCTTTAGAAATTATCATCATCAAAATTCATGAACCAAATAATTTTCAAAGGTCGCAAAGTCCAAACATGGTTAGGAAATCTCAGGACCACAGACCTAGTGGAAATCAAAAACCATTTCCATCAACAGGTCTAAGATCCAAGACTCCTGTTAGGAGTGATGGATACTGGATGGATGTTCCTATGATTGATGAATCTGGAAGACCCCCAAGACCATTAAGGCTTGGGTCCCCCAATCTAACTAATTTTGTTGGGTGGTGCAGGAGCTGCTAAGGAGGATTATCAACTTGTGGTATGTTGATAGTGGCTGCTCCAGGCACATGACGGGGGATGCGAGGTTGTTGACTGAGTTTGAGAATATAGATGGTGGTTATGTGAATTTTGCAGGTGCTAAAGGAGGGCACATTACGGGACGAGGAAAAGTAACCAACGGGAAGATCACATTGGACAAAGTGAACTATGTTGAGCAGCTGAAGCACAATCTGATGAGCGTGTCTCAAGTCTGCGACAAGGGTCACTCGGTCCACTTTAGAAAGTCTGAAGCTTTGGTTCTGAAACCTGGTTTGGTGATACCGGATGACTGGATAGTGATGAGAGCGCCAAGGAGAAATGACACTTATGTCATGGACATGGGTGCCAAAGACTCTTCCACTGTGGTGGCGTGTTTACTATCAAAAGCATCTGAGGCTGAGTCATTGTTGTGGCATAGACGCATGGCCCACATCCACTATCGAAAAATGAATTACATTATTAAAAATGATTTAGTGGAAGGGGTGCCAGTGCAGAGGTTTCACGTGGAAGATAAATGTCTTCCATGTCAAAAGGGAAAACAACATAAGAAACCTCACAAGTATAAAACAGTAAATTCCATAGATGCCCCTTATGAATTACTTCATATGGATCTATTTGGTCTAGTGAACGTAAGGAGCATAGGTGGAAAGTACTATTGTTTAGTTGTCATAGATGATTACTCACGATATTCATGGGTTTTCTTTTTAGGTACAAAAGATGAGACAGCAGATATGCTGATAGATCTTTTTACAAAATTGAAAATGTCCATGATGCGTGGATCAAGAGGATAAGGAGTGATAATGGCACAAAGTTTAAGAATCAAGTTCTGGATCTCTATTGTCTTCGCAAGGGAATTGAACATCAATATTCTGCTCCTTATACACCTCAACAGAATGGAGTCGCTGAGAGGAAGAACAGGACGTTGATTGAAGCCTCAAGGACTATGCTATCTGATTCAAAGCTTCCAGTTCTCTTCTGGGGAGAAGCTGTGAACACAGCTTGCTACGTCCTGAACAAAGTTTTGACGGTTAAACGGTTTAACAAAACATGTTACGAATTATTGTTTAACTGAAAACCAAACTTAAAGGCTTTGAACCATTTGGATTACCCTGCACCATTGTGTGAAACAAAGATAAGCAAAAATTCGGTGAGGTAGCCGATGAGGGTTACTTCTAGGCTATATGCCTGGAAAACCGAATAAAAGGGTTTTAGTCTAAAAACTGGTAAAATTGAGATGGTGTTAAACATGGAAATCACTAGTTATTCACCTCAACAATCAACGAGTGGTCCTGCTATATTATATGATTATGAAAGTGTTTTTCAATCATTTAATATTCCTGATGTTTCCAATGCAGATGAGTCTCAAGTGATCCATACTGTGATCAGGGAAGATGGAGAGTGTGACTTCATGCCTAGATCTAGTATATCGATGACAGATGCTCCAGATACTTCTTCCAGTGCAACTCCAGAGGACTCCAGTGATAGTGACTCTGAACCTATTCAGGGGGAGGATTTCACTAATCTGTTTGCTAATGCTAATATTCAGGGGGAGGTTGGATCTAATCTGGGAGATAATCTGGTCGTTGACACCATTAATACCACACGTGTACACAGAGATCATCCAGTTGAAAACATCATTGGTGATCCTGCTGCAGGTGTTCAGACAAGAAGAGGTGTGCTCGAAGTTTCCTATTTGTTTACTTCGATTCAGAAGACTTGGTTGATTCATGAGTGTTTGTATAGCTGCTTTATTGCCCAAGAGGAGCCGAAGAATGTTCATATGGCTCTAAAAGACAATTGCTAGGTTGAAGCTATGCAAGAGGAACTAGCTCAGTTCAAGAAGTTGAAAGTTTAGGAGCTAGTTGATATACCTGAAGGAGATAAAGAAATAGGCACCAAGTGCGTGTTTTAGTGCAAGAAAGATGACCGACGGATCGTAATAAGGAATAAGGCTCAGTTGGTAGTGAAAAGGTTTAATCAGCAAGAAGGGATTGATTATAATGAAGTGTTTGCACCAGTAGCAAGGTTGGAAGCAATTCGCTTGTTCCTAGCTTTTGCCTCATTCAAGGGCTCCAAAGTTTACCAACTAGTTACGGGAAAGTCCAAGAAGTGGTGTATGTCTCACAAGCAGATGGGTTTACTGATCCAGACTATCCAGATCGAGTCTATTGACTTAATAAGGCATTGTATGGATTGCATCAGGCACCTAGGGCTTGGTATGAGACACTGTCAGCACATTTGTTAAAACATCGTTTCGAAAGAGGACAGATTGACAGTACACTTTTCATCAAAAGGAAGAAGGAAGACTTTCTGCTGGTACATGTATACGTAGATGACATCATTTTTGGGTCATCTGATGAGAATATGTGTCAAGATTTCGAGGAGGTAATGAAGAGCAAGTTTGAGATGAGTGCGATGGGTGAGCTATCTTACTTCTTATGTTTACAAGTTGAACAGAAGAAGGATCGGATGTTTATACATCAGATGAAGTATGTGTATGACATTTTGTCTCGTTTCAAGATGGAGGATTGCGCTACTTTCAATACACCTATCTGTGAGAATCACAATCTTGGTCCAGATCATGAGAGTGTAGAGGATGTTGATCCAACTCAATACAGGGCAATGATTGGTTCTCTGATGTACTTGACTGCTTCAAGACCTGACATCATGTTTGCAATATGTCTTTGTGCCAGATATCAAGCGAATCCAAAGGAGTCCCACATGAAAGCGGTGAAGCGGATTCTTCGTTACTTGAAAGGGAAACCTAAACTTGGGTTATGGTATCCAGCTGCTATTGATTTGAAGTTTGTTGCTTTTACTGATTCGGACTTTGGAGGATGCAAATCTACAAGGAAGTCTACCACAGGCGTTTGTCAGTTCTTAGGAGGGAGGCCCGTTTCATGGCAATGTAAAGAGAAGTCTTGCGTGTCTACCTCGACGTGTGAAGCTGAATATATTGCTGCGGGTAGCTGTTCTCTCAGGTTCTCTGGATACAACAACAATTACTGTTTGAATTTCACTCGTACTCCTATTATTATAGACAATAATGCCACTATATCAATCAACAACAATCCCGTAAAACACAGTCGCACAAAACATATTGACATTCGTCATCACTTTATACGGGATTGTGCTGAAAAGAAATTAATTGAACTGCATCGAGTCGACACACTAGATAGCCTGGCAGATCTTTACACAAAAGCATTTGACAGGGCTCATTTTGAACAGTTAGTCGAGCTCAACGGGATGAGGAATCCCGAATAACCATTTTCCATAAAAATAGTTTGTAAATAATTTACTGTTTTTCAAAATCAAAAACATAAAAAAATATAGAGAATCAAAAATGAGTTTTTTGACTGTGTGGAAAAGAAGAAATGATAGTACATCAGCAAGTTAGACTGTCACACTGAAATTAAAAGAAAATTGCTTAAGTGTGATAGCAGCTTCATCATATGTTGTACCAGTAGGAAAAAGGCATGAAATAATCAACATACCTTTGTGATACAAATATAATAAACTGTGTTGAGTGGGTAACATATCAGTGGCGTATGGCTTTATAACCTTAAATCTTGCGTTGATAGATTGCCAAAATCTGAGGTTTTAGGTCTTTATATTGTTATTTCATCCGGGGTATCAAGGTTGTCCTTCAGCTGCATCCAGATATATGCTGACCTAGGCACAACCGGGATATCTTAAAAGAGCTAATATGCCAAATCCCAAAAATTGAAGAAGCTCTCCTAGAGAGTCATTCAAATGTGCAAAATTGCATTATTCGTACCAAAATTTGGTATTTGTCCTAACCCTCATTGGATATTTGGTCTCTTTGCTGTATGGAAGTACTGACGTGATTACCAATTATCGAACGTTGTAAATCAAAAGGATGAATTTCGGTATACTCACCTACTACGATGAATTTTTGTGCATACCTTGATCGTGGGGGTATGTCCTGAAGTGGGACACACTAGTATATCAGTATAAATTATCTAAACAAATCACGAGGTAATGGTACTTGAAAGGTTCATGTATTTTGTTTAAGTGGATAAACAATATTGGTAATCGTCTTGAACTGCTTTTCATGAATATTGTATAAAGAATTATCAAATAGTGTGAAACAGTTTGATGTTGCTGATATGATCTTTTTATCGGTGAATCTCACAAAAATATAGTGTTTATTATTTCGTTATTTACTTGCTTTCAGAAAATATAAAAAGCAAAAAGATTTCATTTTCTTGTAAATTCTTATTGTACGGATATTGGTTGTTCATGGAGGAGTTGTTACCGATAGGGGGAGACGATGTTAGAAGCTGAGTTCAAAATTTTTACGATCTTGCAGGGTCTGTGTGCTTAAAAATTTTGAGTATATGATTTGACTTGAGAAGTGCTAAATCTGTGATACAGTTTGACTATCTCTTGAATAATAAAAATTTGTTTAACTTGTGTTGAAAAATTCTTATGGTTTCTCTAGATGTTTGTTTTATAGTGTACAGATTGTAGGAGTGTGTTGCTGAGACGTTTGGTGAAGAGGAGTTTTGCTTGGATGCATGGTAGAACCTCCTTTCTACATTGCAGACAAAGCTGACGAGTTTGAAGATTGCTATGCAAGGACTAAACTGGAGTTTACTCAAACGCTAACAATTTAGAAGGTTTGGTGATTGGATACATCAGCTTAGGGGGAGTTTGTTGCTGACAGAAGCTGTTAAAGCTGAAGCTATCCAAGGACCAACGTTTTTCAAAGATGTTGAAGATTGCAAGAAGACTAATGACTAAGTTATTTTATGAAGCTATTGTCAAGGGGGAGTTTGTTGGTGCATATTTGTGACAACAGTTTAGATTTAGTCTTTGGATATCTTGTAATTAGTAAAATGATAAACGGTTAGAGGGTTTAGTTTTTGTAATAGTTAATTAGAAGCATTTTGGCTGAACTAGATACAATATAACACATGGTAGGCGAATTGGGCTTTAAACCCATTAGCAGTCCATGTAGGAAACCCTAGCCCATGAGCATAACCTATCTCTATATATGGGGAGGTTGTGATTAGGGTTAAGGTTGCTCAGTTAGTTGCTGGTTCTATTGTTTAGTTGCAGAGAGAATTGCTTCAAAGAGTTTAGAGAAATAGTCTTGAATTGATTGTAAAACAATTGTGTTTGATAATCAATAGAAGACAGTTTAAAGGAATTGTGTTCATGTTCTTGTTCGTGTTCGTGTTTTCTGGAAATCTGATCTACCCACTCTCAAGATTAGATAGACGATTCTGTCAAGATCCATAAGGACTAGGGGACCTACCAATCGCAGGCATTTGAGACAGTGCAATTATGACCCATAGGCTAAACCCTATGGTATCTACAAGAAAAGGGGGCATAAGACCCTAGAATGCAAGGAGCTTAAGGATGCCGTCTGCTACGGATGTAATGAAAAAGGACATATTAAGACTAACTGCCCCAAAAATCCTAAAAGTAACAATGCAAAGCCTGAAGAGGCCAAGAAAGGAAATGCACGGGCCTTTCAGATGAATGCTTGAGAGGCTGTTAATGATAACAACGTCATAACATGTACATTCCTCATCAATGACGTATATGCTAGAGTTCTTTTTGATTCGGGTGCAGATAAGTCATTTGTAGACCATAAGTTTAGCAAACCGTTAAACTTACCCATAAGAACTTTAGACATAACTTATGAGGTAGAACTTGCTGACGGAACCATAGAAACAACATCTTCCATTCTTGATGGATGGTTTATATCCATTAAGAATCATTCTATTCCTATCTCTCTTCTGACAATGAAATTGGCGGGTTTGATGTGGTCTTAGGCATGGATTGGTTAACACCTCGTAAAATTCACGTCCGGTAATATACCGACACATGTACGTACCCTTGGATGATGCCACAAATGAGTTTAACGCTCAACTAGCTCAAACTTGTCAAAATCACAAAATTTTCGTATACCGGGTCGTAAGCTATGGTCCCGAACCGTAAGTTACGGTTCAATATTGCTTACCAAAAATCTAAACCTAACTATAACTTACGATTAAGGACCGTAAGTTACGGTCTAGTCTTGCTGAATTGATTGTATACTAACCGTAAGCTACGGTCTGGTGACCGTAGCCTATGACGAGCTTCTGAAATCCTTGGTTTTCATTATTTCAACTTTCAACAAATGACCCGGAGGCCCCTAGACTTCATTATTTTTGTATTTCTTGCTTAATCAAGCCACCTTTCGATCCGGACAACTCTCGGTTGAGGTGATATCTTTTGATTCACCAGCCTTAAGTGTTCCACATTATCACCGAACCTTTAACTTTACTAATTTAGGTAATTTAAGCTATAAAACCATAAGAACTCATATTTATCGTATCCTAAGCTAGTAACCACTTATAAGTCACTAAGCCCATAGTATAACACATATTAACGTTCGGTTATTCATACTCTTCTTCAATACATCACGTGTTGAACGAAAAGAACTAGTTGTGTCATTATGTCATTCAATATAAGTCAAGGGACAATTCATGACATTTAATAAAACTATATTTGGAGGGACTAAAAGTGTCAAAATTCCAAATTTCAGCCAAGATGCCGCCTATCCTGCAAATTGCCACTCTGTTGCAGCTTTTGACACCTATCTAGCCACTTGTAATAATCCTATAACACCTGGCATCATCCTCATACACCCTCTTACACTATAAATTGACCACCAAGTTCACTTCATTCCTTGCTCATTTCCTTTTCTTCCCTCGATTACACTCTTGGAAGTTCCTGGTCATCTAGGAGCATCCATTTGAGTTCTAAACTTCCTCTTGGATCACTTGTAAGTGTTCCATCTCTGTCTTTTCTTTTATGGGCTTTTAATAGCCAAAAGTCAAGCATTTTCGATGAATACTTTGACTTTCAGTTAAGACCATTATGGTCTAGCCATTGTTCAAGATAAACATGGCTAAGTGATCGTAATTTGGTAGGTATTGATCCCTTAAAAGGGCACCTCCTAAGGATCACGTTTACTAGGTCAATTGATGGGTCAAATTTTATGTTTTAAAAAGTCAAACGGGTCAGATTTTATAAATATTATAATTTAAGTTTATATATGTTATAAATATGTTTTTGACACTTAAAGAAGATGGTAATAATTATTAGAACATGTAAGAACATGTTCAGCTCGTCAATTCCAGTCCCAGGGTCGGTTCGCAACCGAAAGTCACAAAGTTTGACTTCTGCGTTGACTTTTGATTCTGACCCGACTTAGATCAGTGTACTACCGATTTATGGTTGCATTATGATCGTAATATAGTATAGCATAACCCTCTGAGGTTATATTACATGATCATGATCAAAATCTGAGTTTATGCACAAGTTCCGTTAAAATGTCAAACTTTGACTAAAATGCCCTTTCTACATAAAACAAGGTTTTAATTAACAAAGAACTTGCAAATGAATTCCCTACTAATATGTTAATATAATTAACATATTATGATGTTAATATTCTGATCATAAACTAAGTTTTATTATAATATCGTAATTTATGCTATAAAACACTAAAATGCTCTTTCGATGCATAGTCTTATCCTAAACTATAAACCACACTTATGTGTGACATCTTACTGACAATATATCACAAATTAAGTATTTTTCCAAAATGTTTACGATCATAACATCAGAATATATGCAAGTTCCTTTTTACGTCGTATAAATGATCAAAACGCCTTATAAGGCAAGTCTCGTTTTAAAACTTTAAACGGGCATATAAGTTGATATCCTACTGATATTACAACTTATTTAAAGTATAATGGCATATAAAACTTGTTCATGGCTCATCCGGTTACCCGATTTATATGCGTACGGTTAAGTATATGTAACTAGTTTACGAAAATTAACCGAAACGGGTTTAACCTTATCATTTAATCTCAAATTCCAGAATGTTAATTGTTTACCCATGTCACAAAAGTCTTAGTACTTGTTGGGTTTAAACTACATTCTACCCGGTCACCGCTTAATCTAGCAAATTGTACCGTTTTGATCCTTTAAGCTAGTCGGTCCAAGTCTACGATTTATATAGGACCATTGCATTCTAATTGGTTAGTTTATGCCATCATTCCAGACTAGAAACCTTCCAGTAAATGCTATATGCACTTATCTATTGATTAGACGGCTGAGTTAAAATAAACTTTGCATTTAAAATCAAGTGCTAGCTCAGGTAAATACGTTTAACTTATTTTCCCTATACGGGCTTGGGATACGCCGCTTGGTCGGGAATGGGATCAATCGAATGCCGGATTGTGGCTAGTAAATCCGCCTATTCTGTTTTGATCAGTTTTGTTTGATAACTTAAACATTGGGGGTTAAGGACCGTGTCCTGGATATCGTCGGCTCATTTAAGTTACTAATGGTCACGACCAAAGCACGGGGTGTATGCATACACCTGACAGATGCGAATGCTAAAATATATTTTACCCACAAGTTGGGGATAAATCCTTCGTGGGTTTATAAGTGGCGTGTCAGTTAATCATGTCTCGGTTTCTATACTGGGCCCTATATGTATTGAAAAACATGTGAATTTGTATACAAAGTTAAAAGCTTAACTTTCCCAATTTATAAAAGATTTTTATATGCCCTGTGCACTTAAATAAATTTTTGAAATGTTTTCAAAACGAGTCAGTTAACTGTATTTACCAGCGAAAGCTGACGTATTTTCAAAAGACTAAGTTGTAGGTACAATACGAAATAGGTTGGAAGCTGCTTGGTAGTGATATCAGAGGATCTTGCAAATCCATAGATCTGCCCAAAAGTCTATTGTTCATCTTTTGTTTATTTTACGATTCGCCTGTGGATCTTTAGTTACAAAGCGTCTGTATATTATTTTCGAACTTTGGACATTTTGGTTTGTAATAGTATTTTAAACTCCAAGACTTTCCCTGTGCTGTGTTAAATGACTATGATGATATCAACTTACGTCACGGTATTCCCCACTCGGGCCCACCGAGATTTGGTTGGAAATTCGGGTGTGATAGGTTGGTTTTATAGCCAACGTTTGAAAGAAGTAAACACTAGCCTTTTGTGTTTGATCTCAAACTTACACAATAGCACATTACTTAGACTTCCGAGTCTAGGAATTGACCTAGGATTACTCATTTCATTATAAAGTAATTATTATTGTTCTTGACTTGATTTTAATATGATAATGCCGCCTAGTTTTATAGGACAAAGTGGAAGAGGAAAAGGTCCAATGAGGAGAGGACCATCGGGGCGCATCCCTTCGCAACCTCACAACTCAAATTCTTATCAAGATTCGGGAGATTCATCTCCTTGGCAACCAGCGACACATTCTATCTCTCATAAATATTCGCTCCCACACTCCCAAAACTCTTACCATTCACACCACTCTCACCACTCCCATCATTCACATCACTCTCACCATTCCCATTCACATTCATACCATGAAGAATTTAACCCAGATCTTTATTTTAACCCACCTCCATCTGATCAGATGCATTTGGATCAACCAAATGCTATGGACGAGGTTCCGACATGGAGATGCCACCATCAGGATCACACGAACACCCCATTGAAATTTCTAGCGATTCTAACTCTTATGCAGGGTCACCTTATCAAGTTCCTAATGAATTGGACCAGTATTGGAGTCAATTTACTTTTATTAACACTCCTTCGTACCACTCTCCAACACCGCCTCCTGCACAGGAAGACATCCAAATGAAACCGGTGGAGCAACCTTAGCCACCACTCGAGCCGCCAAGGAGGAAACGTGGAGCACGTATGTCGGTATGCGGGGGACAACGGTCAGGTTTGTTACCACCATTGCCCAAAACTTACCCTACCATTCCTGAGGAACCACAAATGGATGGACCCTCAAATACTTCACTTGTGGTTCAACCACCATTGTTGGGTTTTAATAACCTTATCCCTACGTATCCAGATATGTCTGAATATAATCCTTTTAACCCGAATACGCCAATAAATTTAGACTATCAGGCGCTATCACATGACCCATATATGCAAGCGGTCATGCATAATGCACTTTACCCATCTCCTTTCTCACCTGCTTATCTACCTACTGGATACCCAAGTTATGGATACCAGTACCTTGTTGTGCCTAAACCACAACCACAACCTCCGCCACCTGTTGAAGCCGTTAATGAGGCCTTGGAGCGTATGAAAGAAATGTAACAACAGGCTAAGAAGACTGAGAAGAAGACAAATAAGTTCTTCAAGAAACTTTCCAAGTTAGTCAAAGGAAAGAAGCATGAGTGAAATTTTTTCTATTTTTATGATTCGTAATTTTTCTTTAGTCCCTACATGGACATTGTTAATTTCTTTAGTCCCTAAGTGGATATGTTATTTCTTTAGTCCCTAAGTGGATATGTTATTTCTTTAGTCCCTACATTGACAGGTAGTTTCTTTTAGTCCCTACAAGGACAATCAGTTTAATTTATTTCTAGTATTGTAGTTTTCTGTTGTTATTTAATGATATATATATATGTAATCGTTACATCCTCTTCAAGCGACCGGCTTGATTTTTTAACTCAAAATTTATGATCCACTATATAATTCCAAAAGATCTTCTTAGAGGTTTTGATTAGCCAAATGGCAAAATCCATATTAATTGGCAAATTATAAAAGATAGTTAAGGATGAATAGCTCTTCTATCATGATAGTTAAGGAAGATTATCCCTCCTATCCAGAGGTGGTGAACTATGTTCAAGCCTCCAAGTCGTTAAGGTCAAATGCGACCATGACTATTACTAAATCAACCATTAAGATAAATCTGTGTTAACATTCAAGCAATGTTAATACTCCTAGCAGTGTGACTTGAGGAACCACACTAGCCGTCTAGGTGATGGACTACATCCTGACCTTATAGCCTATATGATCAAATTTGATCCCGGCTAATATCGATGATAATAATTAAACATCCATTAATGATGAAGTGCCCACGGCTATAATTAAACATCCATTAGTGATGAAGTGCCTCCGGGCTATAATTAAACATCCATTAGTGATGAAGTGCCTACGGGCTATAATTAAACATTCATTAGTGATGAAGTGCCAATGGGCTATAATTAAAAATCCATTAGTGATGAAGTGCCTATGGGCTATAATTAAACATCCATTAGTGATGAAGTGCCTACGAGCTATGATTTAACATCCAATAGTGATGAAGTGCCTACGGGCTATGAATTAACATCCATTAGTGATGAAGTGCCTACGGGCTATGATTTAACATCCATTAGTGATGATTTACCTACGAGCAATGTTATATTGTCAATTAAGAGAATGATAGTTGTAACCTTATGGTTCATTGTCCAAGGTGGTGAGCTATGCTCAAGCCTCATAGTTTATATGATCAATAAGATCATGACTAATATCATCAGTACGATGATTATCTATCTTAACATTTTGGATAATGTTAATTGGTTTGCCTACAAGCCATCTTATATTATCAAATATGACAATGACAGTTGTGACTTTATGATCCACTGTCCAATAATATATGGACTACGTCCAAATTTAAAAATCCTTTTTGATGGTCTCTTTAAGATCTAGGCCAATTATACCTAAATATCTCAAAGAATATTCATTTAAAATATTAAGCTTGACAATTGTGATTCTATGCACACTGGTTCAAATAGGCAATGGATTTATATATCCAAACTTTACAGCCTATATGGTTATTAATGCCATGGCTAATGTGAGTTTAATTTAATATTTAGTACCAAAACATCAGAGATGGCTAATTCAGATGAGGCACAAAGTAGTCGCCGCGATAATAATACAAACAATGCTGAAAATATAGCCATCAATGCTGATGATTTCCAAGCTCGCATTGATGCAGTTGTTGGAAAGGCCTTGGAAAAACTTAAGGAATCGAGCGCTACTCGCTCCAAACTTTTATCTATTCCACCATCATAAGCTCGAAAGGAGAGCTCTGTTCACTCATCGAATGCAAAGAGCGGACCAAAGAAACTAGAGTTTCATGATAGGTCCCGTTCTACCAAAGACGGATGTACCTATAAATACTTTGTCTCCTGCAAGCCCGAGACTTTAACGGTGAAAAAGAGGCTATAGAAGCCTTGAGATGGCTCGACGAAATGGAAACTATTGTAGATATAAGTGGTTGTGCTGATAAGGATGTGGTGAAGTTTGTATTCCAATCCTTTAAGGGTGATGCCCTAATATGGTGGAAGGCTATGGTCCAGTCAACAGGAAAAGTACACCTGCACAACTTGGGGTGGACAAAGTTTGCGGACCTTGTCAAGGAAATTTACTGCCCACCTAATGAGGTGGAGAAGATAGAGTCAAATTTTCAGACTTTTACAATGAAAAATCTAGATTGTTTGAAGTATGTTACCGACTTTAATTCCCTATCCAGATTAGTATCTTAATTAATTTCTCCAGAACCCAAACGCATTGCGCGTTTCATAAATGGGTTAGCGCCTGAGATTAAGGGCATGGTAATGGCTGCTCAGCCTACTACTTATAGGTTTGCTGTTGACCTATCTCTCTCTCTCACCTTAGATTTAGTGAGACAAAAGTCAGTCAAGACTGACAATGACGGGAAGAGGAAGAGAGAGAGGATGATAACACCTATAGATCAAACAAGAAGAATAAGGGGAGATTCGGGTTCAAAAGGAACCAAGATAGGTCGGGTGAGAAGCCGACATGTAAGAATTGCAATCGCAGGCATTTGGGACAGTGCAATTCTGACCCATAGGCTAAACCCTGTGGTATGTACAAGAAAAACGGGCATAAGACCCTAGAATGCAAGGAGCTTAAGGATGCCGTCTGCTACAGCTGTAATGAAAAAGGACATATTAAGACTAACTGCCCCAAAAATCCTAAAAGTAACAATGCAATTTGGAGAGGCCAACAAGCCTTTCAGATGAATGCTTGGGAGGCTGTTAATGACAACAACGTCATAACATGTACATTCCTCATCAATGACGTATATGCTAGACTTCTTTTTGATTCGGGTGCAGATAAGTCATTTGTAGACCATAAGTTTAGCAATCTGTTAAACTTACCCATAAGACTTTAGACATAACTTATGAGGTAGAACTTGCTGACGGAACCATAGAAACAACATCTTCCATTCTTGATGGATGGTTTATATCCATTAAGAATCATTCTATTCCTATCTCTCTTCTGACAATGAAATTGGCGGGGTTGGATGTGGTCTTAGGCATGGATTGGTTAACACCTCGTAAAATTCACGTCCGGTAATATACCGACACGTGTACGTACCCTGGGATGATGCCACAAATGAGTTTAACGCTCAACTAGCTCAAACGTGTCAAAATCACAATATTTTCGTATACCGGGCCGTAAGCTACGGTCCCAAACCATAGGTTACGGTTCGGCATTGCTTACCAAGAATCTAAACCTAACTGTAACTTACGGTAAAGGACCGTAAGTTACGGTCTAGTCTTGCTGAATTGATTTTATACTAACCGTAAGCTACGGTCTGGTGACCGTAGCCTACGGCGAGCTTCTGAAATCCTGGTTTTTCATTATTTCAACTTTCAACAAATGAACTGGAGGCCCCTAGACTTCATTATTTTCGTATTTCTTGCTTAATCAAGCCACCTTTCGATCCGGACAACTCTCGGTTGAGGTGATATCTTTTGATTCACCAAACTTAAGTGTTCCACATTATCACCGAACCTTTAACTTTACTAATTTTGGTAATTTAACCTATAAAACCATAAGAACTCATATTTATCGTATCCTAAGCTAGTAACCACTTATAAGTCACTAAACACATAGTATAACACATATTAACATTTGGTTATTCATACTCTTCTTCAATACATCACATGTTGAACAAAAAGAACTAGTTGTGTCATTATGTCATTGAATATAAGTCGGGACAATTCATGACATTTAATAATACTATATTTGAGGGACTAAAAGTGTCAAAATTTCAAATTTCTGCCAAGATGCCACCTATCCTACAAATTGCCACTCTCTTGCAGCTTTTGACACATATCTAGCCACTTGTAATAATCCTACAACACCTCTAATCTTCATTTGTTTGATAACTTAAACATTGGGGGTTAACGACCGTGTCCTGGATATCGTCAGCTTATTTAAGTTACTAATGGTCACGACCAAGCACGGGGTGTATGCATACACCTGACAGATGCGAATGCTAAAATATATTTTACCCACAAGTTGGGGATAATTCCTTCGTGGGTTTATAAGTGGCGTGCCAGTTAATCATGTCTCGGTTTCTATACTGAGCCCCATATGTAATGACAAACATGTGAATCTATATACAAGGTTAAAAGCTTAACTTTCCCAAGTTATAAAAGATTCTTATATGCCCTGTGCACTTAAATCAATTTTTGAAATGTTTTCAAAACGAGTGAGTTAACTGTATTTTCCAGCAAAAGCTGACGTATTTTCAAAAGACTAAGTTGTAGGTACAATACGAAATAGGCTGGAAGCTGCTTGGTAGTTATATCGGAGGATCTTGCAAATCCTTAGATCTGCCCAAAAGTCTAATGTTCATCTTTTATTTATTTTACGATTTGCCTGTGGATCTTTAGTTACAAACCGTCTGTATATTATTTTCGAACTTTGGACATTTTGGTTTGTAATAGTATTTTAAACTCCAAGACTTTCGTTGTACTGTGTTAAATGACTATGATGATATCAACTTACGTCACGATATTCCCCACTCGGGCCCACCGAAATTTGGTTGGAAATTCGGGTGTGATAGGTTGGTTTTAGAGCCAACGTTTGAGAGAAGTAAACACTAGCCTTTTGTGTTTAATCTCAAACCTACACAATAGCACATTCCTTAGACTTCCGAGTCTAGGAATGGACCTAGGATTACTCATTTCATTATTAAGTTATTAGTATTTTTCTTGACTTGATTTTAATAGGAAAGTGCCGCCAAGATTCATAGGACAAAGTGGAAGAGGAAAAGGTCCAATGAGGGGAAGACCATCGGGGCGCATCCCTTCGCAACCTCACAACTCAAATTCTTATCAAGATTCGGGAGATTCATCTCCTTGGCAACCAGCGAGACATTCTATCTCTCATAAATATTCGCCCCCACACTCCCAAAACTCTTACCATTCACACCACTCTCACCACTCCCATCATTCCACATCACTCTCACCATTCCCATTCACATTCATACCATGAAGAATTTAACCCAGATCTTTATTTTAACCCACCTCCAGCCGATCAGAATCAGTTGGATCAACCAAATGCTATGGACGAGGGTTCCGACCTAGAGATGCCACCATCAGGATCACACGAACACCCCATTGAAATTTCTAGCGATTCTAACTCTTATGCAGGGTCACCTTATCAAGGTCCTAATGAATTGGACCAGTATTGGAGTCAATTTACTTTTATTAACACTCCTTCGTTACTCTCCAACACCGGCGCCTACACAGGAAGACATCCAAAATGAAACCGGCGTTGCAACCTCAGCCACCACCTGAGCCGCCAAGAAGGAAACGTGGAGCACGTATGTCTGTATGTGAAGGAAAATGGTCGGGTTCGTTACCACCATTGCCCAAAATCTACCCTACAATTCCTAAGTACCCACAAATGGATGGACCCTCAAATCACCTATGGTAGAACCAATGCCACCACCTATGGTTCAACCACCACCGTTGGGTATTAATAACCCTATCCCTACACATCCAGATACGTCTGAATATAACCCTTTTAACCTGACTACGCCAATAAACTTAGACTATCAGGCGCTAGCACCTGCACTTAAATCAATTTTTGAAATGTTTTTAAAATGAGTCAGTTAACTGTATTTACCAGCGAAATCTGACGTATTTTCAAAAGATTAAGTTGCAGGTACAATACGAAATAGGCTGGAAGCTTCTTGGTAGTGATATAAGAGGATCTTGCAAATCTTTAGATCTGCCCAAAAGTCTATTGTTCATCTTTTGTTTATTTTACGATCTGCCGATTGATCTTTAATTACAAACCGTCTGTATTATTTTCGATCTTTGGAAATTTTGGTTTGTAATGGTATTTAAACTCTAAGACTTGCGATGTGCTGTGTTAAATGACTATGATGATATCAACTTACGTCACGATATTCCTTACTCGGGCCCACAGAGATTTGGTTGGAAATTCGGGGTGTGACATCAGTTAATAACCAAAATAACCATAACCGCCAAGTAACCGAACCATGGTTAACTGCCTATCAGTTATGGTTATTATTAACACTTTTAGATTAATCGATTTAGTGGTTAACCGACCTTGTACACCCCTATCGGTCAATATCGCTGATATTATCGGTACCGTTATTTCAGCAGGGGACCGATAACCGACATATGACTATATATCGATGACTTATTGGGATGACAACTACACATGTTACTATTAGAGCATTCATATCCTATCTATCATTTTTACACTATAATTACACTAAAAACAACTATATTTTCTCTCTTTTAAATAAATAATAATTTTTTATACTTTTACCATTACCTTTTCTCTCTACTTCACTCATAACCATTTTCAAAATATTATTAAAAATTTATACAAGGTGAACAACGTCCCCTCAAATATACCGATGAACAGTAACATTTTCTCTCCCCCTCACTCACAAACATTTACAACCACTTTTTATAATATGAAAACTGCTCTCAGAGAATTTAGGGGATAGGAGGTGAATGCTCTAATATGATTAAAATAGCAACAAAAAATTTCTAGTGTAATGCTACCAAAATCTATGAAAAATATGTTTTTCACTTGGGGTTGATCGTCCAAGTTTCATAGTGGACAAAAATATAAATCTAAGAGTAAGATTAGACCTTTATATATATATATATATATATATATATATATATATATATATATATATATATATATATAATATATATATATATGGGGTTATTGTAAAAAGGGGTTTTTATGAGAAGTGTAAGAAGTGTTTTAAAACCATAGATCTTGTACTTAATGGTTGAGATCAAAAGGACCTAAATGTAAATTATGTTTTATTCATTTGGGACTGATTTGAAAATTATAGGGGTAAGGTGTCTTTTTATGTGATGGAAATAAGGAAACGTATCATGAAAAGTAAACTACCATTAAAAACTCCTACATTCATGTTATTTCCTTACAATATCGGAATTATGGAAAAATATCAAAATCAGAAGCCTCTGTTGTGTTATAGACATAATCAACGCATCTTCTTTCTTTTTTTACATCTGAAACATATAGGGTTCGCTAATTTCAACGATCGACGATTTTTTTAGGAAACGGTTGAAAACAACATGTTCATGGTGTCCTGTGCCGTCTAGTGAAGCTACAACTAACACATCTATGGCATCTAGTGAAGCAACTATATTAAGATTCAAGGCGTAGTGTTTTAACGTTTGGAAGACCGATATTAAGATTCAAGCCGTAGTGTTTTAAGCATCTGGAAACATTGTCTATGATTCAAGTCATGGTGTTTTAACATCTGAAATTTGGAAACATTGTATTATGATTATAGTTATGGTGTTTTTGTAACGCCCCAAAAACCCAATGTTTGGTTACTAGTAAGTTTCTTGTATATGACAATTATAAGCAAGTAATAAACTTGAGGGACTAAAGTGGGAAATTGAGTCTAAAATTCATATAAACTAGAAAGTTCAGTGTTTTTAGTGCGTGTATATATGTGTGTCGACACACATACACGGAGAAGAAGAAGAGAGTTCTCCCAACCACCCAAAATCCAGAAAAAATATGATGGAATTGAGCCAAAACACTTGCATGGTTGAAGATTCCTAATCACCTAAGAATGCAAGACATGAGGTAAGTTGTAGTTCGAGATTTCATAATCTTGTATGAAGTGGGTTTATGTTTAATCCACGAAATTGAATGAAATTGATTATGTATGTATGTTAGAATTACCATATAAAACATAGATTATGAAGGATTTTGAGTAAATTGATGACTAGAAGTAAAACCCACTTCTAGTGGAGAAGATAATGACATAGGTGTTCACCCATGTCAAATACTTGCTTAAATCATTGACGTGTATGTTGTATGTGATGGATTATTGTTAAATAGAATGAGTATAGTATGTAATTTAGTTGATTCAAGTTGTATTTGATGAATTATGTATGAATGTTGGAAGATCATGCATAAATTAGTTGTACATTTTGCATTAAATGATGTACGCACACCAAGTGTTTGATGAAATGCATAGGTGAGATTGTTAAAAGATAATTGACGTAAAAAAAGAACAAATATGTATAGAAGGTGAATGTGATGCATTAATAATAAATTACCATGAGGAATATATTCGTAATGAAATCTATGTGCAAGTGAAATTCATGATTAAGAAGAAGTATGTTCTAAGAATGTGCTATATGCTTGATTAATGTAACGCACACCTTGTGGATTATTTGATTTTATTAGTAATTTGTAAGTAAGGGTGAAGCTTATGAGATCCTTGGAAGGGTAATTTTGGAATGATGTCAGGTTAGCTAAATATACGGTAGAGTACTAGTTGGGAAGTTATGAAAATACTAACTTCATCGAATTAGGTGTTTGTGTAACTAGATGATTATGTGTTCGCATGAACGTCAATACATGAGTACAAAATGATTATAAAGTTTGTAGTTTAACCCACTATAATAAGAAGATGTAAAAGATTAAGTTGAAAGTCCATGTGATAAGCAGTTGACTTCCAAAAGTCAAACTGCGCATAGTCGACATGGTTAGACTTTTTGCCGTAAATGTAAGATTTGAGGTAATCGTGTGATATGCATTGGGCAAATGATGTGCTATGTATAAATAGGAATTAAAATGCACTAATGTGGAACAATGTGATTATCGTTTTGTGCCATATGCATGTCAGTAAATGTTTGACTAATGAAAGTATTTCAATTAAGAATTTGAAATAATTATCGATACGAATGAACATGTATACTAACAAGTACAAATGATGGCATGAAAGAATAGGAATTTACATTAACAAGGACTCAAGCACGGGCGACTAACGAGTCGAAGGAAGGCAAGAAGGCGAGCATGAACATGGATGCATAAGGTAAGTGCTTTCCGAAATCACTTCTTCTTTTGTAAACGAATATTGTTATGTTAAATGCAGTGGGTTGTGTAAGAAATTATGGATAAGGGACGGAATCAAGGTATGGATTGCTGTGATAAGTTATAGGATGTCAACTACGTTCGGAAATCATAATGGAAGTAAACGGGTCAAAATGTAGAAGTATGTGTCGGGTGTGGGTTTTGGATGTTATGGTATGGGAACTACATAAGAATGTTTAAGTAATCACAAAACTAAAGAAAGTATTGTTATAACGGGCCGTAATCAATAGCTATGTTGGAAATAACTTAGAATAGTCGAACGGGTCAAAAGAATCAAGTTAGTATGATAGAAGTATATATTTGATTAAGGAGACATCAGTTAAGTTTTAAAAGGATACGGGACATAATGAGTCAGTTCGGGTTAGAACGAAAATCAAAAATGGATTGTGTAAGCTTGAGTAAGGAAAAACAGTGTCGGCAACACAGAAGGGGCGTCGCCGTCGGCCTCCTTAGCCGTCGCCGACGCTGCCCCCTTCTTCCGACGCACTAACTAACTGTCTATGCAATTGTGTACCGACGTGACATTCTAGGTGGCGTCGGCGACGCTATACAAGGGCGTCGCTGACGCATCCCACAAACTTGGCATGCTGATTTTATTAGTTATTCGCATCCAAGTTTCATATCTCCTAATATCTGTTCCGAAATCCTCAATGAACCCCGAAAAGTGAAAATAACTAATAGTGAGTTACGTGGACTTACTGATCGGTGGTGATGATTATTAGAGGTGAATAAGTATGTAAGCATGTATGAGTGTGGCTAAATTACACGATAGTGGTGGAATCCGGTAGACATGATTAGAAGTAAGCATGTGTATGGGTTCGTATGTGCAAGACTTAATTATATGGATATGCTAGTATAATTTCATGAGAATGTAAGTGGTATGTAAGGGCTATAAATATGTATACACGGCTTCAATATTTATGAGCATCATCGTTACTAATTATTGTCAAAAGAATGAAATGAAAGTGAAGGTTTACTATTGATGACCTTTGAAGATTGACATTTGGGATGCGAGATCATATATGGAAAGTTAATCGAAAGGAATTTCATGAAAAGAAAGAATATGGAGTGACTAATTAATAATGAATATTTAATACTATGAATGAAGTCACCGATTACTAATATTGCAAATGTATGTGGTGATTGCAGGTTGCACAAAGTTATCTTTACTATGGAATTTAAAGGGGTTGAAGATCAAGTCAAAGAGCAAGGATTGTACAGGAAGACGGTCTCATAATTTGTATCGATGTACTACATTTAACAAGTCAATAAAGAATGAAAGTTTTAAATCGTTTCAAGAAAGTGTTCAACATTTTATATATGAACCTTCAAGTAGGTCATATAGACAACAAAAGAAAGAATTTTTGAGTTGGTATTTCCGCTGCGTCGTTTTCGGTCAAAACGCTTAACAGGGTGTAACATGTTGGTGTTTTAACATTTGGAAATAGCAATACAAACATTCCCAGGTGTTGACTTGAATAACAATGTAATCATTCCTGATGTTAAAACACCATGACTGTATCATGATTCAAGTCGTGGTGTTTTTGGAACCCGGATGGTGTTTTATACCTTCAAAATAATCAATATCATTCCAGATGTTAAACACTATGGCTGTATTAGGATTCAAGGTGTGGTGTTTTAAGAATATTCAAAATCATTCCAGATGTTATACAGTATGACTGTATTAGGATTAAAGTTGTGGTGTTTTTGGAATTCGAAGGGTGTTTTATACCTTCAAAATAATCAAAATCATTCCAGGTGTTAAACACAATGACTGTATTAGGATTTAAGCCATGGTGTTTTTTTGGAATAATAAAAAGCATTCCAGATGTTATACATTATGATTGTATTAGGATTAAAGTTGTGGTGTTCTTTTTGGAATTCGTATGGTGTTTTATACCTGCGAATTAACAAAAATGATGATAACAGTTTTCGAATAATACTTGATACTTGTTACCAGAGTTTGAAATAATAGAAAATATGGAATATATGGTTTCCTAAAATCTCTCAAAATGGTTTTGGAAAGATTTTGGTAATTAAATTGATTTAATTTGAAATTACCTTCATGTCCTCACCATATTATTTCTTAGACTTCTTACACAAACCATTTTTTTACAGGATCCTCTCTCTCTCTCTCTCTCTCTATATATATATATATATATATATATATATATATATATATATGGTAGGGATCAGGAGTGAACAACTTTATGAGAGTGAACTGTGCGAACTGATCCAGGCTATTGATTTTCATCATCCTTAATTTTTTGTTAGTGACATGATTGTAATTAATTATATATCTTTTAAACTTTAAAAATAAATAAAAAGGGTACATTTGTAATTTTAAAACGAATTTTTTAAATTAGGAAACATAAAACGTTGCCTTACATAGCCGTCTGATTCACACTCCTCCAAAATCGCATAGTTTGTTTTATAGAATACACATGTGTATTATGTTATTTTGTAAGTGTTTAGGGGGTTAAAATTGTTTCTTAATATTCATGGTTTAGGTATTCTTTATTCTGAGTTATACTTGGTTCATCTGGATTGATGTTTGTTGTTATATCTTCAATTGTGGTTTAAAAAAGGAAAAACTGTATATGAAAAAAAACAAAATACACATTTGAGTACTGTAAACCTTTATACCATCTTATACACATGTGTACTGATCTGTAACAACTTGACAAATACAGCAAAATTACACGCTCATATATACAAAACGCAAACATCAACTACGTGGTTTATACCATGCAACTATACACATTTAAGAACTGTTTTTTGTAAACTGGACTTCTGTAAAAATAAAAAATAAAAACCAATAGCATTCCGGATTTACATAAAAACTGTTCATTTTGAAACATTATACACGTGTGTACTGTAAATCTTATACACATGTGTACTGAATTGTAACACTTGGCGATTAGAGCAAACCTGCAACAATACATTGTTTATGATTTAAAATTTCTACAAGCTTCTTAACGACTAAATGTATGATAAGACACATAAACGGAAATCAACGATGGAATACGTATACAATTATATAAAAACTTAAAACAACACATGTGGATCAATATTTGACAAAATACACTAATATAAAAAACTTGAACAACATAGTAAATCACACCTGGTCGATCCAAAGTCATAACAAAAACATTATCGTTTATCTGAACATTGTCTTCATCAACATTAACGACGAACTTGTTCGTACTATTCAGTGGTTCGTCCATAATAATTAGACAAGAAGATCAAAAACTAAATAAATTTCTGGGAATTATGTACTTGTTCGAATGATTTTGAACTCTTTATTGTCGGTATTGATCAATACGATGAATACGAATTGAATAAATACATGAAATTTGTGTTTTATGTAATATTAGAATTGAAATCAAAATAGAAGATAAAAAATACTTTGAATTGATAATCACTATTATTTAGGAAATCTTGTAATTGCCAATCTAATTTCTAGAACATAAATTGAAACCTAAATTAAAAAAGAAAATTACAATCCTATCCTTGAGAATTAAAAAAGAGATCAATGGTCCATATTAGTTCACACAGTTCACTATGAAGATTCTGTTCACAAATGATCCTAATCCTATGTATATATATAGGGTAGGAGTTGGCTATAAAGTCCATTTTTCCTATAAAGTATAAAAAGTTATAAAACACTATATTGTCAACCATAAAACACAATTAAAACCCACAAATAACAAAGTGAAAATTACTAAAACGCCATATTTGTGGGTTTTGTGTTGTGTTTTGGATGATAAGACTTTGATTATCGAATGAATAATATTATGGCTAAAATGTGTGGGTTTTGAGTGTGTTTTATAACTTTGTACACTTTGTAGGAAAAATGGATTTTGTAGCTGAACCCCACCCATATATATGGAATGACCAATATTATGGCTGAAATTGGGTATTAATGATCTCTCTGTTATTCGTGGGTTTGAGTGTGTTTATGGCTGAAATTATGGTATTTTATAACTTTGTACACTTTGTAGGAAAAATGGATTTTGTAGCCGAACCCCACCCATATATATATATATATTGAAAGTTTTAACTACAAAAGGGTCTTAACATGCGACGGTACGCGACTACCAATATAACGTCCGTAATTATGCAAATAATGTGCGTAATTAGGGTTTAACCTAACCCATGCGTAATTTTGCAAATAACGTGTGTAATCATGTATCATAACGTACGTATTTTAAAAAATAAATTCGCGTAACGTTGCACGTTAAGGGGCTATTTAGTTTCCCATATGTTTGTGTGTGTGTATATATAATTAACAGGAATTTGAGTATATTTTATAAATGGTTTTTAAAACCGAATATGATTTAAATTTCAAACGTGTACGTTCAAATTTATATAAAACAAACTATATATTTATATATTGTGTGTGTGAATTAAAAATAAATAATTAAACTTTTAGTATCAACTTAATGAAAACATGAATTTAATGATAAGTAATTAAGTATATTACACCTTGTGTCCTTTATGTTATGTTAAAGGACAATATTGCCCTTACTTAGATTAAAGATAATTGGGTAAACTAACTGGGTTTAGATTAAAGGACATAAAATGTTAGAAAACCTAAGAATATGGATATAAGCTGTAATTATTTTTTTAAAGGGTATTTTCATAAATTTGGTAATAAGTAAAGGATGCAAAATGTAATTTACTCAAAAATCTATTCAGGAAAAAAATATTAAACACTAAAAACTATAGTTTAATTAAGGGATATTGGTCTCTATTAATCCATACTAGACGTTAGGCCTCACCTTTTTTTAATTCTCTCTTACAGTCCCACCTTTCAATTATTTTTCCTTCACTGGTACTCAGTTAAAAAACTTAACGGAGTTAAGTTTTTTTCCGAAAAAATGACGTTTTAGGGCTTTTGATTGGAATGAGGATACGAGTCTATTGATGTAAAACTTACCTCGAAACTGTGCTCCAAACGATTTGATTTTTGTTAATTGGAAGTTTAAATATCCGAATTGAAGCACCGTTTTCGTTGTTTGGAGTATAAAGGTAAGTTTTACATCATTCGACTCGTATCCTCGTTCTGATCAAAAACCCTAAAACGTCAGTTTGTAATTCGGAAAAAAGCTTAACCAAGGACCAATGGAGGAAAAATAGTTGAAATGTGAGACTGTTAAGAGAAATTGAAAAAGGTAGAACTGCCAATTGTCAATAACGTTTACTAGGAATTATTAAAGGCCAATATTCCTTTACTAATAAAGAGAATTATTTTTCAATACACATATTATTAGGATGATAGTTATTTTAGAACACTAACTTATTACGAGAAAAAGAAAAGAAAAGAAAAGAAATCTAAAGCGTTGATTTCTTTTATCAGTTGTTCATATATTTTAATTAAAACTAAGAATACAAATGCCTTTACCTATACATGTTTAGTTTATGTGTGGGTAATATAATTACATATGGAGGTTCTAAAGTGAACACTAGTATATTTGTGAACTGAGTGAACAAATCCTGACCATTGATTTACACATCATCAAATCCTGATTATTGATTTACACTTGTGCATTGATAATCAAATGCTAAGATTAGTTCACTAGTGTTCACAATCAAGAGATTTGTTCACTAATGAATCTAGCCCATGACTTGCATATATATACTTTCTAAATAAATGAAATTTAATAATGCTTTTTTTCTAAAAATCTAAATGAGTGAACATTGCATTTAACCATTATCTCCTATTTTATAAATGGTTTAAGATTGAAAGTATGAATGATTTAATTTGTTCTTAATTTCTCACAAAACTCGTGTTTAGTCTATTTGGATTTATAACATGAGCTTCTTGTCGCAACAGAGATCATGCTTCACATAGCATGGTGCTTCATAGCAGGGTCGACTCTAGGGGTGGGCGAGCCACACCCCCGGCCGAGGCCCGTTATTCCCGAGGGCCTTAAATTTTTTTTTGTGTATATATATATATATATATATATATATATATATATATTGTGAGAAATTTAAAAGTGTGAGAAGGATAAGAAAAAATATCAAATTAAATATCTAATGGTTGAGATCATGTTGTAAATAAAGTGTCAAATAATTAAAACTGATTGGAGCATTCAAGGGTGTTTTAGACATTTTAATCAATATCAAAACACAAACTGTATCATCTGCCCCAACAATCAAAATCAAAACATCGACAATTTCGGAGGTTATTCAGGAAAGTATCTTCCATACCAATTGTAATCGCAAAATCACTCGACACAAATGAAGAAAATTAAGCAACAATATCCTGGCGACCGGAAGAAGGAAACGAAGTCGCAGTCTACGACGATGGGAAATCCTGCAAAAACACATTCAAGTATGTAATGTGTGATGAAATCAGGGTGTTTTTAGTCGTATTTAAACATTGTATTGTGTTATTGATGATTCCTTTAGTTGGTATGATTAGGGTTTTCGATAGGTTGCTTAATTTCAACCGAATAAAACTGTTATGGTGTTCTTCAATGACTTATGCAGGTTTTGGTTTTTTTTTCTATGGGGTTCGATTTAAGTCCTATTCATCCAAAAAAACTACGTTATAGGATGTAGGGATTAAATGTTATGGTGTTTTTAAGTTTTTGTGGTGTTTTTATAAATTGTTAATTTGGTTTTTGGTTTCTGTTAGGGTTTACCTATTAGGGTGTTATTTAAATGCAATGGTGATATTTCCTGAAGTCTTCACAACTTATTGGGAATATGGTGTTGTTATTCTTAACGTATTGTCTGTTATGGTGTTTTACAAATAATGTGGTGTTTTTTAAATCTATTAGGGTGTTATTTAATGAGTTGTATTCATTCAACAAAACTATTGTGGGGTGTCTTCAATGAGTTATGTTGTATTTTATGTTCATTCAAACAAAACTACATTCTAAAACTTGGGGCTGGTCTGTTAGAGTTTACTGTTAGGGTGTTATTTAATGAGGTGTATGCATTATTCAAATACAGATGTGGTGTTTTCGATTAGTTACTCTGTTTTTTGTTGTTATTTACCATCTATGGTGTTCGTAATAAGTTGTATTCATTCAAACAACAACGTGAACCTGTCAAAAAGACCTAACAGTGTTTGGGGTCATGATGAAAGTGGTGAGGTGGCGCGATCTGCGATGCACGAAAAAACACCACGGCCAAAAAGGACAATAATTTTGCCCCCTACGCTACGGTTGCCGTATGTCAGCCGCATAATTTCATTGAGGGCCAGACGAGAGAAGCCAGAAGAAGTCAATGCACGGTGTATTTTATGCGGGGTGCGTAACGCGTGGTACATATCCATCATACAATTATAATTATTCATTAACATTAATTATTTAAAATAAGTCTCTCATGTTGTAGGGATGTAATTTTCAGCAATAATGGTCAACTTTCGGTGATGAGGGCACCATTCGAATCGATGATACCGGGTGTCACAGTACATATTGATGTCATCAGTGCATGGGTTGTAGTCTTGAACTACGAGGAGAGAATGAGGAAGATGGGAACAACCCCAAAATTGTTCTGTAACGTTGGAATGTTGGTATGTGTTCTTTATTGATTATGGTGTTGATTGTTCTACTGTTCTGGTGTTTATGTCTGCGTATATACTTGTGGGGTGGGTTCTGTTAAAAGTGAAGTTGTTTATTGACAACCATAAACTGCATATATTTCATTTGTTTATCAAGTAAACCTTTCATAATATTTGAATTTGTTATGTTGCTTTTACATATAAACCTTCTACTTACCCTAATTTTGAACAAGAACTATATCAGGCGCGCCTCACGCATTAGGCGCACATGACTATGTTTATGATTGGATTTTATATGATCATTGCATAATCCAGTCCTTATAAATTAATATTTTTAAACCAAGCTTTGACTAGATATCTATGATTCGATTGATGGTTTTTGATCATTGCAGTTTAGTTTCTTCTGTTACCTAAGTTTTCTGCAATATGATTCAGTTGGTTTGCTTGTTACCCTGTGTACCTATCTTTTTGGCATAGTTCAATTTATATTGTATGATAATATCTCAGTTTAAGATCAGGTTAAATGAAAGTCCGAAAGTATTCTCTTGAAGCACGGATTGGACCAGTGAAAGAATCTTTGCATTTAGTCAGTTTCAAGGTTTTCAATTTTAGAGCATAAGAGGCATCAAATAGTGAAATCATTGGTAAGACAGTCCTAGACCTGCATATTGTTTAAATTATATGACTCCCTTTAGATGAAACCTATTAGTATTACCATTTGTTTTATCATGAATTTTAACAGAATGATTAAAGATAGTTCTATGACTCATGTAGTTTCAGGTCAAAATTGATCAAAATTAGGGTATGTAGGAGGTTTATATGTAAAAACAAACTAAAAGGTATGAAAATAAAGCCTTTGGTCAAAAAAATAGTACGTAACTTTTGGTTGTAAAAAATAGTACACAACTCATGGTGCTATAACTAAATGTTATTTGTATGCCATCTGGTGATCTATGTGTGCCTATGAAAGTTCTTTCATATGTTATAATACTGTTGAAGTGTTTTTATGTGTTCTTATAAGTCTCTGGTTATATTCTTGTTAAAACTAAAGTTCTCTCATGGTGTTATTCTGTTATAAACTTATGTAAATTCTGTTTTTGGAGCTGTAATAACTTAGGGGAAATTCTGTTTTGGAGCTGTAATAACACCATATCATCTAACATTGTTTTTTTTTAAATAAACATATACAGCTTGAAAAGGAGTTCGACTTACCTGAAAAAGACCGGATATAAAGGTTTGCAGAGAACATGAAGTATGTGCTAGACGGTACGGAACAAAAGACATTTAAAGGTTTCCAGATGGTGTACATCCCTATCTTGAATGGGAAACACTACTTTCTGCTTTTTTCAACTTTTCAACGACCCAAATAATAATCATCGACAACATAGAGGGTGAAGCTGGTTTAGAAGAAAGATATGGCGGGACGGTCGAAAAGATGGTACGGACAACTCAGATATATGCATAACTATATTTATATATTGTAAAAAAAACAACAATGTTACCGGATGTATTATTTCAGGTAAATGCCTTTTGTGGGTTCCTTAGCCATATACAGCCAGTAGTAGCTGATAAACTAAGAGTTACCAAACCCGTAAGAATGGAATTCCCATGGCAAACTCTATTTAACGGTACCGACTGTGGTATTTTCTTATCGCGACATATGGAGACTTACAATGGTAAGCTAAAGGTTACCTCGTAAATTAAAAACATACCTGTAAGTGCGCATGAGTGTATCTGCTTACGAAAACACATGTCTTTTGACTTATATAGGAACAAGCGTGAAATATTGGAAATGTGGACTATCATCAGAGAGAAACGCAAAGGGGAAGTCTTAGATAATCAAAGAAAGGAAATCACCGATCTACGCAAGAAGTATGTATCAAAAATGCTTCTTAGTGAGGTGAACACAGTACGAGTGATTGTAGAGACAGAAGTTAGAGAGTTTGCTTGTTTAGACGAGGATGAAAGGGTGAACCTCGAACAAAATGCAATACGGAGGATTTGTCATAGGTTGGATGGTATAATGTAGGTTCCAAACAAGTTAATCCAGTTGGTACATTTTCAATTTGGTTGCTCTAAAAAATGGTGTGACGTATGATCATTTTATGGGGTTTTTTCGATTCAAAAATGGTATGACATTTGATCATTTCTTTTGCGTTTTTTTTTACTTTCTATAATATTTTGCTGCAATAAACTAGATTTATATCGTTCAAAACAGATGGAATTGCCGTATATCACAGAATATATGCTTAAAACAAAACAATGTTACATAAAAGACACGATAACAAACCATGTAAATTGTTATAGCTCATCGCGTAAACCTATTCAGTTGGCTAAACCTCTCTTTAAAATAAAAAGAACACCATAGTAACCAATTGAAAAGACACCATACGATATATAAAAACACAATGCATTTGGATACATTAACAAAAATGCATTGTTATACCAAGATGCAATATGTATACTTTTGAAATTGACACGTAAAAAAAACTCATAAAGGAAAAAACTAAACAAGTGTATAACATTTCAAAGAAAAAATTGAAGTATATACGTTCAACCGAAATCCACTTTCTACAAACACCAAAAACGTTGACTTATCCAACAATCCCTAATCCTCTCCTTCCTCCTCCTCTGCTTCATCCTCGTCTGCTTCATCCTCATCAGATTTGACCGCTTCTTCCCCCCCTCCCCCCTCCCCCCTCGTCTTCCTCAGAACTAGCGTCTTCTTCTTTCCTTTTAGGGTGTTTACAGGTACGTATGTTATGACCGTACCTAAAGCAATTTTGATAAGGACGTCTCTTATTACCCGTTTGGCTTCTTACAATTTCACGTTTAGACTTCATCTGTTTCGGCTTACCCATACCTTTATATCTAGTTCCAACGGGGACCCGAACAGTAACTGTAGATGGTTGTGTATTGCCAGTTATTTCAGCAAACCTTTGCCTACGACTCTTGCGAGGTGCATTTCCGACGGCCTCGTCAGTTGAATCGAAAAACTTAACCACGTGATCCCTAAATGAGCACAATGCATCGAAATTGGTAACAAGCTTGTTAATAACCGACTTAGTATATTGTGTTATCTCACGTACAACCTGGTTAACTTCATTATACTGATCATCATCCTCATTCATACCTAAATTAACACCAGGAGCGCTATTGGGAACAGCCTCCCTCGTCCAACGTCTAAATTTATATCATTGAGGGAATTCCATGACGTTAAGCATCCTAAGCACGCAGAATATGTGTGAGCACAACAACCCAAACTGTTCGAATCTTTTACATGTACAATATATAGTTATGTCGGCCTCCCGCACCATTACCTATGAGACACAACAAAAAACAGATAAATTCATACCAAAAAACGAATAACCAACATTTTTTATATATAACGCCAAATGACACCATACTAATTCATGTGTCGGAACCAACTATAGTTAAGTTAAAATGTAAACAAAACCAACAAAAATAAGTCTATTGTATACCTCGAAGAAAGTGGTGCATGGTTGTTCCCAATCCTTCACAAAAAATTTAACGAAGTCATCAATAGTTTCCCACTTTCAATAGCACATCTATGTATACCTTTTTGTATCTCCAACTGGACATAAAAAATATAGTGCGTGTGTATAACCTCGCGGCCTCCTCCTCCAAAACAAAGTCTACTGCCCATATGTTAGCAATCGTGTTTCTAGTGTCATGGTCGTTCTTCCTATGCTCATGTCTTTGAGCTTCAATTGAAGAATCAAAATGCCCCAAAAATTCAACAAGGGTACACTCCGGGTTGCAAAACTGTCCAAAAAATGGTTCTCACTCTCTGAACGAGATGAGGTGCGCATGAGCCCAGACATGTACTCGTCACGATAATACGTAGGTATCCAATTACCCCTTATCTAATAAATTGATTGTAACCATTCATGCTCAGAAAGATTAAAATCATTCATTATGGTACCCCATTTGCTTTCAAACTTCTCGGGTAGTATAGAATTTGTCCACACAATGGCACACAACCTCTTCTTGAAATCTGTACTATTACAAATTGTAGGGCCAACCTAAAACCCATTGAAAAAAACATGTAAACAAAATAAGGACCATACAACAAATGGAAAAATCTTAATAGATCGAATAAGCAAAAACACCTTAACAGTAAGCTTGTCCATTATATGCCACATGCATAACCTATGCCGACTCTCAGGCCATGTATCTTCAATAGCCTTCTTCATGGTTGGGTCTTGGTCGGTCACGAAAACCGGAGGAGGATGACCAAAAGATTCACGAAACACCTTAAGCAACCAACTACACGTTTCAGCGGTTTCGTTTCCTATTATAGCGGCGCCAAGTGTAACGTTACGATTATGGTTGTCGATACCAGTAAATGGTACTAACATCATTTTGTACCTAACACAAAAAATGAAGAAAAAGATCATATAAATATCTTTTATATATAACTAAAAAGAATTTAAAAAACAAACAACAAATATAATTAGTAAACAAACTTGTTACGCCGATATGTTGCATCAAATGACACAACGTCACCGAAAACTGAATAATTCCGCTTGGCCTCCTCGTCTGCCCAGAACAAAGCCCTTAAAATACCATCTTCAGAGGTTGTATACTCCATTGAAAAGTTTGGCATATACTCTTTATTTCTCAACAACCGTTTAATCATCATATCAGCATCAAACTCAGATATGTACCTTTATATATCTCATTTAAAATTCTTGAAATCGGATTTGGTTGCCCCAACCTTGTCAAAGCCACCATACAGTGTCCTCATGATATTAAATGCTTTGACAGCTCCAATATTTATCGCACTCAAAGCATTAACCGCTTGCTCTTGAGTATAGTTCATTCCTCGGTTAACGGGGAGTAAATACATATCCTTGTCAGCAACAAAAGAGTGGTTATGGTCCTCCTTGAAATAGTATACTTCATATAGATTCGAATCATTTAGTTTAAAGCACATATGTGCTTCGCATCTAGTCCTAATAGAAGGGACCCGCCAAGTAGATTTCCTTTTTGAATCTATATTTGAGGTGTCGACCACTTTAGATGAGTCGATCACCTTAAAAGGTTTGGTCCCTTCCTTTGAGCAAACTAAATATTTGGATTTGATAACATCCTGCAGCTTGTATTGTGAAGACTTACTGGCGGTAAAGCCTGTAGCCATCGCGTACTTTTGATAAAAAAGGAATGCATTATTCAGTGTGTCGAAAGTCTCTTTCTCTCTCGGCCTAAGCGGCTCTTCCACCTCAGGTAAAAAAGTCCTCTTACTAGAATTTGGAGACAAGCGTGGACGCCCAACAGGCTGGTAATTCTGATGCCCTACAAATAACACCACATAAAAAGACATAAATAACTTCCATTAGTTATAACACCAGAGAAAAATAGATGTTTTAAAAACAGCACCATACCTCATGAAAACACTATGAAATAGTTGAAACAAAAATAACACCATGAATGATTGGTTATAACAGAAATAACACCATGAATGATTGGTTATAACAGAAATAACACCACATATATGTATGTATGTATGTATGTATGTATTTAAAACCGGCACAATAGCCAGTTAATAACCCCATGAAGGAACATTTGTTATAACTTAAATAACACCATGAATGATTGGTTATAATAGAAATAACACCATGAATGATTGGTTATAACAGAAATAACACCACATATATGTAAGCAGACGCACTAATAACTTCCATTTGTTATAACACCATGAAAATTCACCAAGATATAAAAGACACCATGAATTCCTCCACATCATACATTTTGATGAATTCCTACACAGAAATAACACCACTTATATGTAAGTACATACACACGCGGTTTCCTTGAGTGTTTTGATCACTGAATGACACAGTCTAACAGAACATCTATTAAAAAAGACACTATAACGAACAAATAAAACCACTCCTTAAAAAAACCAACATAACACCAATTAAAACCACCATGCGATACATGAACAAAAACCCTTCACTCCCACGTATAAAAGATAAGAAAACAAAAGACACCACGTTTCAACACAACGTTGTTGGAAACTAACAAATCATTCTAACTAATTGAGAACACAGTTATTCATTCCGATCACAAGAGAAACAAAAAGGATGGAACAATCCGAGATCTAATACAGACAAACACCTTACAAACATACATGATCCATGATTCTCCATCAAAATGCTGAATTTTCAATCACAAACGTGATCGATTTTATCAGGGCATGTGTAATCGAATTTGAATCGCAAATCACGTATGCATTAAAACGCAAATTGCTGAATTTAAAACAAATAAGAACTTCTCTGCGATTTTATCACAATCTTGACAGCAAATTGAATTGAAGATATCCGAAAATAACTGGTTGTTCGGTTTACCAATAATATATTTTATTAGGGAAATTACAATTATACCCTAAATCTCCCAAAAAAAATAGGACACATGGCATCACCATATTCTTTCTTTCCCTTCTCACACTTTTAAATTTTCTCACATAAACCTATACCTACCTACATATATATATATAGGGTTAGGTTATTGTAAAAAAAAAAAATTTGAGAAGGGTAAGAAAGAATCTAAACCATTAAATTTTTAATCTAATGTTTGAGATATTGATGGCAATCTTGTAGATAGTGTTTAGTATTAAACTAATTAATTTTCTAGATTAAGGGTATAAAGGTAAATTTAACATTTTAGATTAAGAAATCAACATTAATGCACATGTAAGCCCCCCCCCCCCCCCCTTCTTTTTTAAACGTTAATAACTTTTTATACATAACTCTTTTTTTTAAATTACACCATAATAATGAGTGTGTTTTTATCTTTAATATGAGTACCATATTGATATACTTATATAGATAAAAAAAATTACGTCTCGCTTGTATGTTTTAGTCCATGGTGTTTTTTCTATGTTCATACAATGGTGTATTAATTGTAGTGTGTTATTTTTGTTATATTTCTGTTCTTAATAAGATGTATGCCTTCAATATACATGTTGTGGTGTTTTTATAAGTTAGAGTGTTATTCCTGTTATATTTAATGTGAGGACAAAGGTCCTTGCATTATTGTGGTTTTTGGTGTCTTCAGTAGGTTTTTGTTGCCTTCAAAGAGCTAGGGTATTATTTCTGTTTTTATATATTTAGGGTGTTATTTCTGTTTTTATATATTTAGGGTGTTATTTCTGTTTTTATTCTGATTAAAGTGTTGACTGATGTTATATTTAGGGTGGTATTCATGTTTTGATTCTGATTAAAGTATTGTGTTTTGAAATTGATTTATTAGAGTGTTATTTCTGTTATATTCAATGTTAGGGTTTTCTTTATAAGATGTGTGCCTTCAATATAACTGCTGTGATGTTTTTATGAGTTATGATGTTATTTCTGTTATATTTTAGTTCTTTATAGGGTATGCCTTCAATATACATGATGTGGTGTTTTTATGAGTTAGGGTGTTGTTTCTGTTATATTTTTGTTCTTTATAAGATGTATGCCTTCAATATACATGATGTGGTGTTTTTATGAGTTAGGGTGTTGTTTCTGTTATATTTCTGTTCTTTATAAGATGTATGTCTTCAATATACATGTTGTGGTGTTTTTATGAGTTAGGGTGTTATTTTTGTTTTTATGAAATAACACCATAAATCTATTGAAGACACCAAAAAAACGTCCTAACTCTTTGATCACATAATTCAAAAACAAATTAAAATTCGAAAATCCCTACAATAACTGGCAAAAATCGGTTGCATATATTTATTTCATAATTAGATTTTATTAGTTAAATTATAATTATACCCTTAAACTACCAAAATAATAAAAAGGAACACGTGTCACCACAAAAAACTTTCTTATCCTTTCACACTTTTATATTTTTTTACAGGAACCTCTATATATATATATATATATATATATATATATATATATATATATATATATATATATATATATATATATATATATATATATATATATATATATATATATATATATATATATATATATATCATAACCAATTAAAACACTAAGATGACCACGGTGCAGTTGTATGCGCCTTGCCTTTTTAACTCATGGTTCCATTCTTGCAGCTGGCCTTTTATTTTAGTTTTTCCATTAGTGTGAGACTTTACTACCACTGGCTAATATCAAATACCATTTTTTTGTCTACATAAGCTAAGCCCATTATCAACCTCAAATCAACTTTTTTCCTAAATACTTACTGAAGCCTGTGTAAAACAACCAGATGATGGACTCACAACTTCTAAAATTCTTAGAAAATATTAAGATATGCTTTAAAAGCAAAATTCTCTGATTATTTTTATAAGTAAAATATATTTCCATAGCTAGCATTTGTTAGAGGCTCTTGTCTCTTGTGGAGCATTAAAAGAAAACCAATCTTTTATTCGGTAGGTCCATATTCTAAGAACACAAATAATTTTTTCTCATCATAAAAATCATCCTTATTTATTTAATTCTTTGCTAAATCATACGCTTATGTTTTGAATATATTTATAAAGTTTATTTAAAACCAAGCCGGTGTTCGTTTCAACGAATTTAATTCATAAAGGATTTACATTTTATATAATATTTATCCGTAGCTGGCATATTATTCGCATTGGGTGGGTGTACGTATACGTCGTGTTGAACTTGAGTCCTTGACACTTAGATGATGTGTAACGTATGTTGCAAATATGCCATATATTATACAGTATGTCATTTACTACGATTCTGCTATGTTTATTGCTATAATGTTAATTGTCATTTAAAAGAAATACTTTATAATTCGTTAGGGTCCAATGTTCTTTTTTTGACTTATACAAGATACTTGAATTCTCAGAACCAGCCCTGCTTTATAGTTAGATCAAGCACTATACGGCTAGTTTGGCTAGTTGAAGGCAACAAAATTTACAGCATAATTATGGGTTTGGACAAAGTTGGAGCGGCCACATTAATGAAATAAGGATTATAAGGAAAATGCAAGTGGGTGGGGGCGGGGGATTAGATTGGTTCAAGTCGATAAAAAGGCAACAAATTAAGAAGAAGAAGACCTGTGGTTGTCACATGATATTTTGTACGTAAATGTCATGTCGCATGTTGTCTTCTTTTTGTATTTCATCGGTTCACTTTTAATAAAAGAAATAATTATTCTAGTTTCTAAAGCCTAAAAATGTTAATGGGAACTGCAATACATGACCACATTATCCGTTCATAATTACCAGCAGATCACGTCGGAATCAAGTAAAAAAATAACTATTCTAGTTTCATGTAATCCGCCGTTGATTACCAGCCATTTCCGGATGGATACAATAACCATGATAAAAATGACTACCACCGATGGGCACCCGCGACTACCACCAACGGGCACCCAACACGTTTAAGTTGAAATCCACTCATATGTTGTGGAAACTCTTTGCCGACAGAAGAAAATTACAAGGTTTGGAGAACATTTCAGCCTTGAGGCATATGTTTAATCCGTTAATCGCACTACAGCTTCTAAGCTCATGGCATGGTGCAAGAACCGATTGTTGGAAATTATGGAAAATAATATTATATTAATAATTAATATAATACTTATTTAGTGATTAAAAGCAAAATGAATAAGAGATCATAACCTTTAATTGTGTGCGAGAAGTTGTGTTTGTCCCACATTGGTGGAGAGATAAATCTTTTGTTGATTTATATTTATAATTCTTTACACGAATGTATTCATATGTGACAAGTCACACCCATGGCAGCCAGGAGGGTGCGAAGCACCCGACACGCGCACGCGCCTGGGCACGGGACGGGGACGAGGGCGATGGGCGTAATGTGGCGCAGATGTGGCTTGAGCCAGTGGTTGGTGACTGTTTACATTCCTACTAATCAAGTGAATTAAGTTCTCATTCAATTCTGATTTGTGGAATTCTAAACAGATTATATACAAAGCTTTGTGCTTTGTTTAGAATGCACAGAAATAAATTTTGTATGGTTCATAGCACACACTCTAATTTCACAGAATTTCCTAACTTTGTATCCCTGAGAACTCTTGTTTCAGGTATTCTTTCAGGTACTTGGCTATCCCCGGTAGTACAATCTGCTCTGGTTATTGTACCCTTGGAAACAGACTGGTTCACCTGGGGGGCCCGAAATCTGTTTTAAGGGAAGCATGACGTTTACGTGCCTCTCACCTTTGTTTTTATTTTCTTTATTTCTTTGTAATTTGTTTCTCAGCTCAGTTTGGTATTTATTTGATTATGTCTACTTCAGTTCCTATTTATGTAATGTAATCCGAATTTGTAAAATTGTTAATTTATTTTATTTTGTGAACGGATGCCCTACAAGCTTAAAAAGATTTTAAAACCCGTTCACTGTTTGGTTTAAAAAAAATTATAAAGTGTTTCTTTTGTTTATTGTAAAACTTTTGTAGTTTGCGTTGGTTTCTGTAAACCAATTCATTTCTACCATAAACTGATTGCTTTTTTTATTCTTGTTTCAGAAATGGCTACTGTTCAAGCAACCACATCAACAACTGTTGGATCCACATCCACTACCATGGGACCATTAGTTGGTACCCAAGTGGCCAAGCGGTTGCTAACCATGCTGAAAAATCAGAGAAATTTACTGGTTTAAATTTTAAGAGATGGCAACAGAAGATGTTGTTCTATCTGACCACTCTAAACCTTGCGAGGTTTTTGATTGAGTCCCCTCTTGTTCTCGCAGAAGGGACATCTGATGTTCAATCTGTGAGTGTTGTTGATGCATGGAAACATTCTGAGTACCTATGTCGCAACTATGTGTTGAACGGCTTGTCAGATGCCTTGTATAACGTGTATCTCAAGGTTCCATCTGCCAAAGAATTATGGGAGTCGTTGGGACGCAAATACAAGACCGAGGATGCGGGTACTTAAAAGTTATGTTGTGGCTAGATTTTTGGACTATAAAATGATTGATTCAAAGACTGTTATGAGTCAAGTTCAAGAATTGCAGATTATTCTTAATGACATTTTGTCTGAAGGAATGAATCTTAGTGAAACATTCCAAGTGGCAACAATTGTTGAAAAGTTACCTCCTAGTTGGGTGGACTTCAAGAATTACCTTAAGCATAAGCGAAAGGAAATAACCATTGAAGACCTTGTAGTTCGTCTTCGTATTGAAGAAGACAACAGGCTGTCACACAAAGGAAGTCAAGTTGAAGTTTCTGCAAAAGCAAACCTTGTGGAACATGGTCAATCCTCAAGGGATCACAAGGGTAAGAAAGGCCACAAGTTTAATGGCATGGGGAAAAAAAGGAGTTGACCTTGGGCCAAAGAAAGGTGGTGTGAAGAAGAAGGTTGGTCCCTTTAAAGGGAAGTGTTACTATTGCGGACAAACTGGTCATCGTGCTGACCAATGCAAAGAGCCTAAACGTGACACGACTCTTATGGTTGATGATGATGGTATGCCTTTAGTGGCCATGATTTCAAACCTCACTGCCATGACGGAGGAGGTAAATTTGGGGGCTAATGAGCCAAAAGGGTGGTGGGTTGATACTAGAGCAACCTGCCATGTGTGCCCAGACAAGACCCTCTTTAATACGTTTAAAGAGGTGGTGGGGAAGAGAATTTTTACATGGGAAATGCTGCTACAACTGATATTAAGAGAGAAGGTGATGTGATCTTAAAGTGGACTTCTCGGAAATAGCTCATGACGTGAGGTCGTAGTCTCAACATAGGGAGTTTGTGGAATACGTGTTATCTAAAGTTGCAACTAAAATGACTAATTTATCTAAAATGCAAAAAAGTAAATTTAAGATTTTGATTGTTTTTTGTTTTAAAATTAAACTAGCTAAGAAGTTGCAATTCAAATATTGGTTGTTAAAACAGATTAAGAGAAGGTAACCATCCTAGGTCTCCGGTTTCAATAAACATTCGTATTTAAATCCAACTAGAAAGAATCACATAGACATGATTCATGTATTATTATTTGTTTGTGATGAAAGGGAACTAAGTACTGGGATTAATAAACGCGAGGTTGTTACCCGATGACCAATTAACCAATATCCAACTCTAACCCCTCTCGTGATATCTCGATTGTTAACAACACCGAGAACGTACGATTTAGGCTAAGATCAAAACATCAATTAATAGCTTACAAACAAACAATTAAACACCATAATAAACTACAAACATAGCAAGTCTATTATTCTAGAAATATGGATAAACACAAATGTTTCGAATAAACTTTCAACCTAGGAAGATCACAATGAGTTTAGCCGCTCATGGTCACACAAATCATCATACCATCAAATTCCATGTTCATACAAATCATAAACACAAAACAAATGTTAGAAATTGTTCTTGAACCAAGTAGCACACTCAAATTCGCCTCTAGAACTATGGAAAACGTCTCCAATGATTGATAACCCAAAAGACTTCAAAACCGACTTAAAAAGGGCATTTACACCTTTCTCGCAGGTCACAACCGTAAGCTACGGTGCCCACTGTAGCCTACGGTGGCCTTCATGTCCTTACGGTCTCAGTCTTCTGGCTTACGGTGTACAAGAAAAATTCAGACATCACCGTAAGCTATGGCCCCTGCCGTAGCTTACGGTGGCCCTCAGTTTTTTCTCCTCTTGTTTTCTTTTCAACTCTCTATGTCCTCATCTTCTCTTGGCCAATTACAAGCTCCCATCAAAGCACATTAAAATTGCTTATTTATGTTCTTCGGCACCTGCAAAGCCATATACATCGTAGTTATCACATTCCGATAATTAACCCAATTAAGTGCGGAATATTGATCTTTTTAAGGCACTTGAGGGTTGTCCAATGGACCACCCGTCACATCCCCACACTTAACTGTTACTTGCCCCAAGCAACACACCAAAATATTTTCAAGCCTAAAAGTGATCAAAGAGTAAACCAAACAAAAACATATCATCCATTTGTTAATCTACCATCATACCAAATGACACACCCCTCACAATCACTCTCCTCTCGGTGACAAAAATGTACTAGCAAGATTATGCTAGATCACTCAATGCAAGTGCATGATTGTGTGACAATAAGCTCGTGTAATAATCAAATGTCCACCTACAAAATACTTAACATGCTTACGAATCAAAAGGACTTTCGGGTTGTAACAAGGCTATGTGAAAAGGTAAGAATTTATGGGATATATATGCAAGTAACTCATTGAATCGACCCGGGCCTATTATTACAACTAAACAAAAACCACTAACTATATACACAACTTCACTTTCTTCTTTTTCTTTTTCATTTTTTTTGAACTACAATCATAGACACAAACATTAAACATCAAACATATCAAAACTCCTAAACCGGGTCGAATCAATAGGTAAAACTTTGTAGGAAATAGGCTTGGGTAATAAATGAATGGCATTAAGCTCAATTTTGGCTACTAAAGACCAAACCCCCGCCCTTCTCACTATCAAGCTCATATATTGTATCGTATGAGGTCCAACCCTCCAAAATCCCACACTCTTACACATCCAGACGAGGCTACCTAAATGCCCTTATCATTTTCATAAACATGTAACACCAAGGTCTCGACAAGCATATATTACACAAGTTCTATTAACACAATCATACACTGCCTCCCAAACCAAAGAAATAATTTTTAATAATCATATATGTGTGGCCCAAGAACTCACCATGAAAGGATAAAAAGGGTTACCGATGTGTCATTGGAGCAATGTTAAATTTTCAAATTTGACAATTGTTTTGCTTGGTTTAAAAATTTTCAAAATCTCAAAATTTCCCCCATCCCCACACTTGTGATACATTGACCCCAATGTATAGCTTTGAGGGAAATGATCACTACAACTACCTCAACCTCACTTTCAGCTCAACTCTCAAATCCCAAATTTCTTTTTGTTTTTTTCTTTTTTATATATGAAAACAATAAACATCACCAACACTACCACAACCCATGACATAAATAACAAACACAATATGCCACCCTTCCACCGAACCATAAACAAGAACATAATAATGTCTACAATAATATACAAGAGAAACACCACCTGGCTAGTAATATCGCGGCTGAGGAGGCCCAAAGATAGACGTCATCATCTCTGAGAACTCTCCAAATGCAAATGCGCCGCTCCCACTACCGCTACCGCCTTCACCTCCTCCTTGCTGCGTGGCGTCATGCTGCTGACCGTGCCGGGGATCCACCCACTGTGAGTGATGCAATGGTGGCGTTGGGTATGAAATGCTACCATCATAAGGTGGCAATGCCGAGTAATCCACTAGCAGCGGGTCCACAACAACCGGTCGCCCCGCATGCCAATCAGCATGCATGCGCCAGTTCTGATCATCAAGATACTGATTGTTTATCTCCTGTTCGAAAGTATTTTCATGAGTGTGATTCCATGATTCTTGTTGAACAAAATTGTGCCTTAAAGCAAGTTCCATGCTTGCTCCCATCCATGTTTGATGATCAAAAAATGTCCTTTCAGACTCGCTCCAACTATCGAATACAGGAGGACGTTGACTTTCAATTACCTCCTGCATTGTTCCTTGATGAGCCCAATTTGGCTCATATGGCTGCCTTGAATAGTCGAAAAAGCCCCCAACATGACCACTACTTGAACCCCCCTGATCTACATTCATAAGGTCCACATATGGATTATCCATATAATCCTCGTCTCCACTTGGACCCTCCTATTCACTTTTGGGTTCGTCATCTTCCCCGGTCTCAACGGCCAAGCATCGGCGGTCAAAACTCTCCATCTTTGGCCCTCATTTTTCAGCTTATAATACCTTTCAGATTCGGTATACTTCCACCCAGCCCCTAACTACTTCACATTAAACGGTTTGAACTTTTTGTAAGACCCCTTATCATCCGCATTGATTGCCACATACATCTTCAACAGCGCTGTTATGAGTCTACAGTGCGGCGGTATGATCTTCCGCTGATCACTATTCCGACTGATCCAAATATTATTCAGCACTAGAAATAGGAACGGAAACAACGGAGCCCCAGTCAACAAAGTGTATAACACCGGCACTTCTGGACGCCGCACTTCAACTTTGTCACCCCGTCGAATGACATTCTGCAAACATATCGCCAACATCAATTTCCCTTCAATCCTCAGATTCTTGTAGTAAAGCTTCCCATGTGTAGTACCTGGTAAAAAGAAATAGTTCAACATTGTATTCCACCTTGGGTGCTTTTCTGGCTCAAAGTACAAATCCTCCAACCTTGGAATCATGTATTGATTCACCGGTTTACTATCAAACTTAGCCACCCTTCACAATAAATCAAATGACATCTCCACATCAATACCATTGACTGTTCCAATCAGCTTCATTTTTTACGCACCCCTATATGGAGGACATCGTAAAGTGGGCATCCATTCCTGAATTTCAGCGTCATACAAATTTGTTCCCTCATGATCATAACACCTCAATGCAGCATCCCAACCTAACGCCCGGAATTTATCCGTAATCCTGAACGGACCGAAATCCACCTCTCTAACCTCTTTTTCACATATGAATGCCTCCTTCCGTTGGGTAACTTGTTTATTTGATCATTATATAACTCGGCTTGCCATTCAGATGGTTGATCATGCAAGGGCCCGGATGTCCACTTTGGCTTCAGACCCCTTTCCGGTGCTTCTTCATGTTCCTCTTCTACATCACTTTGCAAAACCAATCTCCTTTTTCGTTGAGTTGGATGACTTGAGGTTCCAACTTTCTCTTTACCTTTACGACCCATGTTAATTCTGCAATGCATAAAAACAAAGAACACAAGTTATTCCTCTTCTTAAAAACCCACAATATCCCCACACTTGCTTATCACTATGGTTGTGGATATAAGCCAAATATGATATTCATCATTTTGCAAAAATTTGAACAATATTTCCCTAGGTTAGCAAAAATTCTGCCCAAAAATCATGGGTATTACCAAATGACTTAGCTTCCATAACCACAACCATTAAAACCCATCAGTTCATCTTACCATAACAACTACAAGCAAATGTGTAATAAAAGGTAACATACACTTACAATTCTACAATGTATCATCAATAATGTAAGAAAATGCATACCTTTGCTTTGTGGAGGATAACAATACTAAGAACTTCAAGATTAATCAAAACCCACTAAGAACCCCAAAATTTTCAGCCCCAAATGTCTAAAATCGACCACCCAAAAGTTGGGTTCTTCAAAATGCAAACACAATTTCAGACTCCTTGTGAAATTCTAGTCAAGATTGACCCAAAAATCACTCAATTTGGTGAAGATATGGTGAAATGGTGAAGCGTTGAAGTGGTGTTCTTGAAAGGGTTTAAGGAAGAAGAAGGAAAGAATGTGTGGATAGGGTATGTGCAGAAAGTGTATGGTTTAGGTTAAAACTCGTTTTTTTCTTCTTTTACGGCGGACCCACGCCTAGTGGCCACCGTAAGCTACAGTGGTCACTGGGATTTTAACTCACCGTAGGACAGAGGCTTAGCACCATAAGCAAATATAAGGGCCACCGTAAGCTACCGTGGGGACCATAACCTACGGTGGCATCTAGGCATTTTTGTTCAATTTTTTTTATATTCAGACATGAATATTATGCTACCCCCCTCGAAAAACTGTGTTGTCCTCAACACTATGTTAGAGAAATCCGTAAGAATTTCCCCACACTTGTTTCAAACACATATTAAAACGAGCACGGAAATTGCTTGAAAACAAACTAACTAAGCTAATTAAACTAAATATTTACACTACCAAACTTGGGCCTCGTATGCTTATTCCGCATCCAACGGGCGTAAAATGTAGCCCACCTTGTCAAGCTCGAGATTTTTGATATCATTTCCTTCTAAGTACGGTTTGAGCCGGTGCCCATTCACCGTTTGCTTCGTGTTAGTACCAACATCATCGATTTATATTGACCCACTTCAAAAGTTCGTTTTCTAATCTTTGCATCGTGGACCTTTTTGAGCTTATCTTTATACGCCGCCGCACACTCATACGCTTCATCATGGATTTCTTCTATCTCGCTCAACTATAGCTTCCGAATTTACCCGTTTCATCATAATCCGCATTCACCGTTTTAATCGCCCAATGTGCTCGGTGAGCTAACTCCATCGGTAAATGACATCCTTTCCCATACACTAACCGGTAAGGAGTTGTACCAATAGGAGTTTTATAATCCGTTCGGTATGCCCACAATGCATCATCCAACTTACTTGACCAATCTTTTCTATCCGTTCGCACCGTCTTCATTAAAATTAATTTGATTTGACGGTTGGACACTTCAACTTGTCCACTTGTTTGCGGATGATACGGCGTAGCAACCATGTGATTCACATTGTACCGCTTCAACAATTTCCCGAAGTTAAAATTCATAAAATGCGAACCACTATCGATGATTATAACCCTCGGGATCCCAAACCGAGCAAAAATATTCGATTGCATGAACTTGCATACTACCGAATGATCGTTGGTTCTTGTTGGTATGGCTTCAATCCATTTCGAGATATAGTCCACCGTGACCAAAATATACAAGAACCCATGTGAACTCGGAAAAGGACCCATAAAATCTATACCCCATACATCAAATATCTCAACTACCAAAATGGGTTGTAATGGCATCTCATCCCGTTTCGAAATACTTCCCATTTTTTGGCAATCTACACAGTTCCGGGCAAACTCACATGCATCCTTAAAATTTGTCACCCAATAAACCCACATGTAAGTACCGGATATCCCGTCTTGTGACCACTAAAGTGCCCCCCACAAGCGGATGAATGAGTATAGGTCAAGATTTCCAACACTTCCGTTTCAGGCAAACGTCTTCGAATCACTTGGTCGGGCCCAATTTTGAAAAGTCCGGTTCATCCCATATATATTGTTTAACTTGAACCATAAACTGTTGTCTTCTTCTCTTTGTCCAATGACTAGGAATAACACCAGTAGCTAAATAATTTACATAATGGGCGTACCATGGTGCAACAGAAGTAGACACAGCCAACAGTTGTTCATCGGGAAATCGTTCATTAATTTCACTAGCATTGTCGACCCCTTCCAACGGAATTCGGGATAAATGATCCGCCACTACATTGTTACTTCCTTTCTTATCCCAAATTTGTAAGTCAATTCTTGTAATAAAAGCACCCAACGAATCAAACGGGGCTTTGTGTCACACCCAGATTTCCAACCCAAATCCATACACCGGTGGGCCCGGGTGGGGAGTATTGTGATGTCAGTTGATAACATCATAGTCAATTAAACACGGCACAGCGGAAGTCTTGGAGTAAAATGTACAAAGAAAGAATGTAAAATAGACTTTAGGGCAGATCTAAGGATTTGCAAGATCCTCTTAATCACTACCGAGCAGCTTCCGGCCTATTTCGTATTGTACCTGCAAATTAGTCTTTGGACGATACGTCAGCTTTCGCAGGTAAATACACCCAACTAACTCATTTTGAAAACATTTTAAAATGATTTTAAGTGCACATGGCACAAAATCTTTTATAACTTGGGAAAGTTACTCTGTAACCTTGTTAACAGATTCACATGTTTGTCCATATACAGAGGGCCCGGTACAGAGACCGAGACATGATTAAATACACACCACTTAAAACTCACAGAGGAGTTATCCCTAACGTCTTGGGTAATTTGCATTTAAGCGTCTGTCAGGTGTATGCCTACACCCCGCGCTAAGGTCGTGGCCGATAACTAATCTAATGAGCCGAGGATATCCAGGACACGGTAATTTAACCCCCGATGTTTAAGTTATCAAACAAAACCGATTAAAACAAAATATGGGGATTTACTAGCCACAATCCAGCATTCGATTGATCCCATTTCTGACCAAGCGGTAATAGTTTACCGTATCCCAAGCCCGTATAGGGAAAATAAGTCGAGAGTATTTACCTGAGCTAGTCTTCTTTTAATTTCAATAACTTAGCCGTATACAAAAGTACCTAAGTGCATATAGCATTTACCGGCAAGGCTCTAGTCGGGATTATGGCATAAGCTAACCAATTAATACTAATGGTCTTTATTTAAGTCATAGACTTAGACCAAGTAGTATACATGATCAAGACGTATTACGCTTGATTAAATGATGATCGGATAAAATGTAGTTTAAACCCGACAAATACTTTGACTTGCATAATATGGGTAAACAATTAACATTCTGGATTTTGAAATTTAAATGACAAGGTTAAACCCGTTTCGGTTAATTTTCGTAAAATAGTTACATATACTTAACCGTGCACATATTAGCGATATCGGGTAACCGGATAAGTTATGGACAAGTTCTATGTGCAATTATATTTTAAATAAGTTAAAATATCAGTAGGTTATTAACTTATATGTCCGTTAAGGTTTTAAAACGAAACTATGCCTCATAAGGGCATTTTGGTAATTTCATACTGTATAAAAGGAACTTGAATATATTTTGAGTTTATAATCATAAGTATTCTGGAAAAAAAATAATTTATTTATGATATAATATCAGTAGGATGTTAATTATATGTGTAAATTATCTTTTATGAACAAACTATGCACCGGAGGGGCATTTTGGTCATTTTACACAAAGTTTATAAATTATTTGGGATTCTGAGTTTATAATATGTACCCACTGTAAATATGTTTAAAGTAAGTTTTAAAATCAGTAGGTAACAAGTCTTGGTCAATTAATATGGTTTAAAACCATACTATGCGCCTAAATGGCGCTTATGTCGTAAAATGGCGTCTTTATGCGAGTTTTTATGAAAACTGATGTTAAGGTCAGATTAAAATGTCTTAGATATGTTATTTAATATAGCATATCAGTATGTAAAAGATTTACCTTGAAAAGGTTTTATTAAAACTATTTTATGAGCCACAAGGGCTAAAATCGTCATTTATCGACATAGTTTAAGGACTTGCTATTACTCAGTCTATAACTTGGTTTAACATCCCAAATAATCCTACTTATGATATTAAATCAGTAGAAAACTTATTTTCAAGTTCATTACTATTTAAAACCTTGTTTTATGCAAAAAGGTCATTTTGGTCAAAGATGGCATAATTATGGAACTTGCGCATAAACTTGGATTCTGATTATGATCATGTAATATAACCTCAGAGGGTTATGCTACATTATATTATGATCATAATGTGACTTTATATCAGTATGTAACTAATCTAAATCGGGTCAGAATCAAAAGTCAAAGCAGAAGTCAAACTTCGCGACTTTCAGTTGCGGACCGACCCTAGATTTGAAATTGACTAGCCGAACATGTTCTCACATGTTCTAATAATTATTACCAACTTGTTTAAGTGTCAAAACAAGTTTCATAACATATATAAGATATATTTATGATTTTTCTTAAAAAATGGCATGTTTGACTTTTTAATATCATAACTTTGACCCGTCAATTGGTCTACCAAACGTGATCTTCAGGAGGTGCCCTTTATAGGGACTAACACCTACCTTATTACGATCACTTAGCCATGTTCATTTTGAACAATGGCTGGACCATAATGGTCTTAACCGTAAGTCAAAGCGTTTTTCGTAAAACGCTTGACTTTTGGCTATAAAAGCCTATAAACGAAAATGCACAAAGAAGGAACACTTATCAGTGATTCCTAGGGTGCAAAAGAACTAAGTTGATTGCTCCTTTCAGCTAGGAACTTCCAGAGGAGGGAGAAGAGTGAATGAATGAGAAAGGTGCAAGTTAAAATGGTGAACTTAAGCACCTATTTATAGTTGGAGAACTCAAATGAGGTAATGCCAGGTGTTTAGGGGTGTAAGAGGAAGCTTACAAGGGTCCCAAAACGTGGCATAGCTGATTGCAAGTCCATAGTTTCGAATAAATGATTTTTGGACCTTTGTTTGGAGGCCAAGTTAATTTTTCTGCAGCAAAGGTCCTCTGGCGGGCCGCAAGAGGCCCAGGCCTTGCCTCTTGCGCCCCTTAATCAGTTTCAAAATTTACACTTTAACCCCTTAACTTTATAAAGCTTCTAAAAACCTTTTAAAACACATTTTTGGCATACCCGGGATTATGCCCGGACATTGTTGAGCTCTCGGTTCGTTAAAAGGTCACTCAGAGGTATAAATTAACATGTTGACACTTTTAATCCCTCCATTATCCAACTTTCACATATTTACAGAATTGAACCCTCTCGTCCAACAAATGGCACGTATGAGAGTTAGGACTTCGTAAAGGATCACTTATAGGCTTATTATAAGCATGTTGATTCCGATGTCAATCAGAGGCTGGGCATGTTGACATATCAGTCACTCAGAGGCCAAGTTTAAGCATGTTGATATATCAGTCACTCAAAGGCTAATGTTTTAAGCATGTTGACATATCAGTCACTCAGAGGCTGTTATTTATGCATGTTGACATCGGACCGTCACTCAGAGGCTCAGATTTGAGCATGTTGATGCTTTTAGTCCTTATTGGTCTTTAATAGACTATATTTAAAAATACAACATGTGTCACTATACTATTGGACACGATTTTACAGGGTGTTACACTTTGCGTCTTTCTTCTCCATCAAGTAACGAACCGTACTATGGTCCGAATACACAACCACCTTGCTTCCCCATATGTATGACAAAAACTTGTCAAAGGCATACACCACTGCTAATAATTCCTTTTTGGTTCTGGTGTAATTCAGTTGCGTCTCGGACAATGTCTTGCTTGCATATTAAATTACCATCGGCTTCTTCTCAACTCTTTGACCTAAAACCGCTTCAATAGTTGTGTCACTCGCATCACACGTAATCTCAAATGGCTTTGACCAATCCCAGGGTTGCAAAATGGGAGCTTTCACCAACTGTTCCTTCAAGACAATAAAGGCTTGCAAACATTCATTAGTAAAATCAAAAGGTACATCTTTTAGTAACAAATTACATAAAGGTTTAGTAATAACACTAAAACCTTTAATAAATCACCGATAAAATCCCGCATGTCCCAAAAATGATCTTACCCCCTTAACATTTTTAGGTGGTGGCAAAGATGATATTACCCGAAATTTTTGCCTTATCCACCTCCATCCCCCTTTCCGAAAGAACATAACCCAACACAATGCCCTCTTGGACCATGAAATGACTTTTCTCCCAACTTAGCACCAAGTTTTTCTCGATACACCTTTTAAAACTTTTTCCAACTCGTCGAGATAAGATTCAAAACTTGTGCCAAAAATGGAGAAATCATCTATGAATACCTTAAGTGACTCCCAACCATGTCTGAAAAAATACTCATCATACATCGTCGGAAAGTCGTCGGGACATTACACAAACCAAATGGCATTTGCCGGAAAGCAAAAGTGCCATACGGACAAGTAAAAGTAGTATTGTGTTGGTCATTCGGGTGAATGGAAATTTGGTTGTACCCCGAATACCCATCTAAAAAACAATAGTATTTTTGACCCGATAATTTTTCAATAATTTAGTCAATGAAAGGTAATGGAAAATGGTCCATAGGTGTCACAACATTCAATTTCCGGTAATCGATACAAACACGCCACCAGGTGACCGGTCGGGTGGCGATTTGTTCACCATGTTTGTCTTTGATTACTTGAATGCCGGCCTTTTTAGGCACCACTTGGGTAGGACTTACCCAAGCACTATCTGAAATGGGATAGATCATACCTGCATCTAACCACTTAATTACCTCTTTTTTTACCACTTCTCGTAGATTTGGGTTCAACCTCCTTTGAGCTTCTCTAGTTGGTTTCGCGTCTTCTGTCGTGATGATTTTGTGCATGACAATTGATGGACTAAGTCCTTTCAAATCGGCAATCGTCCACCCAATAGCCGCCTTATTCGCTTTCAGCACCTTCAACAATTCTTGCTCTTGAGCTGTCTCCAAGTTAGAGGCAATAATAACCGGTAAAGTGTCATTATCCCCTAAAAATGCATAATTCAAATGGCCCGGTAAGTCTTTTAACTCCAACTTCGGTGGCTCCTCTAATGATGGCTTCGTGCATGAGTTAATCTCCACCAGTAAGCTCTCGAACTAATGGGTCCAAGGCGGTCGACACTCTTTAACCACCATAGCATCTTGCTCTTTTTCCTCAATCCTTAGTGCACATGCATGTACCTGCTCAGAAAAATCACAAACACAAACATCTACACAATCTTTCTCATATTCGTGCGGTTTGCATCTATCAACTAAATCTGCCATAAAACACTCATCAACACTAATAGAGTTAGAAGTGTTAGTAAAAACATTCAATCTCATTTTTCTATTACCAAACGTCATGTCGACCGTACCAAGTCAACAATCAATCACAGCATGAGCGATGCTAAAAGATGGCCGACCCAAAATAACATTTTGTTGTTGTTTTGGGTCCGCGGATGAGTAATATAAGACCAAAAAGTCTACCGGATAATAAAACTCATCAACCTTCACTATGACATCTTGCACCATCCCTTGGGGTAACTTATGAGACAAATCGGCTAGAACCACTGTTGTCTCAACCCGAGCTAATGGACCAAAGTCATATTGGTCATATAAGCCCCCCGGTAAAATACTTACTCCGGCTCCAAGATCTAATAACGCCTTTGACACTGGAAATTTTCCGACTTGAATGTTTATTAGTGGCGTTCCCGGATCTTGGAGTTTAGGAGGAAGATCCCCTATAAGTACCGCATTTACCTGTCCGGTCAAGTCAACCCGCTTAGGCAATTTTTTCTTTTGTTGCCTCTTTTGCGTGCATAATTCTTTTAAAAATTTTGCATAAGCGGGTACTTGTTTGATTGCGTCGAATAAGGGAAGATTTACTTTGACTTTCTTGAAAACATCGCACAATTCCTCTTTTGGAGGACCCCTTGTTGAAATAAAAATTTTCTTACCCGGGTCAACTAAAGCTGATGGGAATGGGACTTGATGTGGTCCCCCTTCCTCGTTTTTGTCTTTTAAAATTTCACCCAACCCCGGTTTTTGAATTACCTTTTCAACATTAGAGTCCTTAGACACAATTGATGGTGAGACTTCATCCTCATCACTTTCATTTCCCGTAATATCTTCAACCACCCCATCAACCAAACCCGGTGACAAGTTTGCCTTAAATTCTTTACCACTTCTTAAGACACTAACATGGTTAATAGGAATATTACGTGAAGAACTATGAGAAGGATTTACCTTAGTGTCGCTAGGAAGCTGACCTTTACCTTTTTTCAACTCCGCCACCTCGGTTGCAAGTTGACCCATTTGAGTAGTCAATGTTTGAATGCTCTTATCTCGAACCTCATCCTTTTGCATCCGAACTTCATCAAGTTGATTTCTCTTTTGCATATCTTGTTGCATCATCCGGAGCATATCCATAACTTCATTCCCATTTGATGAAGTTTGACCCGTGGTACCACCTTGGCCATGCGATTGTTGAAATTGTCCTTGGTAGCCTTGACTATTTCCACTTCTAAAATTACCTTGATTGTATTGTTGGCGTTGAACGAAATTTCTTTGAGCTCCTTGGAAATTTGGATTAGCTTGGTTGTCATGTTCCCATAATGAAAATTAGGATGGTTCCTAACCCGGGGTGGTATGTGTTCGAGTTCATGTTAAAATTACGACCACCCCCTTGAATAGAATTCACCTCTTCTACTTGACCTTCGACCACACCCACCAAACACACATCTGTTGAATGACCCAATTCATTACAATTTGTACAAACATCATATACTTGATTAGTTGCTTGTATCCCTCCATCATCTACTGCATAAACTTGAGGTCTTGTAATAACGTGCCTTGCCCTTTTTGAAGATTGCACTTTTCTCTTAGACGTAACCGCCATTTGCTCCAAAAATGCCCACTCGTCTTGCTCAAAATTTGTACCAAAAGTGCCATTAGTAATCGACATTAAGTCACGAGCATCTTCTGAACTCAACCCCTCATGAAAATCATTCAATAACTCCCAAAGTGCAATGCCATGATGAGGAAAATTTTTCAACATCATATTGAACCTCTCGAATGCTTCATGAAACATCTCACCCGGCTGTTTTTGAAAACTTCTCAAACTCCGCCTAGCCTCATTAGTCTTTTGGGCTGTAAAAATTCTTCTAAAAACCTTTGTTGCATGTCGGCCCATGTGTATATTGATGCGGAGGGTAAATTATGAAACCATCTTTTAGTGTTGCAAATAGAATCATATGTCTCCAAATGGAAGTACAGTTCCTCTGTTGCTAGCCCCTTGTACTTCGGCAAACTTTGAAGTGCGGTTGTTCTAACCTCAAATGTCCTTCCATCCGAGTGATGAGGAATCACCACCGGAGAAGGGTTATTAGTGATAGCGGGTCTAAAATGCGCTTCAACCCCCTCATTACCTCTCGGTGATGTCTTCGTGGAGCACCCAATGGTACTCTCGGTCCACCCGGTTGGCCTTGCCTCGGTCCTTGAGGTGCAAACTGTTGTTGGTATTGAGGTTGTTGTATTTGTGGTTGTTGCATCGGCCTTTGCAATTGAGGTTGTTGATGTTGAAGTTGAACTAGTTGTAGAGGCATTGGTCGGTTAAACTGTGGCCCTTATGGACGAATTTGTTGTACCCCCGTTGGTTGCCTAACCATTTCTTGAGTTTGTTCCACTTGTTGTCTTTGTTGGTAAGCCATTCTTCCTTGAGGTCCCAAATTACCTCTATCTCCTCCTTAATAATACCCCTCTTCTTCATATCCTCCAAATTCTTCCTCATACCCATCATCAAATCCATCTCCTCCTACACTCGAAGATTGCACAAACTGAGAAGATGGATACTGAAAACCCGGTTGGTTTTGTGGTTGAAGTGTAGATGTAGTATGAACAATGGTTGAACTTGGTGGAAATTGATTTGGTAGTGGTTGTTGGGTGGAGGATGATTGACCAGAAGTTGGGAAAAAGGATGAAAAGGGTGGAACGGGTCCGGTTTGGGTAGTTGTGGATGAAGTAGTGTTGGTTGGGTTGACTTCATGTGTTGAAGTAGGATGGGTAGTAGAAATTGGTGAAGGTGTGGATGGTGTGGTTTGACTCGTAGCGGGAGGTAATGGATCCATTGAGTTAACCGGTGATATGGGTGTTGTAGGTGTTGTTGGTGAACCACTGATTTTATTTTCTCGTAGTAAAACTTTGTTTCTTCACAAAGTTCGTTCAATCTCCGGATCAAATGCCAATGGTGATAGCTTGTGAGAGCCTCTAGTATGCATGCACCTGTAAATACCTGCACACTAACACAACCAGCGTAAACCCGGAATATAACAAACTAAACTATATCAAAGATAACACATGTTGCACACTACTTCCCGTAACGGCGCCAAAGTTTGGCGTGAGGTCGTAGTCTCAAGCAAATTTAATCCAATTACTACTAGTAGTTAGCGGTAAGTGGGTATCGAACTCAGGGAGTTTGTGGAATACGTGTTATCTAAAGTTGCAACTAAAATGACTAATTTATCTAAAATGAAAGAAAGTAAATTTAAGATTTTGATTCTTTTTGTTTTAAAATTATACTAGCTAAAAGTTGTAATTCAAATATTGGTTGTTAAAACAGATTAAGAGAAGGTAACCATCCTAGGTTTCCGGTTTCAATTAACATTCGTGTTTAAATCCAACTAGAAAGAATCACATAGACATGATTCATGTATGATTATTTGTTTGTGATGAAAGGGAACTAAGTACTCAGATTAATAAAATGTGAGGTTGTTACCCGATGACCAATTAACCAATATCCAACCCTAACCCCTCCCGTGATATCTCGATTGTCAACAATACCAAGAACGTATGATTTAGGCTAAGATCAAAACATCAATTAATAGCTTACAAACAAACATTCAAACACCATAATAAACTACAAACATAACAAGTCTATTATTCTAGAAATATGAATAAAACACAAATGTTTCAAGCAAACCTTCAATGTAGGATGATCACAACGAGTTTAGCCACTCATGGTCATGAAAATCATCATACAATCAAATTCCATGTTCATACGAATCATAAACACAAAACAAATGTTAGAAATTGTTCTTGAACCAAGTAGCACACTCAAATTCACCTCTAGAACTCTGAAAAAACATCTCCAATGATTGATAACCCAAAAGACTCTTCAAAACTAAATTAAAAAGGGAAGTTACACTTTTCTCGCAGGTCACCACCGTAAGCTACGGTGCCAACCATAGCCTACGATGGCCTTCATGTCCTTATGGTCTCAGTCTTCTGGCATACGGTGCACAAGAAGAATTCAGACATCACCGTAAGCTACGGCCCCTGCCATAGCTTACGGTGGCAATCAGCTTTTCTCCTCTTGTTTTCTTATCAACTCTCTATGTCCTAATCTTCTCTTGGCCAAGTACAAGCTCCCATCAAAGCACATTAAAATCGCTTATTTATGCTCTTCGGTACCTGCAAAGCCATATACACCGTAGTTATCATATTCCGATAATTAACCCAATTAAGTGCGGAATACTGATCTTTTTAAGGCACTTGAGGGTTGTCCAATGGACCACCCGTCAGCTCACTTTGAAGAATGTGCTTTATGTTCCTGACTTGCGCAAGAGTCTTGTGTCGGGTTGGATGCTTAACAAGTTTGGCTTTCGTTTGGTTTTTGAAAGTGATACATTTGTTTTAAGTAAGCGTGGTATGTTTGTTGGAAAGGGTTATGCCCAAAATGGCATGTTCAAACCTAGTGTAATGTTTGTTAAGAAAAACATGAATAAAAATGCTAGTACTTCTGCTTACTTTGTTGAGTCTCCTAATGTTTGGCATGGACGTGTTGGTCATGTAAATTTTAATTCGATGTGTCGTTTAATTAAATTAGATTACATACCAACTTTTACCATTGACTCTAAAACAAAATGTAAAACATGTGTTGAAGCCAAACAAACAAATCGTCCTTCAAATCAGTTGAAAGAATAACTGAACCCCTTGATCTGATACACACTGATATGTGTGATTTAAAATCAATTCCAACCAGAGGTGGTAATAAATATTTTATTACCTTTATCGATGACAATACAAGGTATTGTTATGTATACTTACTTAAGAGTAAGGATGAAGCAATTGACAAGTTTATGTTGTATGAAGCTGAAGTTGAGAATTAACTCAACAAGAAAATAAAACGTGTGAGAAGTGATAGAGGAGGTGAATATGTTTCACTATTTGGGGAAGTGTGTGCAAAAAGTGGCATAATACACGAGTGTACCCCTCCTTATACACCCCAATTAAATGGCATCGCGGAGCAAAAGAATCGTACACTAAAAGAAATGATGAATGCCATGTTGATAAGTTCTGGGATGAGACAGGACCTGTGAGGGGAGGCCATTTTGTCAGCCAATTTTTTGTTAAACAAAGTACCTTTCAATAATAAGGATGTAACACCTCACGAGTTGTGGTGGGGACATAAATCATCCTATAAATACTTGAAAGTGTGGGGGTGCCTGGCCAAGGTGATAGTTACACCCCCTGAGGCACTTAGAATAGGGCCCAAAACTGTCGACTGCATTTTCATTGGATATGCCAAAAATGATACTTCACATCGTTTTCTTGTATATGAATCCAAGAATCATAATGTGCACAAGGACTCTATCATAGAGACAAGGCCAGGAAATGTGACTTACTTTGAAGAAGAGTTTCCAATGTTAGTACAAACTTTTGCGAGTTCTTCAAATCATGCAAGTTCATCAACAATGGTTGATGAGATTGTTCGAGAGGAAACTCAAGAACAATCAGAGGCTGAAGAAGGTGTGCCAAGAAGAAGTAAAAGGCAAAGGACTGAGAAATCCTTTGGGCCTGACTTTCTTACATACATGGTTGAGAGTGAGCCTCAAACCTATCGAGAAGAAGTCACCTCTTCAGATGGACCTCAATGGAAAGAAGCCATCAAGAGTGAAATTGATTCTATCTTGTAGAATCATACTTGGGAGCTAGTAGATCTTCCATCAGGGTGCAAGCCACTTGGATATCGATGGATATTTAAGAAAAAGATGAAAGCTGATGGCTCTGTCGACAAGTATAAGGAAAGGCTTGTGATCAAAGGGTTTAGACAAAAGGAAGGTCTTGACTATTTTGACACATACTCGCCTGTAACTAGAATAACCTCTATCAGATTGGTGCTTGCAATTGCAGCTTTGGGAAATTTGGAAATACGTCAAATGGATGTAAAAATCGCATTTCTCAATGGGTAATTAGAGGAAGAGATTTACATGGAGCAACCAGAGGGTTTCTCTGCTCCTGGCCAAGAAGGCAAAGTGTGTAAACTCGTCAAGTCATTATATGGCTTGAAGCAAGCTCGAAAACAATGGCATCAAAAGTTTGACCAAGTTATGCTTAACATTGGTTTCAAATAAATGAATGCGATAAGTGTGTCTATGTGAAAGACACTTCTAAAGGTTATGTAATCTTATGCCTTTATGTAGATGATATGCTTATCATTGGGAGTGATGATAAGATGATCAGATCTACTAAAGAAATCATGAAAAATATGGGTCTAGTTGATGTGATTCTTGGAGTAAAAATCATTAGAACCCAAAATTGTTTGGTGCTAAGTCAATCTCATTATGTTGATAAGATCCTTCAGAAGTTCTATCCAGAGGACACGAGTGTAACTCAAAGGCAAGTTTCACTACTCTTCGAATGTAAAAATGGGGATCAACTCTTGATTCCTGATGTTTATTACATTCCTGTGCTAACAAGTAATATCCTAAGCCTAGGCAAATTCACCGAAGAAGGTTATGACATACAAATGAAAGGAAATTTGCTGAAAATGAATGATGAATTTGGAAGACTTGTAATAAGGGTACAAAGGTCAATAGACAGATTGTATATGATCATGCTAAAAAATGTGAAACCAAATTGTTTGGTAGTGAGCTTGGATAATGAAGCATGGGTATGGCGTGCAAGGATGGGACATGCCCGCTTAAAAATATTGGAATCAATGGCTCGAAATGAGTTAATAATTGGATTGCCAAGAATAACATGCCCATCACAGGTTTGTGAAGGTTGTCTTGTGGCTAAACAGACTCGAAAATCCTTTCCAAAAGAAGCAAAGTGTAGAGCGAGTGAACCGTTGGCATTGGTTCATGCGGACATTTGTGGTCGAGTTACTCCACTAACATCGGGCGGTAATCGGTACTTTCTCTTATTTGTTGATGACTTCTCTAGATATATGTGGGTTTATCTAATTAATTCAAAAGGTCATGTATTTTAAAGCTCATGTGGAGAAAGAAAGCAAGTTCAAGCTGAAAATCTTACGAGCTGATCGAAGAGGTGAATTTACTTCAAATACTTTCAGCGAGTACTATAAGCAAGAAGGAATTAGAAGATAATTAACTGTGCCCTACACCCCACAACAAAATCGAGTTGTAGAACACAGGAATCGGACGATTGTAGAGATGTCCCATTCCCTACTGAAATCAATGGAAGTGCCGGAAACACTATGGGGAAAAGCCTTAAGGCACTCTGTATACATCCTAAATCGAATTGCAACGAAGGCGGTAAAAAAGCTACTCCATACCAACTGTGGAAGGGGGACGGACAAACGTGACCTTCAATAACTAAACGTATTTGGCTGTGTAGGATATGCGACACATCAGAAAGTCGGCTTACTAAACTTGAAGACAGGGGAAAAGCCTTGTTGTATTTGGGAGTTGTAGATGAAACATAAGGGTATCCATTACTAGGTCCTAAGAAAAACCAGGTTGTAATTGCAAGGACTGTTAATTTCGATGAAGATAAATGTAATTGCAGTACCCGGTTACTGAAGATATTAGTGTCAGACAGAACTGATAGCAAGAGTTAAGGGTAAGACGGTATATGCAGTAACCTGTCGAGTAACTATGGCTTTATTACTTCTGGTCAACCAAAGCAGAAGTCCAAGTCAAGAATTCGGAAGCTTTATCAGTTCCGAGTTTATGATGTTAAACTCAAAATATGTTGATCATTATTGTTGTCCGAATTTATTAGTATACATGGGGATTCCGAGTTTGTCAGTTAAAAACTCAGAATGTTTATTTTGTATGTGTATCCGGGACAATATGTTTTGTCCATGTTTAGGCCCACGGACAAAACATATTGTCCCGGATACACATACAAGATAAATATTCCAAGTTTTTTACTGACATATATATATATGTGTGTGTGTGTGTGTGTGTAGGGTAGATTAGGGCAACTCTAAAGGAATCTTTCTAGGGAGCCTCTTTGGTGAGCTCTGTGTGAGTCTAGAGAGAGATACAGAGAAAGACTATGTGTTAGAGAGAGAAAGCTAGGGTTTAGATAGCTTGTGTAGAAGATATATACTCTTCAGTAATGTAAATCTGTGTTGATTGTTATGAATGAATAAGTTTCTCTTATATCTTCTTCTCCATCTTCTATGTTTATGTTGTTTCACGTCATGTTTAAGTGCAATGTTGATGTTTGTCACCGATGCAGTGTTTATAACAATAAAAGGTGGGACTGGGTGAATCTACAAAGGACCAGTCCAAGTCGAGTTGGGTTAATGTTTCAGTAAATACTGGTGGGACCAGTTGGTCGTGGTCAATCTCATATGCGAGTCGGAGGTCAAATAGCAACAAATGTTGCAAGCCCTAAAACCCCAATTAATGATGCTCATCATTCAACACATTCTTTTTTTTTCAGGAAGTTAAAGGGAACAAAACTCACCATATATTAATTCATAGGCATCAAGTCACAGTTCAGTAGAAAATACAGTTGCTTACGATGACACCCCTCTTCAAGGGTTTCGATCAATTGGGTGTATCAACAATCCACATTGATGAATGAGGAAGAAGTGCAAGAGCAGTTGAACAAAAATAACAATTGGTGTTGGTTAATGAGGAGCCAGTGTCTTATGAGGAAGTTGCAACCAACAAAGAATGGGTACAAGCTATGAAGACTGAGCTTGATTAGATAAAAAGAAACAACACTTGGTCTTTAACTCAATTGCCACCGGGTCACAAGGCAATCAGGTTAAAATGGGTGTTTAAACTCAAGAAGGATACAAATTGAAAAAATTATGAAGCACATGTTGCTCATGGTAGCTAAGTGCAGTTAAAAGGAGTTAACTTTGAAGATGCCTTAGCACCTGTTGCTCGGCTTGACACGATTAGACTTCTTTTAGCAATTGCAGCAAAAGGTAACTGGACCTTACATCACTTAGATGTTAAGTCTGTGTTCCTTTATGAAGAGCTTAAAGAGGAAGTTTACGTGACACAACCAAGTGGATTCGAGATCAAGGGAAAAGAAAAGTTGGTGTATTAGATTACATAAGGCCCTTTACGGCTTAAGGCAAGTTCCAAGGGCCTGGAATGCACGATTAGATTAAGTATTGAAAGAACTCGGTTTCAGCAGGTGTGTACATGAACAAGCTATTTATAAGGTAAACAATCAGATTTTATTCTTATTGTTGGAGTCTATGTTGATGATCTGATTGTGACTTGGTCAAGTGAGAAGAGAATCACGAGTTCAAAGGAAAGATGAAATCTGTTTTTGACATGAGTGACCTCAGAAAATTGTCATACTATCTTGGTATTGAGGTCGAACAAACCAAGACAGGATTCTCAATAAAACAGGAGGCTACATGAAGAAAATTCTAGAGATGGCAAGTATGCCAACATGTAATGCTACGACGTTTCCCATAATTCCGAAATCATAGTTGATAAAAGATGAAGAGGGAGACAATGTATATCCAACCATGTACAGAAAGATAATTGAAAGCCTCCGTTACTTCATTCATACTCGGCTAGATCTTAGTTACTCAGTCAGGGTTGTGAGCAAGTTTACGCAGTCCCCAAAGCAAAGTCATTTTGCAGCGGTCAAACAAATTCTGAGATATATTCGAGGTACAACGGGTTATAGGCTGAAGTACAATAAAAGTAGAGATAGCAGACTGATTAGGTACTATGACAGCATTTTCGGTACTTATGTTGAAGACCGATGAGCATGACGGGTCATTTTATTACTCAAATAATCTGATCAATTCGTGTTCATAGAAACAAAAGACGGTTTCTTTAAACTCATGTAGTTTATGGCAACGATATTGGCAGCGTGTCAGGCATTATGGTTAAGGAATTTGATAAGTAATTTAATGGGAGAAAATGCACAGTTGTGAAACTGTTTGTGGATAATAAATTTGCTGTCGAGTTGATGAAAAACCCCGTTTCCATGGGAGAAGCAAACATATGGACACCAAATATCACTTCACACATGAGTGTGTTGAACGAGAACAAATGCGTGTCGAATACATGAGTGGTAATATGCAGAAAGCAGACATATTGACAAAACCTTTGGCACGGGTCAATTTTTCTTAAATGCGGGCTCTAGCTGGTATGGAAGATCTACATGTAGGTGTCAACACCATGGGGAAGAGTGTTAGTTTAGTGTTGACCGAACCTCCAGGAGATAAACGTTGGAATTTGTGAACGTTAGGGGCTGTTTGACCTGGAATAAAGGAAGACCTGGTGTACAGGGGAATTCTTTTCTTTTATTGTTATTTAAACACAGTCAGTATTTATTTTTTCTATTCATTCAAAATCAGTCGAAATTACTTGTAATCATTCAGCTACACTTGTAACCATTTGGCCATTGAATAAACTGATTAAATTCGATTGCAATCCCATCCTCTTTTCTTTGATTATTTTGCAATTTCCCTGATCTAAATCTAACATTTGGTATCAGAGCTTCAAATTCTGATCCATTTACATGCCAAAAATCCTACAACTCAACACCACGTCAATTGTTACAAACCCTAATCCCGCAAAAGAGAACTCTGTTCCATTCAACTGCCTTATCCTTACTTCTACTACCTACAATACCTGGTCGATAAAGACGGAGGCGATCACGGATGCCCACGGGATGTGGGAAGCCATCGAGCCGCTGACTATAGTGGTCGTGGATGAGAAGAAATCCAAGCAAGCTCGAGCATTCATCTTTCAATCCATCCCGGATGAGGTTCTCTTGTAAGCTGCGAAGAAGAAAACACCCAAGGAGGTTTGGGATTCATTGAAATCCTAGTATGTGGGTGCTGAACGGGTTCGGAAAGCTAGGTTACGCATTCTAAAATCTGAGTTTGAAGGGCTGCAAATGAAGGATGGAAAGTCTGTTGATGAATATGTTGGAAAACTATCTGGTAGGGTTTTTAATATAATAGTGTTGGAGAACATTGGATGACGAAGAATTGGTCCATAAATTGTTTGATATGGTCTTGGAGAGATTTATAAACTTGGTGGCTTTGATCGAGCAAAGCTCAGATGTTGAGAGTATGCCATTCGAAGAAGCTATTGTGCATTTAAAGACGTGTGAGGATAGAGTGAAGCTCCGCCAATCACACCAAGCGGCTAAAAACAAGTTGTTGTTCTCTAAAACGGAATATTCGACAAGTTCTAAAGGGCATGGAAAGGGTCAAGGCAAGGCTAACCGAGGTGGTCGGGGTAGTTTTTGTCACACCGCAACCGATGGTGGAAACATCGGGGTGAGACGAAATAGATTGCTCAATGCATCATAACACTATTTGCGACAATATTTAAATCAAAACTCGTTCATTTCATATATCAAATTGTCAATTACAACAGAAATCAAATACAATAACTTCAACAAAATTACAACATGAAAGCCTAACATTCTAGGTGCGTTTCCATGTCGTCCCTACTAGATTCGTCATAGCATCAATATCAACCTGTAACATGTTAAAAGTATAGTTCAATACAAAGGTATTGGCTAGTACACAAGTTTAAGTATATAGCATAAGTATAAAAGAGTTTACTCAAATCCACATGGCAATTGTATACAAGGTAAGCTAGCATGCGATGCTAATTGTCAAACCCAAGTGTCCACAAGAATTAAGTGCCCCTCATCACACGAAGTAACGAGACTAAAGTATGAATAAGAATAAGTATCAGCTTAAGCTTAACATTACCCCGACGGGCGGTGTGCTACTCCTATAGCGCTATATATGTTAAGTTGGGGCTAGCTAAGTTAATGACAATAGCATGTATAAATTTAGCATGAACCTAAGCATGGCAATAAGCATGTATAACGGATCAAGTGTATAAAGCATACAGTGTGTGTATTCGTGTAATTATGTAAGATAACATGTTAGAACCCAAATTGTGTAACAAGAAAAATGGGTCAACTGTACTCACGATTTTGCAAGCTTTCACTTGTTACTTAGCAAAGGGTTTGGAGGGTTGGAGGAACACCAAGCTATTTTTTGAAAGCCTTGAACCTTTAGATAGAGAGAGCTTTAGAGCTTTAGAGAGAAGAGAAGAAGTGTTTGAGGTGTGAAATAAGAGTGAGAGAGGTGGGTATTTATAGATAGGGTTAGAGGGTTGTTAGTTGGGTGCATTTAATGCAACAAACACAAAATGGACCAATCTATGGGCAAGAAACCACTTTCTCCAGGTTATGCTATTTTTAGTCCTTGAACTTAGTTTATCTTTCATTTAATGGTAAAACTTGATATTTTCACATGTTTTGAAGTGTATAATGTATATGTAAGTATATTTTAGGTATCAAGTATGAATGTGTGAGTATTTGCACGTATAACAAGTTTCGGTGTGTATGTAAACACGTATTTAACAATTAGATGCATGTAAGACGAGTATGTATCAGGTATGAATTTTATTACGATCAAAGTCTCGGATTATAAGATTGGGAAATGAAATACGAATGCGATACGAATACAAGTTTCCATAAATAGAAATACGATTACACTTTCTAATTAAGGAAAGTACGAAAAAGCGAGGCGTTACAGTTTTCGAGGACGTGGTCGGGGTAGGGTAACCATGGCGGACACACAAGAAAGCAAGATCTTTGAAGCGGGTCGAGAAGACAAGATAGACGACATATTGAATGTTTTAATTGCCATGAATATGGGCACCATGCCTCTGAATGCAAAGAGTCCAAAGAGAATAAGAAAGAAGCAAATTTAACACAAAAAAGAACCCATACTATTGTTGACTGTACACGGTGAAGAACCATCCCACATAGTGTTGCTAAATGAAGATAAGTTCATATTATAATAAGAAGAATTTAGAACCGGAGAGCACCAGGACATGTAGTACTTGGATAACGACGCTAGTAATCATATGACCGGGCTTAAAAAGTCATTTGCATATCTGAATTTTAATGTTACGGGTCAAGTTCGGTTCGGTGACGGATCACGAGTTCAAATCAAAGGCAAGGTATCACTACTCTTCAAATGTAAATATGGGAATCAACTCTTGATTACTGATGTTCGGCACTAACGAGTAATATCCCAAGCCTAAGCCAACTCACTGAAGAAGGTTATGACCTGTAATAAGGGTACAGAGGTCAGTAAACAGATTGTATAAAATCTCAAAGACCTGTAATAAGGTTACAAAGGTCAGTAAACATATTGTATAAAATCATGTTCAAAAATGCGAAACCAATTTGTTTGGCAGTGATCTTGCATAATGAAGCATGGGTATGGCATGCAAGGATGGGACATGCCAACTTAAAAATATTGGAATCAATGGCTCAGAATGAGTTAGTAATTGGATTGCCAAGAATAACATTCCCATCACAGGTTTGTGAAGGTATTCTTGTGGCTAAACAGACCTGAAAATCCTTTCCAAAAGAAGCACAATGGAGAGGGAGTGAACCGTTGAATTTGGTTCATGCGAACATTTGCGGTACTCCACTAACATCGGGCGGCAGTCGGTACTTTCTCTTATTTGTTGATGACTTCTCTAGATATATGTGGGTTTATCTAATTAATTCAAAAGTTCAAGTATTTTAAAGCCTAGGTGGAGAAAGAAAGCAAGTTCAAGCTGAAAATGTTACGAACAGATCGAGGAGGTGAATTTACTTCAAATACTTTCAGCGAGTACTGTAAGCAAGAAGGAATTAGAAGACAATTAATTGCGCCCTACACCCCGCAGCAAAACCAAGTTGCAGAACGCAGACGGACGATTGTAGAGATGACCCGCTCCCTACTGAAATTAATGGAAGTGCCGGAAACACTATGGGGAGAAGCCGTAAGGCACTCCGTGTACATCCTAAATTGAATTACAACGAAGGCCGTAAAAAAAGCTACTCCATACCAAATGTGGAAGAGGCATAAACTTGACCTTCAATACCTAAAGGTATTTGGCTATGTAGGATATGCGACACATCAAAAAATTGGCTTACTAAACTCGAGGACAGTGGAAAAGACTTGGTGTATTTGGGAGCTGTATATTGAACATAAAGGTCAGTAAACCTGTCGGTGAAAGTCATCACCAATGAGTACCCATCGGTGAAGCTTTGTCGGTATAATGGTTGTGGGTAATCTTTTTCCGATGGATCACCAATAGAAATTTCCAACGGGTCAGCGACAAACAACTTTTCTAACGGGTCACTGGCAGGTCTTTTGCGGCTAAAATATAACTTCTCCAACCAAAGGTTTATTCTTTATCGACATATTATTGATAGGTAGTTATCCGGAAGGTTATGTTTGTTGACGGACATCCCATTAGCCTTCGGTAACAATCATTTTCGTTAAAAAAAATAAAATTAATTTATAAATTTTTTGTTTACCTCAATAAAATACATATAATTCTGCAAATCCTAGAATATGATTAAAGAGCTTATATTACAATTACAAACCAAGGAATATCAAATTACAAATCATGGACTTTCAAGTTACAAATCATGAAACTGCAAACAAATTCCCACAATTTGTATGATAGATTTTACACATCTTGTAATGTAATGACTTCAAACCCATTCCTCCATATTGTTGAAAGAAGCCGGTCATTGTAGTTGAACAAGATGTTCGGGCTCCTATAATCAATAGGTGTCTTTGATTCCATAATTAGGAGCTCAATCTCCTAAGAAAAGCTCAATGAAAACCTTTCGGGTGTTGGTTTCTAGCTTTTTCATATGGGCCGCCTGCCAGTGCATATGCAAACGCATAAGGTTTTGTTCAAGGAGAGGCATGTCACACACCATTGGAATATTCATCTTCACTTTCTATGGAGTTTTTAATTCTGAGAACACCAATTCTAACATTTTCAACTAACATAGGGTATATAGAATAAGGTGGTCTGGCTTGGGGACTAAAACAATAACAAACATTCATCGATACTTATACTTTTATTCATCTTAGGTAGTTGCAACGTTAAAAGTAAGGGAGAAGGTATTCATAACCAAAAAACAACTACTTTGATCTGACCGATTTATCCGTCAGTGAGCAGCTCCACCAACAATCACCTAAAAAAGACTAGTCAGGACTATGTTTTTTTTTGGAAACAGCAAGGTTGCAGTGGATTCTTGCGTCAGTAATACAACTTTTGCTGAGTTGGGCGGGTCTGTGAATGAAAGATTTGGGAGTTCTTAAACATTTTCTTGGATTAGAAATTGATTATCAAGAAGGTGGAGTTGTTGTTCATCAACACAAGCATGCAATGGATCTGTTAAGTGAGTTTGCATGACAAGTTGTAAACTTGTGGTAACACCAATGGAAGAAAACATGAAGCACAAGGCTGAATGTTACTATGTATCAACAATTAGTTGGGAGTTTGATTTATTTAACTCTAACCAGGCCATACATTTTGTTCGCGGTTGGTGTGCTAAGTCGGTATATGCAAGAGCCTATAAAGCCACATTTGGATGTGATACGAAGGGCGTTGAAGTATATAAAAGCAACTCCGAGTTATGGTGTGTGGTTGGTAAGGTTGCTGAAGGAACTAAACCGGAAGTGGGCAACAAAGTTCAGTTGTTTGGGGATAATATGTCATCTATCTTATTGGCTGAAAATCTGACATTTCACGCGTGGACAAAGCATGTTGAAGTTTACTACCACTTTATACGAGAGAAGGTGGTGAACGGTGAAATTGATTTCAAGCATGTGAGCACACGTGAACAGATAGCTGATGTATTTACAAAGGCGTTACCAAGTACGAAGATGAAAAAGCTATGTGAAGCTATGGGTCTGAAAGTAGCCAAAGTTGAGAGGGAGCATTGAACAATGTATGCAACTTTGGATTAAAGATTAGGGTGGTTCGGTTGGTCTCATGGGGTAGAGGAGGAGACCGTATGGAATATTGTTTGGTTTTGGTTATTAGATAACTAAGTTTGCAAGTTTAGCTGAAATATTTAATTTAACATTTGAGTCTTATAGATTACTTTAAATTACTAATTCGTATTTCGGTAGGATTAATGTAAGGGTACATATATAAACCCATAGCTAGGTATCATTTTTGTATGTACTCCTGTTCTTTGTTTTTCAGTATAATAAAAAGTGTCCTACGTTTGTTTTGTGCAATACTGGTTCTTGTGTGTCTGGAAATTTCTTGATTTACTTGTGAAACTTTTCCTGGTTTAACAAGTGGTCTTTTTATTTAAGTTTTATATATTATTTTATGCCTTCACTTGAGGAATTGATCTAGAGCATACAGTTAATATATGCACTTTTTATCGCGTATGGGTACCAGACCGAACAATATCGTTACCGGTACATGTATTCATCTTTATGATTTTTGGTTTCGATACTAGTCGAATTCGGTATTTTTGCACTACCTGTTACATACTGTCATAATTGATATGACATTGGTTTGTGTTCTCTACACATTTTAGGTTTCGTTATCTTTGGTACCCATACAATACTAATCTCATCCCTATCTATTAGTGGCATTTTTGTTTTTGTGTTAATAGCAGTTACCTTTTTCGTTAGATTGTTAACTAGCAAGTTTGGTTTGGTTAGTTGCAACAGCTCTACAAATAGATGTGTTATGATTCATACAATTTATTGCGAAACACATTTTTTTTAATTTCTTTCATGATATCAGAGTATTTAGCAATGATTCTAAACAACTTGAGAATCACATGCGTATATAAAAAGATAACTTTAGGGTGTATTTTATAATATAAAAACATATTATTAAAAAAATGAAAAAAAAAATACATCAGTTAGAAAAAAAAATACCATGATCATGAATATGATGATTGACAGGTAACTTTGCAACACATGGGCCAAAATCTTTGGTAGAAACCCATTGGCCCATAGATGATGGGCCGATTAATAATACTATGGCCCAACTAATAAAACACAAATATCGTGTTACCGGGGATCGAACCTGGGTCACCCGTGTGACAGGCCAGAATACTTACCACTATACTAAGGAATTTGCGTTATTGATGTAAATTGTTCATTACACATGTCCCAATTACAAGGCCACAATACAAGGCCACAAACTTCTTATTTTGACAAACAAGCTTACATATTGCATTGACTTGCAAGCATCGAAAGTTATTGACCACATATTATCATTGTGTTTCATGTTTTGATTTTACGTAAGTCTATTAAAAAATGGACGGGTCAATTAGGTAATAGGTCGGAAACGGGTTATTGACAAACCAGATTTGGGTCAAACAATTTTTTTATTCAAATGAGTTTGTTTGAAACAGGCTGTTTGAGATAGAAAAAAAAAAGCAATGGTTAAACATTATACTGAGCATGAATGGTTAAGACCTTTTATCTAAATTTGCCAGATATTTGCTTCTGAACGGTTAAACAGTATACTGGCTCTTAATGGTTAAAACATATTACTGGTTTAGCACTTAATGGTTCAGACCTCTTACTGGTTCAACACTTACCCAGAACAGCCTCTTAGAATGGTAATAAGTGTCCCTAAGAATTTTTATTTATTAATAGAAAATTGAAGTATGCGAACATAACTATTATACTAAATAAAAAAGATTATTGTGTTTATATAAATAATATGTTTGTTTGGAATTCTATGCCTAATTAAACTCAATATATAAAACTTCATTGCGTTTATTAATAAAGCTTCGGTAATTTAGGCCAAGGTCGGGCTCGAGTTTGAGCTCATGTAAGCTGAGCTCAATTTGAGTTTCTTTCAAGCAAGTCTACATTAGCTAACAAGCGCTGTGGATCACTAACATCCCTGAGGCATGTTGCACAAGGTGACACGTTTCTTTTTTCAAATTTTCTACCAGCTATTTTATCCAAGTTTCCATAACAAAAATACAATAGCCAAATCGGACATGTACATAGTATCTTTATGGACATAGTATCGGGTTGTCTTAAACGTATCTGATCCCTTGTCTTTTTACTAGTTGTAGTTCTTATTTTAATTTTTCACGTAACTTTAACACTAGAAAAACTCGTTGATATGATGTTTTTACGAAGGAAATACAAGAACAATTTATGGTGCAAAATACGTTTAGCCAACCCAGTCTTTGAAGAAAAAAGAAAATATATATAAATGTGTGGTTTGAAATTGTAATCGCTTATCTTGAAATTTGTGGCTGAAGACAAAGTGAAACTTGCGAATCACTCTACAATTATTGGTGTCAACAATTACATTTTTTGCGGATTAAAAGGTATCAGCTATAGTAGTCGAAATTTGCATGCAAAGGGTTCGCTTGTCACCTAGTCGTGTGAACTTGAGAAAAGAAATAATAAAATATGTATAAAACAGGTATTGAAAATTTAAAAATAATATTAACTTTTAAATGGCAAATTCAAAGTAAACTAGTTTACTAATTAAGGCAGACCTGTATTACTCTGGAAATGTGGCATAGTTCAACAGGTAAGGTTTGGGATTCAAGCCTTGCTAATGACATTATTTGTCATTAAAAAAAAAAAACTTTGGAAGCTTAAACGCATCATTAGAGTACTTGACCTTTTTGCAACTTGCAATCCATCATTTGAGAGAAAAGATAATCGGTTGTTGATGACCGATGTCTTTTGTGTGGCACGGAGACGGAATCGGCTACTCATATCTTCACCACATGTTACACGGCTACGGTTCTTCGGCAGAAAATTAGTACGTGATAGAAAATTAGTACGTGATGCAAAACCTTTTTTCCTTATGCTTTTTCTTTTCAAGGTATTTTGGAAAATTAAAACTGTTGTGGTTTGGCGAGCAAGGCGAAGGAAGCATACCAGGGGATTGTGATTATTGCTTGTTGGTGTCACACCCTGACCCGCAGCGGAATAAAAGTCGGGGCATGATTGGGTTATCATCAAAGCTCATGATATTTACTAATAAGTTTCATATTTATTAAATTGAAATTAACTTCGAATATCCAACACACAAAATTCATACAAACACAAGCAATAAACCAAACGATTGTTCCGAACGAAGTAATTTGTTTATTCTTCTAAGGCCATTCTATGTGTTTCGTTCCTCAGCTTGTTCACCTGTATCATGCGTAAAACAGAAAATTTGGGTCAACAAAAGTTGGCGAGTGAACCTTGATAAAACATGTAAATGATTGAAATATATTGTTGTTAAATAAAAAGTGTGCATGAATCACAGGTGAACAGATGTATATATATACTCAATCACAAACCACATTGTATGAACACATGACATGATAAATGATGTATTTGAGATCAAGGCTCAATCAAAAGGAGCCGATCTAATGAGGCACCTGATGCTCAACCCGTATCCCACGAGGAACTGATGGGCCTAATGAAATGATTGCACTGAATGATAAAATGTATCCATATATAATCCACATAACAAAAATACACATTTGATCACGACTGATATTAGCACAAGTGTTAAATAAAGTAAAGGAAATTGTAAGACACATGATAAACCCTAAACATGATTAAAACGGGGAATTTGTAGAGATTCACTCACAGTGGGTGCGTATTCTTGCGTGGAAATGAGAGCGCACGAGTTGCCGATTTAACCGACGAGGAAAATCTAACCTAAAAAAATAATAACGCGATAACTTGATAAATAATTAAACTAATATTTTGATTAAAACCTTTGTTTAGGTTTTAAGTAAATTTTATGATTTGTATTGATATAATTAAGCCTTTGAAATTATGTGTTTTTAGGTGTTTAAAATATATTCTCTTTTAAAAACCATGAAATGAAATAATAAAAATAAAATAAAATAAAAACAAAATAAATAAATAAATGTCAATCTGACACATGTCAGACCGGTTTTATTCGAAATTGTAAGCATGCGTGTGAGACTCGAACCCGTGACCTCTCGATTGCGTGCTCGCAGCTCTTCCAACTGAGCTACGTGTCTAGACACCCGAAAGAATCTGAATTTTAATTATATTTATACACATTTTAGGTTAATTCTAATTTAATTAAATTTACAAAAAGATCATATTGGCTCGAACCGGACGCGTACCACAAGTCTCGAACCCGAGACCTCAACTGTGACTTGCACCCAGCCCAACCAACTGGGCTGGGTGTCTAACCCATTAATACCTGAAATTTAATTATATTTATATACTGATTAAGTGTATATAGAAGTGATAGATTAAAAATGGTTTTAATTAATCGAGCCGGTGTGTGTGTGTGGGATCGAACCGGCTATCATGGGTTCGGTTTGCACCCGGCCGAACCAGTTAGGCTGGGTGCTTAACCCGACCGTAATCTGATTCATAATATATATATATATATATATATATAGACTCAGCACATCATCTTCTTTGTTTTTGAATCCGAATCAAAACTGTTTCCGCCCAAAAATTTTGATTCATCTCCGATTAACATCTGAATGTTATGCTAATTAACAAAAATTCAAAGGGAAAAGGAGTAGGAGTCTACCGTAGAACCGGAATGGAGGATCTCGATCTCCGGCGGGTGAATTCTGATGGCCCGGTGGTTCTCCGGTGAAACAAAGATTTTCCGACGACTGATATGAGCTAACCGAGGGAAATAAGCGAGTTCAGAGAGGAAGGAATCGACTGGTATAAATAGGGGTGATCGAGAGCTCAGTTTTTGGCAATTCGGCTCGGATTGATTGCCAGTTCGATCACAACCGAGAAGTTTACCAAGAATAGATTGCCCAGCTGTCGGAAATTTTGGAAAGAAAAAGGAAAGCCGCATATGAAGGACTGCGATGTTTCCGGTTTCAGTTGCAGGCCCTCCCGCTCGGTAGTTGGATACATGTATCATGCTATGCGGAATCTGATACAATGTGTGTGTGTGGTCTAGTGGTGTTGGTGGTATGTGTGCAACCGGGGGAACCCGGGTTCGATCCTGGTTCACCCCTTTTATTTTAAAACCGTTTTTCTTTAACTGTTTTTATTACCTTTTTGAGTTATTATAAGTAATTATTAATTAGTTGATATATTTTATAAATTAATGGATCATATTATATTATCTCTTTAAACTTTATTTATTATTTTATTTTTAAACATTAAATTTCATCATTATATAAATAGATAACTAAACGACATAAACAAATATTCGTTGATTGATAAATTGGGGCGGGTTTTTGAAACCTGATTTACACAAATGTTACAGTTGGAGACTTTGGAAAGCTAGAAATGAGAAGGTTTTTCCGAACATATAGGTGAAAGTTGAAGATATTTATAGCGATATCAAGGTTGTGAGTTTTCTTTGGTTTAAAAATAGGTCCAAGCATAGATTTGTAACTTGGGAGAAGTGACGTAAATTTGTAATTATGTAGCCTGTTGTTACCACCCGGTTTTCGGGTTATGCGTTTCTAATGAAGTACACCTTTAAAAAAATCTTTTCTACCCCAACCATATATTTGTAAGGGTGTTCATATACCTTTGATTCAAGTGAACCATCTAAGATTAACGTGGTTTAGTTTAGTAGGTTGACGATTTATAGTCCAGGCAAGTGTTTGGAAATTCGATTCGACTAGTTTTTTTTAATTATTTGAGTATGCAATTATATCTTTTTAAGATTTTTAATGCAAAGCAACAATTTTAAAAACATCAGTTCACTTCAAAAGAAAGAGTAAATTACTTTTTAAGTTTTTAAGTTTTATTGGTTTTAACCATCTGAGTAAAAAATCAAAAAGTTTAACATCCTAAGTACTTGGCCGCTCTTTTTGTAACCCTTTGAGTTGAAACTTTTAACTCCATCCACCAAATCTGTTAACTATGAAGGCATTTTAGTCATTTAGACATAGAGTATAACTCTTTGATGCACAAAGTGTGAGGGACAAGTGTTTATTGCGCACACACATAAAAATCTTTCGCCCTCTCACACCTACACTTCACCATCACCACTCCACCATCGCACCTTCACCACCGCACCACCGCCCACCTGCCATGTGTCACCATCACACGTGCCACCACCATTGTGAACTGTCCTTACTACACACACCACCATTAAAATGCCGCATTTGAACCATCTCCGAACCACCATCCTATCCCCACCGGTCCACCACCGCACCATCACTCACTTGCCACCACCCACCTGCCACGTATCACCAGTCCACCACCCCACCACCGTACCTGAACTATCTTTTCAATTCCAACACTTTCCAAACATTTTTTATATATAATACACGAATGCATATATTAAATATATAATTTACTATATATACATAAAAGCTTATAAAAACTTTTTAATCCCTTTAAAATTTTAAGCCTCAAGCTAGGGTAGGGGTTGACTGGCCGCCCTGCGCCTTAAATATGCTAATTAAGTAGATGACAAATAGAAACAAGGAGTCTTTTGAACTTCAAAATCACTATGGAGTTTCAAAACCATGTGAACTACTTAAAGAAGAAAATAAAGACACATGTCTTTTTCCCATTGTCTTGTCCACAAATAAGGTTATACACTCGTACGTTATTTCATTTGAAGGTCCACTATCATCAAATGGGCTATTTAATTCTTGAGCTCCACATATCAATTAAAAAAAACCTTTTATACGTATACTTACGTATTTTTAGAGAAATAGTTGATATAAAATAGAAAAATAAACGAAGCATCCTCTCTGTTTTAATTTTATATTTTAATTGTTTGTGTTAATATATGACATTTCTTACAACTCGGTGATATTTACTTAGAGGTTGCTTTAGATACATCATCATCATCATACTCAGTAAATCCCACCAATAGTAAAGTTAAGGTAGAGTCTGAGAAGACTACGATGTAGACAACCTTACCTTTATCCCGTAGAAATAGAGAGGCTGCTTCCAATGAGACCCTCGACTCAATGGTAGTTTTGTATTAAGCCTTAAACATGATGCACATAACACTCAGCAATCGGGGCAAAGGCCGATTTGTGCATGTATCCCTTTGTCTTTTGGCTATCAACGTCACCACATGATGCATGATTAGTCGTCCGTCGCTTTTAATGTTATTTCACGAAATTAGTAAAATAACGATAAAATTAGTGCAGTTTCACTTTTGCCCCTTGAGGGCCCACACAAATATACATTATATGTACACACCACAAGTTGGACGTATTGCTTTTGATACATAATACTCTTAATCTAAACACGATAAAAAGTGTAAACTGCTGATATTTAAAACAAAGTGTTGATATATAAACAACATTAAAGTTGATATGTAACAAAACACATGTACTTACATTACATACATGTCACATCTCGACTCGCAACGGAAGCACATGCGGTGAGCAACAGATACATGCTATGAATACGTTATTTAAAAGGATATTGTATTACACAACACAAGTATCGGTTACAACGTTTGATTACACACTAAGTTTTAATGTACATGCAATAATGTCCCAAAAGCGGTTGTCTTTGCTAAGCATGCTTCTATGTAAAGTAATATCCGATCAACAAAACTTGAAACCCATACGCACTTCACTTTATTCTTCTTTAGCTTTACCTGAAAAGCATGTTAAGTTTGAACGGTCAACTACAAATAGCTGGTGAATTTCACTATTTTAGGGTGTTTCACAATTTAGTTTGAACCGGTTGATTTTGCATGTTTGACATGAAATTATACTAAGCCTACATGTGAAACCTTGACTATTCTCAAGTGTTGTGTCCCACAACCGACACCTCATACTTTACCATCCCAAGTAGCTATGTCTAACACCACATAGCGTGTTCACAAAATTGCATGGACATGTGCAATTGCAGTAGAACCTATAGCATTTGTGCCAGATCAATTGGGTTCGTCAGACCAATAGTACTATTCACACGTCCATCGACATATAGTTGATCACTCATGTTTGTTGTGACTTTGCATGTGTTAGTAACCCAGATAATTCACATCACAAGATATATGTATGTGCAAGTATGTCCGTATGTAACATGCATTTATCCCCAAGTAAAAAATAAAACAATTTGAAAGCGGGGTAGTGAAACTTACCTAGCATATAACATGACTATCACAGGATGGTAAGTATCAATGCTCTATCCGTTCGGTCCTGATATCAGTTCATGTTTGGTTAATTACCGAATACAATTTTCAATTCGGTAATTGCAATAACTAGGGCTTAGATGAGGATAATCATCTGAGACTCGACCTATATCATAACAGTAGAGCTATGGGTATTATCTTAGTGTCAGATTTCAGTTTGGCTTTAGGGTACCGTTTTGCGTGCCGGTCAAAGTCGTTTGTTTTAGATGTTCGAAAAGTGGTTTGATCATATGGAATGTACTAATGAGTTGTCCATTGGAATGATTAACTTTATATTAAGGGAGTTCGGTCGTTTGGGGATCCCAGGTTGCCCGATTTTAAGTTTCCGTTTTCGTCGTCCGGGAATCACCCGAACTGATGTACCCCAAGTACCCATTTTGTCTTGGAACAGTCCAGAATGACTCTGGTGTTCCACTTATTGCCAATTTAGTCATTCGTCAGTTCACGGTTCCGACAGGTTTGTTATACGTTTACAACTGCCAGTTTTGTATAAAGTAATAATGAGATAAGGTATAATACGGCTCGCACTGGGTAGGTAGCCTTTAAGGGAAATAAAGGAAGAAAACCAAAGTAACCACAATGATGACTTTTCATTTGTTAAAATGAGAACCTGTTACTGAACCTCACGTGACCCACCTAGCACTAGAGGTGCACAAAAAATCTGTACCTGGAATCAGATCTGATAAAAAAACACGAAACCGGTTATTTTTGTATCCGGGTATTATATACCTATAACTGAACCGACCCTACCCGTAGGGTATGGATAGGGTATACTTTTGAAGCTCAATGTCACACCCCGACCCGCAGCGGAAATAAGAGTCGGGGCATAATTGGGTTATCACCAAAGCACATGACATTTACTATTATGTTCCATGATTAAATGAAGTCAAAGTTACATTTTTCAAACATCCAAACATGTTCATTCAATACAAGGGAAAATAACCAAACATAACAATCCAAAAACTAAATCGTTTTATTCTTCTAATCCAGGTCCTATGTGTTCCTAGCTGCTGCTGGTTCACCTGTATCATGTGTAAAATGGGAGGTTTTGGGTCAACATAAGTTGGCGAGTGAACCTTATTATATAAACATTTGATAATGATTTTATGGTTAGTTTATCAATAAAATATTGTGCATAATCATAAAAGAGCACATGTAAGTAATCAAACATTGGCAATTAGCAGTTACAATTATAACATACATTAACACTTGATAGCATACATGAATATACCAATATCATACGATAACTAACATAAATGAACTGTGCGATCAAGGCTCAATCAAACGGAGCCGATCGTATTGCATGAACTGGAAATGTAAATTAAACTGTGCGCTCAAGGCTCAATCAAACGGAGCCGAACGTATTGCATGAACTGGAAATGTAAATTGAACTGTGCACTCAAGGCTCAATCAAACGGAGCCGAGCGTATTGCATGTATTGAAATGTAAAATGAAATGACCGATCAAGGCTCAATCAAACGGAGCCGATCGTGCGGGCACGCCACAGATCAACCGCATAATAAAATGGGGATCAAGCTCAACCTCGATGGATGGGGAGCTGCGGCCTCGGCAAATGCATGTACTGAAATAATAATTTGCATCCAATAATAACTACTTAACAGCAACAAACTAATACACATGTCATGATATGATGTATGCACAATAGTTTCGTTATAATATGTAAATAAACAAAGACACATGATACACCCTAAAAACGTGATTAAAACGGGGAATTTGAAAGGTTCACTCACATTGGGTGCGTTGAATTGAAGATGGTGAGATGCGCACGATTTAGATGAGCGGATCGACGGGAAATACTAACCTAAATAATAATGGAAAAATATATTAAATGGATGGATTTTATTAAGGATTTTAATGAAATTTTTAGATATATTTTTGTGAGTTTATGGCTATTTTCTATCTTTAAAAATGTTATTTTTAAGTATTTTTAATTGATTTTTAAATTAAAATAAACAAATAAATATAAAAAAAATATTTTTTTTTACTGTTGACCGTTGACCGTTGGCCGGTTCGGTCAGCAGTAAAATCCTGCGCCGGGCGGGACTCGAACCGGCGACCTTCTGTTCACGTGCACGTAGCTCTACCAACTGAGCTACGTGACTAACCCGTTATAAACTCGGTTTTAATTATATTTATATACTTATTTGAATTAACCGAAAATTCCTTTATTTTGCAAAAACGTTTTAATTCCATGGACCGGTGCTCGGGACAGGATTCGAACGCGCGACGTGAAGTTCATTTTGCACACAGTCCACCGCTGGACTGTGTGTCTAACCCGGTTATATTCTTGATTATATTATACTTAACAACTACCCGATTCAACCCGGGTTAGTTCATGATTAAAAAAGGAATGTTATTACACAAGCGTGCGCGTAGCAAGGATCGAACCCGGGACGTGAATATGAAATTTGCACACAGTCCACCGCTGGACTGTGTATCTAACCCATTTATAATCCGGATTTTAATTACTCTTATCTCATTATTAAGTTCGTCTTCTTCATTACGATTACAGACCTTACTCCGACATCTGGTTTGTGATTAATCTGATTAATAAAACATGACGACTAGCTTGAATGTACTAAACCGAACAGTTTGGGGAAAGAAATACCGGACAGGTTGTCTTCCTCAGAGAGTCCGGCGAGAATTTGACGGCTCTGTTTTTGAACCTTCGGCTGAGAGGGTCTATCAACAGAATTAAGGAATTAGATATGAAATTGAACTAGTGTGCATTGATTATTAGTATGTTTGAATGTGCATACCGATAACTAGCGAGTTTCCGGAAATTCCAGAATTTCTCCGGCGAACACAGAAAATCCAGCAAAGTCGTCTGTGGCTGATTTTGAGTGATGGATTAATGTTAGTAAAGTTCTAACAATAGATTGAAATCGCAAAGAAGGAGTATCTTACCGGTTTGTGTTGAATACGGTTTTCCGGCGATTTCTGCAGAGAATTCCGGCGAACTGTTTTAGGTGCTCAAATGATTTGAAAACGCGACGAAAAGGAAATGGAGTGTTGTTGTGACAGTTCTGAATCGTGCAAATGATCGGAACTTGAATTAAATCAGAGTTTGATAAATTTTCGGTTTCAAAAACCGAAAATGATGAAACTTTAAGTTCATTCATTACTGACTTAACTAGAAACCGAAATACATCGGTTATAAGTTGGCCAGATGAAATCGAAATGATTTGGCGATCGGTTTGCCGATTTCCGTTATTCAGATGGCATCAACGGTTAATTTGAGTTTGCGTATAAGATCCAATTGTTTGCCTAGTGTTAACAGAAAACACATTGTGGCGGAGTGGTTTAGTGAAAGAAGGTTAAGTCGTTTAGAGGCTCAGCTGACCCGGGTTCGAGTCCCGGCAGCTTCAAATGTTTTTTATTTATTTTATTTTAACTTTTTATCAAATATAATTTTTATAGTTTAGTTTATTTATTAATTATGTAACGTTTAAACTCAAAATAATCATAAATAATTAACGAAATTTTTTTTTTATAACTTAGTACAAGATTACAAAACGGAGCGGGTTTTGGAGACCCGATTTTTACAAATGTTACACTCAATGCCCGTAACCGAAACCGTACCCGATTTATACCTGAAAATACCCGGACCGGTCATACCCTATACCCGAAATCGGTTATACCCTATACCCGATACCCGTTTTTTAATACCCGAAAGAATACCCAATTTTTTAAGGTAAATTTTTATGTTTAATTTGCAACTATTTAAGTTGTTTAAAAATGCATATTATAAAATAAATAATTTGTATTTGAGTGAATTTATGTTATTGTAATTTGTTTTTAATTACTTTTACAAATTACAAACCAAATTTAATTTCTAAACGAATATATTTTTATGTAAAATAATAAAAAAAACTATTTTTTAAAATCGGGCCCGGTTCCAATACCCGGTGTACCGGAACCCGATTATACCCTAACACCCGGGTACGTAGGGTATGACTGTTCTCTTTAATACCCGTATCCGAACCCTACCCGGTTTCTCTTAATACCCGATCATACCCGGAACCGGGTATTAACAAAAACCCGATTTGTGCAGCTCTACCTAGCACTTGTCATTACGCCTCCCTTACCACTATAAGATTTTGTAAAGTTGCATTTCTACTGATATTTGCTGCTTTTTCTTGTCTTCACTTGATATGAATGTTCATGGTTTCCAAAGCCCTCTATATAATGGTGCTATATTTGTTGGAGATGTGGAAATGGTCATGTCTATTTTGTTTATGCATTGTGGAACTTAGCTTCTTGTGAAGTGCATAAACAGTTTTCTGCTAAAGCAAACCACAAGAAGATACAATATACCATCTATATTTTACTTATATATGAATTGTTTTCCTTGTAATTAGTTCAATACATCTGTAGACCGTTATGAAGTGAAAAATCTTGATATATTATCAAGAACAAGACAAGTGTGCCCATGGGCGAAGCTTTTAAGGGGCAGGAGGAGGCGGCCGACCCCTCGAACTTTTCGCTTAGTAGTGGAGAGTATGTAGTTTTCGTATAGATATTTTTGGGTATATACGTTTTTGACCCCCGGTTTTATAGAAATTTTTAGGTCTGGTGACTTCCGCCCTCCTCGGTCGAAAATCTCAAGCTTCGCCACTGAGTGTGCCAGTTTTTTATGTATAGAACACTCACTTTACATTCATAATGAAGCAGTCAACATTAACCTGGCTTGTAAAACAACAAAAAGAGAATATAGCATGCAGTTGAGGTCTTGAACAAACAACACATGTTTTTTTTCCTATACATATTCCTTTCTCCCTACACAAATATATAGATATATACGTATATATATGTATGTGTGTCTATATATATGTTTATGTTTATGAACAATTCTGTAATTTCAAATGTGAATATATTTCTTTGCACTTTAAACTATAATGGAAATGTCCCTGTAAGTCGAATATGGTCAAGGGTGCTTCTGAGGCCATATTTGACGACAGATCGGTTGCCTTCTCTGAACCCTTCTCCATAAGCTTCCGACGAATCTGATTCAATCTGGTGTTTGAAAAATCCACCAAGTTGCTTCTCGAAATCTGATCTTTTTCCCTTTTTCGATGACTCACCAGCAGGCGTGGATGAAGAAGATGACGACGATGATGTGGAAGCAATATTTGTACCACCAGATCCCGCCATGATTTCTGACTCGAGCCACATGTGAGCGAGTACTTGACAGATCCCTTCTTCGACCTTAGGTGGAAGATTAGAGTATCCTGTTTGTTTACATTTAAATATAATTGATGCATTAATTATTGACCAGAATTTCTAAACAGGCAAAAAGGTGTTTGTGGGTCAAGCTGAACCCGTTTTCACCCGTTTCCCAACATGCCCGGCCCACCTATCTTGCCACTAAGTTGATATCAGAGAAGCGAAAAGAAAGACAGAAAAGTCAAACCTTTAAGCCGGAGCCATGCGTGCATCATTTCATGAGCCAGTATCGAACCGGTCAATAACCTGGGGAGACTATATAAGATAAGAATAGCGGTCACTTCACATCGACGAACTAGTTTATATGGCTCTGTAAACATGTCCATTATCCGTCCTGCCCCGACCTTTGGTCGCCTTATTATCTGATATTAACATATAAACAAAAAAAATTAAACAAAAAGAAAAAAAGTTAAAAAATTGAACTTTTATAGTAAAACTTTCATACAGTGCTGATGGTTTGTTCTTCTGATAAGCATAGTCCTCTGGTTTCAGGCATGTGATGATGACCCTGACCCTGACCACACCATTAGCCAATAATTCAATTTAACACTCAACATGAAAAACGAGTCGAACCGCTTGTGAGTTACTCGAGATCGGATCACTATAAGCTCGAATTGAACCGGGCTTAAACAAGCTCGAGACTGAGCTTGAGCTTATATTGGGGTTCGAATTCAACCGGGCTTAAACGAGCTCGAGGACCCCAGATGCAGAAAAAACAACTTTGGATATAAGTCGCAAAAGTGGTCAAACCTCAAGGACGAAAACGGCATTTTACTCATGATATTATGATAAATAATTTTTAAATAAATATGCTATCTTATATATATAATTTAATTCATTAATATATATATAACGGTAATTAAAAATGTATATAAATATTATAATTGAATAACTAAAAAAAATAAACGAGCAGAGCTTGAGCTAGAAAAACTACTCACGAGCCGAACTCAAGCTCAAGCTCTCTTAAGTTAAGTGAGACGAGCTCGACTCGATTACACCTGTAACAAAAACCTTGAACTTAAGTTATTTATTTGAAGGAGTTTACTCACATTTTTTTCACCTTCCATGGCTTCATTTAGAGCTTGTCTCTCAACCAACAACAATGGTACTTGTTGCTCAATTTTCATGTTCAATCCTTCATAAAAATCTTGAATTTCAAGGTAAAGTGGTTGGCATTCATGAGTATCCATAATTGCAGAGTCCAAACACTCCAGGCATAATTTCCTACCATCATCTAGTAACAAATACTGTGTGTCTCGTGCTTCCATTCGTTCACAACTGCAACATCGTGGGGTCCCGTCATGCTCGTGTGACGGGCAGTATTTCTGTAGCCAAAACGGATGTGCCCTGTATTCGATCAAACCCGCTGCATTTGTTGGAATCTACACAAATCATGAAAACAATGTGTTTAATTCCTTCACGTTATAAAGAATCAGGTTTTAGGTTGTACATTGTCATATCTATAATTAGAGGTGGGCAAAAAAAATCTGTTTGAAAAAGAAAACGGTTCCAACCCGATCAAAACCAGCGGTTTGTAGACCAGTTCCTATTCTTGATCTTTGAAACCGGTTATATAAAAACCGATTTAAACCGGTTTTTTGTCCCAAACTGGTTTAAACCCGGTTTGAACCGATTGTTATCGGTTTGGGGTTTGATCATTGGAAACTGGTTTTAAAATCGAACCGGTTTTGAAAAAAAAAACCCGGGTTTTCCCCCAAAGAAACTGGTTTGGTTAAAAAACCAGTTCGGTTTGTAAGAAAACCGGTTAGTACACCTCTATGTCTAATACATTTAGTAAATGGGTTGTGTTTGGGTTGACCTGTTTTTCCCGTTTAATTAAGCAGACAACCCGTTTGACAAGTTTACAACTTGATTACAACCCATTAGCCCGTTTGACCCGTGTGGATAAATGGGTGTTTATGGTTGTCGTCAAGTTACTTGATTATAAATGCTTATGGGTTAGGGTTGATGTGTTTGACTTTGACATGAATAAATATACGGGTCATTTTTCGGGTTCAACAGGTCATCTGCCAACCCGAAACCGACCAACCCGTTCGTTTGGCACCCCTAATGATAATAAAAGAATGACAAATTTAATGATTTTAAGGTAAACTTACAAAGTGCTTGCAGACGTCACATCTCGGGTGATGGTGTTCTTTATAGCACGATTTATGAAACTGGCGATTTTCAGACATGGAGAACTACATACACGAAGAACATACAACAGTTTGTCGGTATTCATTTCTTCATCAAAATCTTGTTTAAAAAGCTATCGAGTTGAGTTTAACCTCGTGATCAGAAATCGGTAAATTGCACGTGTGGCAACGGAAACACTCAGGATGCCATAGTCCTCCCATGCAGTTTAAAAATCTCCCATGCCCGATTTCTGTATTGCAACCTATACATATCCTGCAATCCAAAATATCCCTTTATGTTACATATTTATTGTATGAAACATGAATTATTTTAACTTTTTTTTTTTTTGTAAAATGACCTGTATCCGCTGGGATAGAAGTATGACACAGGCGGAAATACACTTTCATGGTGGTTTCTTGGCGGTGATGGATGGTTTTGTGGTGGTGAGGGGTGGTTTCGTGGCGGTGAGGGTATATTTAAACTTTCTTGCAGAGCTTTGGCAAGCTGTTCATCATCTTCTGTATCATCTTCATAATCTAAAACAGAATTAGAATTCTTAAATACATAATTCTTTCTTAATCATTCAATTAATAGGGGTGGCAATTTTGGGCACAGACACGAAGATAATCAGGTTTTGGGTCATGTTCGAGTTGACATGTTTAGTTAAACGGGTCATGTTTGGGTTGAACCCATTTAGTTAAAGAGATCGACCTACCAACCTGTTAAATTAAACAAGTTGACCCGCTAACATGTTTATGACCCGTTTAACCCTTTTCTTTTACAACCCATATAACATGTTTACAACTTGATTATTACCTACCAACTTGTTAACACGTTTAGAAAAAATGGGTCTAACGGGCCGTGTTCGGTTTACACGATTTTAAGTGCGTGCGTGTTAGGGTTGATGTTTTTGACACGAATAAAAATATGGGTCGTGTTCAAGTTTAACAATACAACCCGCCAACCTGTTTAATTAAACAGGTCAACCCACTAACCCGATTATGACCCGTTTAACTCATTTCTTTATATCCCACCAACCCATATAATACGTTACAACTTGATTATTACTTGTCAACCTGCCAACCCGTTTGACACATATAGAAAAATGGGTCAAGCGGCTCGTTTCAGGTTACACAATTCTAAGTGTGTGTGTGTGTGTGTCAGGTTTGATGTTTTTGACACGAATAAAAATATGGGTCGTGTTCAAGTTTAATAATTCAACCGTCAACCCGACACAATTGAAAGTTAATATATTTCTACTCACTGATTGGTTTTTTTCCTTTGTTGTCTTCTTCTGACAGGTAGCTTGATTCTGTTTCATCATCTTCTGGAGATGAAATTGTGTGGTTTTGATTATCTTCTTCAACAGACGAAACCGAATGTTCATCATCATCATCAAAGACATCATGTTCATCACCATCATGATGATTAGCATGTTCACAGTGATCATCCTCATCGTCATCATCATCAGCATCATGATCATCTTCTTCTACAGTGGAAACAACGCTTTTTGTGTCTTCTTCCAAAAGGGAAAGTGCTATCGCGCGATCAATCTCTTCGCTATCAAAGTCTGATAACGCGTCCTACATCCACATAACAGACAATGAAGTATGAACATTGAAACAATCAATTATAATCAACTAATCAAACAAATTATTGTAAAGAACATACCCCTGTAGTTTGAGGATACTTATCATATCTCCCATTATGTTTTCCGGAATATTTATTGCTGGAACTTAACCCTTTAAGAATCTTTTTTATCCAGCCCATGAATCTTTTGAAGCTGTTCCTGCATACGAAATCAAAAATCTTGAATTACCAATTTTGCGAATTGAAATTTCGAAATTCTTCTTTCAGCCAAATTGATCCTGAATATTGAACAAGATCGAAACTTTATGATGAACAAACCATAATTATTGATTTCAACTTCCACCAACCGAATCTATAACATAAACAAAACAAAAATTGAATAAAATAATCATCTTACAGATAGACGGTCGGTTGTTCATAATTAAAATAGAGTAAGAAACCAAACCTAATCTTTAAAAACTTAAAGAATTTGCAGAAAAACAATCATAAAATTTGTATAAACTATGAACTAATCTTCAAAAAATCATAGATTTTTGCATTAAAGAAACTCATACAATATGCAGAAAACATGAATTAGTCTTCAAAAACTCATAGATTTTGCAGAAATCAATAAACTAACTTTAAAAAACTCAAAGAAATTGCATAAAAACCTCAAAAAGAATTTGCATAAAACATTATGTAATCTTCAAAAACTCATTGACTTTGCATAAAAAAAACCTGAAAGATTTTGCAGAAAAAATTAATTAATCTTCAAAAACTCATTGAATTTGCAGAAAAAAACATGAACTAATCTTCAAAAACTCATAGATTTTGCAAACAATGAACTAACCTTTAACAACTCAACGAATTTGCAGAAAAAATGAATTAATCTTCAAAAACTTAAAAGAATTTTGCATAAAAAGCACATAGAATTTGCAAAAAACATGATTTAATTTTCAAAAACTCAATAGAATTTGCAGAAGCCAAGAACAACTAACCTTCAAAACCTCAAAGAATTCGCAAAAAGCAATGAACTTGATGAACCCATAGATCATTCAACCAACCCACTTCAATCACACACCCAATCACCAAACCAGATCAAACACCAACACAACAATCAAGAACCATGAGCTCCTACATTCCAACAATACCCAAAATCATTAAAAAAAAAGAACAATATCTTTCAGATGAAGCTTCCAGTGGAAAGAAAGAGGAAAAGAAAAGACAATGATTTGGCAACTTATAAACTAAGCCAAGCAAGAAAAAGGGGGGCAAAGTAACAACTACTAAAGATTCTATGAACAGTTGAAAAACAAAATCATTATATTATAAATTATTACTATTAATCATAGTAAAAGATCATCATATGATATGTTGCAGTAGAAAAAAATGACATTTTGCAGATGGGTGTTGAATTTCACCTATTTTTATCATCTGGGTGTGGGACCTTTTGCCCCAATTTTCTATAATTAGAACATATGACCATATTCCTAGTGAAACTGCCTGCTTTTTTTCATCAAGTGATGACAGAGGGAAAGAACAGAATGAGGGTATTATATTATTGTTATTTTTTGTGGCTGTTTTGGAAGGGATATTTAGTTATTTTGTATGATTTGTTTTCGTTGTGAAATTATAAAATAAAATATGGGAAAATAATGAGCTTTTTTGTGGTGGGTGATTGGTCGGTTAAAAAAGTAAATAACTAAATAAACAAATGAATAATACGTTATTATTGTTAACTTTTAATCAACTTTGGTTATTTTTAGAAGTGTTTAATTAACTTTTATACACTTTTTTTTAATTTAAAAGATATCCTATAAAAAGTAATTATTTTATCTGGTAAAGTTATTTTAAAAAGTCTCTTAAAATAGAAAGGGTACAAAAACACAACAAATCGTAAAATATAACACAACGAATCGCAAAATATAACACAATAATCTGGTAAAGTTATCTTAAAAAGTCTCTTAAAATAGGAAGGATACAAAAACACAACGAATTGTAAAATATAACACAACGAATCGCAAAATATAACACAATACTGATAAAGAGAACACAATGCTGAGGAAAAAATACAATGAATCACAAATAAAAGAAAGACAATAATCTAAACAAAAATTTTAAAATCTACAAGCGAAAAATCCAAAAGCGAAAACCTAAAATCTAAGATCGTGTAGTTCGACGAGACGGTTCCAATACCGCTAGAAGACGTTCAATTATAGTTCGTTTGATACTCTTCTTACAGTTTTTTATTTTTAAGAGATTATGTATTTTAATTTTGCCCTTATTTTATTATTTTTAGTTTGAATAGATATTGTTATGTCTTTTCGTTAAAAAAAACCTTTTAATAGTTTGTTGTGATATTATAGATAAATACGATGAAACGAAAATTTAATTAAAACTGCTGCTCTTTTTAATCAAGTGATGACAAAGGAAAATAACAGAATAAGGGTATTATATTATAGGCCCTTTGGGGCCAATTTGAAAGATATATTCAATTATTATGTATTATTTGTTTGTTAAGAAATAAAAATATATATAAAACATTGAGCTTTTTTTGTGGTGGGATAGTGGGTCGGTGGGTATGATCCCTTTTAGACGGGAGAGGCTGCCGAAAAAGTCACTTGCACACTTGCATCTCACTTTTCTTACACTAAAGTTATGTGCAAGATTCTTCAAGAACTTACACATGCCCCATGAAGTAACTTGTAATTTTACAAATTTATATAAACTTGAATTATACTTCATTTGATCCCTTTTTTTGACTTTAAGTTGTTTTTTCAATTAAAAGGGCTAGTTAGAAACATTAAATAACTGGAATTCATATTATAAATAACAGTATATCTATGAAGTGTTTCTATAGAAATTTTAATAGTGTCAATATCTTAACATATACCTAACTCATGAGTGGATGTTAAGTAGCATCTACTATCATATTTTATGTCAACTTTTTTAATATATATTTAGAAAAAAATGAAAGAAAGGTTTGCAAGATGAGTTTGTTAGCGCGTTTGACATAAAGGTAGATGGCCCAAGTTCAATACATGTCGCTTGCAATTTTTTAACAATTGGTTTCTTTTATTTTTAGGCAAAACGAAATCCAAGTAAAGTTTTTGTTGTTTGTGAGAACGGAACTCATATCCTCTCGGTTTAAAGCATCAGTGTAACCAATCCGAATCCCAAATTTCGGATATCCAAAATTTTCAGATATCCGAATTTTCGGATGATTTGAATTTAGTTTCATACTTGGATTTTTTAACACCTCTAGGTGAATCGAGTGCCGATGCTATAAAAGCATCGTAACCGACAAAAAACAATACCGATCAAATTTTCTATGCGTAAGGAATCAAAACGTTAGTGACCGATTAACCACCGCATTCTGCGAAAAAATCTTTGTTCGTCGTGAAGCACGGACTTACTATTAGCACTACTTTATATTATTTTTAAGTGTTATCATATATAGTTTTATAAATTGAAGTGTATGGTAGTAATATCATTAAAGCTTAGCAAATCTTAACGTCTATCTATTTGAAGGAGCAAAAGTGTTTCTCATATGTGAAGAATTGAGACTAAAAATGCAATTTCTAAAAATTTGTTACTAAAACAGTTATTTGTGTCACTACAAGGACCATCTGTTCGGGTTTTGGGTGGGATTCAAGCTATAGTCAAAGAATATCAACGAGGAATCGTTCCTAATCCATTTTCGGACTCGTGGGAAGGTGTTCGTGTTGGACCTATAAAAAACAAATGATGTTGGAAAGCCAAAACATCCAAAACAACTGATCAAAGTTCAATAAACAACAACCTAATACAAAGACTCCTCCCAAAGACAATGAATCTTAAACACTTAAATCAAAGCATCTGTTGAAGAAAAGCAAACCACTGATCAAAGCCTTGGAACCACTGTTCAAGAAGAAACAAAGTATGTTGAATCCTAAAGTCTTTTGAAGCCAAGGTCTGATAAAGAAGACCAAACATCTGTCTAGCCAAACAGATGTTTGGATCAAGGCAATAGAGGATAGTCAAAACAGATGTTTCCCTATGTAACAATACTTGTTTTATCAGTGTTTATGTGCTAACATCTGTGGAATGTTTTTTTTTTGTTAGATGTCACCATCAGGGTGATGTCAGCAAATCACGAACAGAGGTTCTGTATTCTGTATAAATAGATCTCATTTGTTAGAGATCTATTTTCTCACTCCATTCCTTTTGTACGAACCAATCGTGAACAATCGGCTGAGGGGGAGTTTATGTAAAATCAATTGTGTTGTATTTGTAACCATCTGAGTTCAATATAAATTAGTCTTTGATAAATGGATTCCCAACTTGTGTTTTATCTTACTTGCATTTATAGTTTATAAATTGTTTATATAATTGTTTGCTTATTTCACAAGTTACAAAGAAACTCAGATCTTAACAATTGGTATCAGAGCTTGGTCACGTTAAATCTAATTTCACAATCTGTTTAACATCCAAAGATCAGCTCTAATTGATATCCGATTGGTTCATAACTCAGAGTAGTAAAGTTTAGAATTAAAACAAAAGTTCTTTCCATAATCTGTTTTTTCTACAAAAAAACAAAAGGAATAGCACAAAGTGATCCCAATAACACAAGTTTCAGCAACAAGCCTCTGATGCTTATCAGATTTGAATACAATATTTGGCAACATCAAATCGCTTCTTTGCTAGCTTAAAAGAACACATGATGTTGGAGATTTGTAATCGGACCACATACTCCAAGGTATCAAATACCGAAAATCCAAATGTGTGTGAGCCAAAGAAACCGGAAAACTATTCCGAGCTAGATCTTCAAATGTTTGAGTTAGATGCAAAAACATTCAATAATATTGCAACTGCTCCACCAAACGAAATCTATGCTGACCTATTGCATAATAATAGAGGAAAAGTGTTACGGGTTATTTTACAAAATATTCAGAAAATCAAGGAATAAAATGGTAAACATCCTCAAAATTCCCAACTAACAGCCTGAGATTTTCAATAATGTTAAGGAAAAAATTCCTAACATAAAATCTGACTAAAAAGTTAGATTCATGTACTGATGTTGAGAAAGCAATCAATCTAATACAAACACTTGTTTGTGAAAAGATTGATGTAGAGGATGATGTATATCTTGTTCCCATGAATTTCACTGAAAATCAAAGAGCTAACACTGTAAATAGGGAGGACAAAACCAAAGCTGATAAGGCTTTGGACTCATTATGGAACTAACCCATGTGCTGATGTGCAGGGAAATATAACCTCTGTTTGCAATTCAAAAGTGCAAACAGTGGTTAGACTTTGCACATATCAATCCTAAATAAACTTGTAAAATCTTTCATAAAAATATCAAATTCTTGTCAATAATGAAACATTAAAATGTTTTCATTAAAATCAAAATTCAAAATTATGGGTATAACAACATCATAAATGTTGTTCGTAAAACCCTACATGCAAAACGTTGTTCAAAAGAGTGTATCATTTGTTTGAGGTAAACTCAGTTTGACTAAAGTCAACCACTGTTTATAAAGTGCATTCTTTGTTTCGCCAAATCACTGTTTCTCAAGGCTCTGTTTGTAACCAAACAGAGGTTTCAAACATATGTTTCTCATGCCACTGTTTGAAATCCTAACCTCTAATTCAAAAACAAAGGCTACGAAAGGAAAAACAAACATTTGATTAACCAAAAGTCAACAGATATTTCACCTTTGTTTTCATGAACCAAATCTCTAATTAATAAAAAAAGGTTTCAAAGCATTAACCAATGTTACAAAAACAAATGTTAGGTTTCCTTAACAAAGGGGTTTACTCAGTTGGCCAGACCTTCACAATAGATCTTTATAACAAAATAAAGGTAAAGTTGCAAATGTAAAATCCATAAAAGAAGGAAAAGAAAAAGCTTTCCTCCTGTATCCAAGACTTTTAAGTTACATTTTACAAAGGGTAGTGACACAAAACATTTTTGCACAAGGTGTAGCCCTGCAAATAAAAGGTCTTTCAAATAAAATGTTGATGCACTTTTATGTCTGTCGCTTGTTCTTAGTTGCGTCAGTAATTGTACGGTCTTCGTTTATTGCGTCTGCAAAGTTTTAATCGTGTCGAGCAAGTCAAGATATCCTCCTATCTTGACTCGGTACGACGTTTATTTTGTTCGTGTTGTAAAACAGTTGCATGTGTGCATATTGTTAGTGTGTTGGTATATGTTCTTGCTGATTATTCTGTTTCTGTAAGTTACTGTCTGTATGCAGCCATCCCACGAAGAACTAACTTCTTCGTGGGAGTAAACCATTCGCGAAGAATATATATAACATGATGTAAAGTGTCACAAAGAACCATTTTTCGTGATCCCTTTGTTGTTCATAGGATAGGCCATGAAGAACACATTCTTCATAGGCCTATCTGTTCTTCATGGCCCAATAACCTTCTTTGTAGGGTGACTGGGTGATGGGCCTATATAAACAGACTTACACTTCACAGTTTCAGCAAGAGAGAGCACCCTGAGTCTGTATGTATGTGTTTGTACTAGTTCTCTTCAGTTAATCAAGATAGTGAATATTTGGTTATATTGTGTTTGTGTTACTTTGCTTTGGTTTGCATACATACGTGGATTCCACACTCGTTTGTGTGTTAGACAACAAGAAAATAGGTTATCTTGATCCTCCAAGTGGACCTACACAAAACATTCACTTGCATGATAACTAGGAGTCAACAAAATGCGAGTGAACAAAATGATTTAGAAAACCAAGTAACAGATGTTACAATATGTGTTGCCGAGCCTACTGCTTTACATCAGACATTTCCACACACACCACTTCTATTCTCATCCCCAAATCCAAAACAAAAACCAAAGAGAAAAGATCTCTAAGGTTAATATTCCATAACTTTGAGGAAAAAAGAGAACAATAGCCTGACTAGGGTTTGCTCTGATTTAGGTGCCTAGTTAGATACTTAATAGACCCGTCATTGATTTGATGTATGAATAAGATCTACACTTTTGTCCCATGCCCTCAACCATAATGAAAGAGACAAATTTTCTCTATGTCTTGATGCCGCTAAGTTTCATGTTTGATAGACTAACCCCAATCACATCGATCAATCAACTAGTTCGACAATTAGGGTTGGAATTAATTGGTTTATAAATACACCGGACCAACTAGATGATAGTATTCGGTTGTAATAAGTATTAATTAAACTTAACATATGTAGTTTATTCAACCTAATTAATAATTCGGTCCAATGACAAAATGGATTTAGATTTTAGAAAGAAAAAAAAGAATTATCTCAAAGATAGTCATAAGTTATACTATGTTTAAAGTAGGTATTAATCCCTTTACATTATTTTTCAATATTTTAAATAATCGAATTAACTAATGATAACTTTACTTGACTCTACTTGTATTAGAGCATTCACATTGAAGCTTTTATCTCTATCTATATGGTTTAATCAAAAAACACAAATTTCTTTAAATTAAGTTTACTTTTTAAAAACCTCTCGTATCCAACTCTCTATCTATTTTTCTATTATACTCACAGTCACTTATTTTATTATTTATTTCTCTTACCTACACACTCATAATAATAATATAGAGACATGGTTATAAGCCTCTAAATATAGAGGTTTCTTAAATGTCTATAAAATTTTCTCTATTATATAGATTTGTATGTAGCGATGTTTTTGTTGTTTTTCTCAATTTCTTCCTCTAAATTATATCGAATATACCAATATAGAGGTTCCAATGTGAATGCTCTTAGTGAGTATAATTACGTTTGTTTACATTTGTTTGTTTGTTTAACTACTAAATTACTTGGTAATGATTCAAAATCAGCCAACAGGCTCCTATCTAACTTGTGGCCATGTGGTAGAATGCTTGGATTTTCCGGTGGAAACTTAAGTTCGATCCACACTTGTGTCACTTTTAGTGGATTTAAGGCAATTAATGATTTGAGTTAAGTCTTGTGCGAGGCTGTCAATTCGAATTCCGAGCCCACCTGGGTTTTTGTCATACGGTGTATTACGCCATAGAGTTATGCTCTTGTGGTGGCACAGTGACTGTCGAGTGGCAGTCGGCGGTATGGTTTCCCGGGGGAATGCTCAAGCCAAACTCTGAAGCCATTGTGGGTCTGGTTAAGACAACATAGTCTAGGCAGAGTTGGCAATGGAGCTCTCTAATTTAAGAAACGCGGTGACTAAACACAAGAAAGCCATCATTCCAAAGTAGTTTTTTTAGTACGATCCACCATACTCTGTTTCATCTTTCTTTGTTACAGTGTTCTCGGGGCCGAACTGGGCATGAGGCCGATTCAGTTTGATGACCAGTGAACCGGTAAGTTGGTTGACAACCAATTAATAAAGTTATGAAAACATTAGTATGTTATGATCAAGGGTAAGTTGGTAAATACATACAATATCTAGAAGACTAGAACCACCCTCTACTTAACTCTACGATATATAAACTGCCCCACTCTACGTTTTTTTCTTTTTATTTATAATACATACTATTATCCAAATCTATTAACCCAAATACAATCTCTAAAGGGTATTCTTCTACTTCATCATCATACATAGCTGTTTTCTTACTTGTTATGATCTTAAACAAGACCAAAAAGAAGAAAAAATGATGAGTGGTTAGTTTAAGCACTTTGCAGTTGTACAAATGACCAGAATCTGATCAAAATTTCTTGAATAACCTAACTCTTAACTCCATGGAACTTGTTTCATCTTCTTATTCAACTTCTTTCGATGGGAACATGCCGATTCCTGCAAGTGTTGATCGGATTAAGAGCCGACAAAGGTTCCTAAGGAGCTACAAGTTCAGTACTGATGGTGAAGAACGAAAGGCAATTTAAAAGACAAGATTTCTTTAAAAGGAAGAACATTACTTGCAAAAGAAGATAACAAGGGTTTTTTCACCAACTGTTAAAATTATGAAAAAGTGTGATCGTTTGCACTTGAGTGCTGCTTTCAAATTCTTTTTCAGGTGTGGGGGTAGGTTTCAACGTTTGACTGAAACTAGACATATTTCCTTTTTCTTAACGGCAAAAACTAGATATTTCAATAGCATAACATGGTGGATGTTAGGGTTTGTTGTATAATGTTTAGATATGGATTTGACTAGTTTCATGTGGACACATTCTCATTTATTCTTCTAAGTCCTATAAATAGATGATTAATAATACATAATACCTTACAAGCAGATTTTCAGTATTTTATGTAGAGTTGAGAAATAAATGATGAAATTGTGGAAGCTTTATTTCAAACCATATATGATTGATGTATTGACAAATGTTAATTTAAGAAGATGAACCTTCTACTCTTAGAGTGTGTTTATGGTTTATTTGAGTTTTTAAAAAGGTATACCAAGTAGATTTAATTTGTTTATCTTCGACTTTGACACAGGTATACAATTGCCTGCTTAATTTCAAGAGCTGATTTCCACTACACTAATGTTTGGTTTATGTAGTTTATAATCTCCTTGTAGTTGCAAAACAAGTTTTATGAGTCTTGATAGAATATCTGAAAACCCATGTGTTGTTACCAAGTTTGTAACATGAACGTAAGGTTAGAATATCCTTTTAGCTAATGCTCATAAGCTACCAATTCAGCTTGATCAACCAAACAAAATACTTAAAATAGTTTTGAGACTTTAGGGCAAATCCTACATTACGGTGTCTTATTACGGCGTTTTATTATGTCCACATACAAAGGAGATATATACCAGACGAAAATTGGCATGTCTTGCCTCAGATATCAACACTTCTTTTTGTACAATGGTTGTAGATAAGAGAACTCCATAGTCAGGTGTGCTCGGATGAGATAATCCAAGGAAGGATGCCCTGCTTGAAAGTCTTCACCCGCGCAAAAAAAAAAACAAATTTGAACCCTTTTTAGCAAAATAAAATATTTGTTGAGATGAGAAGTCAGATGCTATATAGTAGTAAACTATCAAACATATATCAAAGATGAATGTTCTTAAAACATCCTAACGTAATTTGATGGCAAGTTCAATCCAAGCACATATTTCCTACTAATTCAAAATTTTAAAGTGGTTAACATCCCTCTCATCAATTATAAATGGAAAGTGACATGGCATACAAGCTTATAAGACCATGTGTAATGGTAACATCGCATAACATACTGAGTGTGGAGTTATGTGACAAGTGTCACAAAAAGTGAATTGGTTGTGTTATATAGCATTTCATAACATTTGTGTGTAGTGGTAACACCATAAACCCCACTAGCAATAATTACTCAATTATTTATTTTTTAATTTCTAAATTTAATAAATATAAAAACAAATAACATTTCATTAAATAAAATATATTAAATACTACTCGTCTTTATTGCCCCCGTCGCCCCCGTCTTCATAACCTCCATCTTCGAAATCTTCTTCCTCCACTACGGCTTTGTTATGAGCAAAAATATTTGTGGTATAGATCAATGAACAAATCGTCCGACAGAAGCGAATCCATTTTAGTAAAGAGTTTTTTAAGGTTTTGATATAGAGTTATTTTAGTTGAGTTGCTTGGGTAAAGATGCGTGTAAAATGTTATATGTGTATATATAATTAATATATAAGAAAAAAATTATTGCCTTTGACCATTCCCAACGGTATAATTAATCAAACCAGGCGCCAATCAGCTGTTATGTTCATCACGGAAACCAAATTCATCGAGACATAGCGCCGGATGAGAGGACGGTGTTCTCAGTGCGATGTGGCACTATAACCCGGATGACACTCGGGTCACGGTCCAATATGCAAGGTCTAAAACTCAAGCTCTTCGAAACCCATAAATTGTAACTCCTTCCGTCCCATATCAAGGTTTGTTCTCTGAGTAGCGGTGGGGTCAAGTTTACCAACAATGTTTGATTTTGTTGTCTTTTTAAGAAAGTCAAACTTTTAGATGTGTTATTTAATTGACAATTGTACAAGTAAAAATGTCAATGCATTTGGTTTATAGGTACTTTTTTTTTCTTTAAGTAGTAGTAATTAAACACTTTCTGTTTATCCCCATTTTTTTTTTTCAAAAGCGTGGATCAAGAACATCATAACATCATTTTTGTGTGTAAAAAAATTATTTATTTTGTTTCAAATACGGAAAATCGTACTTAAATAAAGCCATTCCCCAGCTATGTTAAAATAAAATAGCTAACATATCCAAATTTTAACTTGACCAGTACGTACTACTATATTGCATGTCCTATAAAACATTTGTTTATTGTTGACTTCAATACACATTTTGACGTCTACTGAACTTTAGTTTTCTTATATTTTTATCGTAAGAATATCTTTAATCAAGACAAATTTTGGTGTTATTGTTGGTATCATTTATAGACACACCAGGGATTCTATCTCCTACATTTTGACTATTCTAATATTTATTGTATAGGCATATACGATGCGTATTGGTTAAGGTTTAGACAAAGCAAAGTGACAGTGGCAGCTGACCTATATGGATTGTATAGGCCTATACGACCCGTATAGAGTACCTGAATTTTTTGAAGTTGCATTTTGGTGTTTTGAGTTGAATTTTGGGTTTTGGATGTGGTTATTGGTGTTTTACAAATCAATAAGTTGATTTTTTTCATGAATTGTCATATTATATATTTTGTATGAAATTTTTTGTCGTATGGTATATTTGGTATGCTGTTTTATCATTACCTATCGTATTATATCGCATCGTAGTGTTGTAACGTATAAACATTATACGTAACCAACCAAACATATATAAATATTGTAAATAAAACATCGCAAAGCATAATTAAACTGAAATGTTTAAATATATAAGAAGTTTGTATAACAAGACATAATACAAAAAAGGTAACAACTATCCTAAGGATCCTGAGTGGTGCCCGATGGTCCCAGATCATGAGCGGTGCCAGATGGCTGCAGATTCTGTCCCGGGCGTGGCGGCAAGTCCGAAATCAGTATAGGGTGATGAAAAACATTCAACACACTAAAACTAACAAGTATTCTACATCACATCTTGCAAATTAGTTATTTTTTTTAAAAGGATTCTTGAACCAATTCACCTTTAAGTAATTAGAGTTGTAAGTATGTAAATTTTTTTTGGAAATAAACTTTTAAAAGTTGAAGAACAAAGTGTAAGAACAAAAAAATGTGTAAAAAAACTTAAATAGTTTACATGATTTATTCAAAAAAGTTTAGATTCATCATCTTTTGATGTTTTGATGAATCCACTTGTTCTGTACTCAATAAGGCTAGTATAATGTTTTGATGGGGGAAAATGGGTCAAAAACCTGCTAGAATTAAACAAACAAAAACTGAAATTGAAAAATTCAAAAGTAGACCATAAAGGTGAAAACCTTAGCTACAAGTTTAGAAAACTTCTAAATTTTTTACAGTAGACTTAAGATGTCAAAAGTAGATTGTTGACCAAGAAACAATTTTTTTTGAAATGTGTAGCTATTTTTAATAATTTAATAGCATAAACAACTATAAAAAATAAATCGAATACCTAGACTACATAGGAAATTCTCAAGTTTTTATAGTAATTGTTATTAATTATAATATGTTTATAAACCAAAAATCAAGTAAAAATGAATTAATTAACATAATACTAAAATATTAAATTTAAATTTTTAAAAATTTTTATTTACATTTTCTTAACATAATACTAAAAATATTAAATTTATATTTTTTCAGAAACTTATAAGGTCAGCAGTGATTTTTGAATTTTTTTGGAAGTATTTTTAGTGAATTTAAAGTCTTTACGGGTAATTTAAAACGACTTTTATTCCAAAACGATTTCTATAAATTGTAGATGTGAAACCCAACATATTCTATTGCTCAAAATGGTATATATCAACGTTTCAACACAGTTTGAAAATAATCAAGGGTTTGGAGCCATTTTGGCAAAAATAGAGAAAATGGTAAACCGACAAGTGTCGAGAACATAACCGACAAGTCTTAAAACTTATCACACTTGTACAAGATAATTATTTACATCCCAAGGTTGTTTTATTGTAAAGTTTCTAATAACATGAATACTTTTTTTTAGAGGGAGCCCTGGTTATGTGTTTGTTAGATTAGATCTAATATCTTATTTGTGCATATAACTTGTAGGTAGACAAGTAGCACACTTGTTCCATGATTACAAGGAGCACTACTAAACCGTGAGTAACGGGGCCCCATTTTTAAACTGTTTGTGGGGGGAAAGGCATGCTTTGTATTTTGAAATGTTTTCTTAGTTGTACATACATACATAGCCACATTAGACGTGACAGTTACCACGAAAAGTCCTCTACTTGGTATAATTATTAACTAGTATAGCGATGGATATTGTGAATAAATCTATTTAGTTTGACAAACTCTTATGGGTTGGTAGTGCCAACCTGTTCGAAATGGTAAATGAATGCATGATATCCATAACATACTCTATGTTTGTGGTAAACACTAGTTTAGGGGCAAAATAATGTCAAGGTTTGGTTATACGACTCATGGTTGTTATAAATAAATGTGTATGCTATAATTACACATGTTTATACTTGCTTTTATATATAAACCTACGAGCTCACTAACCCTTTTGGTTGACATTTTTAAGCATATTTTTCCAGATAAGTAATCATGCCATGGATCTAGAAATGCCCTTAGGAATGCTACTTTTGGAGGACTATTACATGTCTTTGTTTTTGTTGAACTAATTTAAACAAATTGATGTAATAGAGACTAGAAAATTACTTTTGTGTGTGGATGCAATTTGAATGGTTGTTTTAAGTTTCTCGTAAACATTAGCTAAGTTATCCGATAAGTCACACCATGCTTTAGCCCTTTCGCTGCAACGTAGGGTGTGAAAGATTGGTATTAGAGCCACTGGTTATAGAGAATCAGGAAGCCTTAACAATCCTAGATTATAACCTAAGTTTCAGTATTTTCGTACATACAACGTACTTATGCATGTTGTTTCAACATGTCATGGGGATGTCCTCCTCCAAAGCAATCTCTATCAACTCGGACTCAGAGGAATCTAGCTTGGACACCCAACAATACATAACTGATGACGACTAAGCGGATTCCTCGAAAGCACACCAGTCCCATGGCCTTCTGATCAACCGGGACACGTGTCCCCAACAAGTGTGCTTCACCCTGTTGAGTCACCAGCCCGCCCCTTAAACATCTCAAATTAGGTAAGAACGTCAACTCAAACACATTTTCACCTAAGTTACAAACCATTATGAGGTTTTTGGATGATGAGGTGGATGGTATTTGTTGCATGCAGAAGATTTGAGAAGTCTTTGGCTTTGTTCGATGAAATGTCGTGTTTGGCATTGGTAAGAAACTCAAACCCATTTCACACCAAATTTTGCATTACAACAGTTCTGCTAGTTATTTATTGCATGCTGTGAATGGAGGTGCTAGGGCAACCATAAAGTTCAAACATCCTTACAACGCTTGTATGTAAAATAGTTGGAATCCTAGATCCTTGGAAACATAATATGCAAACAAATTTGGTAAAAATAACGAAAGCAAACAACCTATACCCTAACGAAGCATGCGGATCATACAATCTAAAGTAGGGGTGTTAATCGAATCAAATGTCGAATTTTTGAATTATTCAAATCGCATTATTCGAATAATTTTTATTTTCCCTTGAATTCTATTAAAACCTATGCAATTCGATTCGAATAAAAACCCAATTCGTATTCGATTAAAATTTCCAATTCGAAAAAATTCATTTTGATTCAGATTCTTTTAAAACATGTAAAAAAATATCAAAATGAAACATAAAACTTAAATCAGTCATAAAGCACGATATCACATTAAAAAATTTCACATAAAGTACCATAATTCTAAAATTCAAATCGAGAAGTCATGAATAACCACTCCACATTACAAGTTAATATTTTAGAGTTAGAAATCTATTTATAATGGGTTTGGTTATGGGCCATGTAGTGGGTTTGGACCGTTTGATAATGGGTCATTTTTATATTTGGAATAAATTTTAAAAATAATTTATAGTATAGCCCAATAAAAGTTATAAATGTATTATATATAAAAATAATAAATAAAAATGTATTATTTATATTCGAATTTTTCGAATTCGAAACAAATTAAGAACACCCCTAATCCAATACGAATTCGAATTCTTGATAATCGTATGATCCTAAAACCTAACCAAACATGTTGTATCACCCATATGGACCGTTGGTCTCAGTGTATGGTCTCAGTGACAAAATCATTATAGCCTTATGGTCCTAAAGTTAAAACTAATATGTTTTATAATACATGATACTTTGAAACTTTGACTACGTCATCAAACGAACCTTATGATTTGACGACCAAAATTCATTCAGATAGAATGAGACTCTAACTAAAAACCGGAACCTACTTAAGTAAGTATTTTAATAGCATTTTCAAAAAAAAAAAAAAATCGAAACAATTTGCGATTTGATAATAGAACTTAATCATGCCAAATTAACGCTTTCCAAGGATTAGAGATACAATCCCTATGATTCTAGGTCTACTTTGTTAGACGTTTTATTATGAGACGACAGAGACTTCCAAGCATGTCACAACCTTAAACAAACAGGTGAATTTATGTTAACTTTTTTTAAAAACTGATACATGGTATGAAACTAATATTTCACAAAACGTGACCCATAATTTGTATGTTTATCCATGTTAAAACTTTCAAGTCCAATTACATGTATGATATTGTCACACCCCAACCGATGGCGGAATCATCAGGGTGGACTTAATTAGATTTCTCGAGACTTCATAACACTAATGTGACAATATTTAATTCAAAATCGATTTCATTCATAGATAATCATTGTCAAGTATATTACAAGAAAACAAAATACAACAATTAGAAATTTAAAGTACGACAAAATTCATTAATAATATAATAACAAAATCTAGCTTTTCCACATGCGTTTCTAAGGCGTCCCTACTAGATTTCGTCAATATCAACATCATCAACCTGCAACATGTTTAAAAGTATAGTTCAACACACAAAGCATTGGCGAGTACACAAGTTTAATATAGCATAAGTATGTAAAAGGTTTAAACGAATCCCATGGAAAAAATAGTTAACTAGATTAATGTAATCATGGCATACAATTATACAAGTTAACCCTCTGATTACCGCATGAATTTAAAAGACTTAACATGACCACAAGACTACGGGCGTTGCGTTACTCCTATAGCTCTATACATGTTAAGGGAAGGCTCGTACGAAGTTAATGACAAGCGAATCACATATGAATGTTCCAAGAATACAAATCAAGTATCACGTATTTTAAGCATGCATGCATGGATTGTTTGTGTTTGCATAAAGAATAGTTGTGATTGGTGTATTTTGATATGCTAAACATATTGCACACAAAAGTGTAAAGCATAAAAATGGCGTCGAGTCTAGTCATGGTTTTGCAAAGCTTTCATTTGGTAATCCCGTGAAGAGTTTGAGGGTTTGAAGGATGGAACATCGAGTTATCCTACATGAGGAAACATATTTGGATATTAACGGAGGATTCGGAATTAAAGTATGTAAAAGTATGTATTCAAGAAAGTAATTATCTAGCCTTAAACACTCGTTTTTGACACTAAACATCCCGTATGGGTTGTCGTGATTTCATGGGTTAAGTGCCCATTAGAATCGTAATGACAGGTTCAAGTGTTAGATAATATAACCTATTACCATGACAAGTAACCATATCGATTATCATCAAGAATTCGGTTATGTGTACATATATATATATATATATATATATATATAGTTTATATAATAAGTCTAAGCTAAGTCCATCAAGAGTATCATAGATTATCATATAAGTCAAGCATGGAGGATTAACCTCAAATACACAAATCATCACAAGGATGATAAGGATGGTCATGAAAGAAAAGGAAATTACAACTTCTTACTATATCAGGTAGCCAAGTAAGCTTTAACCCGGATGAGTCATTCCATGGAAAGAGTTAACTAAGTGTCGGAGGCTAAACGAGGTTAAGTTTACTTTAAGTCTATAAAAATACTTGAGATAGCAAGGTAAAAAAGTGAGGTGGTGGAATGAAGTTAGGATAGCCAAGGCTTCCAAGTATTCACACCTATACCAAAACAAAAGTCTTGCCATAAACTTCATGGCAAGCGTGGTTTCATCACTTGTGGGTTGCAAAAACCCTTGCAAAAATAGAAAGTTTAGAGGTGTTTGCACCTCTTAAACTCATAGGAATCTATTCCTAACAAGTCTCATAACCTTAGATAGGTTTAAGAATAAGTAGGAAAAAGATTAAGTCAAGAAAAACATAGTTTGTAAAAGTTTAACAAGAGTTCTTCCAAAACAGAAAGTTTAGCCCTCAAACTGGTGATGTTCCACCTTAGATTACAATGGTAATCTTGTGGAAACACTCCTAGAGGTGTTCCAAGCTTCATAGAGGAAGATTTGATAAAGAAAAATGGAAGAAAAGTGAGTTTGAACTCACTTTTGCATTTAGAAAGTTTCTGCCTTGAACTTGAAAGTCCAGGGATTTTGAGAGTGTTTTGGAGTTATAGATGAGTTTGGAAAGTAAAAATGGATGAATAGAGGCTCCTATTTATAATTGGGGTAATTAGGATTTGAGTTTAAAGAGTTAGAAGGTGATTGAAGGTGAAAAATGTGACAAAAATGGACCGACCCGCGAGCTGGCAGCGTTCGGCTGCGGATTGGCATCTGTCATGCATCGCGGGGGAGATGGGGGTTCCTCCCGCATGGCGCTAGGGATACTTTATGAAAATGTTCATTTTGGCCCCTGAACTTTGTTTTTGGTCATTTTAAGCCTTAAACTTGCATTTTAACATGTTTTTAGGCATTTAAAGTGTGATAAAGTATAGTATAAATGTATGCAAGTATAATTTGAGTATCAATAATGTATATATGAGTATTGGTACGCATAATAAGTATCAATTTACGTAGAGATGATTAAATTGTAAGCATAGTAAGCTTGTGTGAAGTATAAATTTCGTTACGATCAAAGTCTCGGATTACAAAATTGAGATAAAATACAAACATGATACGAATACAAGTGTCCAAAAATAGAAATACGATTACACTTTCTAAATAAGGAAAGTATAAAATGCGAAGCATTACAGTCTCCCCTACTTTAGGAAATTTCGTCCCGAAATTTATTCAAAAGGAAGACTCAACGAAAAGACGTGGATGCTTGGTCTTTATTTCATTCTCGAGTTCCCAAGTGAATTCAACGCCACGTTTGCCTTCCCATCATACCTTGACTATGGGAATGCGACTAAGTTGCTTGGTTTCTCGGTCCATGATTTTGACCGGTTTTTCCACAAAGTGAAAGGACTCCTTAAGTTGGTCGTCTAATGGAACTTGAAGTCCTTCTTCAGCTAACATTTCTTCAAGTTTGAGATGTGAAACATAGGATGGACATTGTTGAGCTCTTGAGGTAGGTCTAGTCAATACGTTACCTTGCCAATCCTTTCAAAAATCTTGAAAGGACCTACATAGCGAGGAGCGAGTTTTCCTTTCTTACCAAAATGAACTACACCCTTCCAAGGGGATATGTTGAGAAGTTCAAAGTCACCAACGTTGAATTCAAAAGGTTTGCATCGCTTGTCAGCGTAACTCTTCTATCGGCTTCTAGCTTTGAGCAAGTTGTCTCGAATCTGTAATATCTTGTCTGTTGTCTCTTGTATAAGGTTGGGACCGGTGATTTGAGCTTCTCCGATCTCGTGCCAACAAATAGGCGAACGACACTTATAACCATGCAATGCCTCAAAAAGTACCATTTGAAAACTCGCGTGGTATATGTTATTGTACAAGAATTCAGTCAAAGGCAAATGCATATCCCTGTTACCACGAAAATCTATTACGCAAGAACGAAGCATATCCTCTAGAGTTTGGATAGTACGCTCGGTTTGATCGTCGGATTGAGGATGGAAGGTGGAACTAAGATTAAGATGGGCACCAAGAGCTTTCTGAAAGTATGCCAAGACGCGAGGTGAAACGAACATCACGATCAGAAATGATGTTAATGGGAATAACGTGACGACAGATGACTTCATCCGTATAGATACAGCCAATTTCTCGACTTTGTAATCTTCACGAATTGGGAGAACGTGAGCGAATTTGGTCAAACAGTCAATGATGACCCAGATGCTATCGTGACCAGAAGAAGTACGAGGAAGTTTAGTGATGAAATCCATAGCTATACTCTCCCATTTCCAGACAGGGATTTTTGGTTGTTCGAGTAAGCCAGAGGGACGTTGATGTTCAACCTTTACCATGGAACAAGTAAGGCATTTGAAACGTAGGAGGCAATATCTTTCTTCATACCAGGTCAGTAGTAAGACGTGCGAAGGTCTTGGTACATCTCGTTGCATCAAGAAGTTCGGAAGGTTGTCATGGTTTGGAATCTTGGCACGATCGAGATAGTAAAGGATACCATCAGGTTTGGATACGAGTTGATCTTCGGCACCACACTTCATCTCGTTGTACATGTTATTCTCGTTAACAAACGAGTATTGTGCGTCACGAATGCGTTCACAAAGGTTATTTAAAATTTGAAAACACCGAAGACTCTTCACATGAGTTTTTCGACTAAGAGCAACGGCCACGATATTTGCTTTACTAGGATAGTAGCGAATCTCGCAATCATAGTCGTTGAGCAACTCCACCTATCGACGTTGACGCATAGTGAGTTCCTTTTGTCAAAGATGTGTTGAAGGCTCTTATGGTCGATGAAGACCACACACTTAGTACCATAAAGGTAGTGTCGCCAAATCTTCAACGCAAAAACAACTGCACCAAGTTCAAGATCGTGTGTAGTGTAGTGTTTCTCATGGATTTTGAGTTGTCTCGAAGCGTACGCAATAACATTGTCTCGTTGCATGAGGCACAACAAAAACCTTGATTAGAGGCATCACAATACACGACGAAATCTTCGTTACCATCGGGAAGATCTAGGATATGAGCATTTCAAAGCATGTCCTTGAGTGTTTGAAAAGACTCCTCTTGTTCGGAACCCCAAACAAAAGATTTATCCTTTTGAGTCAAGGAGGTGAGAGGAACGACGATCTTGGAAAAGTTTGAAATGAATCGACGATAGTAGCCAGTTAAACCGAGCAACGAGAATTTCAGACAGAGACTTAGGAGCAATCCAATTCTTCACAGCTTCGATTTTTGCAGGTTCGACGTCAATACCAAGTTCGTTGACGACGTGACCAAGGAATTGAACCTCTTTCAGCCAAAATTCACACTTGGAGAATTTGGCGTATAGTCGTTCTTTGCGTAGGAGTTCAAGGATTATACGCAAACGTCGCTCGTGCTCGTCTTGCGTCTTGGAGTAAACGAGAATATCGTCTACGAAGACGATCACGAAATGCGGTCGTGATAAGGTGTGTTGGTCAACCCAAAAGGCATGACCATGAACTCGTAGTGGCCATAACATGTACGGAACACGGTCGTGGGTATATCTTCTTCGAGTACTCAAAGTTGATGAAAACCAGAACGGAGGTCAATCTTGGAAAAAGTGTCACACCTTGTAATTGATCAAAGAGATAGTCAATACGAGGAAGAGGGTATCAGTTCTTGACTATAAGCTTATTGAGCTCATGATAATCAATACACATCCGAAAAGATCCATCTTTCTTTTTGGCAAACAGAACAGGAGCGTCCCAAGGAGAAGTACTAGGGCGTATAAATTCTTTATCAAGAAGCTCTTGAAGTTGGCTAGATAGCTCTTGCATTTTCGAGGGTGCTAGACAGTTAGGGGATTTTGCAACAGGCGTTGCGCTAGGAATGAGATCGAGACCAGGTGGATCCTCAAGGAAGACGTCAGGAAAATCGCGAACAACACTAACATCACTCACGCTTGGACCCTTATCCTTCTTTTCCACAACGTGGGTAAGAAAGGTGAAGTAATCTTTGCGTAAGTATTTGTTCGCTTGAATACATGACATAAGCTTAAGACCTTTTGAAGGTTTCTCGCCATAGACATGTAAAGAATTATCATTAGGAAGGGGAAGATGGATAAACTTTTCAGAACAAACGACCTTAGCACGAAGTCGCCTAAGCCAATCCATGCCTATTATGATGTCGAAGCTACCCAATTGCATAGGTATGAGGTCGATTGAAAACAAATGATCATTAAGATTAAAAGAACACTTAGAATGTAACACCCTGTAAAATCGTGTCCAATAGTATAGTGACACGTATTGTATTTTAAATATAGTCTGTTAAAGACCAATAAGGACTAAAGGCGTCAACATACTCAAACGGAGCCTCTGAGTGACGGTCCGATGTCAACATGCATAAATAACAAGCCTCTGAGTGACATCGGAATCAACATGCTTATGATAAGCCTCTGAGTGATCCTTTGCGAAGTCCTAACTCTCATACGTGCCATTTGTTGGACGAGAGGGTTCAATTTTGTAAACATGTGAAAGTTGGATGATGGAGGGATTAAAAGTGTCAACATGTTAATTTATACCTCTGAGTGACCTTTTAACGAACCAAGAGCTTGACAATGTCCGGGCATAATCCCGGGTATGCCAAGAATTTGCTACGGAGGGCTAAAAGTGCCAAAAAGGTGTTTTAGAAGACATTTAGAAGCTTTTTAAAGTTAAGTGACTAAAGTGTCAAACTTTAAAACTGGCCAAGGGGCGGTCGCGGGCCGCGATAGACCTGGCCTGGGTCTCTCGCGGGGCGCGAGAGAGGCTCTGTTGCAGAAAGTTTGTCTTGGCCTCCAAACAAAGCTCCAAAAACCATTAAATCGAAACTATGGACTTGTAAACTGCTATGCCACGTTTTAGGGCACTTGTAAGCTTCCTCTTACACCCCTAAACACCTGGCTTCACCTTCTTTGAGCTCTCCAACTATAATAGGTGCTTAAGTTCACTATTTCAACTTGCACCTTTCTAAATCATAACTCTTCTCCCTCATCCAATATAGTTCTCTTGCACCATAGGAATCACTGGTAAGTTTTCCTTCATTGTGCATTTTTGTTTATGGGCTTTTATTGCCAAAAGTCAAGCGTTTTACGGAAAACGCTTTGACTTTCGGTTAAGACCATTATGGTCCATCCATTGTTCGAAATGAACATGGCTAAGTGATCATAATAAGGTAGGTGTTAGTCCCTATAAAGGGCACCTTTTGAAGATCACGTTTGCTAGACCAATTGACGGGTCAAAGTTAAGATTATTAAAAAGTCAAACAGACCATTTTTCAGAAAAATCATGAATTGATCTTCTATATGTTATGAAAACTATTTTGACACTTAAACAACTTGGTAATAATTATTAAAACATGTAAGAACATGTTCGACTCGTCAATTTCAGTTCTAGGGTCGGTTCGCAACCGAAAGTCGTGGAGTTTGACTTCTGCTTTGACTTTCGATTCTGACCCGATTTAGATTAGTTACCTACTGATCTAAAGTTGCATTATGATCATAATATAATGTAGCATAACCCTCTGAGGTTATATTACATGATCATAATCAGAATCCAAGTTTATGCGCAAGTTCCATAATTATGTCATCTTTGACCAAAATACCCTTTTCGCATAAAACAAGGTTTTAAATAATAATGAACTTGAAAAAGAGTTTCTAGTAATGTAATATCATAAGTAGGATTATTTGGGAGGTTAAACTAAGTTATAAACCGAGTTTTCAAGCAAATCCTTAAACTATGTCGATAAATGACGGTTTTAGCCCTTGTGGCTCATAAATTGATTTTAATCAATCTTTTCAAGGTAAATCATTTACCTACCGATATGTTATATTAAATAACATATTCTAAACATTTTAAACTGACCGAAACATCAATTTACGTAAACATCGCTTAAAGACGTCATCTTACGACATAAGCGTCGTTTCGGCGCATAGTATGGTTTTAAACCATATTATTGATCAAGACTTAATACCTAATGGTTTTAAAACTTATTTTAAACATATTTACAGTAGGTACATGTTATAAACTCTGAACCCAAATAATTTATAAACTATGTGTAAAATAACCAAAATGCCCCTTCGGTGCATAGTTTGGTCATAAAAGGTAAATTACACATACAATTGGTATCCTACTGATATTATATCATAAATAAAATATTTTTCCAGAATACTTATTATTATAACTTAACATATATTCAAGTTTCTTTTATACGGTATATAATTACCGAAATGCCCTTATGAGGCATAATTTCGTTTTAAAACCTTAACGGGCATACAAGTTGATATCCTATTGATATCTTAACTTATTTAAAATATAATGGCATATAGAACTTGTCCATGACTTATCCGATTACCCGATATCGCTAATATGCGCATGGTTACGTATATGTAACTATTTTACGGAAATTAACCGAAATGGGTTTAACCTTGTCATTTAAGTCTCAAAATCCAGAATGTTTATAGTTTATCCATATTATACAAGTCAAGGTACTTGTTGGGATTAAACTACATTCTATCCAACCATCGTTTAATCTAGCGTCATACGTTTTGATCAAGTACGCTAGTCGGTCTAAGTCTATGACTTAAATAAGACCGTTAGTATTTAATTGGTTAGTTTATGCCATAATCCATACTAGAGACTTGCCGGTAAATGCTATCTGCACTTAGTACTTTTATGTACGGCTGAGTTATTAAAATTAAAGAAGACTAGCTCAGGTAAATACTCTCGACTTATTTCCCCTATACGGGCTTGGGTTACGGTAAATTATTACCACTTGGTCAGAAATGGGATTACATCGAACGCCGGTTCGGGGATAGTAAATCCGCATATTCTGTTTTAGTCAGTTTTGTTTGATAAATTAAACATCGGGGGTTAACTACCGTGTCCTGGATACCTCGGCTCATTGCAATAAAAATGGCGACGACCTTAGCGCGGGTCTAGGTATACACCCGATAGATGCTCAATTGTGCATTCCCACAAGGTTGGGAGGAATTGACTCCTTCGTGAGTCCAAAGTGGTGTGTATGTTAATTGTGTCTCGGTCTCCGTACCAGGCCCCGTATGTATGACAAACATGTGAATCTGTTAACAAGGTTGGACAGTCAATTAACCCAAGTTATAAAAAGATTTTGTGCTGATACGCACTTAAAACATTTTTGGAATGTTTTCAAAATGAGTCGGCTGGGTGTATTTATCAACGAAAGCTGACGTATTTTCAAAAGACTAAACTGCAGGTACAATACGAAAATAGGCCGGAGGTGCTCGGTAGGGATAGAGGATCTTGCAAATCCTAAATTTGCCCAAAGTCTGCTTTATATTCTTTCCATTTACAATTTATGATCCGCCTGTGGATCGTCTATTACGAGCTTGTATATTATTTTGTATTTTTGAACATTCGGATTGTAATAGTAATTTTACTCCAAGACTTCCGTTGTGCCGTGTTTAATCGACTATGATGATTATCAACTGACGTCACGATACTCCCCACCCGGGCCCACAGGTGTATGGATTTGGGTTGGAAATCCGGGGTGTGACATAGAAAGGACAGAATCGACAGTGACAGATTTGGGCAACTTCGACTTCGAATGGTTTGGGCAACTTAGACGTCTACACTTTAACAAAGGTTCGAATTCAACGGATACAAAACTTTTATCCGCGCCAGTATCAAATAAACAGCAAACATAGACATTGTTAGCGAGAAACGTACTGTTGATGACGTCGTTTGCATTCTGAGCCTGAGCTGCAGTAATGACGAAGGCTCTACCCTATGCTTGTTATTACTGATGTTGGTTGTTGTTGATGCGTTGCGGGTAGATGTTGGCGAGGTGATTAGGATCGCCACACTTGAAGCAGGCTCGACCAGTGGCCGCTTGACGTTGGGCTTGGCTTGTTGTGGGGTTTTGGGTCATTGTAACGGTTTGAGTTTGGTTGCCTAGTGGCTTTGGACCACTACGACATTGGGTGGCAAAATGCCCAAACCTATTGCAATTCGTGTATAGGCAGCTTGGTGTATGGGCAGGGTGATGGTATAAACATGTGTTACACTTGGGATGAGTCCAAGTGTCTGCCTTCTTGGTAGGCTCGAGGTTGGTTGGTGCAACTTATTGGATAGGTTGAGGGTTTGGCAGAGTAACTACCGCACAGTTTTGGCTTGAAACCTTCCGCTTCTTATCATTGTTGTTGTTCCTTGGTGGCTTGGATGGTGTAGTTTCAATGACGGTAGCGGTGGTGGCTTGGTGCGCATTCTTTGATGAAACCTTGTCGGAGGTTCCATGAAGAACACAAATGTTGAGTTTGGCGACCAGGTGGTAGCTACCCTCGAGTGTTTTTGGGTGAGGTGGATGCAACGAGGTTCATGATCGAAGGGGGAAGACATCAAATGTACTTTGCAATGGCCTTGTCAACGGAGTTAACCTAGCTAGTGCAAATCACACTCATTTGCTTAAAGCGAGCTATGAGGCCAACATTATCATTCCCCACTTGCTACATATTATAGAACTCGTTCTCGAGTTTCTAAAGTTCGTGCGGAGGACAAAACTCGTCCTTCATCAGCTTTTTGAGATCGGCCCAAGGGAGGGCATGAATGACTTCATTCCCATGAGCGTTACACTCGGAGGTGCACCAATCAAGGGCTCTTGATCGGAAAACACACGTTGCGTTGATGGTATGCAAGTGGTCAGGGCAACCGCTTTGAAGCAATGCCACTTCAATGGAATCAAACCATTGTAGCATCTTAGTGGCACCCTCTTCATCAGTGAAGGGTAGGGGGTTGTAAGAATAAAATTACTTGAAGGTAAACGTTGACTTAGGTGCTTCCACCTTGGAGTCAACAGAGGCATTGGGTGAGTCGGTGTTTGGTCGGGGTTGGATTTTGCTAGCAATGTCACGGATGATCTTAGCCATTTGTTTCGCAATAACTTCATGAGGTGTTTTTGACATCGACTTGTCGTTGTTGGAACCCCTTTTGGAGCCCGACCCTGATTTGGAATTCTTGTTGTGGGTGTTGGAGAGATGATGAGAAGACATCTAAAGAATCGAAAGAGGAGTAGAGGATAAGACTTGATCATAATAAAAAATCACATTTGTTTGCATGTGTAAGCATGTAAGTATACGTGGTCGAAAGCCGATGTTGGTATTTAGTTTAAGTTAACGTTTTACGTGACTTTTATTTTCGAATAGCCTACTTTTGATTAAATTTGTGTTTTACCGGTTTACGGAGTTTAAGGAGCTATTTGGGAGCGTTTTGGTGCATCGGGATGGAAAATGGGTTAACCGGGCTCGCGAAATGGGAAAACAGGAAAACATGATTTAGAGAGGCCATCGACGACAGTGGATTAGAGCGTCGGAGGAAAACCATGAAAAGCAGAGGCCGTCTGCGACACCCCATTGGGTCGTCGACGACGCCCCTTCTAGTTCCATGTCCTTGAAATTCGAATTTTGACGGATTAGAACTTGTGTTTGACCCATTTGTGAAGGAGTTACGAGTTTGTGAGTTTGAAAACACCTCTTGGGAGCCAAGAACAAGATAACCTTCATCTATAACCCTTTCCAATCCATTCCATCATCCAAATCACAACCTTCAATCCTAACCCTAGCCTATCATCATCATCTCCTTCACCAACCATCCACTTTCACCTTCCATCCAAACCCTAACCATCATCATTACTACCTTTGAAGCTTCAAGATGTTCATGATCAAACTCCAATCATCCGGTGATCAAGTTCCGTTCACCATGAGTGGCTAATTTCGTTGGGTTTCACCCCGATGTATGTTTGAAAGTTCTAGGGTTTGACATGCTTTTGAGTATTGATTTGTGACAATTTGTATTTTGATTTTGAAACTTATGATAATTGACTTGCATTTGTATTGAATTCATGAATTGCCGAATGAAGATTAAATTTAACTTTGTGAAATGTTTATGTGCAATTATGCCTTGTCTAGGTTAGAGTTTACTTGTTTGTGATGATAAAGTCCATTGTAGTTTGTTGCTCATAACGTTGATAGCTCTTGGCATCTAAATCACTTAACACTAAACTTGTTGGTCATTGATACAAAGGAATTGAACTTAAAAGCGTGTAGGAACCCTAGGATTTGCATTACCGAACCGGGTGTGAACCTTGTTCTCAATTTATTGTGTTAATCAAGTAATTCATTTTTCGTGCAATTGTTCAAGTTATTAGTTAAGTAGTAAAAACAAATTCGTCGGACCATTCCGACATTCTTTCAAACAAACAAACATTTAAACAATCCAAATAGCAAACTTCATAATTTATGACAACAACCATTAAGAATCAATTGCATCCATCGCAAACCACAAACTCATCGTGGTTCGACCCCTTACTACCACTAACACATTGTTAAGGGTAATTTGGGTTTATAAATTTATCTTAGACCGGGGCGCGACACTCCGATCAAATTTTGGCGTCGTTGCCGGGGAGTTCGTGCGCTTTGTGTTTGGATTTAATTGATATTGTGATTAACTATTTAAAGTGCTTGTTTCTTTATACCGTCTTTGCTTTTGTGTTACGCTGGTGTGTTACTTGTGCAGGTTACAGGTAGTGCATGCATACACGAATTCCGGGAGGACCTCATCATTAGTGTTCGAACCGAAGATAGAGCGGGTCGTTAGAAGAAATTTAGCCAATCGGTTAGAGGCAACCCTTGCTTCTAACCCACTCAACACAAACTCACCACCTACACCATACTTTGGACCCATTCTAATGGATCCTCAAAATTCCATCCAACCCAACAACCAAAACCAATATTACGATTACCCACCCCAAAACCAAAACAATCAAAATCCTCAATCGGGGGTGGTAACAACTCAAGACCACCAACACCACCATTTCAATCTCGTAGCCGAAACCAAAACAACCGCCAACGTACACCCACACCTCCTCCTCCAAACCAGAACCGACAGAACCCATTACCTCCAAACCTCAACAACCGAAATGTTAACGGCAATCGTGGGGTTAACCATAGCCGTGGCAATTCCACAAACGAAGCCCAATTTCTTGACCTCGATGAGTTGAGAAATAATATTCCCGATGATGCACCGTATAGTGTTCCCGGTTATCCATCGCTGGATCATGTGAGCATCCACTCGAATATTCGGATGATGGTGGGAACTACAATGAAAGAGTTGTGGATGATGAATGGGGGGATAACAACCTGGGAAATTTTTACAATGCTCGGGTGTTTGATTATGACGAGTTTGGTTATCAAATGCCAACTTTGTGGGGAATAATGATGGATATGGGCAAGAGTTTAGTAGAGATGACGGCTACAGAATAACCATCAACCACGCAATGATCGACGGAATCGAGATTACGGCAACAACAACAACAACGATAACGGTAACCGTAACCGAATTCCACAATTTGTGGGCGGCGGGAATCAAGGTGGAAATGGGGTGGTGACCGAAGGGGTAATAATAGACCGATGAATCAAGAGGTAAATGGTCCGAGATGCCAAATGCATCAACAAGCTCCGCGGGGTGTTAACGGGTGATTTAGACTGGTGGTCACCGAAAATGACTCACCAATTGTGCCTACACCTCGAAGACGAAGGGCATTTGATTGCAAGCCGAACTACATCAACATTCTACCCCATTTCAACGGTAGAACGAATGACGAGCCATTTACACATTTAGCTGAATTTTCGGCCATATGGCACGATTGGCGGTTATGATTTTGCGTTGGAAGAGGTGAAATTGAGACATTTCAATTTTTACTAAAAGACAAAGCTAAGCAATGGTTTCTCACACTTCCGGCAAACAGTATTCACACTTGGGCGAAAATGCAACAAGTCTTCTTGGATGAATACTATTCTATTGCAAAGACCGATGATGCAAGGGATGAGATTCGGTCATTTAGGTTGGGGGAATTGTTACATGAGGCATTGACCCGTTTCAAGGAATTGGTTAGGAAGTGCCCTCATCACCAGATTCCAAGGTGGGAGTTACTTAAATGTTTTATGAGTGGTTGGATGCCGATAATCAGAAATATCTATAATCGGCTAGTAATGGAACGTTGCTGAACAACCATGAGGAGGACGATTGGGATTTCTTGGAAAGGATGAGCAAGAATTCCAAAGCGGTCGCTATGGCGGACCGATCTAAGAAGCATCCTATTTCTCGATCTCTTCCCGACCTCGATTCAAACGCCAAGGATAGAAATGCCACTTTGGAAAGGGAGTTGGCGCGGATGAAAAAGAAGGATGTTGGTGCGGTGCAATTCCCGGTATGCGAAGATTGTGGGGATATTGGGCATCGAACTGAGGAATGTGAAGTGAGTATGGCACATGTGAATGAAGAGGTGAATCAAGTGTATGGTGAGCGCAAACAATTTAACATGAATTCAAATACCTATCACCCGGGGTTGAGAAACCGTCCCAACTTTCGCTATGGAAATGCTTCAAATCAAATGAATCCTAACTTTCAAACAAATAATCAAAGTGGGGATCAAGGGGGTTCGATGTACCAAAACCGTCAAGGCGGTAATCAAGGGGGAACCAAAGAAATTACAATCAAGGAAGTGGCCAAAATTATCAAAACCATGAAGGTGGTTATCAAAGGGGCTACAACCAAGGTGGTAATGGAGGTGGTAACTCTAATCCTCTAATGGGTGGTGAAGACTTAGTAAGCTCAAACTTAGATGCAATCGTGAACGCCATCACGACTTCAAATCAAGAGCCTAAAGATGGAAATGAAAAAGGAGTTCGAAGTTCGTGATAAATCGCATAAATCTTTGGAGAAGCAAGTGGGTCAACTTGCGGAGGAAGTGGCGCAGATGCGTGGAAGTGGTGGAAAGCTGCCTAGTGACACTACAGTGAACCCTAAGCATCAAGGGTCCAGGTCGAAGAACGCACGTGAGGTACCAATTAATAAAATATCATTACGTAGTGGTCGAGTCATTGAAAATGGTGTTGTGTCACCACCACATCAGTTTGTTGAAGGGGTGGTAGAAGAGGTTAGCGATGATGAGAGTGTTGACGGTCAAACGGGTCAAAAAGAAAATGTTTTGAAAAATGATAAAAATACACCCGTTGTGACCGTCCCTATCCCAAAGGCTAAAGAAAAGGGTGTGGAGGTTAATACTGCCCCTTCCCGAAGCTTTATTGGGACCATCCAAAAAGTGGTAAACAAAAGAGGTCCCCACCAAGAAGAAATGTGGGAAGTTTCTAAACAAGTTAAAATCAACCTGCCACTTTTGGATGCTATAAAACAAGTCCCATCATATGCTAAATACTTGAAGGATTTGTGTACCCAAAAGAGAACTCACAAATTTCCAAAGAAACTTTATTTAACCGAAAATGTGAGTTCGATTCTTTCGGGTGCACTTCCACCTAAGCTACAAGACCCGGGAGCGCCTATGATCTCCATTCAAGTTGGAGAATTTAAAATGACTAGGGCACTCTTGGATCTTGGTGCTAGTGTGAGTATTATACCGGGTAGTTTGTATGACCAATATGAGTTTGGTCCACTTAGAGCGGCAAATACTACCGTAGTGTTAGCCGATTTAACTCCTAAACTACCCCGTGGAATAGTCACGGATGTAATTGTTAAGGTCGAGGACTGTTACTATCCGGTGGACTTCTTAGTACTCGATTATGTTTCATTGGACCTAACCAAGCAACCGACGGTTATTCTCGGTCGACCGTTTTTAGCAACATCAAATGCTCACACTAATTGTAAAACAAGAACGGTCGACATGACTTTTGGTAACCATCGGTTGGGGTTAAATGTGTTTGCTGGATTAACGGATCCTCTAGTCAATGATGAATGCTATATGGCGGACATTGTTGACGAGTGTATACCTCTTTGAGACATGGGTGTCGAGGAGGAAAACACAATAGAGGAGTGCTTTATGTTTGACAAGTTACAATCGGAAACATATCGAAGCATGGATGAGGAAGAGAAAAGGATGGAGGTGATGGTGGTGAAGGAAGGAAGACCACATTGGACACACCAAGTGGAAAGCCTTCCCAAGAAGATTGATACAAAGCTTAAGCCATCATTGATAGAACCTCCTACCGTTGAGTTGAAGGTGTTGCCCAAGCATTTGAAGTATGCTTACGTGGGTGAGGGCAACACGCTACCAGTTATCATTGCGGCAAATCTGACCAGGGAGCAAAAGAAGAAGTTGATGGATGTGTTGGTCGCCCATAGAGCCGCTATTGGATGGACCATTGCTGATTTGAAGGGAATTAGCCCTTCCGTAGTGATGCACAAGATCATCACCGAAGATGGTAGTACTCCTTCTTGTGACACACAACGGAGATTGAATCCGAACATGAGAGAAGTTGTCAAGAAGGAGGTACTAAAGTGCTCGATGCGGGTATCATATACCCCATCTCTGATAGCCAATGGGTGAGCCCAACACAGACAGTTCCCAAGAAGGCGAGCATCTAAGTCGTCACAAATGACGCAGGTGAAGAGGTCGCCACTCGGCCGGTAACCGGGTGGCGTAGTTGTATTGATTATAGGAAGTTGAATTCCACAAGTTCTAAAAACCATTTCCCTTTACCTTTTATTGACCAAATTGTTGAAAAGTTAGCGGGTTAAAAGTATAATTGTCTCTTGGATGGGTATTCAGGTTACAACGAAATTGCTATCCATCCGGAAGACCAAGTTAAGACTACTTTTACTTGCCCATATGGTACTTTTGCATTTAGGCGAACGCCGTTTGGGTTATGTAATGCCCCCGCCACCTTTCAGGTGTATGATGAGTATCTTTTCAGATATTGTGGGGGAGTCCTCAAAAATTTTCATGGATGACTTTTCAATTTTGGGGTCATCATTTGATGTTTGCCTTGACCAACTCGAAAAGGTTTTAAAAATATGTGTTGAGAAAAATTTGGTTTTGAGTTGGGAAAAGAGCCATTTTATGGTTCAAGAGGGAATCATGTTGGGACACATGGTGTCAAGTTGTGGGATAGAGGTTGATAGGGCGAAAGTACAAGTTATTTCTACTTTGCCATATCCCATGAGCGTTAAGGGCGTTAGATCATTTTTGGGTCATGCGGGGTTTTATAGAAGGTTTATAAAGGGGTTTAGCGATATAACAAAACCTTTATGTAATTTATTGCTAAAAGGCCAACCGTTTGACATTAACAAAGATTGTCAAAATGGTTTTAATGTATTGAAACAGAAGTTGGTTGAGGCTCCAATCTTGCAATCACCAAATTGGTCTTTACCGTTTGAAATTATGTGTGATGCAAGTGATTATGCGGTTAGGGCTGTGCTGGGTCAAAGGGTAGAAAAGAAACTCGTTGCCATATACTACGCAAGTAAGACTCTTTCAGATGCTCAATTGAATTATACAACAACTGAAAAAGAGCTACTTGCGATGGTATATGCATTGGATAAATTTTGGGCTTACATTTGGGGTAGTAAAGAAATTATTTATTCTGACCATTCTGCTGTAAGGTACCTCATGGAGAAAAAGGATGCAAAGCTGCGGTTGATCCGATGGGTTCTCTTGCTACAAGAGTTTGACCTAGAGATACAGGATAAGAAGGGTAGCGAGAATGTGGTGGCGGACCACTTATCCTGGTTGTTGGTAGAGGAGGGTTCTTCTCGTGTGGAGATCATTGAGACCTTCCCAGATGAGCATATTCTTAAAGTGTCAACATTACCTTGGTTTGCTAACATTATAAATTATTTGGTGACAGGTGATTTGCCGGCTCATTGGGATAGGAGGAGAAGATTGCATTTCTTTCTATCTCAAATCAAGTACTACCCATGGGAAGAACCGGATTTATTCAAGACATGTCCGGATCAAGTCGTGAGAAGATGCATACAGATGAAGAGATCCCGAGTGTCTTGATGCACTTGCATTCCTTTGTTTGTGGGGGCCATTTTAGTGGTCACAAAATGGGACACAAAGTGCTCAACAGTGGCCTTTATTGGCCAACTATATTTAAAGATGCTTTTAATTTTGCAAAAAACTGTGTTGAGTGTCAAAAACTAGGGGGTATTTATAAGTGGGATGAGATTTCCATGCAATCGATTCTTATTGTTGATATCTTTGATGTGTGGGGAATCGATTTCATGGGCCCATTCCCCAATTCTCATGGGAACTTATATATTTTGGTGGCGGTAGATTATGTGTCCAAATGGGTTGAAGCAATCACCACCAAAACGAATGACCATACCGTTGTTTGTAATTTTGTGCAAACTAATATTACTTCTAGATTTGGGATACCTCGGGTAATTATTAGTGATGGGGGATCTCATTTTAAGAAGTTTAATTTGGGAAATTACTAAAAACGGTATGGTGTTGACAATAGAATTGCTACCCCTATCACCCGCAAACAAGTGGTCAAGTAGAGATGTCCAATAGGCAAATAAAGGAAATTTTGCAAAAGGTCGTTCGACCGGACCGTAAGGATTGGTCAACGAAGTTGAACGATGCCTTATGGACCTATCGAACGGCACATAAGACACCTATTGGCACTACTCCTTACCGCTTGGTTTACGGTAAAAATTGTCACTTGCCGGTTGAACTTGTACATCGTGCATTTTGGGCCATTAAGAAAGTTAACCTTAAATATGATGATGCAGGTAAAGAACACAAGTTGAAGCTTTATGAGCTAGAGGAGCTTCGGGAAGAGGCATATGAATGTGCCTCAAAATACAAGGATGGCATGAAAAGAGCACATGATGCCAAATTGAAGCTGAAGGAATTTGTGGTGGGCCAAAAGGTATGGCTATACAATTCACGGCTCAAGTTCTTTCCCGGAAAGCTAAAGAGCAAATGGATGGGCCCGTACGTGATCACGAGGGTCGGTAAGCTTGGGGATGTCACCATTGAGGACCCAAAGGATGGGTCAAAACAAATGATTAACGGTCATCGTCTTAAACCGTTTTTTTCGTTGGTAACGAGGCAAACACCAAAGCAAACAAAGAATTGGTAAGCTTTTCGGTATGCGTACCAACTTATGAGGTCAATTAAAGGGCCAATAACAATTGATGTAGAGTTCTGTATATTTTTTTATTGTTTGCGCGCGTTGTTTGTATTTTGTTTAGTTCGTTTTTGTACTAATCTCGTTAAGTGTGAAGTTCGGATTTCGCAAACGGGTCATGAAGACATAAGGTATGCTTTAACTTGTTTTGTGTATTGAGGACAATACACGATTACTCGGGGGGTGGTATGGTAAACATGTCGTACGTGTCGTGTGTTAAAAAAGAAAACGGTGATGCGTCGGCGACGGGTCCTCAGGCCGTCGCTGACAATTGTTCGTTGGGAGCGTCGGGTCAATTGCGTCGAAGGTAAGCCATCGAAGAGTTTGAATGTTTTGGTGTACCGTCGGCGATGGACCAAAGGGCCATCGGCGGCGGCCCTTGGTTTGTCAGCCGATGTTGATCTTGTTTTAACGTAAAAATTCGGACCAAACTCATTCTAGACTCCTCTAAATTCGACCCAAACATCTTTTTAGCCACAATTTAGACCCGGGTGAACCCTATCCACCCAACATCTCTTTAAAACCACCTACATCTGCACTTTCATCACCATTTCCATTCATTTTCCCCAACTTCCTTCAAGAACCCTAAACTTCAATCCTTCATATCTTCTTCAATTCTCCACCAAATCAATCGATTCTTGAGCCTATTTCATGTAGTTTTTCAAGTATAACAAAACCCCAACACGGTTCCCTTCAATTCTTGTTTGTTTGTAAGATTAGTGAAGTTCAAATTTCGGGTTTTTAAGGAAAAGTGTTCTACAAGTTTGTATCACATCTTTTTCAAGTTCTATCAACTATATAACACTAAAAGTATGATCTTTACTTCAATTTAAGCATGGATGTCATATGGTTTGTGATCTTCTTCCGAAATTTTGAACTTAGGTTTAAGAGTAGGTTGTTTATGATGCTATTATATGAATTGTTGCTTGAATTTGAGTATGTGGTTGATTTGGGTGGGATTGGACATGCAACATAGCTAAGTAATGTGATTATAATTGTTAAAGTTGCATGTTTGAACATGAACACAGTGTTGAGTGTTGTTTAAAATTTTATATATTTAGGATGAAGAACATAAAAACTTAAGTTTAGATGTTAACAAAAGTGCCAATTTTGAAAGTTTAAACCGGCTAGTTTTGTCTAATCAACTAAGTTATGCTTCAACAGTATTTGTCATGTTCAAGAATGTGAATTGAATTGAAGTTTTAGGGTGATAGAATTATGTGTTTGAAGTTATACAAGGTTTAATTGTTTTCTTTGCATCTTGACTTGTAGGTATGGCGAGCCGAAAGAGGAGTAAGATTTCGGGTCAAGGCTCATCTTCGGCAGCCAGGTCATCTTCGGGTCATAGAGCAAGAAAATGGGAACAATTGAGTGGGTTGGAAGACAATGATGATCGGTTGTTCAGACAAGATTGGGCTTGGGAGAGAATAAGGGATAGTAATGTGGGTGAGCCGTGGGAGAATAATAAGAAAAGGCCACTTTCAAGGTTTAATGATAAAGGGTTAGAGATTAAACTTTGGAAATGGAAAATGGTTCACGAGCTTACTACATCTATCCCGGAAAGGGTTGTGCCGGAGCGCACTTTGAATGTGGACGAGTTTAGGACGATTGGGATCGTCCAAATGTTTCAAAGGATTGGTTGGGAGAGAGTTCTGGATTGGTGTGAAGATATCACACCGCGGGTTTATTTGGCTGTTGTCTGTGAGTGGTTAGCCTCGCTCCGGTTCATCAACAAGGATGGCCCACCAAACACATGGCAATTGGTAGGCGATACGGGTAGAGGACAAATGGTCATGTCCTTTGAAACCATAAATTGTGTTTCCTGGTTTGACTCATTGGGGATTGACGAGTATTTTTACTACAATGTTGATCAATTTTTGGACAACAAGTTCAATTCAGCTGATCCCGATGGCATGGTTGGATCAGTATTGCCATTTGTTGATGGTGGGGCGGCGCTACGCACTCAGTTATTGGTTGAAGGAAAGATCCTTCAACCCTTCTCTCTTGAAAATATTATGGTTCGATTTAGGGATCGGGATAAAGTGAAGGCTTCGGATTGTAGGGTACTCTATTCACTACTTTTTGGAGTACCCAAGTTATCATGGCACCATCTCCTAATGATCAACACTTGGGACACTCGTGAGTTGTACACCCGCAAGATGATACCTACGTACGACACATCAGCGCCATGATTGTGCAACAGAATAGGTTGCCACCAGATTCGTTGTGGGTCTTAAAGCCTGTGGATCAAATCTGTTTCGCGTCAATGAAGCAGCATTGGAAGATACAGGTACAAGTGTATGGTCATCAGTACATAGTCACGGTTGACCAAGGACACAAATTCCAATTCACTGACCCGAGTGCAGCCCAGGAAGCTGCAAGAGAGGAGGAGATGGCTGACGAAGAGGATGAAGATGAGCCTCAGGGTCCGAGGGGACCCGACAGAGGTACACCCGGCCACATCTGGAAATTTCAGCTGGGGTAGCTAGCTTCATTCCTAACCGGCGTAAGCCCGGCTATCCAAACTACAATCGGGGGCAACAAAAAGTTTATGATAATGTCTCCGCTTGTAGTGGGGAGAACTGGGAGTATGAACAAAGGAGGCAGCAGTGGGAACAAAATTTGGAAGCCCTACAACAATCTCATTAGGCTGAAGAGGCTACTCATCGGGCTAAAGAGCAAGAGTATTGGGAGAGACTACAAGAGCAGATGTGCCACCCAGCAAGCCTTTATGGAAAGACAAGACTTGTATCAGGCACAAGAATTGTCTGAGCAGAACGCATTGGAAGACCGCCGGTGGCATGCTATGGCGGTTAATAACGCCAAACAATTGCATGACCAAGAGCGCCACCATAGAGATTGGGAGGCGGGCCGTCCATGCCAAGAGCACATGCCTTGGACCTCATATGAGACCTTCCTCTTCCCTCCGGGCCCTCTGATCCATCTCCATATTGGCCCGAAACAATCGGGTCCAGTTTCATCCCACCGCAGTTCCAAGCGCTAGCTGAAGGCGAGAGAGGGCCACTCGACGACTTCCACGACATGGTGTCGGCCCTCACGGGATACCCCTACAAGCTGTATCCACCGGTAGATCCCAACGAGCGATACCAGCGATGATCATCGGTATGTTTTCTTTTGTTGTTGTATGTTTTTTGGTAAATTTTAGTTTATATTTCGTTTCTTGTTAGTAGTTAAATGAACTTTGTGGGTGTTTTCCCTAGATAACCATCACAAGACCTACTCGTCCTTCCGAGCTATCGAATGGTTTAAAAGGGCTTGTTGCATACGCTAAAGGCAACCGTGATTCATACGAAAGTGAGTTTAGTTTATTGTTGTAAAATCTTTTTCCACAAGAAAATCAAAGTTGAATAAAATTATATGACTTGGTAAGTATTTTAATAAAAATGGTAGAACTAAGTAACTAACAAATTTTTATATTTGTGAGAAGCATGCTTCTACACCAAGGTTGAAATTTGTAGGTAAATTGTGTTCGCGAGACAATCGTTTTTGTTGAACATGAAGAGCACACGAAGAATGAGCGAAAAATCAGGTGCATACGTTTCCTTTAGCTTTGATTTGTTTTTGTTTAATAAGTGGATTGTATTTTGTATTTATTTTCTGGGGTGAAATTTTAGGAAGGTTAGCCGTGTCACATCCCCTGTGCGTTTTAAATGGCTCTATTCTTACACATTGAGGACAATGTTGACTTCAAGTGTGGGGATGGGAGAAGAAAAAAAGTTTTTAATGTTGACCCGTTCATTTAAACATTATACATTGAGGACAATGTTGACCTCAAGTGTGGGGATGGGGGAAATTTCAAAAAATTTTCAAAAATGTCTTTGTTTGAAGCGGTCTAAAAAGCATAAGTAACTAAGTTAATGAGGGCTGGCACAACCCATGTGGTCTTTTGTCATGGTCAAGTTCAAATTTAGTATCATGACGGGTATTTAGCGTGTGATTATTTGGGAATAATCCGCCTAAGAAACTTGCATTTTTATACATATCGCATACCATACCTTCTATATGTGAGATTTTGAGCCACTTTACATATCATATATGCATATATTTCTTTGGTTGAGTGGACCATTAGTCATGTATTGTAGAACTTGCAATTTTTGATATGTTTGAGACCATAGACTGAATATGAGCACAAGAATGATTAAGGCATTACGTAAACCTTTTTACTTTACACCATTTATATACCATTACCCGAAATCAATCCTTTAGTCGCCAATTTTGAGCCTAAACCTTTCGTTTGACCAACCCATTTAGCCCTTGACCGTTTAACCTTTTATTTCTAACCTTTGTGATGAAAACTTAATTTTAGGATAATAAAAAAAACATAATATAATTGAGAAAAGAAAAATGTATGTATTGATAGTTTGTTGAATAAAGGCGAAAGATTTTTGCCTCTTAGCTTATTGTTTCGTAGTCGGTTGTATTAGTATAGTTGTTTTTGTAATAAAAATCGAGTTTTCATCACCTTAGCCACTTTCAAAATATCATATTCCATACCCTTAGCCTAACCCCAATACAACCCGTTCAAGACCTTTTAACTTGAGTTTAATATTTGTGTTCGGTGGTGGAGAATGACTGAATTGCAAGTTTATGCGGGTACGTGTTCTAATCGGTTTGTGTGTTTATATCAAAAGTGCTAATGCATTAATTATTAGTAAATTTATAAGCCGAGTGGAGAGAACATTGTGAGGGATGTGTATGAATTGTGAGTTTCAAGGGCTGGTCAATCTTGGATAGCCATTTTTATGTGTTAATCATGTTAACGTTAAATATTTTGGAAATGATAAAAAAGTATGAACCGAGTATGACATTAGACCTTAACTCATGTCTCAGGAATGGGAAATGTGTTCCTCATTTGACCCACGTGAAAGTGAAAGACAGATTTGCTTAAGGGCAAGCAAAAGACAAGTGTGGGGATGTGATACGTGGTCGAAAACCGATGTTTCTATTTAGTTTAAGTTAACATTTTACGTGAATTTTAGTTTCGAATCGCCTACTTTTGATTGAATTTGTGTTTTACAGGTTTATGGAGTTTAAGGAGCTATTTGGGAGCGTTTTGGAGCATCAAGACGGAAAACGGGTTAACGGGGATCACGAAATAGAAAAACATGAAAACATGATTTAGAGAGGCCGTCACCCACGCCCCCTGGGCAATCGGCGACGCCCCTCAGATTGTCCGTCGGTGAAAAATGGTCGGAGACAGTGTATTAGAGCGTCAGAGGAAAACCATGAAAGGCAAAGGCCGTCGGCGACGCCCCTTCTAGTTCCATGTTGCTGAAATTTGAATTTTGACGGATTATAACTTGTGTTTGACCCATTTGTGAAGGAGTTACGAGTTTGTGAGTTTGCAAAAACCTCTTGGGAGCCAAGAACAAGATACCCTACATCCATAACCCTTTCCAATCCATTCCATCATCCAAATCACAACCTTCAATCCTAACCCTAGCCTATCATCATCATCTCCTTCACCAACCATCCACTTTCACCTTCCATCCAAACCCTAACCATCATCATCATCACTACCTTTGAAGCTTCAAGATGTTCGTGATTAAACTCCAATCATCCGGTGATCAAGTTCCGTTCACCATGAGCGGCTAATTTCGTTGGGTTTCACCCCAGTGTAAGTTTGTAAGTTCTAGGGTTTGACATGCTTTTGAGTATTGATTTGTGACAATTTGTATTTTGATTTTGAAACCTATGATAGTTGACTTGCATTTATATTGAATTCATGAATTGTCAAATGAAGATTAATTTGACTTTGTGAAATGTTTATGTGCAATTATGCCTTGTCTAGATTAGAGTTTACTTGTTTGTGATGATAAAGTGCATTGTAGTCCGTTGTTCATAACGTTGATAGCTCTTGGCATCTAAATCACTTAACACTAAACTTGTTGGTCATTGATACAAAGGTATTGAACTTAAAAGCGTGTAGGAACCCTAGGATTTACTGTGAACCTTGTTCTCAATTTATTGTGTTAATCAAGTAATTTATTTTTTGTGCAATTGTTCAAGTTATTAGTTAAGTAGTAAAAACAAATTCGTCGGACCATTCCGACATTCTTTCAAACAAACAAACATTTAAACAATCCAAATAGCAAACTTCATAATTTATGACAACAACCATTAAGAATCAATTGCATCCATCGCAAACCACAAACTCATCGTGGTTCGACCCCTTACTACCACTAACACATTGTTAAGGGTAATTTGGGTTTATAAATTTTATCTTAGACCGGGGCGCAACACTCGATCAAATTTTGGCGCCGTTGTTCGGGAGTTCGTGCGCTTTGTGTTTGGATTTAATTGATATTGTGATTAACTATTTAAAGTGCTTGTTTCTTTATATCGTCTTTTCTTTTGTGTTACGCGGGTGTGTTACTTGTGCAGGTTACAGGTAGTGCATGCATACACGGAATTCCAGGAGGACCTCGCCGTTAGTGTTCGAACCGGAGATAGAGCGGGTCGTTAGAAGAAATTTAGCCAATCGGTTAGAGGCAACCCTTGCTTCTAACCCACTCAACACCAACTCACCACCTACACCGTCCTTTGGACCCATTCCAATGGATCCTCAAAATTCCAGCCAACCCAACAACCAAAACCAATATTACGATTACCCACCCAAAACCAAAACAATCAAAATCATTAATCTGGGGGTGGTAACAACTCAAGACCACCAACATCACCATTTCAATCTCGTAGCCGAAACCAAAACAACCACTAACGTACACCCACACCTCCTCCTCCAAATCAGAACCGACAGAACCCATTACCTCCAAACCTCAACAGCCGAAATGTTAACACCAATCGTGGGGTTAACCATAGCCGTGGCAATCCCACAAACGAAGCCCAATTTCTCGACCTCGATGAGTTGCGAAATAATATCCCCGATGATGCACCGTATAGTGTTCCCGGTTATCAATCGCCGGATCATGTGAGCATCCACTCGGAATATTCGGATGATGGTGGGAACTACAATGAAAGAGTTGTGGATGATGAATGGGGGGATAACAACATGGGAAATTTTTGCAATGCTCGGGGTTTTGATTATGACGAGTTTGGTTATCAAAGTGCTAATTTTGTGGGGAATAATGACGGTTACGGGCAAGAGTTTAGTAGAGATGACGGCTACGGGAATAATCGTCAACCTCGCAATGATCGACGGAATAGGGATTACGGCAACAACAACAATAATAACGGTAACCGTAACCTAATTCCGCAATTTATGGGCGGCAGGAATCAAGGTGGAAATGGGGGTGGTGACCGAAGGGGTAATAATAGAACAATGAATCAAGATGTAAATGGTTCGAAACGCCAAATGCATCAACAAGCTCCGCGGGGTGTTAACGGGCGATTTAGACCGGTGGTCACCGAAAATAACTCACCAGTTGTGCCTACACCTCGAGGACGAAGGGCATTTGATTGCAAGCCGAACTACATCAACATTCTACCCCATTTCAATGGTAGAACGAATGACGAGCCATATCCACATATAGCAGAATTTTCGGCCATATGTGGCACGATTGGCGGTCATGATTTTGCGTTAGAAGAAGTGAAATTGAGACTATTTCAATTTTCACTAAAAGACAAAGCTAAGCAATGGTTTCTCACACTTCCGGCAAACAGTATTCACACTTGGGCGGAAATGCAACAAGTATTCTTGGATGAATACTATTCTATTGCAAAGACCAATGATGCAAGGGATGAGATTCGGTCATTTAGGCAATTACCGGGGGAATTGTTACATGAGGCATTGACCCGTTTCAAGGAATTGGTTAGGAAGTGCCCTCATCACCAAATTCCAAGGTGGGAGTGTTTCGGGTTTAGATATTGAGATAACATAAAAGAAAGGCTTGATAAAATATTGGAGTGTTTCGGGTTTAGAAACTTTGACTATTCCTAAGTGTGTCGTAAGTCCTTCCGAATTAGGGAGACATGTTTTAGCGTAATAGATAAAATACTCTCACCGAGGAGCGGTTAACGATATTTTACCCTTCTAGTTACTACAGGTCCCTAATTGATCAGAAATTCAAAACTTTGGCGAGATTGAAAAATCGAGAAGTGGGACTAGTTAACAAGGTGCGGGTTTCACCCCTAACTTGATAACATCATACCTAAGTATGGTTGCCACTTACGTAGCGAGGAGCAAATTCCGACTCATTAGTAAGATCCATTAGAGTATGAAATGGAAGTTTTCAACCAAGGTGTGGATATCACTCCTAACTTGATGGTGTAACTTCGTGTAAAATCAATTATGCGGAATGAAGGATTTCACCAAAAAATTGTGGGCCTATTTTGGTGCAAACCTCCTCGTTGGTGAGGTATGAGTATCTTCAAGTATTTCATGTGTATATTATGTAAATGTCTTAGGAAAAACATTTATTAATTAAGACAAAAGAAGAGGTAGAAGCAAGATAGGAAGAATTAACACATTAGACAAGAATCAAGAATGGCCAAGTTTAATACTTACTATAGACTAGGTCAAATATGGCAATTCTATCTAATCCCCTATAGTTATGGCTCTAATATCAATCTGTCACACCCAATCGATAGTGGAATCATCGGGGCGGAGGTAATTAGATTGCTCCAGAGTTCATAACACTAATGTGACAATATTTAACTCACAACCGATTTCATTCATAGATAATCATTGTCAAGTACATTACAAGAAAACATAATACAACAATTGGAAATTTAAAGTACGACAAATTCATTAATAATACAATAACAAAATCTAGCATTTCTACATGAGTTTCTAAGGCGTCACTACAAGATTTCGTCAATATCAACATCATCAACCTGCAACATGTTTAAAAGTATAGTTCAACACACAAAGCATTGGCTAGTACACAAGTTTAATATAGCATAAGTATGTAAAAAGTTTAAACGAATCCGCATGGCAAAAAAAGTTAACTAGATTAATTTAATCTTTGCATGCAATTATATAAGTCAACCCTCTGATTACCGCATGAATTTAAAAGACTTAATATGACCACAAGACTACGAGCGGTATATTACTCCTATAGCGTTATACATGTTAAGGGGCGGCTCGTACGAAGTTAATGACAAGCGAATCACATAAGAATGTTCCAAGAATACAAATCAAGTATCACGTATTTTAAGCATGCATTTATGGATTGTTTGTGTTTGCATAAAGAATAGTTCTAATTGTTGTATTATGTTTTCTTGTAATGTACTTGAAAATGATTATCTATGAATGAAATCGGTTTTGAATTAAATATTGTCACAATAGTGTTATCAAGTCTTGAGCGATGTAATTACGTCTTCCCCGATGATTCCGCCATTAGTTAGGGTGTGACAGATATGATACTATCGTATTTGATGTTGCCAATGTAACCCTCTAGTAGTATGCATACGTAAATCTGGACTTGGTGTGTAAAACCCGTTTAACCCAGGGACTAAACTAGATGGGTAACGTGATGGCCCATGTTATTAAAATATGCACATGTAAAATGTAAATCTTTTATTAACTACGTGATCAACAAAACGCTTTATCTTACTATTTTATTTAGACTATCCCTTTAACCAAATCCACTAATGAAAGGTGGCGTATACTTTTTAAGCATTTTTATCGAGTAAGCGTTTAAGAGCTTTGGACAAGATCTGGTATTAGGCCACACGAGATATTTTGAAGGCTTCTTATGTCAAAATAAAATATTATTCTAATTGTAAATATACTACGAAACTTTAGATTTATCTTTTATGACACGTGTTACTTTTCTATTGTTTAAGAACTGGTATCAATTTGTCACATGCATCCCAACCTCTGAGTATGGTGTGATATTCACAACAACGTCGATTTTGAATGAGCTTTTTTCAGACGGGCTGTGAGTATTTTAAACATCTTCATATGTAATCAGCTAATCAATATTTATCACAATTATAATTTTAACAACTTGACGAAATACATACCAACGCATGCCTTTTTCTATCAAAGTATTAGCAGCTAAATTTATCATCAGATTTATGAAGGTATTATAAATGGAAGCACTTGTTACCACGCTATACCATTCTACAACTGTGTACGCTATAAATATGCATATCTTTAAGTTTTAGCTTACATTATCCTTATCACTATCAATTGATTTAAATATTTTATAAGAGACACTATCTCTCATACCAATTTATTACGCCCGATCTAGCTGTAAATACAAAATAGGTGTGACTAAATGCATTCCTCCTTTTACTTTTCATACTTCCCTTTTCAAATTTCATCTTTTAAAAATTCATTCCTTACAATTTTTATATTAACAATTCACAACAAATATTTTAATTTCAGTTTTGGCGTCTTTTGCCATGGGAATTAGCGATCCACTTGTACTTTCAATATATTATATTGAGGTGTTGTTTGAGCAGACACATTTTAAATTTTAATTAAGCTCATGATAAGCAAATACAAATAATTTAAGTCTATTATTATACACCACTCTTCGATTTAGTTTTATACGTTAAAAACCATTTTGAGTTTGAGCCATCATATAAAATAATATACATTTTGTATGACAAAAAACAAGATACATTAACGCTATAAATGCAAACGTAAACCTTCATTATATGTATACATATAAAACTAGGTATGACACGAAAGTCTTGAACAAGGTTTGTACACTAGACAAGATGTGACAACAATGAACGTCATTGGTTGGAAAAGTAATGGATTATATGTTCAACAACAATTGAAAGATTAAACCTTATTTTGGTGGAATCATTCATATGTATATGAAAAATAGCATTCACATCTCTTTCTTTATATTTTATGAGAATGATTTTTAATTTTTTTTTAAAATTAGTTATAAGTGTTTGTAAATAGAGTAAAAAAGAAAATGTTATTGTTTATATATATATATTTAGGGATACACTGTTTACTTTCTATATTTATTAATATATTTTGAAAACGGTTGTGAGTGAAGGAAAGAGACAAGATAATGATAAAAATAAAAAAAAAATATTATTTAATTGAAATAAGAGATATAATATAGTTGTTTTTCATATAATTATAAGATTGATTTGATTGAAGGGATGTGAATAATATTTTATATAAAAAATAGGGATGTTTTCTTATGCAATTTAAAAAAACACACAAGAGTTGATTGTGTTTATTTAGCAACACCCGTACAAAATTTCAAATATCATATTTAGAAAAACTAAGTATTTCCATAATTATTACCTTATATTAAATGATATTTAGCTATCATAACATACACATTTGTTCTCACGCATCTACTCTACTAAGAGGCACAAGTCTTTTTCTTGCTTAGCATGACTTGTCAACACATTTAGCACGATGTGCTTCTAACGAGCACATCTTGCTCTTGATATTTTAACCTATAGTTTTGGTTATGAGTTTCGTTTAAAACTCCTAAGATCAAAATCAATTTCATTTTTGATGCCATTAAGCATCAAATGATCGAAGTGTTTAATGTTTTAGCACAAAACTATAGACATGTAATCCACCAACAATGTTAAATTGTAAGTATTCAAGACTTGAATTTGCCAAATCAATAATTCATAACTAAGAACTTGACTATTGACTTTATGCCTACACAGACCCAATCTTGATGCTGAATATGATATGAAAATCAATGCGTATTCGCTACAATGTACATCCAATTATTGACACAATCAACCCAAATTCGAGGTGTTAAGCAACAAATTTTACATACTCCGCAATGTAAACCTTTGTTCTTGGAACAAGAACAATATTATTTATTTTAACTTTGATATGTTTTAGATCTTTTTTCAAACTTAACATATTAGAATCTTTATGAGTGTATAACTTTCTTAGACCATGTGTAGTAATCATCCATGTGGTTTAGTCTTTTTTGTAAAGTGTTGTTCACGTTGTCTTCGTCATTTTACATAGTGAAATAGTGTAGTGATAAGACATGTGAAATTAGTGGGTTATATATAAAGTTTGAAATTGAAAAAAATAACAATTGACCAATCACATTGCCAACAAGAGTTTTTTGGAATCATCAAATTCATCGTGTGGCCTAAACCACGAGGTCCGACTAAAATTGCATTTAATGAGGTGTTTTCCTAACCACGCAGCCACTGCGTTTGTTCTTATAATTGTTGTCCATCTTTGACTCTTGTTTCCTTTCATATATCTAAACCTACACACTTGCACATTCTAAGAGGATAAGAAGTCTTGGTATTGTCAAGATTTGGAATAGAAAGAAAGGTTTGGTAAAGAGTCGATTATTCAGGGCGGTCAATAATTATTGTGGACCCTTAGAGGCATCATCATCTTGACCCCTTAACAAAAAAAGTCTCTACAAAACAAAAGACTAATTTGCCCTCCAAAACAATCATCCAATTTTGACTTCTTCACCAAACACTAAATAGCTTAAACTTTTGTCATTGTATCAATATTTATTTTATATTGATATATCTCACAGAACAATTCTTGTATTTTTATATCAATCATTCGCATAGTAAATTTTAATTTTATTTTCTTGATGTTCTTTTTGTTGTTATTTCCCTTTATTTGTTACGTCTCTATAGAAAGATATATATAGGGTCTGAGAAGCATAATTTGACTATAAGGCTGGTTAATTAATTATGATATTTAATTCAACTTATAGAGTATGAAAGTAGGCTTGCCCACCAAATTTATGGGCCTAAGGTCTGTTCAACGATGTGGGTTAATAACGTGTCGTATATTTATTGCTCCATACTTTCAATTCATTAGGTTTTTGTTTGTCTTTAATTAGAAGTTTAGAAGTAACTGTAATGTTTAATCTGGGGTTAGCTCACTTGATAGAATTATTGACTTATAGAAGAGAGGTTTTAGGTACAAATCTAGACGTGAAAATTATTTTATATTATTTGGTGTCAATTACACTAGAGTAATATTTGTTGTTTAAAAAAAAGAAGTAATTATAATGCATTCATAAGAAAACTCCTACTTGTTAAGCTATGTGTTATGGGAGAAGGGAAGATCGTGAGGGAGTGTCACGTCTTCACTGTGGCGTGGAACATCTTGACAAATGGAGCAGAAGGGGCGTTGAGTGGTGGCATGGAGGAGCTCGCGGGTGTGAGGGTGATGGTGAATTGATTCATTTTTTTTTAAATATTAAATATAGAAAATTGTAATTTTCATCATTTATGTTTCAAAGTTTCGTCAAGCAATGTTCTTTAACTTAAAAAATTACACTAGATGTTCTTTACCTTTGCACATAATGATAGGCAATGTCCTTTTGACCTAACTTGTTTAATTTTATAAGTTGAAAGTAATCATGTATCTCACATGTGAGGGCATTTTTGTCTTTTTACTTTTTTCCTTAAGATATATAAATTAAATAGAGTAAACAGTTAAAATAGTCCCTAAGGTTTGTCCAATTTTACTAAATCCATCCAAAAAACTTTTTTTTTTATCTGAACCACTGAGGTTTATAAATCATTGTCAAATCCATCCAAATCTTTAACACTATTAAAACTTAAAGTTAAAAGAAGGATAGCCTTGTTATTCTCTTAATTTATTTAATATTTCTATTTTTTTAGTACTGTTTTATTTCCCCCTTTTAATGCCAAAAGAACCCTAATTAGCACAAAAATCTCACCGAATGTCAGGATTATCTATTAAAACTAAGCATGACTGTTCCTTTGATAACAATATCATTAATCCCCCAAAAAAAGAAGCATGACTGTTCCTTTAAAATCAATTGAAAACATAGATTAATTTACGTGCTACCAAATCACTAAATCATAAAAAGCAAATCACAGAAACAAAACTGATCTTAGTGGTTGTAAGATTGACTAGCAGTATTAGCAATACATGTTAGGCAAAGAACATGAAAATAACATACAAAGTAACAAAACTGATCTTAGTGGTTTATGTACTTACCAATGCAAAACCCACATTAGCTGTAATAACCTGAATTTTTAATTATAAAATTTAATCATGATAATGGAAAAAAAGAAAGATAAATTATATATGAAATACCCACAAAATAATCACAACAAAATTTAATAAATTAAATATAAGAAATAAATAATAAATCTTATTAAATTTTCCTGACAAATTTTTAGGCTTTGATATCGTTCACACAAAAGTCAAATATATAATACTGTAAAATATATTATTAATTATAATAATAATAATAATAATACTAATCATAATAATAATAATAATAATACAAGTTGATAGTACCAGTTAGATTTTAGCGTGTTAGGATCTGAGCTTAATATTGTTTTGAGTGTTTTAGATGAAATCAATGAGAAAATGTAATAATCAATAAATAGTGCAGTGGAAACGTGTAAAACTTTAAAATCACAACAATAGAAAGATAATTTTCATTGACATGCTTTTGCAATATTAATCACGTATGCATGCAAATTACAAACTCCTCCTCAGCCTAAGATCATTGTAATTTGTTGATAGTCTTCATCAAACTTTACTTTAACAAACTTTATCTTTATTAGAGGTTCTCATCACCAGACCTTTGCCATAACAGTTCTTTGGTTCTTTATTAGAGTTTATCTCTAACAGAGCTTTGCTTCTAGCAGATCTTTATCCTGGCAGATCTTGTGAACAATCTTTAAGTCTCAAAAGAGTTTGGAGTAGCAGATCTTTATTATAAAGGATCAGATGCTATATTGTTTTACTTTTTTCAATCATCTATTTTTTTATAAGGTTCAACAGATCCAACAATTTCCCCTAGAACAGATAATGCCAAAACTCTTCTGTATTGCTAATATTTATTTCTCAACAATAATTCTCTGGTTTGCCCTTTGAACTATAGTTCAAATTTCATAGAAAACATGTCTTCAAAATCCCTTTGCAATTTAAGGTTCAATAGGTCTTGGAGGTCATCTACATTCAGACCATATGCATCCTCTATTTTTAGCTTTTTGATTGAACTATTTGATCTGAGAAGAGTCAATTCGTGGGTGTCCGAGGATGACTTCCTCTTTAGAATTTTTGGATCAGTTGGTTTCTTGGGATAAGACTTATTGTTGACCTTGAAGAGATTTGCTTACAAGGTTAGAGATTGTTTCTTTTAATTTATCACTTGCAACATCAGTGTGATAGAGTAGTTGATTTTTGATTCCCTCTTTTTTAGTGTTCTTCAAACCTCTGTTCATCATCCTCTTCCATCTGCTGTTGCCTTTTTACTTGATGTAAGGCAATTGTAGGTAAGAAAGAGGATAAGGGCAGCTTTTTAAAGGTTTAGGTATGATGAGGGATAACATATGTGGAGTAGTCTGCCTTTCTTAGAACTGTAGGATTTTTCTTTCTAAGTTCTTCCAGTTTTTTGTAGGTGTCTACAACCCTAGACTCAGACCATCTAGCAACTGACATTGCACTACCATAATTTGCAGCAACCAGCTATTGTTTCATTTTTTTAAGCTTTAAAGCTCTGTTCTGATCCAACTGCCTATTTTTCTTCCAATCAAGTAGTGTTGGCTTGTGTAGAGGATCTTTGAGCATTGCTTGTATTTTGTCAATTTCTTCTTTAAGATCATTTGTTGACCTATCTTTGAACTGTGCTCTCATAGCTTTGTATGGTTTGTATTACATAATGTGGTCAAGGTAATCCTGTTTCAGTTCTTCATCAAGCTCAGCATTTACAAGCCTTTCTGACATAGACTTGCTCATCTCTTTGGCAAAGTCTTCAATTTTTTTTTACTTTGTTCAGTTCCTAAGACAATATGCCTTGAGTAGTCCTGTCATCTTTCCCTTTGCTCTTCTCTTTGGCAATATTCTCAGCCTGTCTAGCCTTCAACTTTAGATATTCATCTAAATTTCTTGGCTTTCTGTAACCAAAGAGAGATGGAAAATCAAGTTTTGTATTTCCTCTGCTGTGAAGAATGATTCAATTTCTTTTCGCACAACTATCAGTTACAGAGGATATTTGGCAGCAAAAGGTATGATGGATGGTGGTTGATAAATGGTTGGAAGTGAAGTGGTTTTAGGTGAAGATGTTAAGGATGGTGATGAAATGATAGGTTTTGATGACAAAGGGACTGGTGATGGAATTCCTTCATCATCATCTTCAACAACAGAAGTTTTCTTTTGTGTTGGAATCTGATTTGTGGTGAAGCTAGTCGTAATGGAATTATTGGTGGTGTGGATAATAGTTGGGTTAAAGTGGGAAATGTGATTATGGTAGAGGTTGAGGCAACATCTGTGGATATATTTGATGTAACAACATATGTTGGTTGGTTTGATGGTGGAGGTGTAACATCTGTTGGTACAATTGTTGTACCAACATCTGTTGGTGGTGGAGATGATTTCTTAGATGAAGGTTTTTTTTTTCTTTTGAGGTGGTGGTGTTGGTTTTGTTGGAGCAGAGGATAAATTGTCTGACATTTCTTGTTAACTTTCTTCTTTTTGAAGTGCAATGTCTTCTTTTTTCCATCTGCTTGGCCTTTTCTTCTTCAATTAGCTTAGAAGCTTTAGCTTCCAGTTATCTTGCCTTTTCTACTTTTCTGTAACAATTTTCTTGCTAGTTTTTTCAGGGTCTCATCAATCCCTTTTTGAACACTAGCATCTGATGACACAACAGAAGTTTGATTTGCAGTAGTGATTGTAACAGACCTTGGCTTTTGTTGCACCTTTGAGTCTGGCTGCAACTTTCTCAGTTTATCACTCTCCCCTTTTTGGCATCATCCTCTACTTCTTCATGAAGGATTGTTGTAAGGGCAGAGCTAGTGGTCCTTACTCAATGTTCTTTAATGGTCTTGATGTCAGCTTGATTATCTTTGTATTTGGCCTCAACCATGTTTCTAATAAGTTTCATGTTGAATGTTAGCCAAATTCCTTTGAGGTATAATGATTGGTTGCACAGATTTCCATAGCTCATTGGTAAGTTGCTGTGTTGATGGTTGGCTTTGATAATTTTGTAACATCTGCTTTATCATATCTCTCATTTCAGTGATTAAAGACTCCATTGATGTCATTCTCTCCGTCAATTCTTTGTATCTCAATTCATCACCTAATTTAATAGGATTATCTGAATTCCCACCAGAGGTAGTTGTATTTGGATCATGAACAGGAGGAATCTCCATGTTATTAGACCTAAATGCCCATTTGTCTTGGTACTGTGAACTTCCAACTAGAGCAAAGGTTACAATTGTAGCCTCAACAGTTGTTGCTTTTAAGGAAGTTTGATGGATGTAATGATTGTCCAACTGAAACACTATTATGTCATTAGTTGTAGGGGCTGCTTCACTTAAATTCCACCAAGAGTTACTTGTAACTCATGGGGTGTAACCTCCTCAGCTGTTTCTATTAGCAAAGAGATTTAACTCAGACTCAGTCACATGTGGAGGTGAACTCTCATGAACAGCTGATTAAGGGGAATTGATTTGTGTCTGAGTTATCTTAATTGCACGAAACAATCGTATATGGAATTAAGGGTAAGGGTTGTGAAGTAGATAGAGAAATTTTCCCTGGGAGAGGGGTTTAGAAACAAAGATTCAATTGAATCATCTACTTCATAACGTCGGATCCCTGTGCTTACAACCTGTTCCTTTTGTGAGGAAGTAAGAGGAGTTTAGCTTTGAGGTGGAGATCTTTCCAACTGTTGTGACGAAGTAACAACAGTGGTTTCAGGTGGCTTTTGTGCTACCACAAGGTTATCCTCTAGGATCTCATCTTCCAGTTTCCTTTTTATGAATTGTGGTTTTGGTGGGCTTTTTGGATTTGGATGGTTTCTTTTTGGATTTTTTCTGGTGTGGGTTACACAACACCGGTTGTGGTGTCATGATCACCTGGAGTTGTAGGCTCAGCAACAGAGGTTTGAGCTTGAGATGTGGACTCATCCAAATTTTCCCATCTCCCTTTGCTTTTGTTTTGGAATCATTTGACTCCATATTTTTTATTCTTGTAAAGGTTTCAGTGGTAAGACTCTTCATCTCAAAGACAACTCTCTGTTTAAAATCTTTTTCATGAAGTTGCTTTTGTAGATAATAGCTCAAAAGCCTTAGATATAAAAGAAAAGCTTTATTTTTTTGAAATTTTATTATAATTTGCCTCCAAGTCTATAAACAATACCTTGGATATATTAAAATCAAATTTTGTCAAAATAGCCTATCCCAGAAATTGAATATTTTGTGGAATCTCAGTAAATGAGGTGGTCTTTGGTGAAAGACAAGTGAGTAAGGTATGGAAAAATATCTCATTTCAGCAGGAAAGTTTGGTTTAAAATGGTAACACCAGATAACTGACCCTCATACCCACGTTCTATAAACTCAGCATATAATTCTTGCTTGCCAAAGTAAGTTTTACCTTCTAGGTCATTTATACCAAAAGTTGTGGAAATTGAGGATGGGGAAATTTGGACAAAGGGTTTCTCCTACCTTGGAAGTGATAGCATATGGCTTCTTCTTTTGGGATTTGACTTTAGCATTTGCCTAGAACTGCCGGAGTGTATCCACATAAATTGGTGCATTTGCAAGCATGATGCCTTTGTATTTTGAGGATGTGAGAACATCAATTATTGGATGGAATGAAGTATTATTTTTGAATTTCTCGAATGTGGGGAGGTAGTTGTGTGGGAGTTTGATGTTAAGAGCTATGATCAGAGATGGAAATGAGGAGTAATGAAGAAGCTGAGAGTAATGAAAACCGCTTTAGAGAATTTTGAATTCGAGGCAAAAAGTAAAAACTATATTTGGATTGAACAGTGATATATAAAGGGAAAAAGTGAATGTTGATGTGGCAACGGTTTCAAAAATCTGATGGCTAATCATCTGTCCACGTGTAACCTCTGATGGATAATGGACGATAGTTATTAGGGAAATCGCTACTGGGAACCAGCAGTGGTTGAGTACAGTGGTCATGACCAGTGGTGATTTTACTCTATCAGAGGATAGATAACAGTGAATAAGGCAAAACAGTGGTTTAGCCCAAACAGTGGATGAGAATAGTGACAGGATAACAGAGGTTACATTTAACAATGGATAGACATTTAAGCTAAACAGAGGTTTAGAAACAATATTTTAAAACAGACTTTTAGGATTATTGAAATTTTCAATGTTAGCTATTTTTAAGGATGGATTTTTTATTTTCTGAAAACAATTTAATGCTTTTTATTCATTTAAAACAAAAATTTGGCTTTTAATCCTTGTTAAGCATGCCAAGTCTAGAGATCAAGCTTTCAAAAGTAGATGTATCTAAAGCCTTTGTTAGAACATCTGGTAGCTGATCCTTAGTTGGAACATGATGCAGAGAAATCAAACATTTTTCATAGCAATCCCTCACAAAGTGATGTTTTGTCACACCCTGACCCGTAGCGGAAATGGTAGTCGGGGCATGATTGGGTTTTCATCAAAGCTCATGACATTTACTATAAAGTTTCATATTTATTATTTCTCTTTAAAGAAGAAGTTACAATAAACATACAAACACAACATGTTCAAATACATTTTCATTCAAATTACAACTAGAGTACAATTACAAAGAAAAACAAAACTAAACGTTCATTCCAAGGCATTAACTTGTTTATTCTTCAAGGCCATCCTATGTGTTTCTTTTCTCAATCGGATCACCTGTATCATGCGTAAAATAAGGTTTTGGGTCAACAAAAGTTGGCGAGTGAATCTTATTTAAATATTTGAAAGCATTAGTTATGTTGGTTATTTGAATAAAATTGTGCATAACCAAATATGAATAAACGTAAATGTAAATTTAATCACAAAACACATAATATCAATTAATGCACAAGCACACACACCAAATGATGAACAATGAGATCAAGGTTCAATCAAACGGAGCCAATCTAATGAGGCACCTGATGCTCAACTTGTCTCCCACGAGGAACTGATGGGTCTAATGAATGATTTGCACACAACTTGACAAGAATGTAAACACGTATCACAACAAACAATACTTACATCATAAGTTTAGGTCATATAATGGTAATAGCACAAGTTTGAATAAACGAAATAATTAAAGCGACACATAATACACCCCAAAACATGAATAAAAAGGAGAATTTGTAAGGATTCACTCACAGTGGGTGCGTTCCTTGATGACGATGAATGCGCACGAATATTATGATTCAACCGACGAGAGAAAACTAACCTAAATAATAACATGATAAATAAATAAATTTTATTTGAGATTAATATTTTTAATTAGTGCTCTTAATGGGATTGATAGATTTTATTTTTGTGAGTTTAAGGGAATTTTCTAATTTTAATAACCTTATTTTTAAGTATTTTTAAGTAATTTTCCAATTAAATAAATAAATAAAAAGAAATAAAAAGGGTTGACTTTTTGACCGTTGACCGTTGACCGGTCGGACTGTGTTTTTATATGCGCTGAGTGAGGTTCGAACTCGGGACCTCTCGTATACGTGCACGCAGCTCTACCAACTGAGCTACGTGTCTAACCCGAAATATTTCTGATTTTAATTATATTTATATACTATTTAGATTATTCAGAAATTATTCAATTTTTAAAAAGGATTTAAACTGTCGAACCGGTGTGAGAGCCTAGACTCGAACCCGCGTTTCAAGTGTTGTGTTGCACCCAGCCCAACCAACTGGGCTGGGTGTCTAACCCGATATATATTGTAATTTTATTATACTTAACATCTGACAGCGAGTTAATATGGTTTCGGTTTTAAAAAGAACATTTTTATTACAGTGGATAGGGTTGTGTCAAGGATCGAACTCGGTATCGATAGTATGAAATGCACACAGTCCACCGCTGGACTCCGTGTCTAACCCGTTTAAAATACCGATTTTAATTATATTCATATACGACTCGATGTTCATCTTCTTCATTAATTCGAAATTGAAAACAGATTTGCTAAACATTTTGATTTTACTGATCTACTGTTTAAATTAAACAAATGAACCGAATAAAACTGACAGAAAAGATTAAGAATTCATACCGATGGAAGTTCCGGTTGGATTCCGGTAATGCACAGAAACTCCGGCGACTGAAAGAAATTCCGGCGAAGTTTAACTTGTGACAGAGGCTCTACCAGAAGTTTGAGGTGAGTGCGGTGATTTCTGTCTGAGCTCTAGAAGTCCTATTTATAGAGTAAGGCAATAATGAAATGGATTCTTCGGTTTTCCGGCGAGTAACTGAGAATTCCGGCGACTTGCAGGGACAGCGTTAGAGTGTATTAGCGAGAGTTTAAGAGAGAGTATGAGAGATTGAACGAATTCGTTTGTGGTGAAGTCGACTGGTATTTATAGAGTAATCAGTAGCTTACCGATTTCGTTTTCAAGAATTTCGGTCAAGATGTAATTGCCGAGATAAATGCATAACCGATTTGGGGATTGTTGACTCCCTGATTGAGTCTATTACGTGATTGGTTATATTCAATGATTGAGAGGGATCCTAGATATCTTGATGACAGCCGGTGACTTAGCGCGGCTGTTTCTTTGTTTGAATCCAGGTCAAAGGAATGAGATTACAAATCTATAATTGTTTTGAGATGTAGCAGATGTGGGCAAGTGGTGTAGTGGTATGTTGTGTATATGTATATCCGGGAGACCCGGGTTCGAAACCCGGCTACCCAATTCTGTTTCTTTATTTAATTTTTCATTAATTATTATTATTTATTAATTGTGGTCTTTAATCTTTACAATATTTATTAATTATGTATTATTTTAAATAACCGACACGTTAAATACGCAACGAACTTTTAACTGAATATTTGATTGATAAACGGTGCGGGTTTTTGAAACCCGATTTTCACGAATGTTACAGTATCCCCTACTTTTAGAAATTTCGTCCCGAAATTTAAGTAGTGGTATGTTTGACTCGAAAAGGAGGGTGGTTTTGACAATTACATACCTAGAAGGGGGTGAGAGTTTAAATTTTATTTGAGGCGGTAACGTTCCTAGTAATGGTTGAATACCCTGCTACAGGAATCGCTTTTTGATGCCTAAAGTATAAGAATGCGGAACATGGATAAACAGAGTTGATTGACTAGGTATGATTTCATGCATAAGAGTTTTGAGGGAATTGATATGTTTGAAAAGATAAGGTTAGATCACAAAATAAAAACTTCATCCATGACAATACTAAAACCTACCCGGAACTTCTCTTAATCTCCTGGTAATGCTTTTGATCCCTTGCCAAGAATACTTATATATAGGAAGTACCAGCGGCGTATCCACCATATTCTTGTCAAATTTTCATTGGCTTTATCAGTAAATTATGATTAATTCTATGTGACTCTACAATCTACAAAACAACCACAACAGCCACAACTTGAGTCTCGAATCTGAAAGGATATATGACTGAATGATGACAGTACCTCTCACGTTTGTTATGATGAAGGGGGTTAGTCTATGTAAAAGTGAGACACCACCCAACTTCTTTAAATGATGAGATCGAGGTACGTCGAGATGTATGATGATATGAGAGTTAAATCAATGAGTAAAGGTATAAAACAAAACCGTAATATCAATTCGCATTAAAATTCTTGGATACATAAATTCCCAATTTATAACTGGGATACGTAAAGATTGAGATAACATAAAGAAAACATTAAAATTAGACGAATAGACGAGATTTTACGAAAAAATTGTTCGTAGGATTGGAGTTGAGTCTTGACTCTTGGTGAGGGAAAACTAGTTGGGTGATTCGTTTGGGCCGTTATTATCTTCAACAGGATTGGCGTTAATGTTGTAAGCTCTTCCTCTTGCTGGTGGTGGAGCTGGGTTTGCTTGATTTGCTTGGTTAACTGGGTTTTCTTGAGCCTGGGCGTTTACGATGTTAACCAATCGAGGGCACGTGTTTCTAAAATGGGTAGGGTCGCCACAATTAAAACAAGCTCGAACATATGGGAACATGGGGTATTGGGGTTGTTGATATGTTTGGATCATGTTTTGAGTAGGGGTGAGGCTTGGTTTTGAGGGGCACGACAAGTTTTGCTCCAATGGCCATAACGCCCACAATTTGCACACAGTCAACAAGGTACGGTAGATGGATGGTGATAAAAACAGGTGTTGCATTGAGGGTGAGGTCCAATGTAAGGTTTCTTATTTGGGTAAGTAGAGTTAGGTGCTACTTGAGTGATTGGGATAGCTTGGAGGGGTACAACTTGTGAAGCTGGTTGATTGTGTCGGGTGACAGCGAAAATTTGCCCATCTCATTTTCTCTTAGAAGTGGGTTGAGAAGAGGATTCGGTCTGGGTGGAGTTTGAGGTTTCGGTTGATGCTTTATCCTTCTTCTTCTCCCCGTGAAGTCTTTATTCCGTATGCGGTTTTCGGTGAGCTCTGTAGCTAACTCCATTGCTGCTTCCAAAGTTGCAGGTGTGGTACTTATTACAGGGTCTTGAATTTTTGAAGGAAGACCTCGAATGTAGTACTCGATCAAACGGTAGAGGGGAGTGAACAAGTTGGGGACCATCTGATTTAACTCAAGAAATCTCTTGTTGTGTGTGGTGTGGTCGCCCTCTTTTTGTTTCAAAGAATAGAACTCATCCTCCAATTTCTTGATTTCGCTTCTTGGACAGAACCGTCTTGTCATGATTTCCTTCAATTCTTCCCAAGTCAAAGTCATAGCATCTTCAGCACCTCGCTTGGCCTTCTCTGTATTCCACCATGTAAGTGCTACTCCGAACAAACGACCGGTAGCATATCGCACCTTGCGATCATCGGGGCAGTCGCAATTGAGAAAAGTGTTTTCCATTTCCTCAAACCAATGGAGGAGAGCAGTGACACCTTTAGTCCCTTCGTATTTTGGAGGATCGCAGGATTTGAAATGCTTGAAGGTGCATTTAGTGGCTTTTGGGGGAGGATTGACAATGTTTTGATCTTCTTGATTGATTGGGTTAACGGGATTAGCGGTAAGGGCTTGTTGTACTTGAACTACGATGTTGGGCATTACGGCAGCCATTTGTTGAGCGATTTGGGCAGCCATGCGCTCGCGGGATTTTCCTGATCTCATACTTCTACGAGAGAGACTAGAAGACATCTACAGGGAATACGTATCAAGAGTATGAGTTTGACGTTTTAGGTGTCATGTGTCGTATTTAGAAATGAACATTCACAAAAGCAAATGAATAAAATAAATTTACTACATCCATAGGATGTCTTGGGCTTTGCTCATGTTTGGGCTTCCATATGTCCCCTTACTTGGCCTTGGTAGTCATGTGGGCCCCCATGACTACTGGGCTTTGGTAGGGTTCATATTGGTGTTGGCCTGTTAACACTTGCGCCACCCGAATGAAAATCGTAAAACATGACAGTAAGTATAAGGTCGGAGGGTGTCCCGGTATGGACACAATGACAACTCAAAGTAGGGTTAGTTCGAACGACGTTTGGTGTGGCATGCTTTGGCCCAATAGGTCCTTCGTACTCTCATCGTTAGTCCCCAGGTAGGCAAACTGGTCCGTTATACTGGATTTATACGAATGCCAACCTAGACAGGACGTTCCGACTACCGGTACTTGTACCCTTACAGTTACTACATGCCCGTCGTAGAACTCACTTTGATGAGATTGAAAAACGTAAATTGCGACAAAATCTTGAATAAAGGAAATATGAGGATGATATGAATATGTGATGAATGTATGTGTAAGCATGTTATGTTTGACAATAAGTATAACTCATTAAATATCACACAATATGATAGTGGAAGTGTTTGCATGCATTTGTGTAATAAATACGAAACAAATAAACATCATGAGTTTGCATTTAACCACATAAAAAATTTAAAATCTAATCAACTATAGTATAGGCTCTAAGGGTCTAATAACCTATCCTATATCCCTATAGTCAAAAGCTCTGATACCAATCTGTCACACCCTGACCGCAGCGGAAATGGTAGTCGGGGCATGATTGGGTTTTCATCAAAGCTCATGACATTTACTATAAAGTTTCATATTTATTATTTCTCTTTAAAGAAGAAGTTACAATAAACATACAAACACAACATGATCAAATACATTTTCATTCAAGTTACAACTAGAGTACAATTACAAAGAAAAACAAAACTAAACGTTCATTCCAAGGCATTAACTTGTTTATTCTTCTAGGCCATCCTATGTGTTTCTTTTCTCAATCGGATCACCTGTATCATGTGTAAAATAGGGTTTTGGGTCAACAAAAGTTGGCGAGTGAATCTTATTTAAATATTTGAAAGCATTAGTTATGTTGGTTATTTGAATAAAATTGTGCATAACCAAATATGAATAAACGTAAATGTAAATTTAATCACAAAACACATAATATCAATTAGTGCACAAGCGCACACACCAAATGATGAACAATGAGATTAAGGCTCAATCAAATGGAGCCGATCTAATGAGGCACCTGATGCTCAACTCGTCTCCCACGAGGAACTGATGGGCCTAATGAATGATTTGCACACAACTTGACAAGAATGTAAACACGTATCACTACAAACAATACTTACATCATAAGTTTAGGTCATATAATGGTAATAGCACAAGTTTGAATAAACGAAATAATTAGAGCGACACATGATACACCCCAAAACATGAATAAAAAGGGGAATTTGTAAGGATTCACTCACAGTGGGTGCGTTCCTTGATGACGATGAATGCGCACGAATATTATGATTCAACCGACGAGAGAAAACTAACCTAAATAATAACATAATAACTCGATAAATAAATAAATTTTATTTGAGATTAATATTTTTAATTAGTGCTCTTAATGGGATTGTTAGATTTTATTTTTGTGAGTTTAAGGGAATTTTCTAATTTTAATAACCTTATTTTTAAGTATTTTTAAGTAATTTTCCAATTAAATAAATAAATAAAAAGAAATAAAAAGGGTTGACTTTTTGATCGTTGACTGTTGACCGGTTGGACTGTGTTTTTGTATGCGCTGAGTGAGGTTCGAACTCGGGACCTCTCGTATACGTGCACGCAGCTCTACCAACTGAGCTACGTGTCTAACCCGAAATATTTCTGATTTTAATTATATTTATATACTATTTAGATTATTCAGAAATTATTCAATTTTTAAAAAGGATTTAAACTGTCGAACCGGTGTGAGAGCCTGGACTCGAACCCGCGTTTCAAGTGTTGTGTTGCACCCAGCCCAACCAACTGGGCTGGGTGTCTAACCCGATATATATTGTAATTTTATTATACTTAACATCAGACAGCGAGTTAATATGGTTTCGGTTTTAAAAAGAACATTTTTATTACAGTGGATAGGGTTGTGTCAAGGATCGAACTCGGTATCGATAGTATGAAATGTACACAGTCCACCGCTGGACTGTGTGTCTAACCCGTTTAAAATACCGATTTTAATTATATTCATATACGACTCGATGTTCATCTTCTTCATTAATTCGGCATTGAAAACAGATTTGCTAAACATTTTGATTTTACTGATCTACTGTTTTAAATTAAACAAATGAACCGAATAAAACTGACAGAAAAGATTAAGAATTCATAACGATGGAAGTTCCGGTTGGATTCCGGTAATGCACAGAAACTCCGGCGACTGAAACATGGGCAGCCAAAGATTGAAACAGAAAAAACTTTTTATAGAATCTACTTTGGCTACAAATTCCGGTAATGCACAGAAAAAACTACAATCTACTTTGGCTACAAATTTTGAAATTGAATCTTTTAAGTTTAAAATGAAACATGGGCAGCCAAAGATTTTGAAATATGAGATAAGAGGTTTAACTTTTTATAGAATTTTATAGGTAGTCTTTTGATGCTTGGGGTTGATCAAAACTTTGTTCCGTACATAGAAAGTAGTGTTTATAGCCTCTGCCAAAATGACAAGGGTAAACCTGAGTCTACAAGCATTGTTATAGCAGCTTCAATCAAAGTTCTGTTTTTCCTTTCAACCACCCCATTTTGTTCTGGTGTCCTTGGGATGCCGTATTGCCTAACAATCCCTTTTGACACACAGAAATCATCCAACTCCTTATTTTTAAACTCTGCCCCATTATCACCCCTAAAGACTTTTACTGGCAGGTCAAATTGCTTTTCAACTTGTTTAACAAAATTTTGCAAAATACCTACAGTCTTATCTTTGGTGTGCATGAAGGAGGTCCATGTAAAACTTGAAAAATCATCAACTGCTACAAGACAGTATCACTTCTTTTTAAGACACATGATTTTTACAGTGCCAAACAAGTCCATGTGTTGCAATTGCAAACATTGGATTGTTTTGGACTCTTCAATTGATTTGTATGAGCTTTTATATTGTTTACCTTTTAAACAGGAAAGACAATGTTCATCACAGGTAAATTGTTTTGATGGAAGATCTCTTACAAGATCTTGTTTGGAAAGTGTAGTGATACTTTTAAATTTGTGTGACCAAGTTTTCTATGCTGTAGTTCTGTCTCTTTATTAGAAGCAACTGAAAACAAACATGCATTGTGTAACATCCGTCGAAAAACGGGTTTTCAAAACCCGCTTCGTTTATTAATCAAATGTCTAGTTATAATTTTTCGTTGAATTGCTCAAATTAATTTTAAACGATACATAATTAATAAATATATTAGAATTTAAAAACCATAATTTATAAATAATAATAAATAGTGAGAAAAAAATAAAGTGGGGACGCCGGGTTTCGAACCCGGGTCACCCACAAACCCAAACACACAACACACCGCTCCGCCGCACGCCTTCTTTGTGAAAATACTGAAACAAATAACACTTAAAATAAAACCCGAATTCAAAACCGGAGATCACCGCGCTCAGAACTCGCAATCACCGGAAAATCCGGCAATCCGCGATTTTGGCCAAATCCTTTTTGACTAAACCGCACAAATTGATGTCGACGTCGGTTATAACCGTTGCCGGCAGTCAATTTCCGACATAACCGACGGAAATTTCCAATCGCGAACTTTGACTCCGATTCAAACTCAATTCATCCAGTTCCTCCCTATAAATACCCACTCAATCTACCGGAAATCCTTTCACTCAGAACCGCACACTTGTTCGAAGTTGCAATTCTTCAAAAGCTCGTCGCCGGAGATTTCCAATTTCGCCAGAACTTCACCGGAATCGATCGTCAGAAAACCGTATTCATTCCTCGACCGGTATATCTGTCTAAACTTCTCTGCTATCTCTTAATTCATACTTTAATTGTTCAAACAAAGGTTCTAAACTGTTAATCAATATACTCAGCCGAGAAGTCACAAATCGGAGCCGACGAATTTCGCCGGAAAATCTGAAGAAGACACTCTGTGATTGGTACATCTTATTCCTTAATTCCTTTTTTTTACTTCAGTTCAATCAATCATAAGCGTAGTTGGTCAATTAAACAAACAGCCGGTTCACTGTTCGGTAATTCGATAAGTGAAGAAGACGAAGTTGAACATGTGTATAAGTATAATTAAAAACGGATATTCAAACGGGTTAGACACACAGTCCAGCGGTGGACTGTGTGCACAAACAATGCACACGTCCCGGGTTCGAATCGCACACGTTACCGACTTTCAGAATTAAAACCAACATTTTTAAAAACTTAATCAGATCAGGTCACCGAATGTTAATAAGAGTAATAAAATCCATAAGTTAAACAGATTCGACACACAGGCCAACTGGTTGGGCTGTGCGCACTCGAACCGAAGGACCCGAGTTCGACTCCGGGTCCCTGCAACCGGTTCGGCCATATAAATCGTTTTTAATAAAAACCCAAATAAGTTAAAAATTAATTAGTATATAAATATAATTAAAACAGAGAATATTTCGGGTTAGACGCGTAGCTCAGTTGGTAGAGTGCGTGCACGTATACGAGAGGTCCCGAGTTCGAACCTCACTCAGCGCATACAAACACACAGTCCGACCGGTCAACGGTCAACGGTCAACAGGGTCAAAAAGTCAATATATTTTTTTATTTCTTTATTTCTTTTTATTAATTTATTTAATCAGAAAATTATTTAAAAATAATTAAAATAATATTTTTAAAGTTAGAAAATGTCCTTAAACTCACAAAAACAAATCTAGAAATCCCATTAAGATTAAGAACTAAAAGTATTAAACTCAAATAAAATCCATTTATTTACCGAATCATTTCGTTACTATTTTAGGTTAGTTTTTCCCTCGTCGATCAAATCCTAAAATTCGTGCGCATCCAACGTCATCAAAGAACGCACCAAATGTGAGTGAATCTCTATCAATTCACCGTTTTAATAATGTTTTGGGGTGTATCATGTGTCGTTTAATTCCTTATTATATTTAAACACTTGTGCATCCATCATATCCGTGATCAAATGTGTATCAAATGTGTATCAATTGTTGTGTGGATTATATGTAGTTTGGATTTATCATTTTCAGTGCACGCATATCATTAGGCCCATCAGTTCCCCGTGGGAGACGGGTTGAGCATCAGGTGCCTCATACGATTGGCTCCGTTTGATTGAGCCTTGATCTCACATTCATCATCATTCATATCATATACTCATTCAAAGTGGTTTGTGTTTGTTATTTATATATGTTTGCTCACATGTGATTGTTGCACAAATTTTCAATATTAAATAAATCAAGAAATTAATAACAATGTTTTATCAAGGTTCACTTGCCAACTTTTGTTGACCCAAAATATCCCCCGTTTTACACATGATACAGGTGATCCAGTTGAGGCAAGAAACACATAGGAAGGCCTAGAAGAATAAATCAGTTTAAGCTTTGGATTGTTTACATAGTTTCATTTCCTTGTAATTGTATGGATTTTGATTTGGATATTTAAGTTGTAATTTGAATTTAATAAATATGAAACATTTTAGTAAACATCATGAGCTTTGGTGATAACCCAATTATGCCCCGACTCTTATTCCGCTGCGGGTCGGGGTGTGACACATTGGACATTGGAGTATCTTTCAACATATTAAACTACATACACATTGCCACTCACGTGTGCAACAAGTTGTGTTTTGCTCTCAGCTATGATTTGATCAATCTTTTTAACCACTTCTGGCCCAACAATCTGACAAGTTTTCTTAGTGAAGAATGACCCATAGCCTTTGTCACTCATTTGAGATACACTAAAAATATTAAATTTCAGATTTTCATTAAGATTGACAAGTTCAAACTTGAGTTTCCCAGCCTTGACAATCCCTGACCCTAACACCTTCCCTTTTGAATTGTTACCAAAGGATATATCACCCCTACATGTGCTATGAAATCTTTGAGTAGGGCTCTACGTCCTATCATGTGCCTGGAGCCTCCACTATCTACATACCATAAACTATCAAGGAAAGTAGAAGCTCCTTGCACATTAGTAAACAATTAGTTTAGGTGACTTTCTAAAGCCAGGATGGCTTTAGATGGGGTCATACACATTCCAGCCTCAAGTCCAGGAATATGGTGAGTGTTTTGAACAAATTTTGATAACATCTGCTTTGGACCATTTCCTATCAATTGATCATAACCATGAGGGTGCCTGTTAATTCTTGGTTTAGATGGTCTTTTGTAGACCTTCTAGCCAAGTGGTACACTCTTGTAAGCAGGTTGGCCATATCCTTTTGGAAATTTATTAGCTGGTGGTGCATCTGTTACCGGAACCTTTATGGGAGCAGAGGTTATATTCAATTGTTGGGTAACAAATTTTTGGAAAGGGACAAAAGTCTGTCTAGTCTTTTCATTTCTTGAACTTTCAAGTGTTTTAGATTTATACTCATTTCTCTTAACATTTAAAATTTTGAGATAAACACACTCTTAAGTTTTGTGGGGTGATCTACCACAATGGTGCAATTTCGTGAATCACACTAGTTTTGTTTATATCATAGGCTTTTAGAAGAAAACAGTTTTAGTGACATGATTCTTATTTTCACAAAAATCACAAAACAACTATGATATTTTCTCTCTTTTCTTCCCTTTTTCTGTCTTTTTGTCAGCATATATCGTAACATCTGCTGGAAGATTTTTTAAGGGAATGATCTTGACTTGAGGTGCCTTTACACCTTCAATGGTTGAAAAATCCATTGGCTTAAAGTTGTCAACAATGTCACACTCATTTAACTTGGTAGGTTTGAATTGATATTTTTCAATTTTCTCAAAAGTTGAGGATCATGCTTGTCTTTCGAAAACAATTTTCTTACCATTTGGTTTAGTGAATTTAATTTCTTGACCAGCCAAGTTTGTTGGAATAATTTCAAGCAACTCACAATCATTTACAGCAGTGTTTTGAGAAACTTGGTCATGTTTTCTAAAACCTATACCAAAATTTTACATTACGTTTGATTTGTGATTCTAACATGAGCTCATAACCTTTGCAGGATTCTGCCCACTTTTCACAAGTAATTTGGGTAGATTCAAGCTCCTTTTTACAACTTTGATATTTTTCTATCATAGTTTGGAGTTGATCCTTGGTTATGTTAGGCTCATGTTTGAGGCTACTAATTTCAGATTCTTTTCAAACAGTTTAAATTTTAACTCTTTTGCAAGTTTTTCAAACTGAAATTCATCATCAAAAATTTTGTTTCTAAGGTTTTCATTTAACTCTTTTATGTTGGCAAAAGCAATAATGCATTTATCAGAACATAAGGCTTTAAGGACCTGAGTTGATACCTTAGCAGCAACCATCATGGCACAATCACATTCACTATCACAAACACTGGTTTCCCATGGGTCTGACACTAAGATCACAGTTTCTTCACCAACTTTCTCTTCTGAAACATCTGCCACAACATTTTCACAAACATCATTAGAATTTAACACTACCTCCTCAGACTCATCCCCTTCAAGTATTGTGTCTAGTGCCATGAAACAAAAATCATCATGTTTCTTTTTAGTATTAGCAACTAGAGCAAAATTCTCATCAGTCAGTTCCTCGGGTAAGCTACTCCAATCAACAAAACCTTGTGTAAAGAAGCTATGTTGACTAGTCTCTGAAAAAGCAGAGGTTTGTGTAACTTGTGGTGCAGGTTGCACTTGAACCTCAGGACTTGGGCTTGAACGTACTGTATTTGAGGAACAGTGGTTAGGACATATTGAACTAGAACAGTGGTTACGGGGTGTGCAAAATGAACAGTGTTTTACATATGAGGAGCATGGGTATATGGTAACAATGGATAATGTTTTGTGTGTTTTGATGTCTAGGACTTGGGTGTGTGTTAATTGGACCATTTGTTTGACTCCTACACTCCCTAGCAAAATGACCTAACCTGTTACACTTGTAGCATTTAATCTTTGATTTATCTAACCGAACTTTTAACCATCCATGCAACCCTTGTAATTTTCTACCAGTTCTTTTATAGAACTTGCTGATGCTAACACTCAGCAATGCTAGTTAGTCTAATATATCCATTTCTTTTAAATCATTTGGATCAAAATGTTGAAGATCATGAGTTTAGTCGTTGGTAAATGAGAGTGACGGAGAGAGATAGATCGCGAGTTGCAAAATAATAACTATAGTCTGGCCATTGTTAAGATAATGGGCAAAAGGCGTTTCAGCGATGGTGACGAAACACGACTACGACAGTGGTGAATAGCCACCGATCAACGTGGTGGCGGTATTCGGCCTTGAACGGATGGAACGAACCACTTATCTGGTTCGAACCAATGGTTAATGGCGGAAATTTCATTGTAGCTCTTGAGATGAAGAAAAGGGTTGATCTTGAGGAGAGAGAGAGAAACTTTTAGAGAGAGAGAGATATGTGAGTGGGTTGCAATACGAGTGTCGATAACCTGAAGAATCAAGCCAATTCTGACCATACAAAATCGGTGCAACTAATATCAACGTAAAAATGTTGAACCAATTCATGACTTTATTTATTTATCTGCTTTGGTTTTCTCTTTCAACTACTACAGCAAGTGTTGATACCGTAACGAATCAAACTAATGCCGAACAAATTTCCGCTATTATACATACAGTTAAAAGAAAAAGAAAAACAAATATTGAAACAAACAGATAAGATTGGACGTTGAGCCTTGATTTTGGAAACATGTTTGCATCTCAAATATAACACCTGTCTATTTTTCTATAGCTTCTTTACAAAGGAATGTTTGACCACTTATTCTTCAAGAAAAGGTGTTGGTAAATGCACTCTCATTTTTTTTTAATTTTACTGGTTGTATTCCCTCATGAAATTTGTAAATAAATACAAGCATTCCTTGTATTTTCTACTTTTTGAAAATTTATATTAGAAAATGTTCCTATTTTTTAGGGGTTTATCTACTTGCCATAATTTGAATATTTAGATATATGTTTGAATACATAACGATTCTATTGAAGAAAAAAAACCTGCACTGATTGAAAGAAGGAGATTAAGAGAGAGCTTGAAGAAACAATTTTTTTCAACTTTGATTTTCATCATAGGTCTAATTGGTTGAGCGTTGTTGGTATGTATTCTAACTAAAATATCAACTATATTCTTTTGATTTGGAAAACATCTTTCATCTGCAAAAGTTCTCAGGTAAATTCAAGTTAAAGGTGTTTGTCAATTTTTTCAAAAAGATGATTATGGATAATAATTCTCATGAATAGAATAATTACCAAAAAAAAAAAAGAAATAAGGTATAGATCGATTACACAGTAAGTATTGAATTTGGAGGTCAATTATGCATATATGGGTATTTTTTGAGAAAAGAGATCAGCAGTAGGTGTGTCGATATTCTAAGTTATATATATAGATATTAATATGTTATATATTATTTATTATATTTATGTATATGTTGGAAATTGCTTTTGGGTTTGTCTCTGATACAGTTTATCACAGTTCAACATCAAGAGTTATACTAAAAGATGTCTGCATTTTCTACCAATCGGTATACGTTTTATTTAAAAGATTATAAGCTTATATTTTTATTTATTTAATGTTTGTAGCCATATGTCCCAACTCTAATATTTGTTTATTATTAGGCATTCAAGTCTCGTGAAGTGATGACTAAATGGGTTCAAAACACCACACGTGCTGTTGGCCATGCTATTGTAATTAAAAGATCACAAAAAAGACAAATGGCTATTGTAAAGTCATACTAATGTGTGAACGTGGTGGAGCATATAGGTCCGTTAAAGGTACAAGTAAAGCAATTGGAACCAAAAAAATTAGTTGTCCATTTGAATTGATCGGGGCATATACAAAACAGAACGATTCTTGGAAGTTAAATGTGATACGCGATGAACATAATCATCTACCTGCACAACATATGGAGGGGCATGCATATGTAGAAAACGATTGTCATGTAACGAGTTTCAATTAGTGGTAGATTTGACGAAGAAGCATGTGGCGCCACGAGATATTCTCGGTGTCATAAAGGAGCAGAATGAAGATAATGTCTCTACGCTTAAAACTGTATACAATGCATGCAATAAAGTTTGAAAGATAGCCCATAAGGGAAAAAGTCCAATGCAGGTTTTCAAGTTCGTAAGAGTTGTGGATTAGCATGTGCTTGCTTAGTTTCAACGCATATGAATGAAGGTTAGTCGATTCCACTATAATAGCTCGATTTAATTTTAAATATATATTCACTATTCCAATATAACAAAAAAATTAATAAGTTGATTTTTTTGTACGCAAAACGATGTATTCTATTGGATTCGATCGACATATTTTGGAGGAAACTTGATATATCGCCGTTAAAATATGAGGAAAATGGTAACATTACTTGTGATGCTGAATTAATAATGTTTAAAGAATTCTTTGACAAGCAGTCTAAGCCGGGGCAGAAAGTGTTGCTAGAAAAGCTGAAAGAAATAAATTATCCAAGTAAAACATCATTTGAAGAACCTACTGTTCGAAAAAAATACTCGTGGGCGACCAAGCTTAAAGAAACAACAAAAAAGTGGAGCCAATATTCAGCATTCCTATAAACGTAGTTGTTCAACCACGTCAAGTGTTGTTGAATACAATTTTATGGACTTGAAATCATCACCTCCGAGACATAGTTCAGACGCGAACAATTCTGAGCCATTAAGGAAAGAATCTGTTGTTAAGAAAAAAACTTGTGGACGACCAAGCTTAAAGAAACAACAACAAAAACAAGGTATTGTGCTTGAATATAATTTTATGGATTTGAAACCATCGCCAAATGTGGTTGAATATAATTTTATGGATTTGAAACCATCGCCGCCAAGACATACTTCCTACGCAAATGATTCCGAGCCACTAATGAAAGAAATCCAAGCATCTTTCACCCGTACAGTTCACGTATATAAAATGTCGATCCTGTTGGTAATTGTGGGTTTCGATCTATCGTTGTGGGGTTGGAGATGGATGAAAACTTGTGGAGTTTTATTCGAACTGAACTTGTACAAGTAATGGAAATTAACTCAAAAATTTGGAGGCAAATTTTTGAAACAGTTGTCACCGGAGAGTATAATCATCTATGTCGCAACATAGATTTTCAAGGAAAGGGATTTACAAGCGCTGATCATTGGATGGATATGCCCCACACTAGACTCCTCATTGCTCAAAGATTTGGTGTGATTGTTCACCTTTTAAGCATCACCGGCAATCAAACTTTCTTCCCGCTATTGACTGCTCGTTCATGGAAACCATTTCATCCATGTTAGATTAGAAGGAGACTATCCGATGCCTCGACCGAATAGTCTTTGGAGTAGCAACCGAAATGATGCTACAACAGATTGGAAATTTATGTACAGTTCTCGTATAAACCGGTATAAGGAGCTAAAAAATCCTAATTCAGACTGAACTGTACAATATTTTGGTTAAACTTCAGTTGTAATTTGTTTTGGTTAACCTTCGTTTGTTTTTTTAATGTGTTAGTCATTTGTTTTAGACATAACAAACTCATCATAGTCTTAATCTTATTTTTTTTGAAGTATCGATTCATAAATGTTATATGTCAATTCAATTAATGATTGTATTAACTTATTTTGTATTATATATCTTTTTGATGTATATTGTTCATAAATGTTATATTTCAACAATTCGATGTATAAAGTGAGGTAAATGAAATTTAGTTGTTAAGCACATCCTATTTTTATTTAAATAATATACAACAACGTGTAATATATAAAAAGGTAAAAGGTGTAACTGGGTGAAAAATCTTTCATGTCAAATCAAATTGTTAAGAAGCATAAAAATAAGTTGTGTGAAAAATGAAAAGAGAAAGAAACTTAAACAAAACAAAAGAACTGATACAAAACAAACAAAGGATGAACAATAAAAAAGAAGTCGTAATTAATTGAACAAAATAATAATATATAAAATTTAAAATGTGAAATTTAAAAAGTTATAAAAATAATATTTTTGAAAAAGACGGTATAAACAGTAAAAATGAAAGTGCATTTACCCATCCCAAGAAAATTGACTGTCTTCTTAACGAAGAAAAACTCGATATAATCTCTTCAGAAATTTGACTATAAAAATCGGTCTAGACACACATTCTTTCACACACCTTGAATATACATCTCCGAGTAAATTGTAAGTTCGATCCGGTGACGATTCACATTTCCGGTTAGCTAAAACCAAACCAAACCACCACAAAGATAATCAAACTACACCATGTGAAGAACCTTTAATCACTGTCTTTACGTTCGAAAAACCACCCGTAGAACTCACAAGCAAATTTCTGGACGAAACCTGCTCATTTCCTGCGAAGGGTCGGGGAAGAAGAAGTGAGCGCAAGGTATATATATTATTGACATTTCAATATTCAATCAAATATGAGCTTATTATTATAGTTCTGCTTGAAACCCATCCTCGGCACCATCTGTTTATTTTAAAAACAATCATATTAATTTAATCATCTATTTTATTTTATTACTAATTATTTCATTAAATGAAAAGAATAATAGATACCTTTACCAGTGATCCCAACATCAGTTATTTCATAATACTATGAACGTATGAAGTCTTATGGCCAACTGGTTATAAACCAGAATGGATAAAAATGGAGTTGTGGATTTGTACACCTGGGTTTCAAAACTTGCTTTGACTCAGTCAAATGACCCACGAAAGCAATGTTTTAAATTTTATTAATTCTAAAAATCCTTTCAGTTAAATTAATAGATCCAATTTCATTTATTTTTACATAATTAATTTTGAAACAATACTATTAAGCCACGAAGGTTTGAGGCTTTATACAATATATGTAAGTATCTATTTTAAACGAAAGTAAATGATCGATTCAAAAGAAGATCAGGATTGCTTTGTTAATAACTAGCTTAATTAGCGTTACTCAAGAATTTTTTTTTCTCCGAACAATAATTAGAATTTCTAGAAATAATAAGATGTTAAAATTTTTAAAACTATTTTATTTTAAATAGTTATGGTACTTAAAGATATAAAAACCTTTATTTACGTATGACTTACGTATAAATCCATATGTTAATATTTCCTATATTGATATCAAAATTAGTGTTTACATTTTATAATATGATGTAAATTAACAAATTGGAATATTATGCTACAAAGGCGTGTGTTGATTAAAGATCAATTTATTGTCTTTTAACATTCTAAACTCATCGTATAGAAAATTAAGGATCCAATCAAGTTAACAAATATTAAAATTCAAATAACTATCTCTACAGAACTTAAAAGTTACAACCCTGTTTGGACGAGTTGAACATCAATATGAATCATAATAAAGGTGTGGATTTATATCTTTACTATCTATGGGCTTTTAACTTTATTCGTTAATCTTCATTTCAAACTGTGATATCATATTATTGTTTTACTAAGTTCCTCTCATTTGATTCGTATCTGTTACATTCACATGTCTTAATCAATTCCGATTCTGACTACAATTTTAAAACCATATTACATGCGATATTATTTTTAATTGAATTATACTCATTATCGCATTCCAATTGAAAATATCTTATATCTGATTATGCACATGATAAAAGTAAATATATTATATGTTTTACCTCTATACTCTGATACCCGAGCACGCCCCTACTTGTGGTGATGACCACAAGCATGTCATTGCGGCATCGATGGCGTGGCACCGATTGTGACGGTGAGCCTAAATCAAAGCGTCTTGCCTGTTTTGAACTCTAAGGAGTGCCGACTATATATTTTCGTGCCATATGGATCGATCCTATGATATTATGATTTCTGGTGGGTGGTTTGTATGATGTCCATACACCATCGCACATCGAACATCGGTTTAGGACTAGCTAGCTTGTTCCGCCTGTTCTGTTATATATATATATATATAGTGAAGAGTTCAAATGAGAAGAAAAATTTTGTAAGAACAAAAAGAATAACTTTTAAACCAATAGAAATTCTTCATTTTACTTTATTTAATGTGTTATGAAAAAGAGCATAAAGGTAAATCTATAATTGTCATTAATTAGCTAATTAATTAAACTTGTAACTCAATTTTAATATACTTTATCAAAATAAATGTTGAAGGACAATTTTCAACATGTGCAGGATAAATTTTAGTATATGTAGAATAAATTTTGAAATGTGTAGGGTAAATTTACATGTGTGTAGGGTAAATTCCAATAAGTATAAGATATATGTAGGATAAATTTTGAAATGTGTAGGATAAAATGTTTTTTTATTAATGAGAGATAAGATAATTAATAAGAGGAGTTATAAACTATTTAATGTTTACAATTATGTCCTTTCTTTTTTTTCTTCTCACATTACATTTCTTCTCAAATGAACCTTCCCATATATATATATATATATATATATATATATATATATATATATATATATATAATATCGGGCTCGATGGGTATTTCCTATAACATGGTAAAGTTCTTGAATTCTATCATGTAGTTATAACTGCATTATTATCTTTTCTTTCATATTCATTATTTCATTGCTATCGTTATCCGTTCGAGGCATTTTGCTCCTTCGCATTTCTTTCTTTTCTACGTGTTAGCTGGGATGATGGGAAAGTGTGAAGAGAGCTAAAATAAACATGTTAGAAGCCAGTTTTAGTATTTATTAATGCATGAAATAAATTAACGGTAATAAATCTTTTGTAAACTCGTTTGGATATTATATAATAGAATAAGTTTTTGTATATGATTCTGTAATAGTGACATGTCATCCCAAGAGTCGGGTTTGGGTGTTTCATTAATATAGCCCAACTCATAATTATATAACCTATAGTCTGGTGGGATTTTCTTTCAGCCAGTTTTCACACGAAAGCGTAAACCAGCCAGTTTGTTATGATTTGAAATTTTCTATACTAACTGAATTTAAAACAAAAAAGCTCGTCAAACCGAAAGTATGACTAATTTAGGAGATTTTACAGTTAAACCGAACCACAAACACTATGTTAGAGTTAAAAAATACACACATATTGTAACACCCAAAAAACGGGTTTGGTAATCAAACCACGTTAATATTAAAGAGCGGGAAAAAGACCGTTAGTGGTAAAAGTGGACCCGTAAATGAAATAACTAGGAACAAATTAACCTAGTTAATAACATGTATAAATAACAAGACAATGAGTTGCAGTCTCATTTATAATCAAAACTAAACTTGAGGGATCAAAGCTGCCACAAAGGGAAACTTGTTTTATTAAAATATAAAATTAACACATAATACACACACTTAGTGTGTCTATATGCCGATCATCAGAGGGTGTAACAAGGGCAAACCCTTATTGATCAAGAATCATCAAATTGGAGGACGAATCGAACCCAAAATCGGTGCATGAATGCATTCTAATGATCACCCGAACTAGGGGGTCATGAGGTATGTCGAAAATACTAATTTGGTGACATAATAAAACTAAGTAGATTTATGGATTTCAATCCATGTATGAATTTCAGTAATTGAAGTAAGGCAAGGGATGAACACTTGCTTAGGAACAAACCCTTATTGGAAATTTTGAATGGATTGCTATGAATTGGGTGTTTGGATGATTGACCACACCTAGTTAAATGGGTTTTTGATTATATGATGAAATTGATGATATATGAGTGTTTATGATCATCATACTTGTATGTATGTGTAAGATACTTGAACAAATTAGAGATTCAAGTAAGTGATCATACATGACTTGAAATGGGTTTTGTAAGATACAATTAAATTGATGTTATGTCAATGTTAATGAGTGTTTGAGATCATGTTGTCTACTAGTTTGTATGTAGAACTTCATTATATTAAGTATTCGGATGAATGTCTAGTACAATGAATGGATAAATTAGCATTGATAATCGTAAGTTAAGTTAACTTAATATTAACAATTTCTCGAACTTGTTTAAGTGAAAGAAATGACATGAACTTGGTTGAGAATTTAGATAAGAGGGTAGCCTAAAACTATCGCATGTCGAGTAATTGATAAATGCCTAAATGAACTGTGCGTTTGCAAATGTTAATAGGCAGTTGACTTTAAGAAGTCAAATTGACCTATAATATGATCAAGTGTTGAATAGATGTAAAGTCCGTAAGGTGGGATAGTCTTGATGAATGATGACTAATCTAACCATCTTGCGAATGATTAATGATAGTTTGACGCTTAACAAGCCAGAAGGAAGCTTGGGAAGAAGCGAGTCAAACGTGTCACACCCCGACCCGCAGCGGAATAAGAGTCGGGGCATAATTGGGTTATCACCAAAGCTCATGATGTTTACTAAAATGTTTCATATTTATTAAATTCAAATTACAACTTAAATGTTCAAGTCAAATTCATACAATACAAGGAAAGGAAAATTAAATAAACAATCCAAAATCTAAACTGATTTATTCTTCTAGACCGTCCTATTGCTTCAACTAGATCACCTGTATCATGTGTAAAAATGAGAAATTTTGGGTCAACAAAAGTTGGCGAGTGAACCTTGTTAAAAACCTTTGTCATTGATTTCTTGTTGTATTTATATGGAAAAATTGTGCAATAATCATATGTGAGCAAACGTAAATAAACAAACAATAACAAACCACCTTGCATGAGTATATGACATGAATGATAATGTATATGTTGGCAACGTCACGTTCCGCTCATAGGTAATGGGGAACGGACGAGCCTATGATGATGTATGTGAGATCAAGGCTCAATCAAACGGAGCCGATCATATGTTGGCAAAGCCACGTTCCGCTCATAGGTAATGGGGAACAGTTCCGCTCATAGGTAATGGGGAACAGACGAGCCTGTGATAATGTATGTACTGAAAATAATAAATTTAATCTAAACATTAACCACACAAATAATTGATACATATTGGATACACATTTGATCATGGATATGATGGATGTACAAGTGTTTAAATGTAATAAGTAATAAGCGACACATGATACACCCCAAAATGTGATTAAAACGGGGAATTTGTAGAGATTCACTCACCTTGGGTGCGTTCGTTTGATGATGTTGAATGTGCACGAGTTTTGGGATTCGATCGACGAGGAAAGACTATCCTAAAATAATAACGAAATGGTACGGTAAATAAGTGGATTTTATTAACAATTTTAATAGGATTTTTAGATTTATTTTTGTGAGTTTAAGGTCATTTTCTAACTTTAAAAATATTATTTTTAAGTATTTTTAATTGATTTTTAAATTAAATAAATAAATAAAAATATAAAAAAATGTTGACTTTTTGTTGACCGTTGACCGTTGACCGGTCGGACAGTGGTAATTGGTGCGCTGAGTGAGGTTCGAACCCGGGACCTCTGGTACGCGTGCACGCAGCTCTACCAACTGAGCTACGTGTCTAACCCGAAATAATCTGTGTGTTAATTATATATATATACAAATTAAATGTTAATTTATTTGGTTTATATTAAAAGGTTTTAAAATGGTCGAACCGGTTTGCAGGGAGCCGGATTGAACTCGGGTCCTTCGGTTTGTAAGCGCACAGCCCAACTGGTTGGGCTGTGTGTCTTATCTGTTTAACTTACGGTTTATATTAATCTTATAAACAAACTGGAATCTGTTCTGATTCAGTTTTAAGAAGAATGGTTTTAATTCGGAAAGTCGGTGCGTTTGTATGGTTCGAACTCGTGACGTGCGCTATGTGTTTGCACACAGTCCACCGCTGGACTGTGTGTCTAACCCGGTTTAATATTCAATTTATATTATACTTATACACAACGTCGACTTCGTCTTCTTCATTCAAAGACACAGAACAACGATATTCGACTGTTCTTGATAAAATCGTTCGTCGAACATTTTATTGATTGAATTGTAATGGATAAAAAGAGTTAAGGAATCAAATGTACCGAACAGACTGATTTTCTCAGAACTCTGGCAATGGTCGTCGGCTCTGATTTGTGAATTCCGTCTGATTGAATCAATTAACAGTTTTGATCGATGAGTTGCGAAATTAAGTTACTAAACAAGGATTATCAGAGGGTTTAGATGTTTGTACCGATTCACAGCGTGTTTTCGGAAATTTTCAGAGATTTTCCGGGGAGTGCAGATTATCCGACAACGTCGTCTGGGACCGATTCTGGTTGAAGGATTTGAGTTAGTAAAAGTCTAACAATGGATTGAAAATGAAAGAATCGAGAAATTTACCGATTTGATGTATGTCTCGGTTTTCCGGCGAAAGTCCGGCGATAGCAGATAACGTTTCCGACGAACAGAAGTTAGAGTGAAAATGAAACTGAGAGTTCTGCGAGTGTTTCCGAGTTGTGAGGCGATGATTTTATCAGTGTAAATTGAAAGTAAATTTCATTTCGGTGAATCGAGGCATTGAAGACTGGATTGATTAGAATGTGGGTTGTAACTAGCATTGAATCATCGGTTATACTCAGAAACTCGCGACCATACCAAAGGTTTCTGGATATCTGAAAGCCGATGAGCGGTTTCAGTTCTTGGCGCAAACAGATGAAATCACGGGTGAAACTTAAGGTTTATTTGATTCATTGATTACACAAACGAGTCAAGTGGCGGAGTGGTTAGGTGTTGCTTGTTTCATCCGGCTGACCCGAGTTCGAAACCCGACAGCCTTATTTCCTTTTTATTTAATTTATTTTTACTTTTTAACAATTATAGTTTCTAAATTCAAAATTTTTTATTAATTATGTATTGCTTAAAATCAAAATTAATCATAAATACGCAACGAAATTTTATAACTTGATATTCGATTAATAAACGAAGCGGGTTTGAAAACCCGTTTTTGACGGATGTTACAGTATCCCCTACTTTTAGAAATTTCGTCCCGAAATTTAAGTAGTAGTGATAACAGGAAAAAGATGCGGGTATTTTTCGCGCATTGAGTCTTCATGTTCCCAAGTAAACTCAGGTCCTCGTTTCGACTCCCAGCGTACCCTAACAATTGGAATACGACTCCGTCTTAAACGTTTTTCTCCGAAGTCCATGATCTCTACTTGTCTTTCAAAGAAGTGCATAGATTCATCGATCTGAATATCTTCTAGGGGAATATGGAGGTTTTCATCGGCGAGACACTTCTTTAAGTTTGATACGTGGAACGTGGGGTGAATTCTGTTGAGTTCTTCTGGTAAGTCAAGCTTGTATGCTACAGGTCCTACTCTTTCGAGTATCTTGAAAGGTCCTACGTAGCGTGGTGCTAGCTTGCCCTTCTGGCCAAAACGAACTGCTCCCTTCCACGGTGGTACTTTTAAAAGTACTTGATCACCAATGTTAAACTCCAAGGGCTTTCGTCGTTTGTCTGCATAACTCTTTTGACGACTTTGTGCCGCTAGAAGATTGTTTCGAATTTGATGGATCTTGTCTGTCGTTTCTTGAATCAATTCTGGACCGGTGATTTGAGATTCCCCAATTTCGTGCCAACATACTGGAGATCGACACTTACAGCCATATAACGCTTCGGAAGGAGCCATGCCGATACTTGAGTGGTAACTATTGTTGTACGAAAATTCAACTAATGGTAGTTGAGCGTCCCAATTCCCTTTGAAGTCTATGACACATGCTCGGAGCATATCTTCAAGAGTTTGGATGGTGCGTTCAGATTGTCCATCAGTTTGAGGATGATAAGCGGTACTGAGGTCTAATCGTGTACCCAAAGCGGCTTGTACGGCTTGCCATGTTCGTGAAGTGAAACGACCATCACGGTCTGAAATGATGCTTAAAGGTACACCATGACGGCTTACGATCTCGCTGATGTAGATACGAGCTAACTTCTCGTTCTTGAAGTCCTCGCGAATCGGGATGAAGTGAGCTGATTTTGTAAGACGATCATTGATTACCCATATAGTGTCATACCCACTGGAGGTGCGAGGTAACCCGGTAATGAAGTCCATGGTTATGTTTTCCCACTTCCATACAGGTATTTCAGGTTGGACTAGAAGTCCTGAGGGTCTTTGATGTTCAGCTTTTACTTTGGAACATGTAAGGCACTTGGAAACAAAAACAGCGATATCCTTCTTCATGCCAGGCCACCAGTAGGTGTATCGAAGGTCTTGATACATCGTGTCAGCTCCTGGGTGTACAGAGTATCGTGTTTTGTGCGCCTCATTCATAAGGAAATCATGAAGGTTATTGTGATCGGGAATCCATATGCGATCTAGATAGTACAGAATACCGTCGGATTGGTTTCGATTTTAAGTTCTGCTCCACAAGACAGCTCATTGCGTACGTCGTTTTCTGTTACAGAAACATGTTGGGCTTCTCGGATTTGATCTTTGATGTCGCTTATGATTTGCGAACATAGAAGACGAATGGAGTTCGCATAACCCTTTCGACTGAGCGCATCGGCCACCACGTTTGCCTTGCCAGGATGATACCGAATTTCACCGTCGTAGTCATTAAGAAGTTCGACCCATCTTCGTTGCCTCATGTTTAACTCCTTTTGGGTGAAGATATGTTGGAGGCTCTTATGGTCAGTGTATATTTCACACTTAGTACCGTAGAGGTAATGTCTCCATATCTTAAGAGCGAACACAACGGCTCCAAGTTCCAGGTCGTGGGTGGTGTAGTTCTTCTCAAGAATTTTGAGTTGTCTAGAAGCATAAGCTATCACTTTTCCTCTTTGCATCAGTACACAGCCTAGTCCCTGCCCTGACACGTCGCAATAAACCACGAAGTCATCACAACCCTCAGGAAGTGTGAGGATAGGTGCGTCACAGAGTTTTTGCTTTATAGTTTGGAAGGCTTCTTCTTGTTTGGGTCCCCATATGAAGGGCTTTCCTTTATGAGTCAAAGCCGTGAATGGTACAGCAATACGGGAGAAATTTGCAATGAAAAGGCGATAATAACCAGCCAAACCAAGAAATGATCTTACTTCGGTAGGTGTACGTGGCGCTCGCCATTCTTGTACTGCCTTGATTTTTGAGGGATCAACATGAATTCCCTTGTCATTGACGACGTGTCCAAGGAATTGTACTTCCCTTAACCAGAATTCACATTTCGAGAACTTAGCGTACAGCTTTTCTGTCCTTAAGAGTGTAAGGATGAGTCGAATGTGTCGTTCATGATCAGACTTAGACTTTGAGTAGATGAGGATGTCGTCGATGAAGACTATGACAAAGCGTCGAAGTAGGGTTTGCATACCCTATTCATTAAATCCATAAATACTGCTGGAGCGTTGGTTAAACCAAATGGCATGACCATGAATTCGTAATGACCATAACGAATTCGGAAGGCGGTCTTTAGGACGTCTTCTTCATGTACTCTGAGTTGATGATAACCAGAACGAATGTCGATTTTTTAAAAACAGGTGGCGCCTTGAAGTATGTCTAGAAGATCATCGATGCGAGGTAATGGGTAGCGGTTCTTGACCGTTAACTTGTTGAGTTCTCTGTAGTCGATACACATGCGAAACGTTCCATCTTTCTTCTTCACAAAAAGGACAGGTGCACCCCAAGGCGATGAGCTAGGACGTATGAATCCTTTGTCAGTCAGCTCTGCAGTTGACTGGCCAGCTCTTGCATTTCGGATGGGGCTAACCTATAAGGAGATTTTGCAACTGGTGTAGCTCCAGGTATAAGATCAATGCGGAATTCGACTTCTCTCACGGGAGGAAGTCCTGAAATGTCGTCCGGAAAAACTTGCGGAAATTCTTTTACTACTGGGATGTCTTCGAGTTTCTTCTCCTTGGTTCCCTTTTTGACGACGTGAGTTAGGTATGCGACATAATTCTTGCGGAGATATTTTCGGGCTTGAAGACAGGACATTAATTTGAGTCCTTTCGAAGGGGTTTCTCCAAAGATTCGTAGAGTCTGACCATTTGTAAGAGGAATGCGAATGAACTTTTCGCGGCATACAACTTCAGCATGATGTTGGCTGAGCCATTCCATACCAATTATAATGTCGAAACTTCCCAACTTCATAGGAATGAGGTCAACTGGAAAATCGTGATCGTTTAGGGTGAGAGTACAATTGCGTATAATAGAGTTTAATGAGACCGGTTTTCCGTCAGCAACTTCTACCGTTATGGATTCCATGAGTTTATAACGAGTTTGGTTGAGGATGGGTTCAAATTCTAAGGACACAAAACTCTTATCCGCGCTAGTATCAAATAACATGGATGCATAACTATCATTGATGAGAAACGTACCGTTAACCACATTGTTGTCAGCCCTAGCTTGATTGGCGTTGATGTTGAAAGCTCTTCCCCTAGCAGGTGGAGGAGCTTGGTTAGCCTGGTTTACTGGATTTGCTTGAGCTTGGGCATGGATGATGTTCACCAAGCATGGACAGGTGTTCCTGAAGTGGTTCGGGTCTTCACAGTTGAAACAAGCCCGCATAGGTTGTATTATGGGATAGTTGGGTTGGTAGTAGGATTGGGCTACATGTTGAGCAGGTGGTAGGAGTAAAGGTTGTTGGGCTTGACCCACTATCTGATGGTGGGTTTGGGTTAAGGGCTGATTGCGGTTCGTTCGCTAAAGTGCGCGACAGGTTTGGATGGTGTGACCTGCGCGGCCACAGCCGGTGCAATGTTGGCAGGGATGCTCGGGAAAGTGATGGTATTGGCAACGGTTGCATTTTGGGTATGGGCCTGAGTATGGCTTTTTATATGGTGCAGCTGATGGGGCAACTTGGGTGATGGGTGCAGCAGTGATAGGGAGGTTTGTTTGTGTGACAGCAATGTTTCTACCGTTTCGTTTCCTCTTACTAGCAAACTTTGAGGAGGAGGTGGAATGGTTTGAAGTTTGGCCCTCAATGGGGGCTTTCTTTTTCTCACCCTTAAATTTGCCATTTCGGATGTGATTCTCGGTAAGCTTGGTAGCTAGTTCCATAGCAGCTTCAAGTGTTGCAGGCGAAGTGCTTAGAACTGAGTCTTGAATTTTCGAGGGGAGGCCTCGAATATAGTGTTCGACTAAGCGGTATACTGGGTTGAACAAGTTGGGGATCATTTGGTTCAACTCTAGAAACCTTTTGTTGTAGGAAGTATGATCTCCTTCCTTTTGCTTTAACGAGTGGAATTCATCCTCTAACTTTTTGATCTCGCTTCTTGGACAGAAGCGTCTCGTCATGATTTCCCTTAACTCCTCCCATGTTAAGGCCATTGCATCTTCGATTCCTCTCTTACCTTTTTCTGTATTCCACCAGGTAAGAGCTACTCCAAACAATCTCCCGGTTGCGTAACGTACCTTGCGATCCTCGGGACAATCGCAATTGAGGAAGGTGTTCTCCATTTCCTCAAACCAGTGGAGGAGAGCAGTGACACCTTCGGTCCCTTCATATTTCGGGGGATCGCAAGACTTGAAGTGTTTGTAAGAGCACTTTTTTGGAGGGAGGGTTGTCGACGTTCTGGTCTTCTTGATTGGGAGGGTTGATGGGATTTGCGGCGAGAGCTTGTTGGACTTGAATTACGATGTCAGGAAGCACCGCGGCCATTTGTTTTGCGATTTGGGTGGCCAAGCGTTCGTTTGACCTTCCTGACCTTCTACCCCCACGTTGCTGCCTAGCCGACATCTACAGGAACATACATAAGAAGATTGTGAGTTTAAGGAGTCTTTTAGGTGTCATGTGTCGTCAAATGAATAAAAAATAACATAATTATCAATAATGCAACTACATCCATAGGATGTCTTGGGTTTGCTCATGTTTGGGCCTCCAATGTCCCCCATACCATCACCTGTATAGTCATGTGGGCCCCCATGACTATTGGCTTGGTAGGATTCACATTGGTGTTGGCGGTTTAACCTCGCATCACCCGAATGAAAACCATGAAATATGTTTGCGAGATGTATGGTAGGAGGGTGTCCAGGTGTAGACACAATGACAACTCAAAGTGGGGTTAACTCACACGACGTTTGGTATAGCATGCTTTGGCCTAATAGGTCCTTCGTACTCTCATCGTTAGTCCCCAGGTAGGCAAACTGGTCCTTTATTTTGGATTTATACGAATACCAAGCCTAGACAGGACGTTCCGACTACCGGTACTTGTACCATTCCAGTTACTACATGCCCGTCATGAGAACTCACTTTGATGTGATTTGAAAAAAAATACAAAAATCGTTGCAAAAATCATGGAAATTGTGTGGTGTGTGCTCTCATGGATATGATATGTTATGAGGATATGATTCATGATGAGCATTGTATAGTAATATGTACTTATGAACATGCTTGCATAACATTGAATGTAACAATAAACATAAAGCATATAAACATAATGAATTTTGTATATAACACATAAATAATTTAAATAATTCTAATCAACTATAGTATAGGCTCTAAGGGTCTAATAACCTATCCTATATCCCTATAGTCATGGCTCTGATAGCAATCTGTCACACCCCGACCCGCAGCGGAATAAGAGTCGGGGCATAATTGGGTTATCACCAAAGCTTATGATGTTTACTAAAATGTTTCATATTTATTAAATTCAAATTACAACTTAAATGTTCAAGTCAAATTCATACAATACAAGGAAAGGAAAATTAAATAAACAATCCAAAATCTAAACTGATTTATTCTTCTAGGCCGTCCTATATGTTTCTTGCTTCAACTGGATCACCTGTATCATGTGTAAAAATGGGAAATTTTGGGTCAACAAAAGTTGGCGAGTGAACCTTGTTAAAAACCTTTGTCATTGATTTCTTGTTGTATTTATATGGAAAAATTGTGCAATAATCATATGTGAGCAAACGTAAATAAACAAACAATAACAAACCACCTTGCATGAGTATATGACATGAATGATAATGTATATGTTGGCAATGTCACGTTCCGCTCATAGGTAATGGGGAACGGACGAGCCTATGATGATGTATGTGAGATCAAGGCTCAATCAAACGGAGCCGATCATATGTTGGCAAAGCCACGTTCCGCTCATAGGTAATGAGGAACAGTTCCGCTCATAGGTAATGGGGAACAGACGAGCCTGTGATAATGTATGTACTGAAAATAATAAATTTAATCTAAACATTAACCACACAAATAATTGATACATATTGGATACACATTTGATCATGGATATGATGGATGCACAAGTGTTTAAATGTAATAAATAATAAGCGACATATGATACACCCCAAAATGTGATTAAAACGGGGAATTTGTAGAGATTCACTCACCTTGGGTGCGTTCGTTTGATGATGTTGAATGCGCACGAGTTTTGGGATTTGATCGACGAGGAAAGACTATCCTAAAATAATAACGAAATGGTACGGTAAATAAGTGGATTTTATTAACAATTTTAATAGGATTTTTAGATTTATTTTTGTGAGTTTAAGGTCATTTTCTAACTTTAAAAATATTATTTTTAAGTATTTTTAATTGATTTTTAAATTAAATAAATAAATAAAATATAAAAAAAATGTTGACTTTTTGTTGACCGTTGACCGGTCCGTTGACCGGACCGTTGACCGGTCGGACAGTGGTAATTGGTGCGCTGAGTGAGGTTCGAACCCGGGACCTCTCGTACGCGTGCACGCAGCTCTACCAACTGAGCTACGTGTCTAACCCGAAATAATCTGTGTTTTAATTATATATATATATACAAATTAAATGTTAATTTATTTGGTTTATATTAAAAGGTTTTAAAATGGTCGAACCGGTTTGCAGGGAGCAGGATCGAACTCGGGTCCTTCGGTTTGTAAGCGCACAGCCCAACTGGTTGGGCTGTGTGTCTTATCTGTTTAACTTACGGTTTATATTAATCTTATAAACAAACTGGAATCTGTTCTGATTCAGTTTTAAAAAGAATGGTTTTAATTCGGAAAGTCGGTTCTTTTGTATGGTTCGAACTCGTGACGTGCGCTATGTGTTTGCACACAGTCCACCGCTGGACTGTGTGTCTAACCCGGTTTAATATTCAATTTATATTATACTTATACACAACGTCGACTTCGTCTTCTTCATTCAAAGACACAGAACAACGATATTCGACTGTTCTTGATAAAATCGTTCGTCGAACATTTTATTGATTGAATTGTAATGGATAAAAGAGTTAAGGAATCGAATGTACCGAACAGACTGAATTTCTCAGAACTCCGGCAATGGTCGTCGGCTCTGATTTGTGAATTTCGTCTGATTGAATCAATTAACAGTTTTGATCGATGAGTTGCGAAATTAAGTTACTAAACAAGGACTATCAGAGGGTTTAGATTTTGTACCGATTCACAGCGTGTTTTCGGAAATTTTCAGAGATTTTTCGGTGATTGCAGATTATCCGACAACGTCGTCTGGGACCGATTCTGGTTGAAGGATTTGAGTTAGTAAAAGTCTAACAATGGATTGAAAATGAAAGAATCGAGAAATTTACCGATTTGATGTATGTCTCGGTTTTCCGGTGAAAGTCCGGCGATAGCAGATAACCTTTCCGACGAACAGAAGTTAGAGTGAAAATGAAATTGAGAGTTCTGCGAGTGTTTCCGAGTTATGAGGCTATGATATTATCAGTGTAAATTGAAAGTAAATTTCATTTCGGTTTCAATCTTCAACAATCATATGAATCGAGGCATTGAAGACTGAATTGATTAGAGCGTGGGTTGTAACTAGCATTAAATCATCAGTTATACTCAGAAACTCGCGACCATACCAAAGGTTTCTGGATATCTGAAAGCCGATGAGCGGTTTCAGTTCTTGGCGCAAACGGATGAAATCACGGGTGAAACTTAAGGTTTATTTGATTCATTGATTACACAAACGAGTCAAGTGGTGGAGTGGTTAGGTGTTGCTTGTTTCATCCGGCTGACCCGGGTTCGAAACCCGGCAGCCTTATTTCCTTTTTATTTTTACTTTTTAACAATTATAGTTTCTAAATTCTAAAATGTTTATTAATTATGTATTGCTTAAAATCAAAATTAATCATAAATATGCAACGAAATTTTATAACTTGATATTCGATTAATAAACGAAGCGGGTTTGAAAACCCGTTTTTCGACGGATGTTACAAAACGGATCAAGCACGGGGGGAAAACATAACCGGATTCAAGGTAAGTAAACCTTACATCTTTTAAGTAGAACATCTACTTATGAATTCATTAAAATAAAGTTATTTAGTATTTTAAATGAATCTTGGAATACGACGTTCCGACGCAAGTCGATACGGATCAGAACAAGTGAAAACGGTAAGAAACCATGTTTGATGGTAAAAAGGGCAAAAACGAAATTTGGTTAAGTATTGACCAAATTAACAAAGAGTTTTGAAAAAGACATTTTATGGTGTAAGCCATAATTGGTCAATGAATAAAGATAATGATTTTTAAGCAATACGACCCTATGGTGTAAATCGTAACAGGTCGAACGAAATAAATGGTAAGTAAATATTCTTTTTTACCATAAACAATGTTTGGTTATATCGATATGTAAAAAGGGCGAGCCAAGAAATAAGTTAAACGGACAAACGGGTCAAATGGGTATGTTACCCCCCATTGAAAATGATAATTAATATTTCGTTTGTTAAATTTCATGCTTACAGGTAAGCATGATTTGTGAGCATGTATGGCCATAAGTTAGTATATAGAATCGCGAATCATGGCTAACGGGTCGATACTTAGACTCGCGCCAGGTACGTGTAGTAATCATGCTCTTGATGAGGGCTTACGGTATGACTAAAGTTAGTCGAGTTAGGGGTGGATACTAGATCACCTCAACTGAGTTATATCTAGCATGTGGGTAATACGGCCATTGGAGTCGAAGACATGTTTATGGCGAAAAGTGCATTTGAATAAAATTATAACACTAAACAATTCTAAACTTTTATGTTTTTAATAACATAATATATTTTAAATGAAATACAGGTCAAAAGTGCCCACTTGGTCAAAATATGCTTTCAAAAATCTTTCGTCGTAAAAAGGACTAATATTGACCAAAATGCCCTCGGATGATAAATCGATTAAACGACCCTTGAGGGTAGTTTAAATATGAGTTTTATAAATAAGTACACCCTTTTTGGTAGCGTAAAGCGAAAAGCATAAACCTTTGGTTTAATGCCCTTTAACGGATCTTTTTCCGTAATTTGTCGAACCGAGGGTAGAAATTGGGTTAAATGAATTAATGACAATAAATCCATCACATGTATAGTTGTGGTGGAAAATAAATGGATATCTTGTGTGGTAATGATAAAATAAATAAAGGTTTGGTTGAAATAAGTGTTGGATTTCGCTAAGACAACCAAACGGGTCAAAAAGATAAAATAAAGGTTTGTTTGAATAGAGCGATGGTTTTCGCTAAAGAAGCTAAACAGGTAAAATGGAGTTTTAATGAATATCGAAATGGATGCGTAAATACTTATTTTGGTTTAAATGTGGTTAAAGGATAAAATCAGATTATGCGTAAAACCGAGCAACGGATACGTAAACCTTAAGGTAGTTATCACAAAGAATGGATAGACTCATAAAATTAATAATTTGTAGTGATAGAATAAGTATATCAAGTCGTTTGCTCAAATGCGCAAACGGATCGAAAAGTATAAAATTTACGAAATTAAAATTTAGTGGTGTAAGTACTCATATTAAAGGTACTACAGTAATGAAAACAGAGAATATCATTTTACGAACGAGTTTCTTAAAAGCTCCGAGTCATATACTGATGTACGGAACTCGAATCGGGTCAAACCGACAGTTTTACAAATCTGTAGCAAGATTGCTGCAGAAGACACCGTCGCTGACGGCACAACCCGCCGTCGGCGACGCAACATTATATTTCCGACACATTAAGCTACTGCCTAAGACAGTCTTGACCCGACGTATCTTTTTACAAGTTGTCGCTGATGCGGCATTATGCCATCGCAGACGTCATCCTGAAATTTTTAAACATTCTGATTTAATAGAGGATTTAAATTTTATGCCTATTTTTTCTTATCCATTATTGTTACCGCTAATAAATTGTAAATTTTCCAATTAAAGAGAAATCGCAGTTAAGTACGGACGAAGATCAAGCTCAATGAAGAACCGAACACGATCAATGCTCAAGCTTCCACTCTTAGTCTTTATTATTTACGAAGTTTTAATAAACTCGAAATTTGTAGTGATGTGTATTCACATTTAGTCATTTAAATACGAAATTTTTAATAGAAATTTAAATATTTTAAGATAGGGTCTTACACATACATACGTTTGTTTTTTTAGCTAATACCCACTTCTTTAATTAATTCATTACTTAGTTTTCAAGATCAGATAACAAAATATATAGAAACAATAGTCGACTTAAAAGTAGATAATAAAAGGAAGAAACAACGGGAATAAAATCCACGTACGTTTAAGAATAAAAGAATATAGAAGATTTCAAATTAACTCATGGTTCAGGTGGGAGGTTTATGCTAATTAGGGTGTTTTGGGTATTAAAAAGGAGAGAAAATAAAGCATGACATAAAAATAGAAATATTAAATAAATTAAGAGAATGGCAACACTACCTCATTTAACCTTTAATTTTAATGGTATTAAAAATTTGGATGGATTTGACAATTTCTAAAACTCAATGCTTCAGTTGAGAAAAAAAGACTTTTTTTAATGAATCTAGCAAAATTCATCAAACTTCAAGAAAAAGTTGTCAGTTTATTCAATTAAGTATCTAACCTTCTCTCTCTAATATTTCCGTCTTCTCTCTCTATTTTTTGGAGCATAAAACCCAACCCAGCAACCCTTTTCAATCTCTCTCTCTATAATATTTCCCTCTCCTCTCTCTATATGTCGGAGCACAAACCCCAATCCAGCCACCCATTTCTTAAGTTCAAGAAACTAAAAAAAAAGAAATCAGAAGATCATGAGGATCGGGAGAGTGAATACATGAGTTTTACGTATCCTTGATATCACCGGTTCTTAGATTTTGTTGAAGGATTTTGATTCGAAGCTTTCAGACGCCGGTGGTGTTAAAGAGGGAGAGAGAAAGAGTTGTCGGAGAAGGATGGAGGGTAGATGGATCGGAGATTCGGAGTGTGGTTGAGGTTGTGAAACTTTGGTCAATGTGAAGAAGATTAGGTTATTTGGTCACAGTAGTTCTTTAATATTTTTGTTTTCATCTTATTCAGACTTGATAAATTTGTGTATTAATTTGAATTAGAGATGTAGGATAATTGGGATTTGATTGTTAATTGTTTATAGGGTTTAGGAGAGAGAGATGGATGTGTTTGATTTTTAATTGTTGCTGGTGGGTTACGGTTAGGAAAGAGAGAGTCGGGTTGGAGGTGATGGCAGCAGGTTGTGGCGATGGGGTGGATGGCAGTGGCGGTAGATGGTTTATGGTGGTGGGAAGTGATATATATATATACACATATTAATAAAAATAGGCTAAATAGTAAAAAGACCAACTTTAGCTTCTTGCACATGATCAAACCTAACTCTAAATTTAAGTAGTTAGGTCAAAAGAACATCGCATGTTATCATGTGTAAACATAAAGTATAGCCAGTGTAATTTTTGAAGTTAAAGGAAACCGTCTAGCGAAACTTTAAAACATAAAGGATAAAAAGTGCAATTTTCACTATTAAATAATATATAACCCACGTTTTTTTATGAACAATTAAGTTTTTTTCTTCTAAATCCAATAGTAAATTACACCTCTCAGTAATTCAACCTTAATATCTCCATAAGAGGTAATTACTCTTAACCATTATACGAAAGCCTAAGTGGCATAACCCACCCATTTAGAGTTAGCTTAACCTATCATTACATTTAAGCTCTTAACAACGCATGTTCTAGATATGAAATGTGAAACTCCCCACTTCCCGGATGATGTGTGTTTTTTCACATTAATTAAGAAAAAAAGTGTTGGATTTAAATATCAAACGGACTTATATGTGTTGTATTGTGTTTGTTTTGAACGATAAACTAACCTACTTATAAATATTTTTATATCTGTATTTTATAGGATCTGAAACCAAACTCTTGTATAGATATACAAATCTATAAAATAGATGCACAAATCTATAAAGTGATCAGTATGATAAATGATGAAGTATCACATCAGTTTGAAAAATAGTATATTTCTTGTACTTTTTTAGCTAAAATAGACACAAATCTATTATATTTATTTTAAATTCAGAAAACTTGTCAAGTTACATTAAAACAGAAGGTAGCCGGGCAACAAGCTGCGTCACCAATCCTTTCTGAATTGCAAACCCTAACTTTTCAAATACAAACCCTTGCCCTCCGTGGGGTTGAACAATTGCTGTAGACGACCCGTTGAACCCTCGTCAAGAAGTGGATAGCTTCTGGCGCTAGGGAGCCAAAAGTATCAAAGGCAAAATGGACAAAGACATCCTGGTTCTTTGCGAAAGCTTTAGCGTGCTTATCCACTTTGTTTGATTCTGCATTTCTTGCCGCTTGTCCAGCTACAAACCCGTTTTCCCTTAGACCAACCAAAGGGGAAACCCCCGTGAGGTCTACACAAGCATGTTTCTCTCTAGCCCAGCCAAAGACGAACAGATCCGCTGGTCGCAGAGTAGATCTCCCTTCCATAGGGTCCGTGAGGAAATTCACAGGGGCCTCTTTCTTAGCCGAAATCCCAGCTCTTCTTAAGATGTCCCACAAAGCATCACGCACCTAGTCGTGCCGATATTTGAACCCATAGGGCTCTTTACAGTGAACTGCATGCTCCCCATATTTATCCATACAAGCTTTATGACATATCGGGCAAGTTTCATCTTCCGGGTACATAGGGATTATCAACCGGTATTTGTTACAAAATATAATACGTAAAGTTTTGATGTATTTTTGTTCATATATCTTGTTTTAAATAAATCACTATCGTAATATATCTAGTTTCTTATTCATATTTATGCTAAATACCCTAACTGAAACTTTTAATGATTTATCGGTTAAAAAGCAAAAAAAATATTATATGTATGTTTCTTTTAACGATGTAATTGTTTGAAAATTTAATGACTTTTGTAAATTTATGACTCACATATCAAATAAGACTTTTGTAAATTTATGACAAGTAGATACTGGGTTGATTCTAAAAATTCAAGTGTCCTGTACTAAAAACAAGGCTCTTAGCACCTAATGAGTTATATAAACTAATTTTTCAATAACATTTGAAATTAAAGTTATAAATATAGCAAAAATATAGTATTATACTAACGTAACGTAATAGATAACCGATAATTCATGAAACTCTCTTAACATTATTGATAGCAAATTGGTTGATATATTTGTTAATGGTGTTTAATTACTTTTTAACTAGTTTCATATACTTATTATGTTGGTATTTTCATTTTGAATTATATTTTGGTGAGAATAATAGTATTATTTTAATCAAAACTGTTAGATGTTTTGGAATTAAATTTTATGCAATCCGTCAATTTGAAATTGTACGCATGTTATTTCTAGAAATATGTTATTGTTATATAAAAAAGATTTTTGTTAATAAATTTTAGGTTTTTTTTTTATTTTCAGAAATATGTTATTTCAAAAAACTTATCAATTTTACAAAAAAACTTTAAATTTTTTTTATTACTCAACAATTAATACAATCTATATAGTTCATTTTTTTAATTTTACCAATTAAGTGTGTTTGCTAAAAGCAAAATCACGTATGTTAATTACGAAGAATCAGTAAATGCCAATAAATGAGATGTTTTGCATTGTTGGAAAATCATGACCACGAGACTCGAACTTGCCCGTTTCGCTTCAGAAATCAGCGTAACAACCACTAATCCAAACATTATTTTCTTAAACTACATCTTAAAATGTTTATGTTTATATATATAATATATATAGTGGAGAGTTCAAATGAAAATTTTTTTTTGTAAGAACAAAAAAAATAACTTTTAAACTAATAGAAATTCTCCAATTAATTCATTTAATGTGTGTATTTAATATTATGAATATGGCATATAGGTAAATTTTATAATTGTTATTAATTAGCTAATTAATTAAACTTGTAACTCATTTTTTAATATACTTTTTCAAAATAAAATAATTTATGGTAAAGTACAAGTTTCGACATGTATAGGATAAATTTTAGTATGTGTAGGATAAATTTTGAAATGTGTAGGGTAAATTTACATGTGTGTAGGGTAAATTCCGATAAGTATAAATATATGTAGGATAAATTTTGAAATGTGTAGGATAGAATGTTTTTTGTTTTATTAATGAGAGATAACATAATTAATGAGAGAAGTTATAAACTATTTAATGTTTTACAATTATATCATTTCTTCTTTTTCTTCTCAAATGAACCTTCCACTATATATATATATATATATATATATATATATATATATATATATATATACACTATTTAGTGCCGTCGGAAAAAATGGGCCTTAGACGGAAGTGCGACTCGCTCACCTTTAAGATCGGCTCTGACTAGATAGGAGCTCCTGTCGCGATACGGCCGGAGCCTACAAATTAACACGTTATTCTTGCTTGCACAAAAGATTTAGTATCATGTTGTAACAAAAAGAAGAGTGGTAAAATAAAAGAGCCAATTCTATATTTACATACGAAAACAAAAACTACATTTATAGTACAAGGATCATTTCATTTTTTGTGTTCTAGCTAGCTCTAGCACTGTTCATAGTTAAGAAAGTGGGCATCAGTTCTACAAAATAATATCATTTTTAAGCTATTGTGGTTCCATTAATGTAACCTAAAATTACCATTGCCAATTACCAAATCTTAAACATAATTAATTACATAGAGGTGTAAAGCCGGTGGGTACGTGTCTACCAAGAAGAAAACAATGCAACAGCTCGGGGTGCTTCGAATTCGATTCGGATTCAAAAAACTTAAAATTCGACTCAATTCGATTAGATTATCAACAATTCGACTTGATTATCAAAAAATCAATTCGATTATCAAAAATTCGAGTTCAATTCGAATTCAAGTCCAGTAATCGAATACTTATTTATAATTTTAAATTCGTTTCGATTCGATTCATAATTCGAAATTCAAATTATACATATTTATCTATTATATTTATATATAGTGCACACATATAACTTTAATTTGGGCTATAGTATAATAGTCTATATATTTAATCTATGTCCTAAAATAGTCCATTACCAAGCTCAAATAGCCCATAAAACATTTAAAAAATTTAAATGAATTTGAGTACAAACGAATTTTTTCGAATTCGATTCGAACTTTAAATCGAATTTGAATCGGAATAGAATTGGTGTTTTAATTCGAACACAAATTCGAATCGAATTGACTAGTTTTTAATCGAATATGAATTCAAGCAAAAATAATTATTAGAAAAATTCGATTCGAGTAATTTGAAAATTCGGTATTCGATTCAATACACACCCCTAACAATAGTATTAAGTAACAAAGGCTGATGCTAGTTACCTTGATCACCGATGAAGAAGGGTTACAAAGAAATGAGTCAACCCTACACATATATTAAAAAGCATAGCAATAAATAGTGTTTTAGTTATTATACATAATAATATGTTGTTTTTTATCACTTTAATTATTATTATTATTCATATATTAAAAATTATTATTATTATTATTCACATATTAAAAACAAAGCCAATAAATAGTGCTTTAGTTATTATAATAATATGTAGCTTTTTTTCTCACTTTTATATTATTTAAATATTATAATATAATATAATATCCTCAAACATGAAAACAAAAGTGGATGTATAATCTTAGGCATTAAAAACAATCTTACAATTGTTTAGACTTTACCAGTATACTTAGGTAACAATACCATGTTAAAAAGATTATCAAAAAATATAGTTGAAAGTTGTGATCCAAAGCAATCCCTAATTCACTGTAGCGCACATAAGTTTAAGGAAAGTATTAGAAAGAAGCAAAAGAACCAAACATGTACCTAGTTATATATAAATCTCGCATCCACAGATTGTTTTTTAATATCTTGGTTATCTGGCGCCAGCCTCAAAGAAAAATATGCATCTGCAATAAGCTAACATTCAATATAATTGGCCTTTAAAAGGTCGTATAAGCTAACATTCCTTGCCATCTTTTAGTTTTACCAATTTCTTTTCCAGCTGTTGAAGGTCTAGAGTCACTTATTAAACTGTCAAAGTCCTATAACTCTAAAACAATATGATACTATACCAGATTGTAGATGGATGTCAAAAAAGAGCTGAAAACAAAATCATACCGCGTGAGTTGAAGACCAGTGTGAGCCGTGTTGTTGTGATTCATACAACGGGATATAAATGCGTTGAAGACCTGTTTAAATTTTGTCAAGTTTAACAAATAAATCAGTTATTACACAAATGTTTGTTAAAACCACATAAAATAATAAAACCAGTAGCCATAACTTTATACTCGACATCATAACTTGGAAAGGGAAACATAGTCCCCTACACAATGTGTTTAGTTCCCTTATGTTGGGAGGGGATATTAGGTGTAATTCTAGGGAGTTGTCAAGTAATGAACATAAGCCATTATATTGAGAAAAAATGGTACCGCCTAAAGTTTACATATAAATAAACAATAGAGGAAGTACCTTAGAATTCCAATGGAATAAAATAAGGGCGGAAGGATCAAACCTAATTTCATAATGTATCCACACAAAAGAGTTAATGATTTGGAGCTTTTGTATTGTTGTATATATTCAAGACGTACCAAATCCCTGTGATATAAGAAAGGATACAACCGTTTAGTGAGTACAACATAATAACTTAATACTAAGAATACTTTAAAAGATATACCATACCATAGGCTTTAGATAGACATTCAATTCACGTCCAAAACTTCATATGACAAATATAAACACTTGTGGCGAGCTGAGTGCCTGCGATCCAAAGCTTCATAAGCCAATCATAATACCATCTATTTGAAACTTTGGATTCTAAACAGTGAACACTCACTCGTTCCATGCTTTGCGGCGGGACTTTAATATGTGGTGTGTCGAATGTTGAAATCTATGATGAATTACTAAGAAACACACAAGTCACTGAAATTATTCTTAAACCACAATATCAGATATTTGATACACGAAAATTTGATTCTAAACAATTTTACCATAAGCTGCAATGTTAAACAAGTTTTCGGTGCTCATCTCTAGCATGAAGACCGATATTGAAAACCTATACAACAAACAAAACTTGATGCAAACAAGAGCTCAATTTAAAAACTAAAGTTGCAAAAGAACTTGTTTTAGTATGGTTAACGAATACCACAATAACTGATTGTTTAATTAAAAATGTATAACATTAAAAATGTAAGCAACATCAAAAACAAATCACGATATTTTACACATGTAGGGCATAGTGTCTGTTGTTGCTACTCTTAAAAATAAAGTTGGTTCGCCATTGCAATACAAATTTGGCTTTACACTAAATCAAGTGCAACTTCAAAAAACAAGATCAAAAGGAAAAGAAATTATATTGCTTACAATAAAGTGTCTTGTTTAAATCTAGACGGATCAGAAATCACAGGGAGAAAGCTTACAACAATGCCTTTGAACAAAATGCTAGGCCATAGATGAATCCACGCCACATGAGCTACGTCGGCTCTTTCCCCCTCCATGCTCACCAGCGCAACGTACACGCTCCCTACACGTGTAAAACCTACAAAAGGCTGGTTTTATATTAGCTTCTTTTAGATTTTGATAAATATATTTTTTAAAACATACATATGCATGAAATTACCCTTTTCATTATCATTCTTACGTACATAAAGATAGCACACCAAACATATGTATGAATTTACCCTTTTCATTACCAAAACATGTACAATTGCACACTTGAAGCCTGCAGGTACCACTGAAGGTGATGATGGTGGACATCCATGAAGTCAATACACCTATAGGTCTATGTATGGGTGCTCATAACCGCACCCTTCACTCACCTCATTCTTCCTAGTGTACGAAGCTCGAAACTAAACCCAATTCTTCAACTATCCCGTATTCTTACTCGACAAAAGGTCGAACACTTGGTGTGCAGGTTTTGTAAACAAAACATGATCTAAACAAGGAATATTTGGTCGATTTGGTAGCCAAAGGTCGAACACTTGGCATGCAGGTCGATTTGCAGATGTAAGTCATCACTATATGGTGTTCATTGAAGACTTTCATACCACATCTGATATCAAAAAACAAATGCCAAATAAAGGTGATGACAATCAATTGTGTAAACACTAAGCACACAAACATGAGCAAAATCTATTGCGAGTGTTAAAATATCTACTAGAAGCCAATTAATGATATACAAAAAAAAACCCGCTCAACCAAAAACCTAACAAAGTAGTAAAAGATAACTTACAATACATTTGCGATTCACAGTCTCCAGAGGCAAGTAAGAGCAAACAAAACCTTCAGATACAAAGGTAAAAGATTGAAATCACACAAACACAGAAAATCAGAAGTAAACCTTAACTCCCAAATTAAAGCCCAAAAAGTCAACAACTGCTGTAATCAATGGTAAAACAACGCCATTGCATAACATAAACATGAAGAAACACCAAAATCGTTACCCGAAAAGGGCAAAATTATCACTCAATTGCAAAACCGACATCTAATTTTAGCCATCGGAAGAACGAAAACGAAGAACTAGATATCTATACATCGAGAATGAACCATCATATGATGCACAAATATAGTTAGGAAACAAAATCTAAAATTCTGAACAAAAACGAAATCCATAATAATAAAGGCAACCTAAACCACTATAAAAAACATACTAGAGCAACTGAAGATCGCATGCAAATGCTTCTGACTAAACTCAATAGGCTTATAAACGGAAAGGATGACACCATGGAGGACAACATCCAAAATAAAACCATACATAAACCATAATACACAAAGTACAACTAAGCAAGGCGTATTACACAAACTATTCGCATATATAGTTAGGAAACAAAATCTAAAACTTTTGAACACAAAGCGAAATCAATAATAAGAGAGACAACCTAAACCACAACAAAAAAACAGACCATAGTGTCACACCCCAACCGATGGTTAAACATCGGAGTGAGACGAACAAGATTGCTCGAGACATTATAACATTAATTGTGACAATATTTAATTTAAACAACTCATTTCGTTTCATTCATCAAATCATCAAGTCAACATAATTCAAATACAAAATAACATCAAATGAGACAAGTTCAACGAAACATAATAAATAACTTAGCATTCGACGCGTGTTTCTATGCCAATCCTACTAAGTTTCGTCATATCAACATTATCAACCTGCAATATGTTAAAAAATATAGTCCAATAACAAAGTATTGGCGAGTACACAAGTTTGAATCATAGCATAAGTAGTAAAAACATTTAAACAAATCCACATGATAAGCTAGTATACGAGATTAATGTAAACAAGGCATGTGAACTACAACTCAATCCTCAAGTGTCACCCCATAATAGATTAAAACTTAACATGACCACAAGAGTAAGGATGGTGCGTTACTCCTATAGCTATATACATGTTAAGGAAGGCTTGATCGAAGTTAATGACATTTAGTATCACATAAGAATGTTCCAAGTAAACAATTCAAGTATCACATAACTATGGCATGCATGATGGATTGTTTGTGTGATTTCATAGAATAAAAGTGTGATTTAGTGTGTTTATGATAGATTAACATATTGCACCCAAAAAGTGTAAAGCGTAAAAAGGGAGTCGAGCGTAGTTTCCGTGAAAGGTTTGGGTTAATTAGGGGGACGAACACCGAGTTATCCTACACAAGGAAACGTAGGGGTGTAAGTATTGGAATGACGATGGAATGTGTTAATTTAGGAATTTAAAGTATACAAAAGTATGTATAGTCGAAAGTATTTATCTAGACGTTAACACTCGTTTTTGACACTATAAGCCCTGTAGGGTATTTGTGGTTTTATGGGTCATGCCCAATAGAATCGTAACTATGTTTAAGTCTTAGATAAAATAACATAATATTAGGACCAGTAACCATACGGTCATTGCCAAAGGTTCGGTTATAGTTATTATTTACATATATATATATATTACATATTATATTATCAAGTATATCATATAATTCATGTATATCATGGAAGTCATATAAGTCATGCATGGAAGTAGGAGGATAATCGTCCTTAGACCTCTTTCGTAAGATCCACCAATACACAACTTGTCACAAGGACAATTCGGATGGTCATGAATGAAATAAAAAGGAAAAAAATACGTAGAAATCATCAAGTGAGGTGGTGGATTCAAAGTAGGATAGCAATGGCCTCCATGTAATCACACCTTTACCAAAACATAAGCTTTGTAAGCTTGGATGGTTCTAACACTTGTGGGCTAAAACCCTTAACAAAACAGAAGTTTGGAGGTATTTTACGCCTCCTAATTTGTATGAAACAACCTTGGCTTAGCTCACTAACCATGGATTTGATTAGAGGCACAAATAGCACAAGTTTATCTTAGAAAAAGTAAGTTTAAATAAGATTTACAAGTTCATCTTCCAAAACAGAAAGTTTAAACCTCAAAATGGTGATGTTCCACCTTGGTTTTCCATAGAAAAGCCGTGGAAACAATCTTAGAGGTGTTCCAAGCTTTGTAGAGGAAGATTTGATGAAGAAAAGATGAAGAAAAGTTAGTTTGGACTCACTTTTGCACTTAAAGTTTTTTGCCTTATTCTTGAGTTTAGTGTTTTGAGAATGTAAAGGTGTTTGGAAAGTGGAAATGAGTGTTAGGAAGCTTGCTTACATAGTGGTTTAATAGGGTTTGAGTTAAATGAAGTTTAGAGGTGATTGGGTGCAAAAAAAGCGTAAAAAATGGGCCAACTCGTAAGCAAGAAACAACTTTCGGTGGATTGGGGTCTCTCGCGCCCCGCGAGAGGATTTAGCTTATCCTCTCGCCCCCCGCCAGAGGCCTATTTTGGCAGAGTTTGCAAATTGGCCCCTGAACTTCGTTTTTCCTTCATTTTAAGCTAAAACTTGGTGTTTTAGCATATTTTTAAGTGTATAACATGTATGTAAGCATATTTTGAGTATCGAGTATGTATGTATGAGTATTTGAACGTATAACAAGTATCGGTTTGTATGTAAACACGTAATTAATGATTATATGCATGTAAGACAAGTATGTATTAAGTATGATTTTTTTTTATTACGATCAAAGTCTCGGATTGCAAGGTTGGGAATGAAATACGAAAAAAAGCTAGGTGTTACAGTTTCTCCTCTAGGAAGTTTCGTCCCGAAATTTATTGAGGAAGATGTAATGAGCAGATGCGGATACTTAGTCTTCATATCACTTTCGAGTTCCCAAGTAAATTCGGCGCCACGTTTACCTCCCCATCGAACCTTGACTATGGGAATTCAACTGCGCCTCAATTGCTTGATGCCTCAATCCATGATCTCGACAGGTTTCTCCATGAAGTGTAGAGTCTCGTTGATTTAAAGATCTTCGAGTGGGACTTGGAGTCCTTCTTCAGCTAGACACTTCTTCAAGTTCGAGACGTGAAAAGTAGGATGGACGTTGTTGAGCTCTTGTGGTAGGTCCAGTTGGTATGCTACCTTGCCAATCCTTTCGAGAATCTTGAAAGGACCCACATAACAAGAAGCGAGCTTTCCCTTCTTTCCGAAACGAACCACACCCTTCCAAGGGGATACCTTGAGAAGTACGAAGTCACCAACGTTGAATTCCAAGGGTTTACGTCTTTTATCTACGTAACTCTTTTGTCGGCTTCTGGCTTTGAGCAAGTTGTCCCGAATCTGCAAAATCTTGTCTGTCGTCTCTTGTATAAGCTCGGGACCGGTGATTTGAGCTTCCCCTATCTCGTGCCATCAAATAGGCGATCGACATATAATGCCTCGAAAGGTGCCATTTGAATACTCGTGTGGTAACTGTTAATGTACGAGAATTCGACCAAAGGTAAATGTATATCCCAGTTGCCACCAAAATCGATTACGCAAGAATGAAGCATGTCGTCTAGGGTTTGGATAGTACGCTCGGTTTGACCATCAGACTGAGGATAGAAAGCAGTATTGAGATTGAGGCGAGTACCAATAGCTCTTTGAAATGTTTGCCAAAGACGGGAAGTGAAACGACCATCACGGTCCGAATAATGTCAATGGGGACACCATGACGACAGATGACTTCATCCGTGTAGATACGAGCCAATTTCTCGACTCGGTAGTCTTCACAATGGGAAAGAAATGAGCACACTTGGTCAGACGGTCAATGATTACCCAGATGCTATCGTGACCAGACGATGTTCGAGTGAGTTTGGTAATGAAATCCATGGCAATACTCTCCCATTTCAAAACAGGAATTTCCGGTTGTTCGAGTAAACCAGAGGGACGTTGATGTTCGGCTTTTACCTTGGAACAAGTAAGGCATTTTGAAACGTAATAGGCAATATCTTTCTTCATTCCAGGCCACCAATATGACGCACGAATGTCATGATACATCTTATCGGCGCTAGGATGAATAGAATACCGAGATTTATGAGCTTCACTCATCAAGAGGTCACGAAGATTATCACGGTTTGGAATCCAAATACGATCAAGATAACACGTGATGCCATTGGATTTGGTCACGAGCTGGTTTTCAGCACCACACTTCATCTCATTATTGAGGTTACCCTCATTAACGATTGAGTATTGTGCCTCACGAATCAACTCTTGAAGCTTTCCCAAGGTTTGGTAGCAACGTACACTCTTAACATGGGTTTTCTGACTAAGTGCGTCGGCTACAACATTCGCCTTACCAGGGTGGTAGCGAATGTCGTAGTCATAGTCGTTTAACAATTCCACCCAACAACGTTGACGCATGTTGAGTTCCTTTTGATTGAAGATGTTATGGAGGCTCTTATGGTCGGTGAAGACCGTACACTTTGTACCATAAAGGTAGTGTCGTCATATCTTCAATGCAAAAACAACTGCACCATGTTCAAGGTTGTGCGAAGTATAGTTTTTCTCATTAATCTTGAGTTGTCGTGACACGCAAGCGATAACCTTGTCTCGTTGCATAAGAATACAACCAAGACCTTGTTTTGAGGCATCGCAATACACGACAAAGTCATCAGTACCATCGGGAAGGGCTAGGATGGAGCATTGCAAAGCATGTCCTTGAGCGTTTGAAAAACTCCTCTTGTTCGAAACTCCAAACAAAAGGCTTATCCTTTTGAGTTAAGGAAGTGAGAGGCACGATACTTTTAGAGAAATTCGAAATAAACCGACGGTAACAACCGGCTAAGCCGAGAAACAAACGAATTTCGAACGGAGACTTAAGAGCAATCAATTCTTTACCGCCACAATTTTCGCAGGGTCAACGTGAATACCAAGTTCGTTGACAATATGACCAAGGAATTGAACCTCCTTAACCAAAATTCACACTTGGAGAACTTGGCGTAGAGACGTTTAGTACGCAAAAGCTAAAGGATAAGACGCAAGTGTGGCTCAAGCTCCTCTCGCGTCTTGGAATAGATTAGGATATATATTAAGACAAAAGAAATAGGAAGAAGCAAGTAGAAAAAATTAACATTTTAAGCATGAATCAAAAAAGGTCAAGTTGGTCACTTAAACTATAGACTAGGTCGAACACGGCTTTGATAGTTATGGCTCTGATACCCATCTGTCACACCCCAACCGATGGCAGAAACATCGGAGTGAGACAAAGGAGATTGCTTGAGACATCATAACACTAATTGTGACAATATTTAATTTAAACAACTCATTTCATTTCATTCATCAAATCGTCAAGTACAACATAATTCAAATACAAATAACATCAAATGAGACAAGTTCAACGAAACATTATAAATAACTTAGCATTCTAAGCGTGTTTCTATGCCAATCCTACTAAGTTTCGTCATATCAACATCATCAACCCGCAATATGTTAAAAAGTATAGTTCAATAACAAAGTATTGGCGAGTACACAAGTTTGAATCATAGCATAAGTAGTAAAAACATTTAAACAAATCCACATGATAAGCTAGTATACGAGACTAATGTAAACAAGGCATGTGAACTACAAGTTAATCCTCAAGTGTCACCGCATAATATGTAACATCCGTCGAAAAACGGGTTTCCAAAACCCGCTTCGTTTATTAATCGAATATTCAGTTATAATTTTCGTTGCGAATATATTGTTCATTTTAATTTTAAACAATACATAATTAATAAGCATTTTAGAATTTAAAAACTATAATTAATAAATGATAAAAATAAGTGAATAAAAAATAAAATGAGGCTGCCGGGTTTCGAACCCGGGTCGCCCATAAGCTCAATCACACAACACACCGCTCCGCCACATGAATCCTTTGTGTAATTACTGAAACAAATAATACTTAAGTTAAAACTCGAAATCAAAATCAGGAAATCAGCGCGCCCAATCCACAGTCGCCGGAAAGACAGTCGATTTCGCAAATCACAACCGTTTTCTTTGACTGAAACGCGTGAACTAACTTCGACATCGGTTATAACCGATATCTAACCCCCAATTCCAGTCGTAACCGCCGGAAAAGTTTTGACCGCGAATCAAGACCAAAATTCGGACTCAATTCATCCTGATCATCCCTATAAATAACCACCCAAACCTCTAGTAACCTTTTCGCTCAAAATCGCACAATCTCTCGAAGCTTTAGCACTCGCCGGAGATATTCTGCATTCGCCGGACTTTCACCGGAAAACCGAGACTTACACCAAATCGGTAAAATTCTCGACTCTTTTGTTTGGAATCCATTATTAGACAAGTATTAACATAAATCGCTCAACCAGAATCCGTCTCAGACAACGTTGCCAGGAATTCCTACACTCGCCGGAAAATCACTGAAAATTCCGAAGTCTCGCTGTGAATCGGTACAATCATCTAAACCCCCTGATATCCCTTGTTTAGTAACTTAATTGCACAACTCGTTGATCAAAACTGTTAATTGATTCACTCAGACGGAAGTCGCCAATCAGAGCCGACGACTCTTGCCGGAAATCTGAGAAAAACATTCTGTTCGGTACATCTTACTCCGTAACCCTCTTTATCCAATTCATTCCAATCAATTATATGTTCGATGATCGATTTAAACCAGAACAGTCGGACATCATTGTTCTACGTCTTTGTAAACGAAGAAGACGAAGTCGAACATGTGTATAAGTTTAATTAAAACTGAATATTTAACCGGGTTAGACACACAGTCCGGCGGTGGACTGTGTGCACAAACAATGCACACGTCCCGGGTTCGAATCACATACGTTACCGAACTTCAGAATTAAAATCAACATTTTTACAACTGAATCGGATCAGGTCACCGAATGTTAATAAGTATAATTTAATCCATAAGTTAAACAGATATGACACACAGCCCAACTGGTTGGGCTGTGCGTACTCGAACCGAACGTCACGAGTTCGACTCCGGTCACTGAAGTCGGTTCGGCCACTTTAAATCATTTTTCGAAATAAACTAAATAAGTTAAAAGTTAATTAGTGTATAAATATAATTAAATCAGAGAATATTTCGGGTTAGACACGTAGCTCAGTTGGTAGAGCTGCGTGCACGCATACGAGAGGTCCCGAGTTCGAACCTCACTCAGCGCATATAATTAACACCATCCGGCCGGTCAACGGTCAACGGTCAGAGTCAAAAAAAAAAGTCAACGTTTTTTATTTTTTATTTTTATTTATTAATCAGATAATTATTTAAAAATACTTAAAAATAATATTTTTAAAGTTAGAAAGTGTCCTTAAACTCACAAAAATAAATCTAAAAATCCTATTAAGATTATGAATTAAAAGTATTAATCTCAAATAAAATCCATTTATTTACCGAACCATTTCGTTATTATTTTAGGTTAGTTTCCTCGTCGAGCAAATCCCAAAACTCGTGCGCATCCAACGTCATCAAAGAACGCACCCAATGTGAGTGAATCTCTACCAATTCCCCGTTTTAATCACATTTTGGGGTGTATCATGTGTCGTTTAAATCCTTATTATATTTAAACACTTGTGCATCCATCATATCCGTGATCAAATGTGTATCAATTATGTGTTCAATTGTTGTGTGAATTATGTTTAGATTGAAGTTATCATTTTCAGTACATGCATTTCATTAGGCCCATCAGCTCCCCGTGGGATACGGGTTGAGTATCATGTGCCTCATTCGATCGGCTCCGTTTGATTGAGCCTTGATCTCACATACACAATCATTCATGTCATTCGATCGGCTCCGTTTGATTGAGCCTTGATCTCATATACATCATCATTCATGTCATTTACTCATCCAATGTGGTTTGTGTTTTGTTATATATATATATGTTTGCTCACATGTGATTATTGCACAAATTTTCAATATTAAATACAACAAGAAATTAATAACAATGTTTTCTCAAAGGTTCACTTGTCAACTTTTGTTGACCCAAAATATCCCCCGTTTTACACATGATACAGGTGATCCAGTTGAGGCAAGAAACACATAGGAAGGCTTAGAAGAATAAATCAGTTTAAGCTTTGGATTGTTTTACTTAGTTTCATTTTCCTTGTAATTGTATGGAATTGATTTGAATATTTAAGTTGTAATTTGAATTTAATAAATATGAAACATTTTAGTAAACATCATGAGCTTTGGTGATAACCCAATTATGCCCCGACTCTTATTCCGCTGCGGGTCGGGGTGTGACATAATAGACTAAAACTTAACATGACCATAAGAGTAAGGGCGGTGCGTTAATCCTATAGCGCTATCATGTTAAGGGAGGCTTGATCGAAGTTAATGATATTTTGTAACACATAAGAATGTTCCAAGTAAACAATTCAATTATCACATAACTAGAGCATGTATGATGAATTGTTTGTGTGATTTCATAGAATAAAAGTGTGATTTAGTGTGTTTATGTTAGATTAACATTTTAGTATAGTTGATTAAAATTTTAAATTGTTTATGTGTTACATACAAAATTCATGATGTTTATATGCTTTATTGTTTATTGTTACATTTAATGTTATGCAAGCATGTTCATAAGTACATATTATTATACAATGCTCATCATGAATCATATTCTCATAACATATCATATCCATGAGAGAACACACCTCACAATTCCCATGATTTTGCAACGATTTTTGTATTTTTCAAATCACATTAAAGTGAGTTCTCATGACGGGCATGTAGTAACTGGAAGGGTACGAGTACCGGTAGTCGGAACGTCCTGTCTAGGCTTGGCATTCGTATAAATCCAAATTAAAGGACCAGTTTGCCTACCTGGGGACTAACGATGAGAGTACGAAGGACCTATTAGGCCAAAGCATGCTATACCAAACATCGTGTGAGCTAACCCCACTTTGAGTTGTCATTGTGTCTACACCTGGACACCCTCCTACCATACATCTCGCAATCATATTTCATGGTTTTCATTCGGGTGATGCGAGTGTTAAACCGCCAACACCAATGTGAATCCTACTAAGCCAATATTCCTGGGGGCTCACATGACTATACAGGCGATGGTATGGGGGACATTGGAGGCCCAAACATGAGCAAACCCAAGACATCCTATGGATGTAGTTGCATTATTGATAGTTATGTTATTTTTTTTTTCTTTTAACGACACATGACACCTAAACAAACTTCTTAAACTCACAATCTTCCTATGTATGTTCCTGTAGATGTCGGCTAGGCAACTACGTGGAGGTAGAAAGTCAGGAAGATCCAATGAACGCTTGGCCACTCAAATTGCTAAACAAATGGCCGCGGTACTTCCTGACATCGTGATTCAAGTTCAACAAGCCCTCACCGCAAATCCTATCAACCCTCCCAATCAAGAAGACCAGAGCGTCGCCAACCCTCACTCCAAAAAGTGCTCCTACAAACACTTCAAATCTTGCGATCCCCCAAAGTATGAAGGGACCGAAGGTGTTACTGCCCTCCTCCACTGGTTCGAAGAAATGGAGAACACCTTCCTCAATTGCGATTGTCCCGAGGATCGCAAGGTACGTTATGCATCAGGGAGACTGTTTGGAGTAGCCCTTACCTGGTGGAACACAGAAAAGGGTAAGCGAGGAGTCGAAGATGCCATGGCCTTAACATGGGAAGAGTTAAGGGAACTCATGACAAGGCGCTTCTGTCCAAGAAGCGAAATCAAAAAGTTGGAAGATGAATTCCACTCGTTGAAACAAAAGGAAGGAGATCACACTTCCTACAACAAAAGATTTCTCGAACTGAATCAAATGATCCCTAATCAGTTCACCCCCGTGTACCCCTTGGTTGAACACTACATTCGAGGCCTCCCCTCGAAAATTCAAGACTCGGTTCTAAGCACTTCGCCTGCAACACTTGAAGCCGCAATGGAACTAGCTACCGAACTTACCGAGAATCGCATCCGAAACGGCAAATTCAAGGATGAGAAAAAGAAAGCCCCCATTGAGGCCCAAACTCCAAACCATTCCATCTCCTCTTCAAAGTTTGCTGGTAAGAGGAAACGAAACAGCAGAAATTTTGCAGTCACACATACAAACCCTCCTATCACTGCCGCACCAATTACCCAAATTGCTCCCTCAGCTGCACCATTTAAAAAGCCATACACCGGCCCATACCCAAAATGCAACCGTTGTCAATACCATCACCTCCCAGAAACTCCTTGCCAACATTGCACTAGCTGTGGCCGTGCGGGTCACACCATCCAAACTTGTCGCACACTTCAACGAATGAACCGCAATCAACCCTCAACCCAAACCCACCATCAGATAGTGGGTCAAGCCCAACAACCTTTACTTCTACCACCTGCACAACATATAGCCCAATCCTACTACCAACCCAACTACCCCATGATGCAACCCATGCGAGCATGTTACAACTGTGGAGACCCAAACCACTTCAGGAACACATGTCCACGCTTGGTGAACATCATCCATGCCCAAGCTCAAGCGAATCCGGTAAACCAAGCTAACCAAGCTCCTCCACCTGCTAGAGGAAGAGCTTTCAACATCAATGCCAACCAAGCTAGGGCTGACAACAACGTGGTTAACGGTACGTTTCTCATCAATGGTAGTTATGCATCCATGTTATTCGATACTGGCGCGGATAAGAGTTTTGTGTCTTTAGAATTTGAACCTATCCTCAACCAAACTCGTGATAATCTCATGGAATCTCTAACGGTGGAAGTAGCTGACGGAAAGCCCGTTTCATTAAATTCAATTATACGAGATTGTACCCTCACTCTAAACGATCACGATTTTCCTGTTGACCTCATTCCTATGAAGTTGGGAAGTTTCGATATTATAATCGGTATGGACTGGCTCAGCCAGCATCACGCTGAAGTAGTATGCCGCGAAAAGTTCATTCGCATTCCTCTTGCAGACGGTCAGACCCTACGTATCTTTGGAGAAACCCCTTCGAAAGGACTCAAACTAATGTCCTGTCTTCAAGCCCGAAAATATCTCCGCAAGAACTATGTCGCATTCTAACTCACGTCGTCAAGAAGGGAAACAAGGAGAAGAAACTCGAAGATATACCAGTAGTGAAAGAATTCCCACAAGTCTTTCCCGACGACATCTCAGGACTCCCTCCTGTGAGAGAAGTCGAATTCCGCATCGATCTTGTACCTGGCGCTACACCAGTCGCAAAATCTCCTTATAGGCTAGCCCCATCCGAAATGCAAGAGCTGGCTAGTCAACTGCAAGAACTGACTGACAAAGGATTCATACGTCCTAGCTCCTCGCCTTGGGGTGCGCCTGTTCTTTTTGTGAAGAAGAAAGATGGAACGTTTCGCATGTGTATCGACTACAGGGAACTCAACAAGTTAACGGTTAAGAATCGATACCCACTACCTCGCATCGATGATCTCCTAGACCAACTTCAAGGCGCCACTTGCTTTTCAAAAATCGACCTTCGTTCTGGTTATCATCAACTCAGAGTACATGAAGAAGACGTCCCAAAGACCGCCTTCCGGACTCGTTATGATTACGAATTCATGGTCATGTCATTCGGTTTAACCAACGCCCCAGCTGTCTTCATGGATCTAATGAATAGGGTATGCAAACCCTACCTCGACCGCTTTGTCATAGTCTTCATCGACGACATCCTCATCTACTCCAAGTCTAAATCCGATCATGAACGACACCTTAGGCTCACCCTTACACTTTTAAGGACCGAAAAGCTCTACGCTAAGTTCTCAAAATGCGAATTCTGGTTAAGAGAAGTACAATTCCTTGGACATGTCGTCAATGACAAGGGAATTCATGTTGACCCTTCAAAAATCAAGGCAGTGCAGGAATGGCAAGCGCCACGTACCCCTACCGAAGTAAGGTCATTTCTTGGTTTGGCTGGTTACTATCGCCACTTCATTGCCAATTTCTCCCGTATTGCTGTACCGCTCATGGCTTTGACTCATAAAGGAAAACCCTTCATAACAAGAAGAAGCCTTCCAAACTCTAAAGCAAAAACTTTGTGACGCACCTATCCTCACACTTCCTGAAGGTTGCGATGACTTTGTAGTATATTGCGACGCATCAGGGCAAGGGCTAGGCTGTGTATTGATGTAAAGAGGAAAGGTGATAGCCTATGCTTCTAGGCAACTCAAGGTTCATGAAAAGAATTACACCACCCACGACCTGGAACTTGGAGCCGTTGTGTTTGCTCTCAAGATATGGAGACATTACCTCTACGGTACCAAGTGTGAAATATACACAGACCACAAGAGTCTCCAACATATCTTCAATCAAAAGGAGTTGAATATGAGGCAACGAAGATGGGTCGAACTTCTTAACGACTACGACTGTGAAATTCGGTATCATTCTGGCAAGGCAAATGTGGTGGCTGATGCACTCAGTCGAAAAGGTTATGCGAACTCCATTCGTCTTCTATGTTCGCAAATCATAACCGACATCAAAGATCGAATCCGAGAAGCTCAACATGTTTCTGTAACAGAAAACGACGTACGCGATGAGCTGTCATGTGGAGCAGAACTCAAAATCGAAACCAAATCCGACGGTATTCTATACTATTTAAACCGCATATGGATTCTCGATCGCGATAACCTTCGTGATTTCCTCATGAATGAGGCGCACAAAACACGGTACTCTGTATACCCAGGAGCCGACAAGATGTATCAAGACCTACGATACACCTACTGGTGGCCGGGCATGAAAAAGGATATCGCTATTTTTGTTTCCAAGTGCCTTAACTGTTCCAAAGTAAAAGCTGAACATCAAAGACCTTCAGGACTTCTAACCCAACCTGAAATACCTGTATGGAAGTGGGAAAACATAACCATGGACTTCATTACCGGGTTACCTCGCACCTCCAGTGGGTATGACACCATACGGGTAATCATTGATCGTCTTACAAAATCAGTTCACTTCATTCCGATTCGCGAGGACTTCAAGAACGAGAAGTTAGCACGTATCTACATCAGCGAGATCGTAAGCCGTCATGGTGTACCTTTAAGCATCATTTCAGACCATGATGGTCGTTTCACTTCACGAACATGGCGAGCCGTACAAACCGCCTTGGGTACACGATTAGACCTCAGTACCGCTTTTCATCCTCAAACTGATGGACAATCTGAACGCACCATCCAAACTCTTGAAGACATGCTTCGAGCATGTGTCATAGACTTCTTGGGAAATTGGGACTCTCATATACCATTAGTTGAATTTTCGTACAAAAATAGTTATCACTCAAGTATCGGCATGGCTCCTTTCGAAGCTTTATATGGTCGTAAGTGCCGATCTCGAGTATGTTGGCACGAAATTGGGGAAGCACAAATCACCGGTCCATAATTATTCAAGAAACAACCGACAAGATCCATCAAATTCGAAACAATCTTCTAGCGGCACAAAGTCGTCAAAAGAGTTATGCAGACAAACGACGAAAGCCCTTGGAGTTTGACATTGGTGATCAAGTACTTTTAAAAGTATCACCGTGGAAGGGAGTAGTTCGTTTTGGCCAGAAGGGCAAGCTAGCACCACGCTACGTAGGACCTTTCAAGATACTCGAAAGAGTAGGTCCTGTAGCATACAAGCTTGACTTACCAGAAGAACTCAACAGAATTCATCCCACATTCCACGTATCAAACTTGAAAAAGTGCCTCGCTGATGAAAACCTCCACATTCCTCTAGAAGACATTCAAGTCGATGAATCTATGCATTTCATTGAAAGACCAGTAGAAATTATGGACTTCGAAGAGAAGCGTTTAAGACGAAGTCGTATTCCAATTGTCAGGGTACGTTGGGAGTCGAAACGAGGCCCTGAGTTTACTTGGGAACGTGAAGACTCAATGCGCGAGAAATACCCGCATCTTTTTCCTGTTACCACTACTACTTAAATTTTGGGACGAAATTTCTAAAAGTAGGGGACACTGTAACATCCGTCGAAAAACGGGTTTCCAAAACCCGCTTCGTTTATTAATCGAATATTCAGTTATAATTTTTGTTGCGAATATATTGTTCATTTTAATTTTAAACAATATATAATTAATAAGCATTTTAGAATTTAAAAACTATAATTAATAAATGATAAAAATAAGTGAATAAAAAATAAAATGAGGCTGCCGGGTTTCGAACCCGGGTCGCCCATAAGCTCAATCACACAACACACCGCTCCGCCACATGAATCCTTTGTGTAATTATTGAAACAAATAATACTTAAGTTAAAACTCGAAATCAAAATCCGGAAATCAGCGCGCCCAATCCGCAGTCGCCGGAAAGACCGACGATTTCGCAAATCACGACCGTTTTCTTTGACTGAAACGCGTGAACTAACTTCGACATCGGTTGTAACCGATGTCTAACCCCCAATTCCAGTCGTAACCGCCGGAAAAGTTTTGACTGCGAATCAAGACCAAAATTTGGACTCAATTCATCCTGATCATCTTTATAAATAACCACCCAAACCTCTGGTAACCTTTTCGCTCAAAATCGCAAAATCTCTCGAAGCTTTAGCACTCGCCGGAGATATTCTGCATTCGCCGGACTTTCACCGGAAAACCGAGACTTACACCAAATCGGTAAAATTCTCGACTCTTTTGTTTGCAATCCATTATTAGACAAGTATTAACATAAATCGTTCAACCAGAATCCGTCTCAGACAACGTTGCCGGGAATTCCTACACTCGCCGGAAATCACTGAAAATTCCGAAGTCTCGCTGTGAATCGGTACAATCATCTAAACCCCCTGATATCCCTTGTTTAGTAACTTAATTGCACAACTCGTTGATCAAAACTGTTAATTGATTCACTCAGACGGAAGTCGCCAATCAGAGCCGACGACTCTTGCCGGAAATCTGAGAAAAACATTCTGTTCGGTACATCTTACTCCGTAACCCTCTTTATCCAATTCATTCCAATCAATTATATGTTCGATGATCGATTTAAACCAGAACAGTCGGACATCATTGTTCTGCGTCTTTGTAAACGAAGAAGACGAAGTCGAACATGTGTATAAGTTTAATTAAAACTGAATATTTAACCGGGTTAGACACACAGTCCAGCGGTGGACTGTGTGCACAAACAATGCACACGTCCCGGGTTCGAATCACATACGTTACCGAACTTCAGAATTAAAATCAACATTTTTACAACTGAATCGGATCAGGTCACCGAATGTTAATAAGTATAATTTAATCCATAAGTTAAACAGATATGACACACAGCCCAACTGGTTGGGCTGTGCGTACTCGAACCGAACGTCCCGAGTTCGACTCCGGGTCACTGAAGTCGGTTCGGCCACTTTAAATCATTTTTCGAAATAAACTAAATAAGTTAAAAGTTAATTAGTAGAGAATATTTCGGGTTAGACACGTAGCTCAGTTGGTAGAGCTGCGTGCACGCATACGAGAGGTCCCGAGTTCGAATCTCACTCAGCGCATATAATTAACACCATCCGACCGGTCAACGGTCAACGGTCAACGATCAGAGTCAAAAAAAAAAGTCAACATTTTTTTATTTTTATTTTTATTTATTTAATCAGAAATTTATTTAAAAATACTTAAAAATAATATTTTTAAAGTTAGAAAGTGCCCTTAAACTCACAAAAAGAAATCTAAAAATCCTATTAAGATTATGAATTAAAAGTATTAATCTCAAATAAAATCCATTTATTTACCGAACCATTTCGTTATTATTTTAGGTTAGTTTCCTCGTCGATCAAATCCCAAAACTCGTGCGCATCTAACGTCATCAAAGAACGCACCCAATGTGAGTGAATCTCTACCAATTCCCCGTTTTAATCACATTTTGGGGTGTATCATGTGTCGTTTAAATCCTTATTATATTTAAACACTTGTGCATCCATCATATCCGTGATCAAATGTGTATCAATTATGTGTTCAATTGTTGTGTGAATTATGTTTAGATTGAAGTTATCATTTTCACATGCATTTCATTAGGCCTATCAGCTCCCCGTGGGATACGGGTTGAGTATCATGTGCCTCATTCGATCGGCTCCGTTTGATTGAGCCTTGATCTCACATACACAATCATTCATGTCATTCGATCGGCTCCGTTTGATTGAGCCTTGATCTCATATACATCATCATTCATGTCATTTACTCATCCAATGTGGTTTGTGTTTTGTTATATATATATATGTTTGCTCACATGTGATTATTGCACAAATTTTCAATATTAAATACAACAAGAAATTAATAACAATGTTTTCTCAAAGGTTCACTTGTCAACTTTTGTTGACCCAAAATATCCCCCGTTTTACACATGATCCAGGTGATCCAGTTGAGGCAAGAAACACATAGGAAGGCTTAGAAGAATAAATCAGTTTAAGCTTTGGATTGTTTTACTTAGTTTCATTTTCCTTGTAATTGTATGGAATTGATTTGAATATTTAAGTTGTAATTTAAATTTAATAAATATGAAACATTTTAGTAAACATCATGAGCTTTGGTGATAACCCAATTATGCCCCGACTCTTATTCCGCTGCGGGTCGGGGTGTGACATAATAGACTAAAACTTAACATGACCATAAGAGTAAGGGCGGTGCGTTACTCCTATAGCGCTATCATGTTAAGGGAGGCTTGATCGAAGTTAATGATATTTAGTAACACATAAGAATGTTCCAAGTAAACAATTCAATTATCACATAACTATAGCATGTATGATGAATTGTTTGTGTGATTTCATAGAATAAAAGTGTGATTTAGTGTGTTTATGTTAGATTAACATATTGCACCCAAAAAGTGTAAAGCGTAAAAAGGGAGTTGAGTGTACTTATGGTTTTGCAGAGTTAAATTCCGTGAAAGTTTTTCGGTTTATTAGGGGGACGAACACCGAGTTATCCTACACAAGGAAACGTAGGGGTGTAAGTATTTGAATCACGATGGAGTTTGTTAATTTAGGAATTTAAAGTATGCAAAAGTATGTATAGTCGAAAGTATTTATCTAGACGTTAACGCTCGTTTTTTACACTATAAGCCCCGTAGGGTATTTGTGGTTTTATGGTTCATGCCTAATAGAATCGTAACGATGTTTAAGTCTTAGATAAAATAAGCTAATATTAGGACAAGTAACCATACGGTCATTGTCAAAGGTTCGGTTATAGTTATTATTTACATATATATTATATTACATATTATATTATCAAATTTATCATATAATTCATGGATTTCATGGAAGTCATATAAGTCATGCATGAAGGTAGGAGGATAACCGTCCTTAAACCTCTTTCGTAAGATTCACTAATACACAAATTGTCACAAGGACAATTCAGATGGTCATGAATGATATAAAAAGGAAAAAAACTACTTAGAAATCCATAAGTGAGGTGGTGGATTGAAAGTAAGATAGCCAAGATCTCCATGTGATCACACCTTTACCAAAACATAAGCCTTGTAAGCTTGGATGGTTCCAACACTTGTGGGTTAAAACCCTTTACAAAACAGAAAGTTTGGAGGTACTTTACACCTCCTAATTTGTATGAAACAACCTTGGCTTAGCTCACTAACCATGGGTTTGATTAGAGGCACAAATAGCACAAGTTTGTCTTAGAAAAAGTATGTTTAAATAAGATTTACAAGTTAATCTTCCAAAACAGAAAGTTTGGACCTCAAAATGGTGATGTTCCACATTGGTTTTCCATGAAAAACCTTTGGAAACTATCCTAGAGGTGTTCCAAGCTTTGTAGAGGAAGATTTGATGAAGAAAAGATGAAGAAAAATGAGTTTGGACTCACTTTTACACTTAAAGTTTTCTTCCTTGTTCTTGAGTTTATAACTGATTTGGGAGTGTTTTGAGAGTGTAGAGGAGTTTGAAAAATGGAAATGAGTGTTAGGAAGCTTGCTTATATAGTGGTTTAATAGGGTTTTGAGTTAAATGAGGTTTAGAGGTGATTGGGTGTAAAAAAAGTGTGAAAAATTGGCCAACCCGTAAGCAAGAAACATCTTTCTACGGATTGGGGTCTCTCGCGCCTCGCGAGAGGATTTAGCTTATTCTCTCGCCCCCCGCCAGAGGTCTATTTTGGCAGATTTTGCAAATTGGTCCTTGAACTTGATTTTTCCTTCATTTTAAGCTAAAACTTAGTGTTTTGGCATATTTTTAAGTGTATAACATGTATGTAAGCATATTTTGAGTATCGAGTATGTATGTATAAGTATTTGAATATATAACAAGTATCGGTTTGTATGTAAACATATAATTAATGATCAAATGCATGTAAGAAAAGTATGTATTAAGTATGATTTTTTTATTATTATTACGATCAAAGTCTCGGATTGCAAGGCTGGGAACGAAATACGAATGCGATACGAATAGAACTTTCCATAAATAAAAATACAATTACACTTTCTAATTAAATAAATATGAAAAAAGCAAGGCGTTACACAGAGCAACCGAAGATCCCATAAAAATGCTTCTGACCGAACCCAAAAGGCTTATAAGCGGGAAAGATGACACCATAAAGGGCAACGTCGACAATAAAACAATACACAAACCATAGTACACAAAGTACAACTAAACAAAGCATATTATACACATTATGCACCATGTATAACAACACATTGCTTATAAGTGTTACTAATTCATATTACAACAACACTTTGCCTATAAGTGTTACTAATTCATATTATATAAATTAGCTAGTAGAATAATATTGTTAAGGGTAATAGAATATCATATATACTATATTATATTATAATGCTAACGATATTGTGTTTATACTATTTTAAGTAGATTAAGGGGTAGAATTATTTTTTTTATGAATTTCACTACCTTAATTATGTTTTATATATAAGTGTCAATTATGTGATTAAATTAAAAAAAGGTTAATTGAATAATATTTTTATAATCCCATAATTTCGTTGGACTACAACTTTAGATTTACACTTATTACAATTGTAATTACTTTAGAAATCTACTTATGTAGATAATCAGTTTCTTGTTTAAATAAATTTTTAACATCGTTTTTGTTTTATATAATTTCATATTCATTGTATTTTATAAAATTTTATTAACCTTCAAATATATATGATATTTCATCAATTGATTGTTCAAACTCTTTACAAAAGTCTTGTCTTAGTGTTGCACTCCCAACGACATCAAGCGTAAATACATAATGATGTTGAATCAATATATACACATTTTCTAAAAATTAGATATTTGATACACTTCGAAAGTCTTTCCTGGCTTCCCGTAACATTCTTGGCGCCTCCTATAATAGTTAATGAAGCAACAGAATGGGTAAAAGAAGCTAAGTCAAAGACCTTCTTACTAAAGATTGTTTTTGCTAAACCATATGACTTAATTTGAGTCTTCATCGACGAGGTTTTGGTTCAAATGGGTTTTCCAGCTTTGGGTCTACGGCTTCAGTCTTAATAAACGGCCCACTATCTAAAGAATTTAATTGTTTACGGGGAGTTAGGTAGGGGGATCCGCCATCCCCGTTCATCTTTGTTCTAGCCATGGAAACACTTTCGGGCTTCTGGGTCTACTAAAAGGTATCCTTTTACCTAACAATGGGCAACCTTGTCGCACTTAATTTATACGAACGATGTACTAGTTATGGGGGAGTGGAGTCATGCGGATATTCGAAATGTTTTCAGACTGTTGCGGGGATTCAACTTAATATCCGACCTTAAAATGAACCTAGCTAAATCCAATATGTATGGGGTTGGGTTAGACATGTGAGAAATCGAGCTACTAGCGACCAGCTTAAAGTGTAATGTTGGGGCCTTTCCACTTATGCAGCTCGGTTCGAATGTGGGTTCTAATATGAACCAGATAAGAAACTGGGATGTTGTGGTAGATGTCATTGAAGGGGGAGCTTTAAAACAGAAAGCAAACACATTATCGGTTGGGGATAGTATGGCGCTTATCAAGTCTGTCTTTGATTCCCTTCCAGCATATTACTTCTCTCGATGTATAAGGCGCCTAAATAGGTTATAGCAACCATTGAAAGACTAAGGAGGATGTCTTTTTTAGGAGGGAACGAGGACAAGGCAAAATTGAAATGGGTATGTTGGGACTGGGTGACGACGCCTATTGAAAATGGCGGTTTGGAATAAATGACTTTCTAGAAAGGTCAACATTTTCGGCTTGCAAATGGAGCAAGATAGATTGCCAACACTAGTGGGTCTACGGAAGAGAAACATTGGGAATCGGTCGGATGATTGTCCGCTATGCGGCGAAAGTGAAAGAGACTGCAGATCACATCTTCTCCTCTTGTCTGATTGCAACGATTCTTTTGCAAAAGGTTAGTGCTTGGTACGGAATTCTAGATATCTTTTCGTTTTCGCTAAGGATCTGCTAGGGATTCACAACTCTCCTGGCATAACCACTCAAAAAAAGAAGTTGGTGCAATCAATAATTATGGTGGGGTGCTAGGCAATTTGGCGAGCCAGACACGACCAAGTGTGTGCTTGTAACCGAGCTCGGATCAGTGCAATCTGTGATGAGGTATGATTTGCAAGTTTTCTACGGATTAAAAGCAAGTCCAAAATTGGGAATATGGGATGGGAGCAATGGAAAGATTTCAATTTAAGTGTATGAAAGGTTTGGGTTGGGAAGTATGTCCTATGTTCTTTTTTAATTTTCTGTATTTAGTGTGTTTATGGCTTTGAATGTTACAACAGGGGTGTGTGTCTGGAGTTTAATATGCTAGCCCCTGACTTGCCATTGTTGTATATTTTGGGTTGGATAAATGCTCATCTTGCCTTCCGAAAAAATCACATTATCAGTTATCACGACATAATTCTGTAGATATCCATTTATAGATGTGTAAGAAATTTGTTGTAATATAACATATAGGATTATTTATATCGGATTAATTTTTAAATAAAATTATCAAATTGCCAAAAGTTAATAAAGGTCAAACTATTACTAGAAAACCCTAATTTCCTCACAGTTTATAGAAAATATATTACATAAGAAAATTTAAATATTTTCTGATTAAATAAAAGTAGAATTGAAACCATTTATTAGATGTCATTTAAACTTATTCTTATGCTTCCTTTTGAATGGAAATGATTTTAGGTAAATACACTTACTAAATGTTGATTAAAAGAATTAACTTAGTCAACTTCAATTATGTTTTAGCCTTTTAGATTCATAGGTTTATTTATTTTTTATATAAATTTCATTGTATTTTCATTTATAGATTAATACTTATATTTGTATGTTTATTTAGCAGTGGTTTAAAAAATCTAAATTTTATAAGTTTTGACATTGATAAAATTATTTTTTAAACTATAAGATTTGATTTGTAACTCTAAATAATATTCACCAATTATTAGTTTACAAATATTAAATACTTATATAATTTATTTATTATATATAACCTATCAAAGAATTAAGTACATATAAGTGTTTTAACAATATAAAAATTTTAAAATTCGTTTCCTAGATTTATTGAATTTTATTTATAAACATACCTATTAATATTTTAACATATTTGTACTACAAATATTAAAAAATAGATTTATTCAACTCGTGTAATAAACGAGTTTCCAACCTAGTGAAATAATATATTTTTTTTGACAAATTTAACAGATTAAGTAAATCCGGTCATACCTTTTCATTTCTTTTTTTATCGATTATCCGTTGAGACACGTCGTCTTGTTAATCTAATCTAATAAAGTATTCTATTAAAAACCACTTGGCATTTTCTAAGTCATCAATTCCACCAAAATGCCATGTTGCCAATTTCTCATACTACCTCAACCATAATATTTATGAATATAAGGACCATTCTCTACCTTAATAAATAATTCTAAATAAATTTTCTATTGCTCAAAAGATATTGACATACCATTATACTTGGGTTAATAAATTATACACGATACAGAGATAAAAATGTAAGAATTACTTTATCTATTGAATATACTGAGTTTACATATTAAAGATCAAGATTATCTTCTACTCTATAACATAAAGAATCATTCTATTTTTTTAATATGTCTGTATTTAATATGAATATCCTTATAAATCAAAAGCCTTTTAATCATTAGTTTATTATTATCTATAATAAACCTTTTATTATTATTATTATTATTATTATTATTATTATCTCTAATTTAATTATTTATGCATTATTATAATGACTTTGTTTGTTAATATAACACCTTATTAAGATTAACTCCACATGTTTCTAAACCAAATGATATAAACTATTATTATTGATAAAGATGGTAAAGTTACAAATAAAACAACAAATTTAATTTAACTTTTAATATATGATTCTAATATTGTCACGTTTTACTCTCTACTTCAACCTAACAATTTAGACTTACATCTTATTTCAAAATATTTTGTTAATCCTTACTAATATAATGAATTTAATTTATATATATAATAACCAGATTAGGATGTACTATTTTTTTATTGATAAAGATGGTGAAGTTACAAATAAAACATCAAACCTAATTTAACTTTTAATATAGGATTCCAGTTATTCAAGTATCACTCTCTCCTTTAACCTTACAATTTAGAGTTGCATCTTATTTTAAAATATATTTTTAATCCTTATCCTTACTAATATATTAAATATAATTTAAATATGTTAATAACCAGATTACGATGCACTATTTAATTAATATTATTAGATAAATATTGTGTATTTAAAAAAAAATTATCGTAATACAAAAATACAACCATTAGATTTTAACTAAACTATCCTTATATTAATATTAATTGGAAAAACACAATAATTAGATTATACTATTATTACAATTTTTTATCTATGTGATCAGATTATATATAAGTATGATTTATATTTTTTGATATTTTACATGTATAATAAACAGATTTATAACACTTATAAATTATAACATTATACAATCTAAGTTTTTTTTATATTTAATCCGTATATACACGAGTGTAAAAGCAGATATACTATTATAGAACTCATTAACTCGGTAATGGATGTGGTCATTAGCAACTGGGCCTCTGAGAAAGGAGATGAAAGATGGGCCTTTACATGTTGGCCAATATTAGTAAGTAGGGACTAAAGAAAGTAATACTACACAAAATATTTGTGAGCGAAAATAAACTATTATTAACTATATTTCATAAAAACAATAATTTAAACCCTTCTTAAACTTTTTTATACACCTTTAATATTAATTTTGTAATGATGTTTTTCACAAACGTTGTAGTTATTTGTTTGGAACTCGTAAATTGCCATAGTTATTTGTTTGAAACTAGTAAATTGCCATTGCTTGTTGCCGTGACTTTTTGAAGAATATTTGTGTTGTAGATCAACTCGAAACTTACACAAAAATAATTACGAAAACGTGTTATATTTGACAGGACTCATTTCTAAAAAAAACGTCACAACGTAGCCCAACCGAAAATGTACATGATAATAACCATAAGAACATATTATATTTGACACGACTCATTTCCGGAGAAAATTTACGTCGAAACGTAAATCAATTTAAATTTATACTCACGCGTACATAAAAATAAAAACGTAAAACTCAATTACAAAATCTTTAGAAAGTTACGGGGTTATAAGTGTCGATGCTGAAACTTGAAGGATAAAAGTATAGAAAAACACAAAAAGACAAAAAAAAACCACAAATACATTATTTACAAAATTGATAATTGTATTATATACTATATTATACAACAGTATAACAAAAATAGTAATAAACAATTTTTAATAGAGCATATATATAGCTGAACCTGTAAAAGTATTTTCTTGTTAAGCATACATCATTGAACATCCAAAGGGTACAACTATTCGTTCTCCGATTCTCCACTAATTTTGTTACATATCTAAAACTTGTGTAAAATGTTATACAATGACATCTTTTACACCATGTGTATAACACTTGGGTACAAAAGGTTTCTATTTTTTACACAAATATTAAGAATATATTGTTTTTGTCATAACTCATAAAACCAATCACTTAAGTATTTATTCTATATATTTAATAGTACTTAAAGGTACTTTTATCATTTATTATTAATTTTGTGATTATGTATATATAATCAAAATTTTGTATTGCTTAATAACCAACTTAATTATATATGTAATAGCTAATTTAGATAACTGTAATAACCTATATACATAAATGCAATAACAATTACATGTGAAAAATGATAAACAACTCTTAAATAATATTTAATCATTTAAAAATATTCAATTAAAACCTTAAATTTTTGTTAAAGACAAAACTAAAGAAATGGTATTTTTGGAATATGTATGAAGTTAATATTAAAGCTCAGACAGGTATGAATAATGATATAGCTACCATGCATGCCCTTTCTTCTTCACCACAGCCTGTCAGTTATCGACAACGTGTCTTCCCTTTTGGACCACTTTCGCCCTCGTGCCCACGGCCACCCTTTGCCAGTCCTTTCATCCTATATCTATATGTGTGTATGGATGTATGCTATTACCATACATGCATGTGTTTGTACATACATATTTGCAATATTGTACATCTTTATATAGAGGACCACTTTTTAGATATACATATATAATAAATTGCAGTGATACTTTTCGTGTAAAATGATGTGATATCGTCTGAATAACCTATTATTGGTTTTTGTTTTTCTTTTAATATATTCCCCAACATTTTACTAGGTGGATAGCAAGCTTTTGGTGGTCTCAGGTGTCCTTACATGGGATTTTTCTCTTATATAATAATCACTATCAGGTAATCAGAATTAGTAATGTTTCCTGATTTAATACATATGTTGTAACGTGTATTTACTTATTTTCTGAAACGTTTTGCATCTCATTGTATTGATAGGGCTGTTCACAGAACTTCCATAGCAAAGGTGTTAACAAATTGTGATTACTCGAAATTTTGTTTAATTTTAAGGGTCATATCCCTACATACAAAGGTTAACTTAATTATATAAAAAGAACTAGAAGGTAGGACAACTTCACTTTCAAGCCGAATAATTTAGGGGTGTCTGTAATACTCTCAACTTTTTGTGACGAAGTACAGAATATCTGTGAATATACGGTAAAAAAGTTCTTAGTTTTATAAATGTATGGTAAAAAATTTAGATGCCTCCTGAATTTTCTCATAGATCCGCTACTGATCTCTAGCAACCTACATGTATTTCTTTGCAGTTTGTTTTCACATAAATTTATATATTTTGTTCTAAATATTTTTTAAACGGCTTAAATTACACTAAATTCGTCTTCGATGAAGTTTGAACCCTTAACTTTAAAGGGAGCACTACCTTAACTCTTGTTTGTTCTAAATAGCTAGATATATTGAAATGAATATTAAAACTAATACAATATTGTTAAAAGTATAGTCACCAAAGTTGCTAATCACGGACTATGAATCCGTGATTTAATAAATCGCTGAGGTGTCATGTGTAGGGTAGCATGGGAACACTTTGATAATAATAAAACATAACCGTTCGATTTTCGTTCTCACTTTTCAAAGAGTGTTATATTTCGTAAAACTGGTTCATGGTTCGACTTTTGGGTTAAATAGCATGGATAATGAAAAGAGAATTACTATAATGGGGCCTAATACCCACTAATATCATGCACTTTCCCACAATAAGCTTATGACTTTTGTCGTGATTCACCTAAAGTATCTTGCATTAACAAACCCACTAATACGTGTGATTCATATAACACCACCAACATTGGAGCTTATGACTGTGTTATTCTTAACTTTGGCCTAGCTAATACCCACTAATACGCGTGATTCCTCTAAAGTATAACGAACAAAACCCACCCTTAGACTCATCCTCCTTAAGCCTTAATGATGTTTTTTTGCCATCGTAAAGAAAATATAACAGACATGCCCCTAATATTATTTGCAACAACTGACCCCTCATAGTTCACAAGAAGCTCGTGACTTTGTTCTTGGTTGTTCGAGTCGCAACTTCATAGAAAGCCACCCATCATTACATTGCTCCTACTTAAGCACACGCTTAACCATGAATTTCTGCTCTCATCCACAACCAATGCGGTCAAAATATTTTTGTGATATTTAAGGTAAGACATTTCTTATAACCCTCCATCTCTCATGTAGACAAAATAAAATAATATTAGATTTGCCTAAAGTCTCACAAACATTTATTTTTAAAAATCATAGCTGATAGGTATCTATAAAACATGCTATATATGATGGAATATAACCCGATTCACTTACTGATAATCTTTCTCTATCTCCCTCATTGACTCAGTGATAATCTCTCTCTCTCTCATGTCCAATGGTGCAAGTCCAGTTTTGTAACTCTGTTCCAGGTATTGTTCCCAAGCCATGGAGTGTATGATCGATTGAGGGTGAATAATAATTTCATTATCATCATAATCTGATCCATAAATATAATGTGCTTCAATAAATTCAAGACACATTTTGAAAAGTGCTACAGGTGTATCCATTGTGATTTTTTCCCACGCTCGACTTCGGATGCTTCAACCATCTGCTACTTCAATATCGTTTAGTTTTTCAACTGGTATATCTATTTGTAATTGACAAAAAAGCAACATTTGTTTAAAAAATGCAGATGAAATGATTGGAATTTGCATATGTAAAGAAGATAATTGCAAAGCTCGAGAATCAGTTAAAAACATTTAGATTCCATGAAATTAATAGGGTGTACATATTTGCACACCAAAATATCTATTTGCACACCAAATCCTAGCTTTATATGCGCTGAGTATAGACTTATACGCAACGTATAGCCAAATTTTTCAATTTCCAAAATAATCTTTGATATGATGTGGGAATTTCTCCCTTTATATGCGCTACGTATAGGCCTATATGCAGCATATATAAAGGTGTTTTTTAAGAAACATTATTATACATTGTTTATCGTTTTAGCAAACTTTTATAATAAGTAATTATTAAAAAATAAATAATAAAAACATTGGTATTTTATCATATAGTATAATAAGGTCTCGTATAGGCTTATGGATGTAGTATCGTATCATACAGTGTAGTATAAATCTCGTATAAGGTATATACGTGTAATATAATATTGTATCATATCGTATAATGTAGTAAAAAACATTGTTAGGTATTCTATCGTATAATATATAATATAGGTCTCGTATAGGCCCATTGATGTAGTATGGTATCATATAGTGTAGTATAAATCTCGTATAGGCATATACGTGTAATATAATATTGTATCCTATCGTATCGTATCATACTATACTATACTATACTATACTATACTATACTATACTATACTATACTATACTATACTATACTATAGGAACCTATACGAGACTTATACCATACACTACACTACACGATACGATGCAATATGATATGATACTATAGGATACCATACAACACCCGTATAGGCCATAGGCATATACAAGACCTATAGGGGACCTATATGATACTTATACTACATCATTCGATACGATAAGATATGATACTATACTGCACCTATATGTCTACACAGGAACTAAACCACACCTATAGTACTATACGGGACATATACTACACCTATAAGCCTTACGGGACCTAAACCACACCTATAGTCCTATACGAGACCTATACTACACCTATAGGCTATATGGGTGTTATATCATATTGCATAGTATTGTATCGTATCGTATCGTATAGATATATGCCTACGATACTACATCTATAGTTCTATACGAGCTTATACTACACCTATAGACCTATACGGGTGTTATATCATATCGTATAGTATCGTTTAGTGTAGTATAAGTCTCGTATATGCCTACAATACTACATTTATAGTTCTATACGAGCCTTATACTATATTTATTACGAGCCTTATACTATATTTATCGTATAATAATGTTTAATGTTGTATAAAAAAGTTTGTAAGAAATACTTACTTTTTAATTTATTTAAAACAAAAAACTTTTTTTTATGAAACTTTGCTAAAATGATTACTATTATCTAAATGTTTCTAAAAAAACCCTTTATATACGCTGCATATAGACCTATACGCGGCGTATATAAAGGGTCAAAAACACAATTTTACCCCTGCTTTGGGCTGTGTATAGCCCCTAATACAGGAGTAAAATGGTCTTTTTAACCAAACTTGCCCCATATATATGCCGCATATAGGGTTATATGCGGCATATAGTAAAAAAGAAAATTTTACCCATGAATTGGGGGCTATACGCAGCCCAAACCAGGGGTAAAATTGTCTTTTTGACCCTTTATATAAGATGCGTACATGCCTATATGCAGCGTATATAAATGATGGTTTTTTTGTCTTTTTAACCCCAAACTTGTGGTAAAATTGTGTGGTATAATTGTTTTTTAACCCTTTATATACGTCGCGTATAGCCTATGCGTTGCGTATAGGAAAAAAGACCATATTACCCTAGTTTAGGGGTTATACGCAACCCAAAGGAGGGGTAAAATGGGGTTTTTGACCCTTTATATACGCCGCGTATAGGTCTATACGTGGCGTATATAAAGAGGTCTATACGTGGCGTAAATAAAGGTTTTTCTAAGAAACAATTATATACATTATTTATCGTTTTAGCAAAGTTCTATTATAAGTACATTGAAAAAATATTTTTAAGTATGGTATAGTATAAGTCTCGTATAGACCTCGTATAGGCCTATGGATGTAGTATCATTTCGTATCGTATCGTATAGTTTATAGTATAAGTCTCGTATAGGTCTGGTATATGCCTATAGGCCTATACGGGACCTAAACTACACCTATAGGCCTATTAAGGACTTATGATACGCCACAGGCTTATACGGGTGTGTATGGTATCCTATAGTATCGTATTGAATCGTATCGTATCGTATAATGTATAGTATAAGTCTTGTATAGGTTCCTATAGGTTTTGTATGTGCCTATAAGCCTATACGGCACCTAAACTACACCTATAGGTTTATCAAGGACTTATGATACACCTATAGGCTTATACATGTGTCGTATGGTATCATATAGTATCGTATCATATTGCATCATATCATATCGTATAGTGTATAGTATAAGTCTCGTATAGGTTCCCTATAGGTCTTGTATATACCTATAGGCCTACACGGGACCTAAACCACACCTATAGTCCTATACGGTGTTATATCGTATCCTATAGTATCGTATAGTATCATATGGTATCGTATAGTGTAGTATAAGCCTCATATAGGTTCTTTATAGGTCTTGTATATACCTACGATACTAGATCTAAAGTTCTATACGAGACCTATACTATACGATACTACACCTATACGGGACATATACTACACTATACGATACGATATCTCTCTTATAAGCTTATACGAGGTCAATACTTGACCTATACTATCCATATACGATACAATATTTATCGTATAAAAATGATTAATGTTGTATTAAAAAGTTGTAAGAAATACTTACTTTTTTATTTATTTAAAGTAGAAACCTTATTTTTTTTAAAACTTTGCTAAAATGATTAATATTGTCTAAATGTTTCTAAAAAAATCCTTTATATACGCTACATATAGACCTATACACGGCGTATAGGAGCAGCCAGACCAGAACTGATATAAGTCACACACTAATTTTTATACAAACCTATACACTGCATATAGACCTATATGCAACGTATATAAATGCTAAAGTATGCAAATAAACACCTTGGGTGTACCACTAGCTTGAGCCAATTAATAAAAGAAATTACTTGTGACACAAAAGAATAAGTTTGACTCATTCAACCATTAGAAAAACCCATTAATATAGTTTGAGTTTGTCAATTCAAATATCTTGTTTATATATAACATAGTAAATTAAAATAGAAACATTTTAGGCAGACACAAAAAAAGAAAGCATACATACCTCCAAGTTGTATATATACGTCCATTTATTCGTTTCATATATTAATCTATTGATAGACTATTATCGTGTTACAAGCTACATGAAACTACCACTGGCGTCAAGTGTTTTTAGGTATGGGGATATAGATATACATCTATGTATGTATATGTAATGTAGACAGATGTCTACGCATATATAGGGTCATAGGGATGGTCCACTCCTTGATGATGAAGTGCTTTTGCTTTGAATTATTTGAAGTCATTTTCCATGGACAGGGGGCCATGCATCCCTCTTAAAGTTGTCCAAGCTTCCCTCAATAAAGAAATAAAGTTGTCCAGGCAACACATACCCACCCATTTTTTTCTCTTAATGCTATTACTCCCTTTTCTTTTTTCATTTTATGTTTCTTTAAATATCCATATCGTTTATATGGCATTAACACTATCTACACCAATAAAGGAGTTAAATATACATAAAGTCAAATTGAATAAGCTTGCTGGTCAATACTGTCAGTGTATGAGTGTAAATATGTACTTTTTTTTAGTTTTTTTAAAATGGTCATGAAAAGCAAACAGTACAATGAGAATGCTGGTTTTACTTGATGAGGGAAAGTGACCGTAATAAGAATTACATGGCCTATTTTTTGTCCTCAATCCCAATGAACTTTATCACCACAACCATGCACTCCAAACTCGAGTGGAGGGTAACTTTTTTCTTCCTTGCAACTACTTATAAAAGTCTTCTGTTATTATCTCTAACAATATTTAATTGGCTATTTAATTATATGCATTACTAGTTTTACCAACATTATCACATTTGGCCCCTCCTACTCTTCTTGATAGTTCAGTTTTTCTTATAAAGAAAGTGATACCCTACTCAAGTATAAAAAAAATATGCATTTCTATTAACGGAGGGGATTATATTATTGTAACAAAGGAGGAACGACATCTTCTAACAAGAAGCTAGAAATGGTACTACAGTGATTTATACACTGTTGTGAGGGTTATCTATGTTGAAGGAGCATCACTAAGACTATTCTAGGTGCTTTATTTTTCTAGTTTAAAAGTTACTTCAAAGAGATTCTTTGTTATCGTTTACGTCCCCGCTAAGGCCTTTTTTAGACCGTCAATACTCGTTTGGTGGTTATTAAAATGTTAATATTTCCAGTATTGGAATTAAAAATAGCTCTTCTTTGTAGGTGATTTTTCCGTTTTATAGGGTAAATCATTTGACTAAACGGAGATAAACTGTTAAGGTGATTTTAAAATCTCCGTTTTTTGTATGTGGTTTTACCCACACCAACAGAGAAGTTTGGAAAAATGAAATTAAACTGTCCACAAACGAATGCATTTTTCTTCTTTGTTTGAGCTTTTGCCATAGACATATAGTGAGTCATCCACCTTAATAAGTTACGGTGATTACAAACTTAGTTCATTAACAATTCACGGTGATTTACCAAGTAAATGTAATTTGTTCTATGTTTATCACATTTGAAGATGTGAATACCTAATTAATATAAGTTTGTGTTAGTTGTCATAGTTAAATGTATATGGTTTTGGAATACGATCCGTTAATACATGTATATGTGTATCTCTTATGTGTACCATTAGTGTGTATAAAAATATATAATAACAAGCATAGTAATTTAAAAATCAAATAACTTGCTACCAAAGTTAAATTCTGTAACATATTAAATTACTCTACTAACGTAATACCAACGAGAAATTACAACGGTAATTTAAAATAAAAATTCACATCCCTACATGTATCAACCCGTCAAAAATGTACATTTCCAATGGAATTGTCCTTTAGAACATTGTAGTTTCCAAAAACCACAGCCTCCGCTAGTCTTTCTTGGTGATTATTGATGGATCCATTCACAAACCGATAAGGTCGTTAGAAATTAGTCTTCTTTTTGGTTATAAGTAACTTGAAATCTGTTAGTTACAACTCAAGATCAATAAAACTAGAAATATATATGCATGGGTGTGTGTGGTCTGTATGTATATGGTACAGAGTTGTATATGTATATGTATGCATGTGTGTGGATAGGTGTGCATGTGTGTATATATGTATGTATGTATGTGTGTGTATGTGTATATGTATACAATATGTATATATGTGTATCTATGTTTTTGTACTTTGTATGTATATTTGTGTGTGTGTGTCTATATATATATATATAGGGGTGAGATTTGGGGAAAACGCATAAAACTGTGAAAACGGCTAGAACGATTTTGGTGTTGACATGTAGCGTTGGTGCAAACTTACACTAAGGGGTAATATTGTCAAAAGGTCCAAGCACATGCCACTCACATGCCAAAGACTATCCACATGCAAGTCACATGAAAACGCCATAAAACAATCACATTCAGAAGAAAAAAACCATGAAAACACAGTTGAAAACACCATAAAAACACTCAGTTCAGAAAACGCCATGAAAACCAGTTAAAACCCTATAAGAAACATGAAAACCTTATAAAAAACATGAAAACTAATTCAAAATGCCAGAAAAAAACAAAGTTCAAAGCGTCATAAAAAACAAAGTTCAAAACGCCAAAAAAACAAAGTTCAAAACCCCATAAATAACCTAGTTATTTCTTTTCGAAAAATATATCATTAGTATACTCGTTGGAAAGATAAAAAAACGCAGAATTTTATGGTGTAATTTTTCTTAAAAAATAATCACGTATAAAAAAAGTTACTGGCGTTTAAATATGACGGGGGAATGGCATGTGATTAGCATGTGCACCCTTGTTTGGATCTTCCCATATTACCCCTCCTAGTAGTTCCAAAGTTCATATTATTTACAAAAATGTCACCGCATCAATCTTAGCCACAAATCATAAAGATCTTGTCGCTGAAAATCGTTCGCACCATTTTTACACTTATAAGCATTTTCTCCTGATCCCATATATGTGTATATATATGTATGCGTATATGTGTATGGATGTGAATGATATGTGTATTAATAGGTAGGGGCTGGTGCAAACTGATTGGATGAGCTTCTAAACATTTGAAATTCTTGTGGAGGTTCAGGTGTAGGGGCAAGTTTACTACCATAAGTACACATGAACATCTGAAAGCCATTTTGAAACACGAGAGTAGAATTGGAACTAGTTATCCTAGCCGCCAATAAACTATTTCTATGATTTGTCTCCCTTTGCTTGTTGTGAAACTATCATGCCTTGATGACCGAGATCGTTGCAGAGAGTGTAGGTCTGTTCATGTTCTTCATTTTCTTTATCATTGCTACATTTGAACCCCAACCTTTTAGCAATGCATTGAGCAGTTGCCTGTTGATGGAAACATTTATGAAAGGGATATCAACAGTTCTCATCTTAGTCACAAGTTTGACAAACCTCTATATCTAATTATCAACTATCTTCTCATAGATATAGTTGGACATGTTGAAGTTTTGATTCAGAAGGTTTCTTCTGCTTTCCTTCGTATCCTTATTTCCCTAGAAGATTTCCATAGAGATTGTTCTTTAGCAGACTTCATGTTTCTTAAACCTTGTCCTGGTCAGATACGAGAGTGCCTTTTCATCTTCTTCAACCTTCTTATAATCTTCATCAGTGTATTGCGACAGAGGTTTCTTAAGCACGGTGTTGAGGTCGTCTTTCACTGTATACATGATTTCACGAGGGCCTTTTAGAATACATCTCTAGACTTTAGCATCCTTGACTTTCACATGTTGTTCAAAGTGGTACTTCCACTCAAACTAGTTGTCAACATGGGGCAAACGTGGAACCCGACTAGTAGTTCCAATGATGAAGTCCAAGTCTTGGTGGATGTTGTAGCAGCAAAAGCAATGGATGAATGGGTTAAATCACTTGGATATATGATTAATTAATCAGATTAACAAATAGAATAAGATCGATTAAATGTCCAAGTTAATATTTCACAGCCCTTAGCAAGGTACACGGTCAACAGTACTGATTTTTCGCAAGTAGGTCGACAACTTAAAGCAACTCGACAACTCAACAAGACTGGAAATCTCAGTAGGACTCGAGAACAGATGGTTCTCGAAAACTAACAGCAAACTCGAAAACTTTGTGTAGTTCGAAATCTTGTGTGAACTTGAAAACTCGTATGAACTCGAAAACTATTTTAGGTTTTCGAGACATTGACAGTTCGAAAGCAGGAACTTGTTTTTGAAATCCCTGAACTCGAAAACCTGCAAAACAAGTGAAGATTAGCAAATTAACAGAAATCCCAAAATTAGTGGATTTGAAGTTTTTTCAAAATCTGAACAGATTTTTGAAAATCTTTTCCACTGTAAATCTCAAAACTATTTCTCCTGTTTTTCTAAATTCAGAATTTTAAAGGATCTATAAAGCAAAGTATAGCAACCTTGATAAACTTTCAAGAACACCAACTATGCGACACTAAAAGCACTCGTAAAATCTGCAGAATAACCTCTAACACACCACCGTAATCATTTGATATCATAAACCGAGCCTAAAAGTACGTTCTAAAGGCTTTTGTACCACTTGTTGGTCCTGAATCTGGATCTCAACAATATGATATCAAAGTAGACTTGTTTGTATGGCAGAAACTTACAAATAAGCCAATTCAATAAACAACGAACGAACACACAAAGTAGAGAGCTAGAATGGTGAACACCGAAATCAAACCAAACAAACTTGCATACGATTGAAACTATTCGTCTGATACAAGTAGTCGATACAATGCGTTGGATGTTCAACGCTATAATGTGTTATCAAGTCACATTATAGGTGAAACCATGCAACCCTATTGATATCCCAATCCCATAGTACAAGCCAAAAACCCAAAAGCCCATAACCAAGAACTCGACATCTAGTTCACGAGAGACACTCACATGTCTAACCAAATCTATATTATTATGAATAAACCTCTATGTCCTAAGACATGGAAACTAAAATCCTTAAAACTTCGATTCTTAAAAAATAAAAATTGTTGGAATCTGAATATATATATATATATATATATATATTATCCGGGTAGAGATCAAGAGTGAACAACTCTCTAAGGGTGAACTGTGCGAACTGATCCAGACCCTTAATTCTTATCATCTTGAAGATTAAAGTAGGGGCATGATTGTAAATAACATAAAATGTGTTTTAAATAAAAATTAAATGATAAGGGTATATTGGTAAATGAACATTACATCTAAATTTATTTGAATAAAGGAAACTGAACCGTTTCCATATCTTCTTCCCGCATATTCGGTACCTCACTTCCCCCACCTACAATCTTGAACGGATTTTAATTTGAAGAAATCAAAATCAACGATACACATCCTATATTACGAATCAAATACAACCACATTCGCAGCGACATATTTTGACAAATCATTGTGCTAAAGAAACCCTATTTTTAAGCGAAGAGCGGTGACGTCTGCGTTGAATCAGGCGGCGAATCCAAGGTAATCGGAGTTCTGAATCAATATATGTTTACGGATTTAGGTTTTTGTGTGTATTTTAGTGTCATGTTTCATTAATTAGCAGAAACAAAAAGGTAATTGTAGAGGTTTAGGGTTTTTGAAATCGTGAACCGTCTATATGTATTCGCTTTGTAAATTATGGGGTTTCAAACATACCATGTTCTGCAAATTTTGTATGAGTAAATGCAAATTTTAAGTTGGATCTTGAATCGTTTGTTATTGAGTGTTGGTAGTTTGGATCTTGAAGTACATATGAGTATTATTATTTTTAATATGTGTTTGTCTCCTTAAAACCGATATAACCAAGAGTTTTCTGAAACCAAAACGTATGATAAGTTAAATTTTTAACGACTTGCTGTTAGTAGTACAACTGTGTATTTCATTTAAAAGTACAGGAAATAATCTGATACATATGTGTATGAGATTAAGGTTAGATGTTATTACTTATGTTGTTGTTCATGATGTGTATTTTATGTGTTCAATTTGTTATGCACAATTTTTTGATGGTGATATGAGTTTCTGCTCGCACTTTTTTTTGTACCATAAGGATTTGTCAGTTGTAAAGATGGTTTAACGAGGTTTGGGTTTAAGGTGTTTGATTGTTAGAGGAAAATCTATTTCAATATGGTATATATATTTTAACTGTGAATTTCATTTAAAGAATAAGAAACCAATCTGGTAAATATGTGTATTAGATTATGTTTGGGGGGTTTTTTTTGTCTTAATACATGTGTGTATTTTATTAGGTCGTTTTGTAAGAAATAATAATTATTATTGTTCTGGTACTCTAATTTTGTTTTTTTTATTTTGCAGTGTTAACTGATTTTATTTTGTTAAACAAATTAAGAATCGATATGCATAAACGTAAGTTGTTAAATTAAAAAGAGATTTATATATATAGAACTGAATGACTACTTTTTGACATGAGTGTGATAATGGCAAAGGTACGAGAAGTGAAAGGATTGCGCGTAAGAAGGCAAGTAAGTTTAGTAATACTATCGAAGATCCAATATGAGTGTGATAATGGCAAAGGTACGAGAAGTGAAAGGATTGCGCGTAAGAAGGTAAGTAAGTTTAGTAATACTATCGAAGATCCAATACAGTTTACAAACGAGGACGATGAAAACGATCAAGGTGAAATAGGTGAGTTCGATTTATAGATGATTACTATACGGTTTTGTTTAAACAAATAGTTCAAGATAATTTAATATCCAATCCAACACATAGCCGATGTTGAAATGGATTAAACACATGGATTGTGGCTGAACAATGTGATGAGAGGATGACAAAAAACGGGATTCGGATTGTACGCGAAGGAAAAAAAGTACATAAAAAGAAGAGAAAAAGAGAAAGAACGAAAGCTGTGAAAGTGCCTTTCACTTGTGATGAAGAAGGTATGGTTGTGTACACACATTAAAATATATATATATATATAATGTGCACAATGATATGTTGTTTCGCAGACGGTCCGAAGGTTGAATCACCCGCCAAAAAAGGTAAAAAACGTGTAGATGGAGACGACGGCAATACGAAGAAGCGCGGTGAGGATGTTGAACGGGTTGACGTTAAGGACGTAGATAAAGAAGCAGAAGGTATAAATATGCTTTATTCTGTAAATATTGTTCAAAAATAATCATAAATTTTTTAATAGGTTATTATTTTGTTGATAATGAAACAGGCGAGCTTTTTGGTTTCCGAAAAAGGCGACCACAAAAGAAAGCGAAGAACAAGAGTACACAAAGCAAAAACATTCAAAAGTTGCAGATGGTTTGTTTGGCATCCGGGTTAGAACTTCTCCCAACAAACTTTGTGAAGCGATGAGGGTAATGAAACAATGGCAGAAAGCGATTCTGATAGAAAGTGGGTTTGGTAAGATGTTAGGGTTTAATATCAGCGATGTTACAGCCAGATCGGGCATTTTGTTGTTGATAAGCTAGACACGGAAAACATGATAATTGTCTTGGGAGAACGACAAATAACGGTCGACAAGGATTCTGTTAAAAAGGTATTAGGTATTCCAAACGGTGGAATAAAAGTGTCAAAGCTTAACAATGAAGAAGCAGGACATCCTTTAAAGGAGAAGTGGGTTTCCAGGTTTGATAAGCTACCGATAAGTTGTAAAAACATTGTTGACAAGATTCGGACCGATGACTATGAGGAAAGGGAAATGTTCATAATAGATTTTGTGATGTTGTTCATATCAACAATGATAGGATGCACCAAAAATGATAGTGTTATGTACAATTTGTTGGATTTGTTTAACCATGAGAAGGGGTTCAAAGAGCATGATTGGTGTCAATTTGTGTTGGACGCTGTGAAGAAATGTAAAGATGATTGGGTAAGGTGTGAACCTAATGTGTACTTCAGAGGGCCTCTAACTTATTTGGTGATATGTACTTACAATTCAAATTTATATATTCTATCACTATCTTCACTGTGTTAAATTTAGTACATTAGTATATTTATGTGGACAATACACCAGTGTATGAGATGAAAAAAACAAAAATAAGTACAGGTGTTTTTTTTCTTTTAAATAAGATATTTCCTAATTTGTCAAAATCCTTATGCTTACTTTTATTATAAATGTAATTGTTTGCGTTTTTTATTAAAAGAGTTGTTGTATTTGGGGTCTACACAATGTCCTGGGTTTGATCGTGCACATGGGGAAGCTCCTCTAAGATTTTGGACACATGAATGGATGAACCAACGGAAGGAGCAGGAGCTGAAGAACGGAGGTTCTGGGCTGGGAGAAATAAGAGAGTTATATGATGTGGCAGATGATGATGAAATCAACATTGAGGACGTTCCGGAAGACGTTGCCAATGATAAGGGCGTGAAAAAAAAGAAGCGAAAGACACGTCGACGGTCGAGGTATGATCATTTTAAGAGTTCCCGTGTTTTATATATTTGGTTAATAAAATTTCTTTTAATACGCAGCTGAGTGGTGCACGCATAATATCTATATGCGAAAAAATTGAGAGTTTTAAACAATAATTAGAGGATGGAATACAGGAGCATATATCTCGCTACCCGTCACATCATTCGGTCTTACCCATTCTAGAAAGGTACAAAAAATTTTTCAGCAAACCCGCTATTGGTAAGACCGATGAAAAAAAAAATCCATACGAGTCCGTGTAAGAAAGTAGCATGTATTTATAAACTTGTATTTTACTTTTAATTTGATTTTAATTTTTTTTGTATGATTGTATTATGCACAAACATTAAACATAAATACTATACATGTATTCAGATGCGGGTGACGGTAAAGGGAAAACAAAGAGTGCAAGTATGGAAGATTTGCGTGGATATAAAATTACAACACCACAGATCGCATCCCAAACCACAAAGATTTTTATTAAAACTGCAGAAGTTATTGAGGACTACCTTTCAGGTGCATATAGTACCCAACGGTTAGACGATATTCCGTCGTTTAGTCTTGGAATGACACAAGATGAATGTAACGCCAAACCTAATGCATCAGTGAGTGTGATGCAAAAAACAAATGTTGCTAATGTTGTTGAGCTAGCCGGTAAGGGTAAAAGGAGAAAGACTGGATCGAGGTATGTCCAATCACCATTTATGTAAGATTAAACTTTAATATTAGTTATTATTAATTTTTTTTTATACTTAGTATACTGTTCGCTTGAGCGAATGTAATGTCCATAAACAGGGTAGCGAAGCCGAAGAACAAAAAGTTGGCTGACGGGTCGACGCAAAACCGAGATGTAAACGAAGCCGCGGAAGTAGAAGCGACAAACGGGTAAGAACTCATACATAGGCCAATATTGTATATATGTGTGTTCGAATATATATATATATATATATATATATATATGTTTATGTGAACAATATACGCCCATGCATGTTCTAAATAATCCCATTGTACATATCATAGAAATTGGCTTTTGTTTGACAAGATACACGTGTGTACTTATGTTAGGTATATGAAATGTACGAACATGCACATGTGTACCAAATGGATAGTTGTTAGTGTAATGGTAATTAAGTATTGATGATATGTTAAATTGTTAAATTTCATGAAACAGACGACTGGTATTTGAAATGGATACGGGGGTTGGTCTATACCATTTTCAACTAAAGGATTTGCAACCTAGTCAATGGATAAATAGTGGTGTGATTAATTGTTTTGCGTCGATTCTTAACAAAGAAGAAAGTCATAGAACCTCAGGGGAAAATGTTTTTGTGGGAGATGATAAAGTTAAAGGTTTAAAGCCGCGCCTTTTTTGCCATACCGAATGTTTTGTAAGTTAACTTCCCGTTAGTATAAAAATTACAGTTTATAATTTAGTAACCGCTGGATCTTTATTTATTTATTTATTTTTATTTAATATTTGTTGTTATGCAGACGGAGGATGTATTGCATAACGTACGGTATGGATATGTACAACGTGTGGAAAAATTTCGAAGTTCTTTGGTACACGTGGTAGACAAAAGGCCATACTTGTTGACTTTGTCCAGCTATTGTGTAGTCTTATTTCATATTCTTGAAAATGGACATTTTTATCTTGTATGTTTTGATCTTGAGACAGGATCGATAACGGTGATTGACAATATGGCTCCAATGGAAAGCCCAGTTCAACTGATAAATGATGAAAATTATTTCAAGAAGAGCACTCCATACAAAGTTGTAAGATAAGTCTAGACACAGTTTCTGTTAATTTATTTTTTGGCTATAGCAAGTGTATAATTAACTTTAGAGTTATAATTTTGGTTGCAGAAGGACGTGTTCACACGGTACTTGAAATTGATGAAACACCCGAAAGCAGTAGATATTGAAAATGCAGTTCCTGAAATGTTAGACTTTGAGTGGAAGACCGTAGGAAACAGTGTGGATTGCGGTGTTTTGTTATGCGCCACATGGAGACTTGGTATGGAGACACGGCCCAAAAATGGGATTGCAGATTCCCATTAGAACCTGTCCAGAAAAAAGCAACACTAACACGGTTGCGCAAGAAATACGTGGTAAGTTGGTGACATCTGATGCAAACATTCACCGGGACCAGATATTAGCGGACGCGGAACATTTTGAAAAGACATTTTACTTCAGTTAATTGTTATCACGTTGGTTTTTTGATGGAGCATGTTGAAAACAAATTTTGGTTCGGTTTGGGGGTATTTAGTTATTTGATGGAATTTGGTGAAACGTTCAAAAACACATAACTTAGAAAGACAATGTTTTTTTGGTTGTGTATTTGGAATTTATTATGGAACCTGCTGGGATATCTAGTTGTAGAATCTTTTGATGGCATTTGAAACCTATTGCGTTTGTGTAATACATTAGTATTACAGTAAAACCATATTATTACAGGTACACGATTTAGGTAGTACATCTGTGAACTACAGCTTAATTCTGTACATATGTGTTTTTCAGATTAAGTGTATATACCTGTATGGTACTCGTACAGAACTAACTTTATGTACATGTGTGTATTTTTCTGTGCATAGGTGGTAACCGGAGCTATGCGTAACAATAAGTGGGTAAATACTGTAGCATTTTCAACAACGTGTATACCTACCGTATAAGCACTTGTATTTTCAATATGGTATACAAAGTACACCTGTGTATTTCATTTAAATTATAATCCTTAAACTGGGTACATATGTGTATAACAACCAAACTGCTACTTTTTTATTAAAACTGTGTACTAATCCAGAACTGGTACATAGTGTTGAATTGAGGGCTGCTCACCAGATGTGCACAAAGTGCATATTATATATCCTTTTTTCAACATAATCGATTGATGTATGTAAGGTGAAGTTAACCTATATAGTATAAATTTATTGTGGACTAAAAAAATGATGGAAATGCTACATTGTTTATCAAAGGGAAATGTAATGAAAAATGTACCAGTTACATCAAATGGAATTTTTTGGAACATCAATTATAATGTACTAATTACATTCAAACGAAAAATTTTCTTCTGTATCATGAAATTTAATTCAAATCGCGGAGTCATCGTCTTCGCTCTCGTGCGCTTGCGCCTCACTTCCACTATCGATTAGGTCATCATACTCGTTCGATTCATCGTCGTCTCCCTCGCCATCTTCGTCTGTCGACGAGTCGTCCTTTGTGATATTGCCTTTTTTAAGTGGGCAATTTCGTTTATCATGCATTCTCACTCTCTTGCCACAATAATTGCATTTTCTTCTATGTTTCTTGCATTGTTTTATTGCTTTCTCTCGAGGACCAATTGGACGCTTATGCTTTCCACATCCTTTGTTTCGTATTTTCTTTGGTGCAGTGCATGATACCTCTTGGTTCAGTTAATCAAGAATTTCCTGGTAGACGACAAACTTTTTTTTAATTTCCGGATCCGATTGAACTTCACAAAAAACCTTATCTTTCAACAACTGCACTTGCTCATCCAGTTCCTGTAATTTATCAATCCTACCACGAACTCTCTCTCGGCACATTTCCATATTCTCAAGTATCCCACGCCAAATTCTTCCACTACGGTTATGATCTACGGATAACCTATTTTCAACGCTATATACACTGGAAGGCAAAGCGTCTCTCCTCCATCTTGGGTGAATATACCGTACTGGAATCTTGTGAACGTTATGGTGCCCAAAAACGCAGAATATATGATGGCATATGTATCCGTTTCTAGTAAACCCCATGCATTCACACGAAGCAAAGACATCTTCTTTGTTGAAGGTGACCTGTAATATGATGATAAAAGATGTATAATTTAAGACATTGGTTACTAATAATGCACACATGTATTGTAATGTAAGAAAAGAAAATTTACTAAATGTGAAAAGCAACCTTGAACTCATTCACAACTTCTTTCATGTGGTCTTGGTGTGCGATCACAAATCTGCTTATACCTTAAGATACACATCGTTCAGCAATATAACAATTTTCCTTGCCGTTGATAATTTCCTTTTGAACATCAAAAAAAATTCTACGTGTGTATATGTCATTTGCATGTCGTTCAATAGGCCAAGATGTTTTGAATTTGGGATTAGTGGTGTTAGTTTTGTGTGTTAATTCCCTCTGTTCGTTTCGTATCCCATCAACAGATGTGTCGTAACACAACATGAACTGAACCAAGGTGTTGTGAGGACTAGAATTAGATTTGAACAGATGGTTTACACTCTCACACCTAGAAGTGGTTTTCATTAAAGTACACATTGGTATCTCGCGGAAATAAGCCGGTATCCAGTTTGCACGAATCGAATACATATCGGACAACCAGGAATGGTCCTATAGGCCGTATTCATCAATAAGATTCTGCCATCTACCCTCAAATGTTTGTGGTTCAATGTAAACATTCCAAACGAGCTTGTGGAACTTCTGTTTTATTTCAGCATTCCTATTGTTGTTCCCCTTGATCTACATTTAAAAAATTAAATAGAAGATAGGCTGCTTTAGAATGATACACATATGTACTAGTTTGGTTCTTTAGAAATAATTAAGTAGACGTCAAGCTGCTTTAGAATGATACATATATGTACTGATTCTAAAAATTTTAAATAATATTTTAGTACCTTAACCGGCAGTTTTTGAATAATGTGCCACATACACAACCTTTGAATTGACTTGTCAAAGACCTTTTCGACAGCTTGTTTCATAGCACCATCTTGATCAGTTAGCACCAGAAGGGGTTGTTTACCATTGTGTGCGTCAAGGAATTTTGAAATAACCACGTATAAGACTCGATAGTCTCATTATGAAGCAACCCTGCACCAAAAATTGTACACCTTTTTGTTGTGATCGACGCCAGTAAACGGTACAAAAATCATATCATACTTGTTTTTATAAAACGCAATTAGATACATTTATTAAAAGAAAATAAATCTGTTCAAAAATTCATGTAGTACTCACATATTTGTATGATATGTCGCATCGAAGGAAATAACATCGCCAAATGATTCATAGTTTGATTTCAATACCGCATCACACCAAAAAATTAACTGAAGTTCGGTATCAACAATGTGGGTGTTAAACGTGTAGTTGTCCTTGTTTTTGCTACGTTCCTTGAATTTGTCAATTATCATTTGGGCGTCCCTATCCCCGATAAAGTCTCGGATATCGCGCCCACAATTTTTTTAGTCGACAACGGTTCCGTGCACATTGTGATGCCCACCTTTTAAAACAGCATGTACTTTGTGAGACTTGGTAGGTCCTAGATTTGCGTTCCGGCATTTTGCTATAAACTCTTGGTAGAAAAGTCAAGCTTCCGCCTCTTCAATGATAGATCAAGATTTTCAGGGATAGTAAAACCATGGTTATGTTGTTCTACAAAGTCATATATCTCATACTCAGATGAATTTTTAACACGCACAAATTTAACACACGTCTTGCAGTCTGTGACTTTAACGTTGGACCGTCTTTTTGGTGAACTTGAATTTACTTGATCAGCCGTAGCATCTTTTCGTTTTGGTTTGTTGGCTCTTGAACATAAAACGTATCGCTTATTGGTAACAATTTTGTCACCTATTTTTTCCTTCTACGATGTACCAAGACGGGCTCCAAAACCGGGCAGTTGAGCATACTCTTCATACTTAGCTATAGCTTCTTCAATTGTACTAAATCTGGCATTAATAAACATTTCGAAACGGGGAGGAACGATTGGAGTCCAATACCTAGATCCATTGGGAGATTCATATACGTTGCTCGCTACGGATTCTGCATAAATTTTTAAAGGTGAAAGACACAGTCTATGAAATAAAAATGGTCATACAACAAACTAAAACATGACGTACACTGGACATACCACATTGATATTCAAGTCACCGAACCAAAGTCATCCAAAAAAATTAATCATATCACGGTACCAAACTGAAAACATCACATACATTGAGTATACCTACTGTCTATGCACGTGTATTTCAATATGGTATACATAGTACAACTGTGTATTTTCATTTAAAGTATAATGAACCAAACGGGTACATATGTGTATAAGAACCAAACTGCTACTTTTTATGCACGTGTGTACTTAACAAAACCATGTGTCCCGACTATACTGGATATTCAAATCAGAAAACTCTCCTGCTCGTCTAACCTTCATATCAAATAACCAAAACTCAAGACATTTATTACATTGTATACTACTGTTTAATGCATATGAGTACTATCTGTAAGAAGCATGTCATTTACACTGGAAATTTGGAATCAAACATCAAACATCGGTGGCACACCGTCGGATACACAATCATATATAACATCACCAAAAAACTGATCCAACAAAATAACCTCACTATTAACCCAGTACATACCGCATGTCGATCAGAACAAAAAAACCGAAAAAAATCAAAACTATCACGCACCTGGTCGATCCAAATTAGTAACGAACACATTACCGCCAGGCTGATCGTTAACTTCATCATGGTTCGCTGTTGTCTTGTTCATATTAGTTATATGTACGTCCATAATAATATAATTTTTTTATGAAAGATGTAAAGAATTGCGGATTAAACAACTGTTTGAATGAACTTGAATAAATCTGATCTTTAAAAACGTTTTGGAAAGATAATGATTGAAAAACTAAGATCAAAAATTGAAAAATTTTCTGGAACTGTTATATCGGAAACTTGTTAAATCGGCAACTTGTTTACCAGAAAATTTTCAAAAATTTTGATATGATGTTTAAGATCATGAACTGGAAAAACACGCATACAATTCGAACCAATAATTGATTTTAATAGCAGATTGTGATAGCATGATTTATGAATGATTCTATACTATAATTAAGGAAACATGTAACTACCATACTATAATTTTGTTTAAAACAAATTTGAAAAATAAATTAATAATTAAAATTACCATTCTATCCTTGTTAGTTAGTAAATAGATCATTTGTCAGGATTAGTTCACACAGTTCATTCTTAGAAATCTGTTCACAAATGATCCTAATCCTATATTATCCTATTATTAAAATATATATACGAAAATAAATCAATTACAGCGTAATTTATGGTAATAGTATTTACAACAAAGATTTTAAATAATAAACAATTAGAAAATTAGTTGTAATTGACTTATAATAAACTTCATGTATTAAGAGTATTAATAATTTGTTATTCTATTTCATTGATATTCATAATTTTGAATTTGAATTTGAATTTAAATTTAATATTTACTAATAATGTAAACGTTGTAGGTATATAAAGAATATTAAATCTTTGATAATCAATCTTTTTCAAAAAATAGTTAATAGTTGAAAGATATTTAAAGATAACCTAAATCTAAATTGAACGATAGAATAGGGTTAGAATCAAATAAAAAGTCGTAAGAAAGATATCAAACAGAGTCTGATTGATCTCTTTCAAGCGGTATTAGAATTGTCTTATCAAACTCTACGATTTGAGATTTCAGGTTTATACTTTTAGATATAGGTGTAGATTTTAGATTTTTTGTTTATATTAATGTATCTTTTTTTAGTATTATTTTTTTCTATTGTGTCATTGTGTCTTTTTGCGATTGTTGTATTATTTTTTTCGGTATTGTGTTAGATTTTACTCGGGATTGTGTTATATTTTGCGATCATTCGTGTCTTTGTATTCTTCTTAAATTTGGAAGACTTTATAAGATAACTTTATCTGTATAATATAATAGCAGTATCTTTGGTTTACTAAAAATAATTTTAGGAATCTGAAACAACTTGCAATATTCATAATTGTAACAAAATATACTACAAAAATATTAAATTGATATCTAATTGTATATTAATTAAATAATTTATTTAATTGTATATTTCCTAAATAGGGATGAGCCAAAAAAATTGTGTAGTAAATTGTTTTTAAATACAAATTATTTATTAAGTAGTAATTTTTAAGTGATATTTGTCCAAATATGTAATTATTTATTAAGTAGTAATTTTTTTAAATAAAAAATTAATTTATACAATATGTTAAAAAATATAAAACTTAAATGTTTTTTTTGTTTAATGCTCCCTATATATAACGGTTGGTAGGGGAGCAAATTCCAAAGGAAAATATATCATTCTTTGTACGTTTCACAAATTATACGCAGAGATCCCACTTGAATTATATAAATTAATTGATCTGTTAAGATATCACTGTCAGTAGGTAAAAGATGCCTCTTGAGACATTTGTTGGTTTATTTTGTCTTTAATTACTAAATATTTAATACCTAATTATTGTAATAATCAACGAAGGCATGGAGCTCAGCTATTAGGTTATGAGATGTATATGTCACTCATCAATTCACTCGGTGCAACATTAACGTCATCTTTTCTCAGTTCACACCACCCAACAATTGAACTAGTTATCGTTTGTCACCACTCTTCAATCAGGCTTTGTATGACCGTTTCACAAATTTTCATTCTAAAGTAGGATACTTTTCTCTTATGTTTCATATATATATATATATATTTATATATATAAGATTAGGATCATTTGTAAATAATTTTTTCGTAATAAACTGTATGAACTAATATGGACCATTGATCTCTTTTTTAATTATCAAAGATAGGATGGTAATTTAACTTATTATTTTATTTTTTCAATTTTTCTTAAACAAAATTTGAACATGGTACTTACATGGTTTCTTAAATTGTAGATCTAATAAAATCAAAATAACTTTTTATAAATCTTTTATATTGATCTTCAGTAACAATCCATATCTTTCGAAAACTTTGATAATTCCCAGATTTTTTCCAATTCGTTCGAACAGTTTGTTAATCCGCATATTGTTACACCTTTCGTTCTTATTGTTACAATCCATATCTTTCAAAACTTTGATAATTCCTAGATTTTTCCAATTCGTTCGAACAATTTGTTAATCCGCATATTGTTACACCTTTCGTTCTTATTGTTTTCTTATTATGGACGAACATATAACCAATACGAACAAGACAGTCGTGAACGATGATGAAGTCAACGATCAGCCTGTCGGTAATGTTTTCGTTACGACATTGGATCGACCAGGTGTGCGTTATTTCTGATTTTTTTTCGTCAAATTGATCCGTTCGACATGTTATATACTGGTTTAAATATAGAGTTGTTCGCTGGTTCAGTTTTGTTTGCTGTTATATTCGTTCATGTATTGATTTGAAAGTTCATAGAGCGATGATTCAGTGCATGTTTTTTACGAGTGATCTACGTTGTGTTTGTAGTTATGTTGTTGTAGTAATATCGCTGCAGATCAGGACACATGAGTATATTTGCTGTTTTTCGTTTTGATATTCTTGATTGCCTAATTTGATGTATTTGGTAAGTCGCTACAGAACAGTACACATGTGTACATGTAGGTGATCTATGCGTTTTGTATATGCCAGACAATAATCATGAGCATACCTACTGTTTTTTCCGTTTTGTAAGTCTGATAGTATTGTTTTCTTTAATTGTCAAGTCGTTACAGAACAGTACACATGTGTACAGTTAAGTTATGTATGCGTTTTGTATATGCCAGCCAGTAATCATGAGCATACCTGCTCTTTTTTCTATTTTGTATATCTTATAGTATGATTTTCTTTAATTGTCAAGTCTTTTACAGAACAATACACATGTGTATATTTTTATACATGTGCCAGTAATATTGATGTATTCGTCGACATGTCAAAGATAAGTACACTTGTGAACTGTATGATATAAATACCACAGTACACATGTGTATAAAGTTTATCCAGAACTAAAGCGGAAAATCCGTGATGAACTTGTTTTTAATTTTCTTTACCTTACCCAATTTACAAATAACATTACTCAAAGTTGTAATCTTATTTTTTTATAAACTGTTTTTACTTTTTTGGATATTAACCATTTGCAGAATCAGTTGCCAGCAACGTATACGAAACTCCTAATGGTACTTGGTACTGGACACCAACCGTTCCTCCCGGACTCAAACCATTTATTAAAGCTAGATTTAGTACTATTGAAGAAGTTATTGCAATGTATGAAGAGTATGCACAACTTGCTGGTTTTGGAACCAGTCTTGGTACTTCGCAGAAGGAAAAAATAGGAGACATTATTGTTACGAATATGAGATATGTCTTATGTTCTAGAGCCAACAAACCTAAACGGAAAGATAAAATTGCTGATCAAATCAACTCTTGTTCCCCAATTAGACGTTCGAATGTTAAAGTTACAGATTGTAAGGCATGCGTTAAGTTTGTTCGTATAAAAAGTTCGTCTGAGTACGAGATATATGACTTTGTGGAACAACACAACCATGGGTTTACAACACCTGAAAATCTTGATCTATCTTTGAAGTGGAGGAAGCTTGACTTCTCTACAAAAGAGTTCATCGCAAAACGCCGTAACGCTAATCTTGGCCCTACCAAGTCTCACAAAGTACACGTAGTTTTAAAAGGTGGTCATCATAACGTGCATGGTACGGTTGTCGACTACAAAAATTGTGGGTGTGATATTTGAGATTTTATAGACGACAGAGACGCCCAGATGATTCTTGATAAATTCAAGGAACGCAGTAGAAACAAAGAAAACTACACCTTTAATACACATATTGTTGATACCGAACTCTAGTTAATTTTTTGGTGTGACGTTGTTTCTAAATCAAACTACGACTCATTTGGTGATGTTATTGCATTCGACGCAACTTATCACACAAATATGTATGTGTTATTTGAAATTTATAATCAATTATTTCATTCTGATATACATACTAATCTGTTTTTTTTGCCAAAATAGGTATGATATGATTTTTGTTTCTTTCACTGGAGTCGATCATCACAAAAAAATGTACTATTTTTGGCGCTGGGTTGTTGCATAATGAGACTATCGAGTCTTACACATGGCTGCTGCAAAAATTCCTTGAGGCACACAACGGTAAACAACCCATGTTAGTCCTAACTGATCAAGATTGTGCCAGGAAATAAGCGGTAGGAAAAGTCTTTAATAAGTCGATTCACAGGTTGTGTATGTGGCACATTATTCAGAAATTGCCGAAGAAGGTATGAATTCCGTCCAAAAATTAAGTATTCATTACACATGTGTACCGTACTCCAAATTAAAATATATATATATTTATACACATGTGTACTGATATGTGCTCTTGTGAACGCCTAAATATGTTTTGAATTTTACATGTAGATCAAGGGGAACGACAAGAGGAATGCAGAAATAAAACAGAAGTTCCACAAACTCGTTTGGAATGTTTATATTAAACCAGAAACATTTGAGAATAGATGGCACAATCTAATTGCTGAATACGGGTTGGAAGACCATTCGTGGTTGTCTGAGATGTATTCTATACGTCAAAGTTGGATTCCGGCATACTTTCGTGATCTACTATGTGTACGTTGATGAAGACTACATCCAGGTGTGAAAGCGCAAACCACCTGTTCAAATCTAATTCTAGTTCTCATAATACGTTGGTGCAGTTCCTGTTGTGCTATGACACATCAGTTGATGGGTTACGAAACGAACAGAGGGAACTAACACATAAAACGGACACCACTAATCCTGAATATAAAACCAGTTGGCCTATCGAACGTCATGCAAATGATATTTACACAAGGAGGATTTTTTTGATGTACAAAAGGAAATATTGAACGGTAAGGAAAATTGTTATATCGCTGAATGATCCATGTCCGATGCTGTAAGCAGCTTTGTTATTGCTTACCAAGACCATACGAAAGAAGTTATAAACAAGTTCAAGGTTTGTTATTTACATACATTAATTTTATGTGTTATCTTACCAACTTTTTATAAATTATTCTCGCAACATATATCCCATAACTTATACGTTTTTGCATCATACATTGCAGGTTATTTTTAATAAACAAGATGTCGATGTTTCGTGTGAATGCATGGGGTATACGAGAAACGGATATCTATGTCGTCATATTTTCTGCGTATTTGGCCACCACAACGTACACAAGATATCAAATCCGTATACTAACCCAAGATGGAGGAGAGACGCATTGCCTACCAGTGTATATAACGTTGAAAACAGGTTATCTGTAGATCAGAGTCGTAGTGGAAGAATGTGGCGTAGAATCCTTGACAATATGGAAATGTGTCGGGATAGAGTTCGTGGTAGGCTTGACAAATTACAAGAACTAGATGAGCAAGTACAAATGTTGAAAGATAAAGTTTTCAGAGATGTGCCCGCAGATCCGGAACTTAAAAAGAAGTTTTTGGTCTACCAGGAAATTCTTGATCACACTGAACCTAAGTAGGTATCATGTACGGCTCCTAGGAAAATACGCAACAAAGGATGTGGTAAGCATAAACGTCCAATTGGTCCACGGGAGAAAGCTTAAAAAATTCAAAAAACATAAAAGAAAATGCAACTATTGTGGCAAGAGGGTGAGGTTGCATGATAAAAGAAATTGCCCACTTAAAAAAGGCAACATCACAAGGGATGATTCGTCTACTGAAGAAGATGGCGACGAAGAGAGTGATGACATAGACGAGTACGATGATGGAACCGACACAGGAACTGACTCAATTTTGCAAGACAACGATGATGATGATATTAATATTTAAATTTAAATTATAATGTTCGATATAACCGATATATTATTGTTTGTGTATTTTTGGCTTTACATATTTTATTACCTCATATTTTTTAAATGATAGATGTTGTTACTGTATATACGATACTAGGTTATAAAAGATTCTTGTATTACACTTACAAGCTATACACATGTGAACCTCAATTTACATAAGCAAATGTATCAGCGTCATATGGAAACAAGACATCATTTTGTCTATTAATATGGAGATTTGTTATACTAAAAAATTGTATACATGGTCCGGTTGATAATATCAATCTCATACAAACTACACTTGTGTATTCTGATCTAATCGAGTATTATAACATACAGTTTCACACATGTATGATCTTATACTAATACAATCATACACACAATGCCCATTTTTAGTACAATCTGCTTTGAATAATATAGACATCAAAGGAATGTAAAACTGCTAATAATGAACCATTTAAATGACAGTTCAAATATTTATCTTTTTTTAAACTCATTACAGACCTATCTTTTATACAGTCATGGCGATGTATCACACGAATTGTAGTGTGCGTAACCTGCTTTGATTAATATAAACGTCAAGGGAATGTATAATGTTCCAAAATAACAAATATACCAGCCGCAACAACATAACTCCACGGGAAACTGAATCATTAATTCATTCCATGGCTATGCATACTTGCCAATGTAAATGCAAACCAGATGTATCAACATCATTCATATCATCCATGATGTCTAGATAATTATATGTTGCGAGAATTAATACGAACATAATCCATCATAAAACTAACAACTTTCATACATTAACAGAACTAAAAGTCCTTTTCTAACTCTTCTGCTTCAGCTAGTACATGGTCATGGTGGATGTTTACCGTCGAAGTCACCAACTTAACGGCGTATTTCTTGCGTAGCTTTGTCAATGTTGCCTTTTGCTGCTAGCGGTAATCCACAATCCCATTTACCATCGGTGACCCTAAACCAGGTTTTCATGTGTCTCATAACAAATACCCCACAATCAACCGTGTTCCCTACACTCATCCAAGGAAAGTCTATAATTTCCGGGACTACATTTTCAATCTGCCTTGCAAACGTGTGATTCACCAGTTTCAAATACTTGGTGAAAATGTCTTTCTGAAAACAAATTTATCGACAAAAAATAAATATAATGTTTTTGAAAACTGAAAATAAAAAACACAAATAAAAACATCATCTCCTAATAAACCATTTCAATTAATACAATGTTAAAAACCTCGCAAGCGTATTGAGTAATACACATACACCGAAAAATGAGACATGTCTACAGGCCATCATAACATAGTATATGAAATAATAACTACTATTGCTTTTGTAGAGAACATACCTGTTGCTTCTTTTTCATTAGCCTCTTCGTTCTTTTTAACCCTTTTGCGCTTTTCAATATTGAACTGACTAACTTTAACATCTACAACAACCAAATTAATTAAATGTTGTAATAAACAGGTCCTGTATCATTTTATTATTATTATTTTATACATTCAAATGTTTCACAGCACAAATTAGAATAAAGAAACCAATCAAACCTCCTTCGTCGTCTGAGAAAGGGACTTGAACTGTGTGCACACTTTCCTTTTTATTTTTTTTTCGTTGCTTTACTTTTTTTCCTACCTGTCATTTCCGAATGCTTTCCACTCCATATTATCTGGACTTTTTCCCCCTCACTTACTTCCTGTTTCGCACTGTCGGTTTTCAATTTTTTTACATCGACTTCTCCTGCACTCACAACACATTAACTACAACATAAAAAAACACTAACACATTTCAGGCAGCGATATTATAAACATTACCTGGACGCATATTGCCGACTTCAGGTTGCACCTTAATCCGATCCGCTTTACGACTTATGCTTCCTACAAAAGAAGAAACAACCAAAAAAATGATTTTAAAGAACTACATAATAACAAAACAATAATAACTAAATTAGACTCCGTTGTCAACTAAATGTTCCTTTCAATTATATGTATGTTTCTTTTTTTAAACACCGTATTCACCAACAACATATCTAAATTTTCTTTACCTTTCCCGTCGTTATCAGACTTCGCTTCCTCATCAGAAAATTGTATAGGGTCATCAATGGTGTTACTAAACCTACTCGCCCTTAAACGAGCTATTCTTTCGCTTCTATTACCTATATGATTAAACGGTTAATATTACTTACATTTTTCTACAAACTTAAATATATATATGTACATATACTTTCCCATAAGTAGGTTAAAAACTTAGGTTTCTTCATTTGCTACCAAACGTTTGTATCCACCACAAAACCAACAATACACTGAACAAAAACAAACAACATATGAAACTACAATTTTTATTATTAATGTACTCCAAAAAAAAAGTCATAAAAAATCTTACCAATATTGCCAGGGTTTACTCTATACACAATAAAAATATATCATCTAACTATCTTACACCTTGAAACTTAACATACACATTTAACGGACCCAAAAAATTTTAATACACAGGTAACACAGATGTGTACTATACATGTACTGGATACCAACAACCAACACCCTGTTTAACAACAACATACTAATCATCTTTTTCAAATAACAGAATTATACGTCACCAAGGTCAGCAAGATACACTCAAAACACTCAGAAATATATCATCTAAATATCCTAAACCTTCAAACAGACCCAACAAATGAAAAGAATATCAACATACACACGTGTACTGCCTAATTGGATTATGAATGCCAAGCCTTCATTGTGTCAAATAACACCCAAACATTCCTTTTTCCAATAGCCAACACCCTGTTTAACAACAACATACTAATCCTCCTTTTCAAATAACATAATTAAACATCACCAAGGTCGGCAAGATACACTCAAAACACTCACAAATTTATCATCTAAATATCCTAAACCTTCAAACAGACCCTACAAACGAAAAGAATAACATACACATGTGTACTGCCTAATTGGTTTATGAATGCCCCACCGTCATTGAGTCAAATAACACCCAAACATTCCTTTTTCAACAGCCAACACCCTGTTTAACAACAACATACTAATTCTCTTTTTCAAATAACAGAATTATACATCACCAAGGTCGGCAAGATACACTCAAAACACTCAAAAATATATCATCTAAATATCCTAAACCTTCAAAGAGACCCTAAAACGAAAAGAATAACAACATACACATGTGTACTGTAGAATTGGTTCATGAATGCCAAGCCTTCATTGTATTACCTAAAAAGCCGCTTTGCAAAAGAGTTATACTTTTAAATATCCCACCCGGCAAAATTTAGATACTAAACTGGAGATTAATCCCAAAAATCAAACAAAAACAGACTATAAACTCTAAAGAATACACAACCATTCAAACAATTTTAACAAATAATAATAGCAATACACATGTGAACTATACAAATATTCCTTTCGACCAGCATGTATAAACAATTCCAGTAAACATACAACTACCAACAGTTCCATATACACAAAATTATGGTTTTGGAGGTTCTGCATTCTTTTACAATTACTAAGAAAAACACAGAGTAAACACAACAAAACCTTAACAGTCACTGTGCAAAATTATCTACATTAGAGTTTTTGCAAACCCTAATCAACGAATGCGTAGATTATTTGACGGCATCCTAAATTACATCCAAACGAACGAAAATCAGCAAATAAACAAGTTCAACGACTACAATTACCTCAACTCAGCGCTCGATTTAACACACAAATGCTTACATACCTTTAACCTTTATGCTCTGTTTCGTTCTTCAAAATACTGCAGAACTTTTTTGCCGATTCTTAGTTGGGGAAGGATACGGGTGAAAGGAAGCTTTTAGGGGAACGGATTTCTTACCCAAACAGATTTTCGCGATTTTTGGGGGGATCGTGGGAATCAAATGAAAGCAATATATGAAACGGTTGAGTTTCCTATTTCAAAAAGACATACCATTTTTTAAATTACTAATTCACCCTTTTCTTTAATTTTTAAGTTAAAAACATATATTCTTATTTCCAATCATGCCACCATTTAATTATTAAAGATGATTAAAATCAACGGTCTAGATCAGTTCGCACAGTTCGCTCTAATTGAGTTGTTCACTCTTGATCCCTACCCTATATATATATATATATATATATATATATATATATATATAATATAAATATATATATATATATATATTCATGCGAGAAAATTTAAAAGTGTGAGAAGGATAAGAAAGATTATGGAGGTGACATGTGTCCCTTTTTATTTTGGTAGTTTAAGGTATAAGTGTAATTTAACTAATAAAATCTAATTATGGAATGAATATATGCAACCGATTTTTGGCAGTTATTGGAGGGATTTTCAAATTTGAAATAACACCCTAATCATAAAAACACCACAGCATGTATATTGAAGGCATACATCTTATAAAGAACAAAAATATAACTTATAAAACACCCTAACTCATAAAAACACCACAACATGTATATTGAAGGCATACATCTTATAGAACAGAAATATAACAAAAATAACACGATAACTCATAAAAACACCACCGAAGTTATATTAAATGAACACATCTTATAAAGAACACTCTAACATTGAATATAACATAAATAACACCCTAATATAACATCAGTCAACACTTTAATTAGAATCAAAACAGAAATAACACCCTAAATATATAAAAACAGAAATAACACCCAAACTCTTTGAAGGCAACAAAAACCTACTGAAGACACAAGAAACCACAGCAATGCAAGGACCTTTGTCCTCACATTAAATATAACAGGAGTAACACCATAACTCATAGAAACACCACAGCCATGTGAAGCCAAACATCTTACGAAGAACAAAAATATAACAGAAATAACACCCTACAATTAAAACACCATTGTATGAACATAGAAAAAACACCATGGACTAAAACATCCAAGCGAGACATAATTTTTTTCTCTACATAAGTATATCAATATGGTACTTATATTAAAGATAAAAAACAATCGTTTTTATGGTGTAATTTTTTTTAAAAAGAGTTACGTATAAAAAGTTATTGATGTTTAAAAAAGAAGGGGAGAACTTTGCATGTGTATTAATGTTAGTTTCTTAATTTAAAAATATTAAATTTACCTTTATATCCTTAATCTAGAAAATTAGTTAGTTTAATAATCAACATTATTTACAGAATTGTCACTATGATCTCAACCATTATATTAAATATCTAATGGTTTATATTTTTTCTTATCCTTCACACACTTTTAAATTTTCTCACAATAACCTTACCATATATATATATATATATATAATATAGGGGTGTATCATAAGAAAACTAATTAAAAAAGTCTAAAAAACATATCAATTTTTTTGAATTTTTTAATAAAAATCTCTATATATAATATATAAAAAAATTTTAAACAAAAATGTTATACTATACATGTGCATTAATATGAAAAAGCCTAATCCACCCTCCACTGACACCCCCAAAAACCTAAACCCCCTCCCCACACACCCAAAAACCTAATCCTAATCCTAAACCTTCAAAAAACCTAAACCTAAAAGATAAACTAAAGTAAAAAAAACTAAATTTAAGCGTATAATGCACATGTGCAGTAAAGTTTTTTTCCTTTAAAAAAAAGTTTTTATACATAAAAAGTAGCGATTTTTATTAAAAAATTGTAAAAAAATTGGTATTTTTAGGCCTTTTTAATTTTGTCATTTATATGTAGTTTTTCGTGATCCTCTTCCTACATATATATATATATATATATATATATATATATAGTGGATGGATAATTAGAAAACTAGTTTAAATGAGAAAACAAAAAAAACTAACAAAAAAAGCCTAAAAACATATCAATTTTTTTGAATTTTTTAATAAAAATCGTTATATATAATATATAAAAAACTTTTTTTCAAAAAAAAAAAGTTGTACTTCACATGTGCATTAATATGAAAAAGCCTAAACCACCTTACCCCCCCCCCCCCCCCACCGACACCCCCAAAAACCTAAACCCCCCACCTCCAGCCCTTAAAAACCTAAATCCACCCTCCTACCAAAAGCTAAACCCCCACCCCCCAAAAAAACCTAAACCCCCCATATGACACCCTAAAACGTTTTGACAATACGAAATGCAGCGGAAATACCGACTCAAAAATTCTTTCTTTATTGACTATATGACATACTTGAAGGTTCATTTATAAAATATTGGACACTTTCTTGAAAGGATATACAACATTCATTCTTGTTTAACTTGTTAAATATAATACATAATTACAGGCTATGAGGCCGCCCTTCCCATACATTCCTTGCTCCTTGACTCGATCTTAAACCCTTTAAATCCCATAGTGATGATAATTCCGTACAACCTGCAATCACCACATACATCCGCATTATTAATATTTGATGACATCATTCATAATTTTAAACCTTCATAATTGAATGATCACTACATATTCTTTCTATTCATGATAATCCTTTCGATTATCTTTCTGTGTACGGTCTTGCATCACAATCGTCAAATCTTCATAAGTCAACAACAGTAAACTTGCACTTTCATTTCATTCCCAGGACAATAGTTAGTAACATTAATACTCATACGTATGGAAGCCATGTATACATATATACAAGCCCTTACATACCACTTACATTCCCATATGATTATATTAACATATCCTAGTAACAAACATCCATATAAATAAGTCTTATACATACAAACCTATGCGCATGCTTATTTCTATCTGTGCTTACCTATGAATTCCACCACTAGCATGTAAGTAAGCTATACACATACATGCATACATACTTATTCGTCCACGACAAACATTATTATAGCTCAGTAAGTTTACATAACTCCCTATTAGTTATTTTCATTTTTTAGGATTCAATAAGGGTTACGGAACAGGTTATGGAGGTACGATACTCGCGGTGTGAATAACTAACAAAAACACCATATCATGTTTATGCGGAGCGTCGGCGACACCATTCTTTAACGTCGACGATGCCTCCTTGAAAGTTACGTCGGTCTTCACGTACACAGTTGATTAGAGCGTCGGGAGAAGGGGCAGCGTCGGCGATGCCTAGGGACGCCGTTGGCGCCGCCCCTTCAGTGTTGCCGACGCTGTTTTTTCTTGTTTAAGCTTACACAACCCGTTTCCGATTCCCATTCCAACCCAAACTGACTCAAAATGTCCCGTAGCATCCCATAACATTCCGTAAGCTTCCCGTATCCTTTTAACACTTAACCCCATGTCCTCTTAATCAAATCTATACTTTTATCATACTTTCTTGATTTTGACCCGTTCGATTATTCTTAATTATTTCCGACCTAGCTAACTATTTACGACCCGCTACAACAATACTTGCCTTAGTACTATGATTACTCAAACATTCTTACATGATTCCCATACCATAATCATCCACAACCCACACCGGACACATACTTTCTACATTTTGACCAATTCACTTCTATCATGAATTCCGAATGTAGATGACTGCCTACGACTTACGATAACAATACGTACCTTGATTCTTACCCTTACTCATAATTTATTACACAATCCCCTGTATTTAACATAACAATATTTGTTTACAAAAGAAGAAGTGATTCCGGAAATGACTTACCTTATGCGTCCATGTTCATGCTAGTCTTCTTGCCTTCCTTCTACTCGTTAGCCATCCGAGCTTGAGTCCTTGCTAATGTAGATTCCTATTCTTTCATGCCATCATTTTCATAACTTGTTAGTATGCATGTTCAGACATATCGGTAATTGTTTCAAATTCTTAGTTGCAATACTTTCATTAGTCAATCATTCACTAACATGCATATGGCACGAAACGATAATCACATTGTTCCACGTTCGTGCAATTTAACTCCTATTTATACATAGCACATCATTTGCCCAATGCATATTACATGATTATCTTAAATCTTACATTTATGGCAAAAAGTCTAACCATGTCGATTATGCGCAGTTTGACTTTCAGAAGTCAACTGCTTATCACATGAACTTTCAACTTAATCTTTTACATCCTTCTTATTTTAGTGGGTTAGAATACAAACGTTATAATCATTTTGTACTCATGTAATGATGCAGATGCGAACACATAATCACCTAGTTACACAAACACGCAATTCGATCAAGTTAGCATTTTCATAACTTCCCAACTAGTACTCTACCATATATTTAGCTAGCCCGACATCATTCCAACATTACCCCTTTAAAGGATCTCATAAGCTTCACCCTTACTTATGAATCACTAATAAACAATCAAACAATCCACAGGGTGTGCGTTACATCAATCAAGCATATAACACACTCTTAGAACATACTTCTTCTTAATCACGATTGAACTATACTTGCACATAGATTTCATTACGAATATATTCCTCATGGTAATTTACTATTAAATGCATATCCACCTTCTATACATATTCGTTCGTTGTTTACATCAATTCTCTTCTAACAATATTACCTATGTATTTCATCAAACACTTAGTGTGCATACATCATTTAATGCAAAATGTACAACTAATTTATGCATGATCTTCCAATATTCATACATAATTCATCAAATAAAAATTGAATCAACTAAATTACATATATAGTCAACCTATCTAACAATAATCCATTACATAATTCAAGCAAGGATTTGACATGGGTGAAACACCTATGTCATCATCTTCACCACTAGAAGTGGGTTTCACTTCTAATTATCAAATGACTCAAAATCCTTCATAATCCATGTTTTATATGGCAATTCTATCACATATACATAATCAATTTCATTCAATTTCGTGGATTAAACATAAACCCACTTCATACAAGATTATGTAATCTTAAACTACAACTTACCACATGTTTTGCATCGTTAGATTATTATAAATCTTCAACCATGCAAGTGTTTTCGGCTCAATTCCATCATAAATTTATGGATTTTGGGTGATTGGGAAAACTCCCTTATTCTTCTCCATGTGTGTGTGTGTGTCGACACACACATATACACACACCAACACACTGAACTTTCTAGTTTATATGAATTTAAACTCAATTTCCCACTTTTAGTCTTTCTAGTTTATTCTTATGTCACCAATAACACTAATTTTCATTCTCTTGTTACTTGACTAACTATTTACCTAAGTTAAATAGCTTGGTTATTTTATTATATGCCTTCACACAAAGAAACAGACTACTCAATTAAAATTTGTGATTTTGGGGCGTTACACCCCATCCCCACTCCCAAAAAAACCCTAAAACCAACTTCCAGCTATATATATATATATATATATATATATATATATATATATAATATAGTAACTACCTTTAGATGCAAGAACCATAGAAAGCATTCTCCACCATATATCTCTCATGTATGAGTGGTTGAGATTGAATTGTTTAATTGTAATTTGTCTTGTAGTGATTTTATTGATTAAAAATAATAAATAGTACAAAAGGGTATGTTGGAAAATTTGACTTGTGTGTTATTTATGTCAACTTGTCAAACCGACAATCAAACATTACAGACTAAATCACTTTTCATGTCAACATTAATTACGTTTATCTATTTGACAAAAGAATTAATTATAACACATGTTTTTATACAAAAAAATTATACTATATTTATAAAAGGAAAACTTATTCAATCTCTGATATTGATTTTATTTTTTGTTCGTTATCATCGTCATTTGAACATAAAAGCCCCAACACTTACGAAAATCAAACATAAAAAAAAGAAAGTGTTACAATCCACAAACGTTTATAGGAGTTCGGGCCGAAGATCAGGGGCGTAAAAAACAAGTTTTTATCTTGTGTAATAAAAGAAACATTTTTACATTCGACACCGTGCGTGAATATTTTTACATTCGACACCGTGTGCGAATTTTTTTTACATTCAACAACGTACGAGAAACAATTTTTCAAACGTATGTAAAAAGTAAGCATTTACGCCTGTCGTTTTTACATAAGTTTGAAAAATAGATTTACGCATAATGTTTAGAGGAGCTCGGACTGATGATCAAGGGCGTAAAAAAACATTTTTTTTTCATTCGACACCGTGCAGAAAAAAAGTATTTTATATTCGACAACTTACGTAAAAACATTTTTCAGACGTACGTAAAAACTATTTACGCCTTCCGTTTTTACATACGTTTGAAAATTAGATTTATGCATGACGTTTAGAGAAGCTCGGATCGGTGATCAGGGGCATAAAAAAACTTTTTTACGCACTTTGTCAAACATTTATTTATTTATTTTTTTACATTGTGGTGTTCTCATACTCAGTTCGTGTAAATTTTGAAGCACGTTTTTAAACTTTTTTTAAGCACGTTGTCAAAAAGTTTATGCACGTTGTCAAATTTTTTTTTACGTACTTTGTCGAATGTTTTTTTAAAAAAAAAGGTTGTAGTTCAAAGTCATCAAACGTTAAACGAATGAAATAGAAATTCTCAAAAAACATATAAGACAAATATACCTTTCATTTTATAAAAAAAATAGTATGTTGGAATTAGGGAAAATAGAGCAACAAGAAATAGATATCATTTTATAAAAAAAACATTATGTTGGAAAATAGAAATCCTCAGTAAACGTACAATAGTCCTTACCGTGCGATATGTACGTGAATAAATTACGCATGTTATAAAAGTCAAACCCTAATCACCCATAGGGTAAACTCAAAATCACGTATGACCAAAAAAACACATAAATCACGCATGACTACTCAAAATCACGCATGAACAAAACAAAATACCTAAAATCATAAAACACCATCCTATGAATATAAAACACAACATAATAATCAACATAAATCACATGATGTTAGTCATTGGATAATCAGATCCTAATCATCTAAAACATAAAGCAAAACCCACATATAGGATTCAGTTCAATTAAGAACCACCTAGAGTTGTGAGTACCATAAGAACTCCTACTTCTCGCGTGAGTTGGGCCACCATTTTTTGCAAAAATGTAGATGAAAATGTAATAAAAACTTAAAAAGAAATGTGGGAACTCAGTTACAACTCAAGAAGATCTAATTGGCAAAATCATAGGAAGACTTGTTTCCCTAAACTCATCTGCAATAACTCTGGTCCCAACAAACTCTTCTGGCCTAAAAATTTTAAAATGAAAATCTGTCAAGATCAGCCATGAATTAACTCTGCTTAGGGATAGTGGAGAGGTGCAAAAAATCTCAATGAACAGTGCCGCTGGACTGAAAACTGAATATCTGGAAGACTTAATAAGTCTGCCACTAGAAAAGGATATAGAAGACAGCATCTCTCCGAACTTATAATTACAATTCAAGGGCCATATCAGAGAGAAGTTGATGAGAAATAAAGGTTGATATGATAAATAACTATTTTTGCATCATTGGTTCTAGGGCGAGATTGTTGGACCTACAAAAGAACAGATGATATTTAAAAACCCAAAGATAACCTATCTTATCAAGAAATAAAAAGTAGATGAAGTATTCTCCTCCTAAGATAGTGAATCTATACACTAATCAGAACATCTATTGAAGACATGCTAACATCTATTCAAGCTTTGGAACCACTATTGGAGAAGAACTAAGTACTGATTAAGGCCAAAGCCCTGTTGAAGCAAAGCTCTATTTGAGAAGACCAAACAGTTGTTCGGGCCAAACAGATGTTTGGAACAAAGCAACAATGGTTTGAAGATCAGCGGTTTCATCGATGTAATAGTAATTTTCTTGTATAAAAGTTTTAGCATCTTTGATCAGATGTTTGCTAACATATGTGAAATCTTTTTTGTTAGGAATGTTAGATGTCACTATCAGGGTGACGTCAACTGATTATAAATAGAGGTTTCGTACTTATATAAATAGACTCACTTGTTAGAGATCTAATCATCACATTAATTCCTTTTGTAAAAACAACAAAGTATGTGATCAGGCCAAGGGGAGTTTGTATAATCATTGTACTGTATTTGTAATCACTTGATTTCAATAGAAAACAATCTTAATATAACTTCCTGCTTGTGTGTTTGCAATACTTTTCTTTCAAGTATTATAGACTCAGGTCCTACATGGGCCTTGGTAAAAAAAAATATCAACAATCTGCAAGGCTGATGCAGAAAAGGAAGCGAGATGGTCCCGAGCTGTAAATGATGACGAGCGAAGTGATAATCAATTTCAATATGCTTTGTGGTGGATTTACCTTTCCTTGATATTAATGAATTTCCAAGAAAAACACAGAAACCGGTGGTGGATTTACAATCATTAGGATTGCTATCCTAATCAACATCACTATAGGCATGGAACTCTAGAGTAGATGTCGAAGGAGAAAAGACTCTTAAACTAAGTGCCACAAAGATATCCCAAAATACGAAGAGCAGCTCCATAGTGAACAGAAGTAGGAGTAGGTACAAACTGACTAACCACATGAACATGAGCTATATCTGGGCGAGTAACTATAAGATAAACCACACCGCCTACAATAATACGATATAAGCTCGGATAAGATGAAGGAAAACCATCAGAAGGAGAATACCATGCATTGGTTTCAAGAAAAGTGTCTACAATTTTGATATCAGTAAGTCGTGCCTATTGAAATAAATCGGATATATATATATATATATATATATATATATATATATATAGGGTGGGGTTCGGCTACAAAGTCTATTTTTCCTACAAAGTGTACAAAGTCATATTTTTCTAACTTGAATCAGAGAATTGAGGACCATCCGAAGCCCTCAACTTGGAGGATAGTTCAACAGGTGTAGTACACGGTTTGCAAGCAATCATAGAAGCACGGGAGATAATATCCTTTGCATATTGTTGTTGAGACAAGAAAATTCCATTCTTCAGCTGATCAACCTTGATGCCTAGAAAGTGATGGAGACGCCCAAGATCAGTCATGGCAAACTCTCGTGAGAGGGTGCCAATGATGGACTTCAACAATTGATCATTAGATGCGGTTAACACAATATCATTAACAAAGAGCAACAGATAAGCAGTATTAGAAGGATCCTGCTGATAAATGAAAAGAGAGTGATCACAAGCAATACTCTTGAAACCATGAG